>JALMGJ010000001.1:230632866-231232866 GCA_023362775.1 Charina bottae | reverse complement strand
TTTACTACATATTAAAATTGCTTTTATTTTTCCAGCCCTCCAAAGTAAAAAAAGAATAGCAAGAAAATTAAATTTCCTAAGCAAATATGTAACAAAGTCTTACGCATATACATGCTGATGTCTTTTCTCAGATGCATCAGGGCTGAAATTAATTGAGTTTACTTCAGAATAAACACCTATAGGTTGTATAAGATATACAATGAAGGAAGAAAATACAGATGTTGTCACATTTTAATTTATACTCTGTCTTTCTTCTCGGATGGGGCATCTCCTTTTTAGAAGCTGAGCACCAAACCAAATGAAATTATTCTTATTCCAGCAATCTCATCCCTTAGATCTAACTCTGAATATTTTGAGATTTCAGGATTCTCACTAGATTTAGCAATCTCGTTATATTTTACCCAGTTTAACCACAAATTTTGTGATTCTGTGGCTGCCATCTGGTGACTTACAACTGTGGGTGTGCATATACATGAAAAAAAAATGCAGTTAGCATGTTTGAAACACCTCTAAAAATGATCAAAGGCCTGAGGAAAAAGTAGGGCTTAAGCCCTCTCTTAAACTATAATAAAGTAGGGAGCTTCCTCAACTGCATTGGCATTTGTTCCTATAAAATATAATGTATTAGATGTAATGTTAATTTTCTTTTTAACTGGCCAAGAAAGTTTAATGCAGGTAATTGTGTAACAATCGAGATTTTGTTTATTTACATAACTACCATTGCCTCAGTTGTGGTATGTGGAATGCTTCTTTTCTTTAAAAGGAAAATAGTAACAAGGAGGAGAAGTCAGCCCCAGAGCCCCTTTGATAATTTTCAACTGATCTCTGCTGGAGGTTTTCATATCTGATAGCTCCCTTTGAAGACCCATCACATGCAGGGGTAACATTTCATTTGCTGCCTCTTGTGTTGACAACACATGAGTAGCAAGACATTTACATAACACCCCCTAATGCAACTTTGTGTAAGATAAGACTGCACAGTCTATACACAAAACAAATGCCAAAAACAAAGCACAATATTGCTTCCTGCCGTTTTATGTTTACTGACACAGGGATAATACTCTGACAGCTTTGCAAAAAGTCATGGCAAAAGAGTGATTTGCAGATTTTAGCCCAAGCTATCCTTTAAAGCTCAAAGCAGAGAATGATTAAAGCGATACGATCAAATAAATATATGTACTGTCTTTCATAGGAGTCAGCCATTGAAGGCCCTCTTAACAGAGTGTTTGCCTCACAGGGGGAAAAAAAGTATTGAGTTTTTCTCAAGGTAACTTGAGAACAATGGCTGCCCTATAAAGTGGATGCCTCGCAAAGGTTATAAAGAAGGAAAGGGAAGGAAACAATCTCAGAAGTATCTGTAGTTAACAACCTATAGGAAACCAGCAGAGTGATTAGAGAACAATTCACTCCTCTCAGAAAGTGGCCTTCGGCACCATCACACAAAATTTCAGCCATTCTTTAAAAACTTTTTTTTCCCAATTACATTTTGTGTCATAACAAGGTAACATGGCAGTGGCCAGCGGGGATTGCCAGAGCTGGAGATAACTGCCAGGACCTGTTTATAGCTGGATCAGTACAATAACAAAGATCCAATATGGTGTTATTTAAAACCTGCAGGGTGAAACTGGCCTATGTCCTATCAATGGATCTTTACTTCTGAATTCATTTGTACTAGTGTGGTGATACAGAAGGGGTGGGGCTTGCATCATGATGTCACAATATGTATTTCATCACTTGCTGCCCCCCCACCCAAGGATGGCCATGGGGTGAGGGGCCCCTGCCTCTTTTGTTGGCAGAAAAACTATTCCCAAGATAGGAAAGGAAGGCAGGCACCAACTTGGTCCAGCTAGGATGCCACTCCCTACAGCTAGCAAGCAGGGAGGGCAGCTTTGGATGGGCATGAAGGGGCTGGAGAGTTTTCTCCCTGAGGAAACCGCCATGGACCAGCTGGGGGAGAATCAAAACTAGAAGAGCTGTGAGAAGAAGGAGCCAACCAGACTGAGATGGGCCAGGTGGGAGGAGTTCCAGCCCAGCAGGAGGGACTAAGCAGCTGCAGAGAATAAAGTGAAGCAAAGTCTTGTTACTGTGGGCACATTTGCCAAAGAAGGCGAGAAAGTTAGGCTGCTTAAATATGTACTGTGCTTTAGGGGAGCATAGTACAGCTTTGAGGAGGCCAGTCAGCCTGTTTGGTGGCAGAAAGGAAAGACGGCTAGCTTGGACAAACCTCCCTCCAGATGCCAGGAGATTCATTCATTGAATTCAATAGCGTGGGGTTACTTGAAGTTCCTATTGTGCGTGTGTTGCACTGTTCATGTCTTTGTAAGCTGTTTCCTAATGATATAAGTAAAGCCTGCAAAAAGTGCACAAGAGGAGCAATGTTTTTCTTCCGGGGGTGCCCCAGAAGGGAAGGGAAAGGCCCTTTGAAGCCCCCCTGCTGGTGAGAGATTTGGAAGTACTCTACGAGCCATGAAAATGGATTCTGTAGGAGTTGAAAAGGATCCTGTGTGGGAGATCTCCAGGGGGAATCCCCTCTCCAACTCGGGACCAGCTTTGGTGTTACAGCAGGAGCTACTTCCATTTATTAATTTAACAAAGATGGCTGAAATAGCTTGCAAATGAGGGTAAGAAGAAATGCTCTCTTTGTCTCTTCAGAGTCAACTCTCAACTGATTTGAGATGGCTGCAGCGTTTAAAGCTGCTTTTCTTCAAGCCACTTTTTGTTCCTGGGGAGGGCCCAGGGTTGGGTGGGGTGAGAGGAGAGAGGAAGTACATTGCCTGGTCAGCAATTCTTTCTCTCTTTCTCTCCATGTGTATCATTTCCTTCCATTTGTGGTGTTCAAGTTGATTTACTTTTCCTGAAATGGGCTTTAGGCTCTTCATTTGCTGAAAAGATATGAGTCTGTAGAGTCTGACAGATTCGTTTGTAATACAACGGGGATTAATCTTTTTGAATATAAGGGGCCAAGTCTGAGGACTCAATTGCTGGTTTTTGCGTTGCTGTTTGGATTAGGTGAGGTGAGTTCTGGCTGCAGTGATCTCTTGGCTCAGCATAGAGTAGGACTGTGGTACCTCAGCTGCAAAACTCAAGGCAACCTTCGGAGGGCAGCAGAGAGCTAGAATTTTATCTCTCTCTTTGCTAGCATTTATTTGTTTGTTTGTTTGTTTATTTATTTATTTATTTATTTTTGCCACCGCCCATCTCCCCCCAAAGGGGGGACTCTGGACAGTTTACAATAAAGATAAAAACATTAAAATACCATAACCATAATTAAATTACAAATACAAATACAAATACAAATACAAATACAAATACAAATACAAATACAAATACAAATACAAATACAAATACAAATACAAATACAAATACAAATACTACAGTATAAAATCCAGATGACGATGATGGTACCGCTCAAGTATCTCTAAAGGGCCATTTTAGGGGACCAGCCATCTCCAGGAATGGTTGTTTCCCTCCCCGCCCCAGGCAAGGTGGCAAAGCCAGGTTTTCAGTTGTTTTCGGAAGGCCACCAGAGATGGAATCTGTCTTATCTCTAGGGGAAGAATATTCTACAGTGCGGGAGCTACTGCAGAGAAGGCCCACCTCCTGGACCCCGCCAGATGGAATTCTCTTGCAGATGGGGTCCGTATCATGCCCTCTCTGCATGATCGGGTGGGTTGGGTTGATGCAATGGGGATTTATTTAGGGATAATCTACATTTTTGCAGCCCCAATATGTTAGCCATTGCCCCAATGCCCCCATTAGTCACTAACTGCCTTTGACTATAATCTTGGCACAAATCAAAATGGAAAGCTCTGCTGATGGTCTGTTCATCTAACAGTTTTCAGGTTCCAGGTTTTGTCCTAGCAGAGTTTTTACATCTCCTGATCTGGCTTCTTCCTCACTTCTGAGCAACGCTTCCTTCAGCCACAAGTCTTGTCTTTCTCCAACTGGCCACAGAGTTCTCCCTAGTCAGTTTAAGCTCTCCACTCAAACAGGGGCATCAAAAAAGGCCACATGTGTGTTGCACGATGCAGGTAAAAGAAGAGGAAGGCTTTGATTGTGCAGCCACATCCGCCATCTTGACTTGCTCCCTTGCACTTTTCCTTCTTCCCATAACAAAAATATTGAAGGCAGCAGCCACAGCTGACAGTAACCAAACCATGCTTATGAATCATTTCTGCACATTACAAACTGACAGATTATTCACATCAGGGTTTCTTCTGACTGGCTTTTCTTCACAGATTGCCCAATTCTTAAAAACAAATGGCTTATACTCCCTTTTAACCACTTCCACCTCCATATAACTATCTTTTTTTCATTTTTGCCTACAGCCTTATATTCTTCTGACATTATTCTCTTAGCAATGGCAAGCTAAGGTGGTTTTGAAAAACGATGAAACAGCAATAGTATTTATGCAGTTGATTCAATAGTAATTTTTCCATGAATGCAGTATATATAAAGTTTTGTGATGCACTTTACTGCTGACTTTGTAGAATTTAAAATTAAAAGCAGCAAAAGCTAATCAGTAATGGCATTTGGTACATTATGTTACTGTGTATTCCTTGTAATTGCAGACCATTGGCTAGAAATATTGAATTTTATCAGTAATAAATCTTTGGGCACCTTGCGTGGTTAACCTACCCATTTTGGACTCTGAACTTTCCTCTGGCAGGAGAATGTGAACAAAAATGGTACAGTTTTACAACATTACCTACCATATCTCTGAGTCTTTTCTAGTCTTATTTTGCAGAAAGTAAAGTTATTTATTATTTATTTATTTATTAGATCAATGTATATAGCTGCCCAATTGACATGTGACTCAAGCAGCAGGCTGAGTAAAATATAGCAAATAATAATCATATAGTGAGAGAATATAATAAAATATATTATGCTAAAGGCAACTTCAGACAATCCAAACCTACCAGAAACAGACAAAAAATGCTGTTCCAGAGCTTGGCCATGGCAAACCAGAAGGCCTGTCTCCTGGGTCCCACCAGATGGCAATTATTAAGTGGTGGCACCCGGAGCATGCTCCTCCTGTCAGATCTTATTGGATGGGCAGAAGTAATCGGAGACAGGTGGTCCCACAAATAACCAGGCTTTCTGTCATGAAGGGCTTTATGGGTAACAACCAGCAGCTCGACTTGCACCCAGAAACCTACTGGTAACCAGTGCAGAAGCAGTGGTGTTACATGGGCACACGGAGATGCTCTCAAACTACCTGTGCTACTGCATTCTGGACCAGCTGCAGCTTCTGAGTGGTTTTCAAGGGTAGCCTCATGTGGAGTGTATTGCAATACAAGTAGTCCTCGCTTAATGACTATTCATTTAGCAACAGTTCGGACTTACGACGGCACTGAAAAAATGGCTTACAACCGGTCCTCACACTTATGACCATCGCAGCATCCCACAGTCATGTGGTTGCCATTTTTTACCTTCCCACCCAGCTTCCAGCAAGCAAAATCAATGGGGAACCACATGATTTGCTTAACGACTGCTGCAAAAAGGTTGTAAAATCAGGTTGGAATCGCTTAATGACCACATTGCTTAGCGACCGAAATTCCAGTACCAATTTTGGTCGTTATGCGAGGACTACCTTTGATCCAGATGAGAGGTGACCAAGGCATGAGTGACCATGAGTAGGCCTCCCAGTCTAGGAATGGGTGCAATTGACATACAAGATGGATTTGTACAAAGACCCTCCAAGTAACAGCTGCCAACTGCTTTTCAATCAGGAGTGTGAGTCCAGGAAGACCCACAAATTTCTTACCAGGTTTGTCTGCAGTAGTGTGACCCTATCCAGAACCAAAGATGGAAACTCTCTGAATCCAGGTGGCCCCAAAAATCACAGCCCCTTGGTCTTGTTAGGGTTGACTTTCAGCCTGTTCTCCCCCATCCAGAGCGCTACAGCTTTCAGACACTGAGACAAAGCCCCAAAGGCCCTGAGTACCCCACTGAGTACCATGGGCTGAGGACTAGATCCCTCCCTGCATCAACACTGACTGGAACTGATCCTGGAAGAAGGAGGAGAACCATCATAATGCTATGTGTCCCACCATGCCTCCAACCCCCTAAGCCAGTCCAGAAGGTTTTTATTTATTTATTTACAGGTAGTCCTTGACTTATGACCACAATTGGGACCGGAATTTCCATCGTAAGTCATTGTGGTCATAACTCATGTCTCCATGTGACCGGACCTGATTTTACAACCAATTTTACAGCAGTTGTTAAGTGAATCACGGGTCGTTAAGCAAATCACTGCTGCTGTTAAAGCAAATCCAACTTCCCCAATGGGTGTTTTTGCTGGAAAACGGCAAAAAACATCGCAAAACGCGATCAATTGACTGCAGGACGCTGCAACTGGTCATAAATGTGAGCCGGTTGCCAAGTGCCTGAAATGCAATCATGTGACTGCAGGGGTGTGTGATGTTTTGCGATGCTCAGATATGTTTTACAGGCTGTAAAGCACCCATTCTGAGGCTGTCGTAACTTTGGACCATCATTAAACAAGCGGTCGTAAGTCGAGGACTACCTGTATTTATTTATTAAATTTATATAGCCGCCCATCTCACTGCTGCAACTCTGGGCGGCTTACAGAGTTAAAAACCAAAAATGCAATCCCAAGGCAACCACAAAAACCAAACAAACATTAAAAACATTAAAACAATAAAACTATTAAACCAAGGTCAAGGAAAAAGCATTTGCTCTCCACATTTACCGGATCACCACTGAGTGGCAGGTTCTTCCTTGCTTTCTGCCCTGAGGAGAGGGTTGGACTATTACATACTCGTTTGCTTGTGGATATATTTATATCCCATCTTTCCTCCATAAGATGAAGGTACTCCCTCCTCCTATTTGTCCCCTCAACAACAACCCTATGAGGTAGGTTGGGCTGAAAGAGAGGGACTGACCCAGAGTCACCCAGTGAGGAGATGTGGCTGAGGATGGACTAGAACTTGGGTCTCTTGAATGAGGATGAGGATCCAGCACCCTATTCATTCGCTTGTTGGTTTATACATGTAAACAAAGACTTTCAGTTGAAAGTCTCAAAGTGGCCTTAACTACTGCACCATACCGGCTCTATAAGGGGCGTGGTGGCTCAGTGGGTAAGACGCCAGGCTTGTCGATCGGAAGATCGCAAGTTCGGAGGTTCGAATCCCTAGCCCCACGTGACGGAGTGAGCTCCTGCACTAGCCCCAGCTCTTGCCAACCTAGCAATTCAAAAGCATGCAAATGCAAGTAGATGAATAGGTACCACTTCGGTGGGTAGATAACAGCGTTCCCCGTGCGTCATGCGGCCACATGACCGCAGAAGCGTCTTCGGACAACGCTGGCTCTTTGGCTAACAAACGGAGATGAGCACCGGCCCCTAGAGTCGTACACGACTGCACAAATGTGCGGGGAGAACCTTTACCTTTTACCTTTACCGGCTCTATGTATAGTCTAGAGCATGAAATAATGAAATGAGTGCCTGCATTTACTTCTCATGATCAAAAACAGAGAAAAGGATACTGAAATTTGTATCTATGTATCCAGGTCAACTTCAGATGTCACAAATTCAGTTTGAGCTGCTCCTCCTATATTAAAAATAGACCTGCAGATTTCTGATGTTTCCCAGGGCCTGCTTCTTTCTAAATGTATGCAGGAGCTGCCCTATTTTTCCAATGCTGTGTTCAATGGCAGTCCCTGTGGACAGGCGAGCATTCCTTCCTCTCAATGATGCCTCTACAGGCACCTTATTCCTTCCTTGGTTGTGAATCCTTCAAACCG
Source organism: Charina bottae (assembly GCA_023362775.1). Taxonomy (NCBI): domain Eukaryota; kingdom Metazoa; phylum Chordata; class Lepidosauria; order Squamata; family Charinaidae; genus Charina; species Charina bottae. The sequence goes on along the minus strand of JALMGJ010000001.1, from coordinate 231,225,099 downwards.
CCTCGAGCTGGGAAGTTCTGCTTCTGATTGGAACTCAGCTGACCTCCCCAGACCTCAACAGGGCCACCTGTCTACCCTTCAGAGTAGGCCAGGTCAAGAAGCAGGCATGGAAGGAATGCTCTTTATCCTTGTAAGGTAGAATAACAGAAGCCTGAAAGCCTGCCCCATCTTATACCAAACCACATCAAGGTGGGGTAATTTTGAGTTTCTTTCTCACACTTTCCTCTTTCTCAGAACTGAGTCATCTTTCCTGAAAGTTCCCCCTAAACGGTTCACTCATTTCTTCCCCCTTCGCAAGGCCAAGTCTACATTCCTTCATCCTGCCTCTCCCAGACAGTTTCGTTTTCCTGCACGCTGCAGAGGGTTGCATTAGACGATCCTTCTATCACTTCAGTTCCGATTCTATGAGCTAAACTGTTTCTTTCTCAGCAAGAATGACATAGGGAGAGGTAGCTGTCTTGGCAGCAAAACCAAGGAGCACATGCAATCATCCCTTCTCCTCCACAGAGACACAGGCAAGATCCCCTCCATATACTAAACACATGTGCCTGGGCAGAGGAGCCATGCACCTCAGCCCCTGAACTCATCCACTCCTCCCCCTATTGCTTTGCCCCATTGTGAATTTATTTTACTGTGTATTTGCCAGGATACATCACTACAAGCAGAAACATCATGCTGGGGCAGGTGATGCATGGCACGGAGGATGGCAGGGTCCCACTTCAATCTGCAGAGAGTTTTAGGTCATCCCTTCTGAAGACGGGGAGCAAAGAAGAGACGTGATGGGACTGACAGCACTTTCACACGGGGCCTTTGCATCAATTCAGAAACGGCGCTGGACTTGTCTGATCTCCAGCCACTGCCTGCTTGGAAGAGTCGACTTATTCCTTGCTCTGCACCTGCTTCTTCGAAACTGAAGCCAAGCGGTTCGTTCCCTTAGGGATGCTACAGAGCTGCAGGGCTGCAGGGCTTGGGGGCTGCGTGTTCTCCCATTGGTGGGACTGCTGGCTTCTCCTGCCTTTTTTCTCCCGCTACCCCATACCACTTCCGCATCCCTTGCCTGACGCTTGTCTGCACTCTTGGTCTCACTGCTATTATCTCTCTACGACCTTATCCTCTCCTTGACCTGAAATAAAGGCACTATGAGATCTATGGCCGAGCAGAAGAAAATCTAAGTCTAATGCTAAGTTTGTTTGTTTGTTTGTTTATTAAATTTATACACTGCCCATCTCACTATGAAAGAAGTGGGTGCGTTACAAATAAAAGGTTATAAAACCATTATAAAAGTACAAGAAATATGAGGAAGTAAAAGAGAAAAACTAAAAGGCGGAGAGAGTGTCCTCAAAACACCAACCACCCCCAGGGCTGCCTACCCCTCTAGGACCCCCAAGCTAGTTGGCAGAGCCAGGTCTTGACGCTCTTCCGGAAGGCCAGGAGATTGGGGGCCAACCTCACCTCAGGTGGCAAGGTGTTCCACAGGGTGGGGGCAATGGCAGAAAAGGCTCTCCTCCTCGACCCGCCAGTTGAAATTCTGTAACCAACAGGGTCCATAACATGCCCTTCCTGCCGGACCGGGTCGGTGTACAGTAAGTTACTTTCCCATCCTGGTTCTTTAACTCTTGGAATGGGAGTTCCTGTCAATGGTGGGGCAGTGGGGTCAGTCCACCCCTGGTGCAAGCAATAAGGGGGCGCATTGTCTGAGGAGGCTATCTGGAGAGTCAGCAGCAGGTGTGGAGAACTTTACTGAGAAAAATACCCATTTATTTAATTACCAACTGGTAATTGTTTTTACTCATCTATGATATACAGTAGCCCCATTTTTTATGAAGACTTAAAGGACAGGTCCCTGCCTCCAAAGGTTTATACAATCTAGGAACAGATGCAAAAATGACGATAGAAGGAGATGAAAAAAGAGCAAAAGGGATAATCAAGAAGACTGTGTAACTCTGCTCTTTGTAGGTAATTTCCAGTTTAGCCTGCATTCTGCACACTCCCAGCCAATCCTTAGATCCAGATCAGAGCAAGTGCCAGTGTCATTAAATACCAGCAGACATCAAACCAGTTAACTGGCAAAATGAGACAAAATGCAGGCAAAAGCAAGCATGAAAAATAGGCAAAAATTTACATTATCTATATATTTCTACATCTATCTATCAAAAACACAGAACTTCCCAGAGCCACTGGAAACAATACGGTGGGTAATGAGCATGGACGGTCCCAAAGGAAGTGGCTTTTGGTTATTCCATCTTTCACTCTTGTATGTAACAGTATGAGAATAGAGATGGAAAGTAGACCACCAGGTGATCCCTTTTCTATTCTGCACCATGGGGGAAACAATTTGGTGGATGTATCCAGCACTCTTATTTTCATGTTGGTTTAGTTAGATTAGAGCAAGGGTGAGAAATCTGCTCCTGAAGAGAAAAGTTAATTGATGGCCTCAGTCTATGGTGGGCAGAATGAGACCTGACAGTAAACAGAGCAGAGTTAGCAGGATTGCATAGTGCTCTCTCTTAATCTGCTATCCCAGCATGAAATTCGGCTGAAGGTCACAGGATGCCAGTGGAGATTTGAACTAAGGGAAATAATGATGCAAACCTAGGGAACTGAATAAGTGAATGTCCAAGATGGAGAGCTGGCTAGCTACACATAGACTGGTACTCAGAGTCTCCATTTCATTTTTATGGAGTTTGTGGTCAAACGTTCTAGGTGAGGCATTTCTAGGAGACTGAATGTTCAACAACAAGGTTGTGTTATTTATTTATTTATTTATTTATTTATTTATTTATTTATTTATTTTCTATCCCGCCTTTATTATTTTTATAAATAACTCAAGGCGGCAAACATACCTAATACTCCTTCCTCCTCCTCTTTTCCCCACAACAACAACCCTGTGAGGTGAGTTGGGCTGAGAGAGAGTGACTGGCCTAAGGTCACCCAGACGGCTTTCATGCCTAAGGCGGGACTAGAACTCTCAGGCTCCTGGTTTGCTATTGGCTCCTTCCTAGGGCTGAGAGACAGGGACTGGCCCAAGGTCACCCAGCCGGCTTTCATGCCTAAGGCGGGACTAGAACTCACAGACTCCTGGTTTTGGCATCTTAAAAATTCGCAGATGATAATAAATGTCTTGGCATTCAAGGTGCCACAAAACCCTTTATTTAATGAGGCCCACAGCTCCATTCTGGGGCTCCAAAAACCCCAACATCTCATTGTCAGTGTTTTCAGTGGTATGATTTTTTTGCTTTTTAAAAGTGAACTAAAACCGCGTACAGGTCTATTAAGCTCTAACAGGCTTAAACTAGTTAGTCTGAGTGAAAGAAAGCCTCCAACTCAAAAAATGGGCCCAAAGTTTCAGCCCCATGCCTCCAGTGACATCCCTCAAGACCCCTGTGGCTCTCGGAAGTATTTTTTTCAAGTTGCCCATCGCTCTCATGATGACAGCAATTGCTTCAGAAAGAAAGAAAAGTTCCAGGGTGCTTAAGAGTACTGATATGATAATTAGTCTGCCAGAACCAGTATTGCTTCTCTCTGTACAAATCAGTGTCATAATTTAAAATAGAACAGAATCACAGTGACCTTGTCCTTGCCTTTCCCATCCCTAGCTTATTTCCAGTTTTTGAAAACCAAAAGCTTTTCAAGTGATGACAAATATAAAGCCATTTCAAATTAATTCTAGGCACCAAACAGAGAAATGGAGAGGCTTAGGACTGAAAGGAAAAATAATAATGCTAGGTATGTTTTAATTTATTAGCCATTTGAAATTTTGGGGCTCTGCAGCTCCCATATCAATGGATCTTATTTTGTCCCTTTCTCTGGAAGAAGGAATCAGTATCCATTACCTTGATGAAATGTGTTGCATTCATAGGCTTAAAAGCTTTGAAACTGGTATGTGCTAGATAATAATCATGAAATAAATAATCACACTTACTGAAGAGGTACATTGTGGCATGCAGTTTCCCAAGAAGATGAAAAGAAACTTTTGTACAGGCCAAGAAATGAAGAATCTGATTATGAAGCCACAGTTAACAGTGCTTTTGTAAAATCTGATCCTGATACAGTTTAAGGGGGGCTTTCAGAAACTCAAACTTCTAGAGGTAGGACAGGGAAGTAATTTCATATAGGGTTAGGTTAGGTATTCAGTGTATGGTAACCTTCATCAAGTAGGACCATCCAAACATCATTGTCTGTAATTCCCATTATGACATGTTGGTTTGAGGTGGTGGAAGTTGTGAGAAACAGCAAGAAGGACCCATGATGGAGAAATCTTCTCAGGAAGGGAAGGGGGGGGGCTTCACACTTTCTCAGAGTGATTTAGATATTACTATTCCAAAAGAGTTAACACTTAAATGGAGCTCAGTAAACCTTTAAGGAACATAGGATTCTAGAAGGCCTACATTCTATAGGGACCAAGGGAGCGACCAAGAACAAAGCTGACCCTTTAGGCAACCGCTTTCAGAGATGACTTTTTCTAGCAATTCTTGTAAATCAACCCAACTGTGTAGTCACTTCACACATGAGCAGCACCTTGCAACAAAAAAATAATAATGAAAGGCTGACACCTTGATTTCACTGGCCAGTTGTCAAGGCACATTTCCATCTTGCCACTATAGACCAATGAAAAACCTATCAGTGGTAGATTGGACTTTCTTTTCACAGCAAAAATGTCATATAAATTAGCTGCTGAGTAGGGCTCTCTGCAGAAACGTTTTCTTCTTTCCTGGTGAGACCATGAAAGAGTAGCTATGAAGTGAAAAATAAAAGTCCATAATTCATTTCTTGTTGCTGCTCTTTGGTCTTCACTGAATAGCTATGCTTCTATCAACCATATTCATTTCAATTTTGAACTAGAATTCAAATGGAATTTATCATGGAAACTCACCAGAACTGCCACTGCAGCTGACATTGTAACCGGGTCACCCATGCATGTCAGAAGATGGACCATTACAGAATTTTCAATATTGTCAAAAGAATAGTCATAATGCTATTTACAGTAACTACAAATCTCACTGCCTGAGAGTACACAGATTTTGGGAAACCATCTGGTAAGCTTCAGGATGGTTTAAGAATTCAGTTATTTCAGTTTTCCTATCCCAGTGATAGCAAGCCAGTTCATTGACTACAACCGTTGAAAGAAAGCTAATCTACAAAATGGATCACTGAATGATGCTCAGGATAGGAAAGCCCTATTCCCTAGGGATAAAAAAAAAATTAAGGTCAAATGGCAGAAGCCTGCTCATACCAGATCAAAAGTGCAAAAATGTCTGGACAGAAGAAAATCTACCCTGGAATGCCAATGCTTTTTCTACCTCTCAACTAGCTGCAGCTGTTTTTCATTTGCATAGCACATATTTGCTGCTTTTTAAAACAGACACAAGCATATGCTACTTATGGCAGGCCTGGCTAAGGGGAACTCAGAGGGAATACCTCAAACGTAAGGCAACAGGACCTTTCCTGTGCCTCTTTCCTACATGGAAACAGAGACAAAATCAAGGCAGTGGTACCGATTGGGTTGAAAGCAAGTCACTGCAAGAGAAAGAGCAGGATTCAGACTTTGCATCCTACTAGTATCCTACTAGTATCAACTTCAAGATCCACTGGGATGGAACTTGACAATTCAGTAGAGATAAATTGATCAGCGTTTCCTGGCTATCCCACTTTAAGCTACAGACGTTGGCACTCTTGCTTGCTGAGTCTCTCCATCCACCTCAGAAACCAGCTTCTCAGGAAGAAGGCCGAGGTGAATCTCACCATGACCTCTTAGCTTTGGGAGTACAAGAAATGTATTAGCTCAACGGTATGAGGATTTCTACATATTTGCCCCAAAGCGTGTCCATGACTTCTGCTGATCTCACACCCAGGCTGGGAGTGAGCTGGGGGTGGGGGGTGGCCACTGGATGGAAACCAAGAGTTACAGTTTTCTGGATCTATTTTCTGCTCTCTAGTGGCTGTCCAGATTTCTGCAGCTCAGTTCTGCAGCTCAGCTCAAACCCAGAGAGAGGTGTGGGGTCACAGGTAGATATGGTCAAGCTGTGAGCACAAAGCAGCCCCCCCCCCTTTCTTATAGCACAACAGCATGGGAAGCGCTGTGCTGGTGACCCAGCCACAAATCTGCTGATGTATTTTGCTAGGCTTTCAGTTATGTGTGCAGCATATTTTCTAACAAATTCCTAATTATCCCCCTTGTATGCCAGCAAAGCTGTAGAAGAGCTTACCTTCCAACTGTCAGAGTAGGAACAAAAGGTTATTAAACACCCAGCATGTTTTCTTTAAATTTCTGAGAAATGCTTTAGAACAGCGTATGGAGGTACCAAGTATTGAAACGTGCTTGAGAGTAGGAGGGTTTTCACAGTGAAAAGGTGGATTGTCCAAAACAAACAAACAAACAAACAGGGTTTGGGAAAAAATCCTGTGAGCAATTAACCATGGCTTAGCATTTACAACATCCCTGAAGTGTTGCAAAAAGAGTGTTTTTCTTTTACGCTAAGTTAAGAATTATGAAAAAAATGGAATTGTGGCAGGAACCTCTGAGGTGGACCTTGCATCAGTGACATGATCCCCATTTTTCTCCACCTCGTTACCCTCTTTTTCATAGTGCTAAGATAGAGGGAGCATTTTTAAAATATTTTTAAACAGGATACTGGGATAAAAATGTTTGTGTGTATGTGTTTTGCCTTTATGTAATTACAGAGAAGAGATGAGACGGTATATAAGGGCATCTCTTGTATGCACATATGCATATAGAGCTTTATAGAAAAGTTTCAATAAAGAATGACCATATTTATGGTCATCCATGCATAGTCTGTATCTGTAAGCAACTCGTTGGTACATTGCAAGTATCATCAGGTCTTCAGACTGTTGAAAAATAGGAGCTGTAAATTTATCTTTCCACTGTTGAAGAACAAGAAATAAGAATAGGACAGAAAATTCATTTGCATTGTTCAGTCATCAGTTTCTATGAGTAGTTATGTGATTCAAAAGAATATGGATATTCAAAATATTATTTGTCCCAAAGTCAATTTAATATATGCTTGATGTCTTACCAGATTTTAGAACATCACAAACATATGTTTGAATGAAGCTTTATTCTCATTGCATCTACAAAAACACAATGATTTACTCATTCCTTTACTCCTTTTCCATATAATGCAATAAATCTGAAATACTATTTTTTATTGAGTAAGCAGTAGTCTAACTACTATTGACTTTTTAAAAATAGATGTTAAAACAGTATTCCATTATTTGGACAAAACTGATAGATAGATTGACTGATTGATTAAGTGCCATCAAGTCAGTGACAACTCTGAGTGACTACAAAGATAGATCTTTTCCAGGTTGATCTGTCCCCAACCTAGTCCCTCTGTTCCCTCAAAGGTTCACCCTTCTTCCTATATCTAACTCCATCGATCTTGCTGCTGGTTGTCCTCTTTCTTCTCTTTCTTCCCACTTTTCCTAGCATTAGAGACTTCTTAAGGGAGCTAGGTCTTTGCAGCAAAATATCATAATTTGAGCCTGGACATTTCTGCTGTGAATGAGAACTCTGGATGAATTTATTTTGTGGTCCATTTGTTTGTTTTCTTGGCTATCCATGGTACACTCAGGTGTCTTCTCCCACACCAAAGTTCAAAAACATCAATACACTTCCTATCCTGCTTCTTCAAATTCCAACCTTCACTTCCATAGAGTGTCACAGGGAATACCATTGCCTGAACAATTCTGATCTTCATAAGTATACCCACATCCTGGCATCTGAATATCTTTTTCAAGGACTGCATGGCGAGTCTATATGCTAGCCATATTTCTATAGCTAGTCCCTCAATTCCTGTAGTCTTCCAACTTTGTAATGACCACAGTGATGATCTAATTTCCTCTTCTAGTATTAGAGATTCTTGTAAATAGGAAATATCCTCTAAGGTATCTTGGATGTTGATATCCCTACGGAATTGCAATATACTACTTCCATCTCTGATCTTCATTGAATCAGTTACCACCTACAGTATCTATTGGCATCCTTTAGCATACCAAACTGAAGTTGGAATCTCCTTCTGAATCCAGAGATCTTTTGGACAACTAACTTCCTTTGTTTTTCTGTGACTGTTTCCATCTTCAATGGCTTTACATATATCATTTTAATACTACTCCATGTCTCTTCTAACAGCCCTCTAAAATTTTTTGTTAAGTTCCCTTACAAGATCTTATCTTCTTGGCAATTTGTATCCTCTGCTCTGACATCCAGTTTGCTGTTTCTTGGTCACTGGCAGTCTCTTTACACATTCCTCCTTGATAACTTCTTTGATTTCACTCCAAAGGTCCTCTGGTTCCCTACCAATGAGATTCAGGACTTCAAAGCAATTCCTGATGTTCTTGAGAATGATAGATATGTGCTCAATATTATATTGTGGAAACTGATTGGCCTTGTTCTTCCACTTTAGTTTGATTTGGAACTTACACATGAGCAGTTTGCAATTTACTCTGCAATAATAAATCTGCTACATCTTTGGTGTTATAACTGAGCTCTTACACCTCCTTGTGCCAGTAAGATAGTCAATTTGATTTCTGTCTGCTCCGTTTGGCAATGTTCTTGTATATAGACATTGTTTTGGTTGTTTGAAGAATGTGTTAGCAATGAAGAAATCATTGGATTTGCAGAAATTGAAATCTCCTACTTCATTTCTGTTCCCTAGTCCAACTACATTTTCCTTCTTGCTGTAGATTGAGTCATGTCAACTGGATTTCTTTCTTTTGGCTGAAACATTTCGCTGCTTGTCCAAGTAGCTTCTTCAGTCTGGGCAAAAGTTGGTATGGGGACCTCACCAACTTTTGCCCAGACTGAAGAAGCTACTTGGACAAGCAGCGAAACATTTCAATCAAAAGAAAGAAATCCAGTTGACATGACTCAACCTACAGACAATGACTGAGGATCTTCATCGACATTTCCTTCTTGCTATTTCCAACTTTGGCATTCCATTCTTGCTTGCATGTTCTGTTGATTTCAGATTGAACTTGATCATAAAACTCATCAACTTCCTTTCTTCTGCATCAATGCTTGAAGCATAAATTTGAATAACTGTGGAATTGTCCACAAAGACTAGTAGATGTTGTTCAGTCATTGATTCCATTGTACCCAAGCACTGTCTATGCCAGAGCTTTCCAAACTGTGTGTCGCGACACAAAAGTGTGTCGCCACACACAGCGTGGTGTGGCGCCACACCACCCGGAAGCGGCGGTGCGCGCGTGCATGGCGGCCACCATGCACGTGCGCGCCGCCGCATGCCCCCCGCGCCGCCGCACGCCCCCCGCGCCGCCACCGTGCGTGCGCATGCCGCCGCACACACCCCCGCGCCCTCGACATGCGCATGCGCCGCCGCACGCCCCCCGTGCCATCGCCGTGTGCACGCCGCCGCATGTCCCCATGCGCCGTCGCCGTGCACGCATGCGCCGCCGCTGCCGCTGGTGTGTCGCCAGCGGCAGCACTTTGGAAAGCCCTGGTCTATGCTATATGTTTCCTAACTATGAAAACATCCCTTCCTTCCTTCCTTCCTTCCTTCCTTCCTTCCTTCCTTCCTTCCTTCCTTCCTTCCTTCCTTCCTTCCTTCCTTCCTTCCTTCCTTCCTTCTCTGAGTAGTAAACAGTATAATCTTTTGACTGAAAGTGTCCAATTCCAGTCTGTTTCAATTCACTGGTACCTAAGATGGCTATGCATGGTCAATTCATTTCATCTTTCACCATGTTGAGCTTTTCTGTGTTCATTGTGTTTCTTATGTTCCATGTTCCCACTATAATTCTGTCTTTGCAGCTTCAGATTTTCTTTCACTTCGTGACAGCATCAGCAACTAAACATCCAGAAGGTTTTTATCTCATCAGCCTAAACACCATTAGTATTCGGAAGAGCTGAGGCTCTTCTTCAGTAGCATGTTGAGCACTATATGTCCTGAGGGGCCCAACATCTAGCACTATATCATTAATCTTTAACTATCCATGTACCATCTTGGTAAAATACAAACACTATTTGCCATAGCCTTCTCCTGCTCAGTATAAAATGATGCCTTTGTTGTTGTCACTAAATTGTTCATATGCCTCCAGCATCTTCCTGTATCACTGTTGCCTGATATAGATGCTTGCTTGCTTTAGCTGGGCAGCTGGGATAAACTTCACATTTTGGGTGACCTGCTAGGGTATACAGACTTGGTATACACTCCCAGCAGTCTTTGCTCAGCCCTCCCAGGAACACCCCACTATCACAATGAGGCAGTTTAGCAGGACTTGGGGGGAGGTGGGCAAAATGAGGATCTCTAATTCTTTATTCCATTCCATTCCATTCTTTATTGCATTTCAAAGTGAATTGAGCTAAGTAAACGTGATAGCCTCAGTCTTGCGACCACTGCACTTATGTGGAATAATATAACATTAGTAACTGATGCTTAGTAGCAGCTCTATACTATGACAAAAATAATTATATACCTTACCATTGACCTCTTATCCTGATTTAACAGACCCAGGGTAATGTGTCTGCTACTCCTAACTGTCTGTTAAATCCAAAAATATGTTATTCACAGCAATTTACATTATTTGTATAATGATGTCATTTGCAAAGTAGGGTGATTTTTGTAATAATGTTATAGAAATAAGGTGAATTGCTGCAAATGATGTAAATAGAACGTAATTTATTATAAATTTGAGAACCTTGTTTAGTTTATTTTCAATTCAATGGACTTGTCCATCATTTTGGGGAGATGCCTGGATGGAAATTTTGACTGTTTCATTCACAGTCTGTTAAATGAAAGTATTTAGCTATATTCAGCATTCTAAATTAACATTTTTCCTACTACAGGGATCCCTCTTGATTTCATCCTGGGATTTCAGAGTCCACTTCACTGCCTATAATTTCATGTTTTACTTTGTTTTGTTTGAAAAACAGGTTTATAGCTAGCTCTCGAGTAGGGCTCCTAATATAGGCAGTGGAGGCTATGTTGAACTTATGGGAACAGTGGGCAGCTCTCAGTTAAGTGATGATACATGAATAAACACACTCCAGTCTTCAAGATAATTCTGGATATCTTCAAGGTAGGCCATTGCTCCACTTGCCACCATAGAGCACATAATCTATATGCAGCAAGGTTTGGGATCAATTGCCAGCATTACCAGATAGCACTGCGAAATATTCCTGGATATTTTGGAAAATTGCTGTGTATCAGTACAGTAATACTGAACTACACAGACCAATGGCCTGGCCCAATATAAGGCTGCTACTTAATTTTTGATAGGTTGCTTCTCAAGTTCTCCATGTTCCTAGAAGTTTTTACATAAACTTATAGTAAGGCTATTAGATCTGGGCTGCAAAACTTCAGAGGACCACTAGATGGCAGCATAGAGATACAGAAAACTATACTGTAACTCTGCTTCTCTCTAGAGGCACCTATAGGGATTTTTACAAGCCAATCTGGTAGATCTGTTTTATAACATCAGATTGGAGAGTAATGGCAAAGGAATGGTGTAATGGCTGGAATTGGAATTGCATAATTGCATAATTATACACAATTGCATAATTGAATGTCAGGTTCCCACCATTCTGAGGTAGGAAAATAGATTTAGTATAAGTGTTTTAATAAGGGAAATTCATATCTGTACAAAATAATCTAGAATGCACACGCGCACACAGACACACACAACACAGAAGAATCGACGTGCTCATGTGCATGATGTGACCTCTATCATTTTGTATCATCGCTCTGCATTCCCAGCTTCTCAAAACTAATTAAATATATGTCACAGACCGCTAAATCTCCGTTTGATTTAAGGGAACATGATCCAATCTCAGTTTGGCCATTGCCTTCAGGGAAGCTTATTTTCAAGGCCTTGAATTCCATGGTGGGAAGATGCAAGACATAAAGAATAAATACATAGGATATATGGACATGGGTTCATTGGACAGTTGCCACTTGTGTATCTTGTGCAGCTTAGCCTTTCCTCACCTGCAGCCACAGCTGGCACAAAAGGTGTGAAAGCTTTGTGCTGATGTGTCCCATTTGCCACAGGTAACTCCTTGCTTTGGTGACAACATGCTCCTGTCTTTTCTGAGCATCTGTGAAGGAGGTCATCTACGAAATGGCTGCCAGCAATGCCTCTGCACTGCTACTATCAGGTGAACATGGGGAGCAATGTGCCAGATGTGAAACACAAGTTCTAACAATTTGTTCTTAGCACACAGAAGGGAAATAAAGAAGACATGAAAGACTCTCCAAGAAGGCATTTAGAATTCCTTTCACTGAAGTGTGAACAAGCGGTGGGGGGGGGGGGTAGGAGGTGAGAAGCCTAATAGGAATCAGTGAGACACAAGTGGCCATTTGAGGTAATACTTCATTCATTAGAGCATGTGGAGAAGATTAGCCACTGAGGCAATTTTCCTCATAAGATGTGAACTCCTGCTGCATTTTTTCTTCCTCGTGTCTTGCATATTCTCACATATGAAGGTTGCTGTTTACTTGGTAGGGTTTTGACATTATGCTTATTAGAACTCCTTATTTGTTGTTAGCCTGGATTGTGCCTTGCTTAGGAAATCACCAATGGTTTCACCAGTAAGAGTGGGGTCAGGGATAGAGAGCAGATTCTTTAAAATTAATTGCTGCTTTTTGTGTATCTTTGCAAACAAAGGAGTGTGCAATGCTTTATGCTGAATAAGTACTGAATAATTTAGTTAAATTGGATTTTTACAGCTGACTGTTTTCTCTTTCAGTTTTAAGTTGCCTTTTGCCACATGAACATAGTAGAATGTGGTAAGAAGTACTGTATAGATATTCAATATATTGGTTGATTGCCAGGGTATAGTGGTATGCTTCTCCCACAGCTATAAAGTTTTCCATTAAAGCATCCAAAGAAATCCTACTCGAGAAACAGGGGGATTTGGCAACAACTGTAACTATTATTTGATCCTTTCTGTATGAAAAGTCATCACAGTTCTTTTCTAAGGAAAAAAGGTACTTAACTTCATTGTAAGTAACGATCTAAATAACAAATATGGGACTTTCCTCAAACCTGCTGCTCTCCAAACATGTTAAAACCGCCCAGAGTTCCCCGTTGGGGGGAGATGGGCGGTTATATAAATAAAATAAATAAAATAATAATAATAATAATAATAATAATAATAATAATAATAATAGGTAAAGGTAAAGGTTCTCCCCTGCACAGTCGTGTCCGACTCTAGGGGCTGGTGCTCATCTCCGTTTCTTAGCCAAAGAGCCAGCGCTGTCCGAAGACGCTTCCGCAGTCATGTGGCCAGCATGACGCGTGCGGAACGCTGTTACCATCCCACCGAAGTGGTACCTATTCATCTACTTGCATTTGCATGCTTTTAAATTGCTAGGTTGGCAAGAGCTGGGGCGAGTGCAGGAGCTCACTCCGTCACGCAGTGCTCGGGTCTCGAACCTCCGAACTTGCGACCTTCTGATCAACAAGCCTGGCGTCTTAACCACTGAGCCATCGCGCTCCCCAAACATGTTAAACTTAAATTTTATAATTTTCTGAAGAGTCCTAATTTGATAAAAGCTTTAATGGGTGACCAGATGTATTCTTCTGTTTTACTATTAAAAATGGATGGATGGTGTTGAATCTTGGTGACCACATGTATGACCTTCTCCAGGATGATGTGTCCCCAGCCTGGCCCTTCAGTCTTCCAGTGCTGTACCCATCACTCCTGTAATCAAGTCTATTCACCTTGCTGCTGGTTGTCTCCTTTTTCTTTTCCTTTCCAATTCTACCAGGATTATGGATTTCTCAAGGGAGATGAGTCTTTGCATAATGTATTCAAAATATGATAACTTGAGCCCTGTCATTTGCGCCTTGAATGAGAATTCTAGATTGATGTTCTATAATCCATTTGTTTGTTCTCTGGTATTCTTAGGAGTCTTCTCCAACACCAAGATTTAAAAGCATCAATAGTCTTTCTATCCTGCTTCTTCAAAGTCCTACCATATTCTTACTACACTTCTGCTGCTAAACACCCCTCTAGCCCTCACATGATGCCAACAGTAAGCCAGCAGTGATGTGTTGCAAAATCTCCTGAAAATCTTCCCATTGTTTTAAAGCCAAGGGGTTTGTGCATTTGTTTGTTTCCCCTGCTGACGAAAGCAAAGTCATCCTGTTGTTGAGCATCTCCATTTTTGCTGGAAGTGTCTACAATGAAGCAAAGGCTTTGTTCTTTTTTGCTTTGCTCCTGTTTTATGAAGGACAAGAGAGGAGCTGCTTGTTGACCATAGACTTCTGGGAGTTCTCAGGGAAGGGTGGAAATGATTGGCAGCACTGATTGATGCATGCAGCAGTTGAGAAACATGGGCAGAAGAAGGATGTGTTGAAGGTACTCTTTGCAAGCTCAGTGTTTAAGCACACTGGGAATCCCTGGTTGGCAAGGGCCAAGTGGGGAAAACAAATATTGGGTTTAAGGTCCCTTCAGCATCATTTGTAAAATAATGGAGAGTGATGTGGCAGAATTCTACAACAAAACTTACTTTCTATAATGTTGAGAAGTGCCTTATTACAAAGGGGGTAAATTGTCCCCTTAATTTACTATGTTCTCTTCACTGATTAGCAATAGCTCTATAGGGGTTTCAAACAGTGGTCTTTCCCAGCCCAACCTAGAGGTCCCGGGGATCAAGCCCAAGATTGTTTGCATGCATACCTGGCCAGGCCAGCTTCTAGAAACATATATTCTTTTCTTTTTAGTTATTCGTATGTGTGTGTGTATGTATGTACAGATCCCAGAAGCAACATCAGAGCTCTCTGTCCAGAAGAGTGCAATGCTAGGAACAGCTAAGATACTGCGCAGAACCCTCAAACTCCCAGGCCTCTGGTAGAGGACCCGAGGTTGAGGAAGACACATACCACCCATAGGGGGTGAGAAGGGAATTTTTTTTAGAGAGCCACTTTGGTGTAGTGGTTAAGGCACCAGGCTAGAAAGCAGGAGACTGTGAGTTCTAGTCCCGCCTTAGGCATGAAGCCATCTGGGTGACCTTGGGCCAGTCACTTTCTCTCAGCCCTAGGAAGGAGGCAATGGCAAACCAGGAGACAGAGTTCTAGTCCTGCCTTAGGCATGACTAGACATTGGCCCAATCACTCTCTCTCTCTGCCCTAGGAAGGAGGCAATGGCAAACCACTTCTGAAAAACCTTGCTAAAAAAACTGCAGGGGCTTGTCCAGGCAGTCTCCGAGAATCGGACACAATTGAACGAAATATATGTATATATATATATTGTACACACACACACACACACACACAAAACACTGCAGCAAAAGTGTTGTTACTCTGATCAAAAAGCAGCTGCTTTAAGTTAACATGTAAGTGTACCACATGCTACTTCTCCTATGCTCATGCTGAAGCACCTTTTCCCCACTGTATCTGAAGCACTGAACAACCTACTATATTAGAATAGAATAGGTCTACTTGATTAGAATTAGAATTAGAATTAGAATTAGAATAGGCCTACTTGATTATACCCTAATCAAGGAACTATTATCTCAGTCAATCAACCAAGCAGCAAACAACAACCCAATCAAGGTACTACCAAGGAGAGTACAACACCCCCACCAACACAGGCAGGACAAGCCAGGGTATATAAACAGAGAGCAAGTCCCACTCTCTTTTCGCACTGAAGATGTTGTCTAGCTTGGCAATGAAACGTCTGCAAGAAAACAACAATGCTCAGAGAGCACCAAGGACTCCACAGTTCAACCCTGAGCTACAAATATTCTCTTCAATTGGAACCTACTATATTTATGTATTTATGTATTTATGTATGTATGTATGTATGTATGTATGTGTTTGTTTGTTTGTTTATTTATTTATTTATTTATTTATTTATTTATTTATTTATTTATTTATTTATTTGATTTATCACCGCCCAACTCTGGGCGGTTAATATATATTAATATATATATATATATATATATATATATATATAATAATATATATTATTATATATATTATAATAATATATATTATTATTATATATTATAATAATATATATTATTATAAATATATAATATATATATATATATATAATATAATATATCACTATATATTGATTGCCCTCTAGTTTGCACTGGACAACAAACCAGGGGTCCTTTCTGTGTTGCTCAGGCTAATTCACTGCATCTAGCAATACAGATGGAGGGCTTATGTTTAGTATGTTTCAAAATTACTGCACTTAGCCTACTCTTTCTCAAACAAGTGTAGGCGGGAAGGCGGTTCTGTCTGTTTATGCTGATCCAGACTTTAATGCTATTTTGGTTCACTTCTTGACATCTCATGAGAAACTGGAATTAGTGAGAACAAAACTGGGCAGTTTTGCTGTTCTTTATTCTTCTTTCTGTGCCCTGATAATATCAATTTCTATGTTGCCTGTGGGAGTAGTAATTACTCTTAAGGATCATCATTAACTGGGATTCGTTTTCCTGTTACGTTTTCTCTTTTTAGAGCTGATGCCTTTTACATTTTACATTGGATAGAATAAAATAGACCAGAAAATATATGAAGGACAGATACTAGAATTTTGTCTCCAAATGTTAAATTACTATTATTAGCTGCCCCAATCCCAATATGAAAACAATGAATCATATATGAGTCACAAATAAATGGTTATATTGATTTTAAAAATGACAGAAACAAAGAAACAACAAAATAAAGAAGTTAAGTATGTGTGGAGTCCTTGGTGCTTTCTGACCTTGGTTGTTTGCTTGCAGACATTTTATTACCCAACTAGTTAACATCATCTGTGCGAGTGAGTGTGGGGTTTGCTCCCTGTTTATATACAGTAGCTTGTCCTGCCAGTATGGGTGGGGGTATGGTTTTCTCCTTGGTAGTTCCTGATTAGGGTATTGTTTTCTGCTTGATTGTTTGACTGGTGTCAATCCCTGCTTTTCTAGGTGTTGGCTGCTGGAGAGGATGTGCTCTGATCTTTTTGTTTCCTTTCTTATTGTCTCTTTTGAATGGTTTGGAAATGTGGTTTGTCTCTCTGTGTCTATTGATGATTGATGTGTCTGAGTGTCAAGCTTCCAGGAATTCCCTAGCAGTTTTGGATTTAGCTTGGTCTAGGATGCTCACAGTTTCCCAGCTGAGACTATGGTTGAGTCTGTCCATGTGTTGTGAGATTAAGGAGTTTTCATCATGTCTTCTGACTGCTAGTTGGTGTTCATGGATGTGTTCTGCTAGTCTTCTGCCTGTCTGTCCTACATAGTGGCTGTTACAGTCCTTACACTGTATGTTGTAGAAGACTCCTGTTTTTCCTTCTTGGGCGACTGGGTCTTTTGGTTTACTTAAGATGTTTTGGAGGGCTTTAGTTGGTTTGTGTGCTACGGTGATGCCATCTGGTTGTAATAGTCTGTTGGTAGTTTCTGATATTTTTTATGTATGGCAGTGTTATCATTTTCATAGCTTGTGTTGGTTGTGCTGTAGTGGGTTGAGTAGTAAGGCACTTTTTGTTAAAGTTGCATGGGTATCCATTTTGTTGGAAGATGTTGTATAAACAGTCTGTTTCTTTTTTCTGGTGTTCTGGGTTACTTCTTGTTGCTGGTTTACCTGTTGCTGGGTCTCTTCTATTGGAGTTAGGTATATCTATTTATTTATTAGATACAGATACAGATACAGATACAGATACAGATACAGATACAGATACAGATACAGATACAGATACAGATACAGATACAGATACATCTATCATAGATTCGCTGAGAATTGGACACGATTGAATGAATATCATCATCATCATCATCATCATCATCATCAACATAATCTCTATTGGATATATCTATATTCTATTGGAGAATATATTCTATTCTGTATTTCTATTCTATTCTATTCTATTCTATTCTATTCTATTCTATTCTATTCATCGATATTTTATTGGAGTTAGGTATACCTCTTGCTGGGTTGCTGGGTCTCTTCTACTGGAGTTAGGTATATCTTATGTGAGAGCCAGTTTGTTGTAGCGGTTAAGGCATCAGGCTAGAAACCGCGAGACTGAGTTCTAGTCCCGCTTTAGGCATAAAGCCAGCTCGGTGACCTTGGGTCAGTCACTTTTTCTCAGCCCAAGGAAGGAGGCAAGGGCAAACTGTTTCTGAAAAACCTTGCCAAGAAAACTGCAGGGATTTGTCCAGGCAGTCTCCAAGAATCGGACACAATTGAATGGACATACATACATACATACTATTCGAAATCTATGCAGTAATTGTTTCTAATACGCTATTATTTATGTAGCCTTAACAAAATTATATCCAAATTTTAAATAGTTCTTATTCTATTCCACTGTCCTTTCTTATAGACATTGCTTCCTTAGCCAGGAATCAAAAGGTTATCTAAGAAGCAGTAGTGCAGCTGAGTGGTTTTTCTTTTAAAAAGAGAAAACAATTGGACAAATTTGTAGAAAATAGATTCATTACTTGGTATCAGCCACTGAATAGAACTTCAGGGTGTCTCTGCAGAGCAGATACTAGGGATAAGTGTCACTTCCATACCCTGCTTGTGAGTTTTATGGGCCAACTATATGCTTATTATGCAAAACAACTTCTTCACAAGACTGACTGGGACAATTAAGACCAGTCTTTCCTAATCTGAGTTCTTCCAGAAATTTTGGATTCCAGCTCCACAGGTTGCATGACCAATGGTTTGTTTGTTTGTTTGTTTATTGGATTTCTAGGCTGTGCAACTCCATAATATCTCTAGGGTCACTTCAGAAGTTGAAAGAAACATTATACTGTATAAAAAACAGTGGTGGTCTGAGGGACAACAGAACCTGCAACCACATCACCCCCAACTCAAAGGGACCTGTCCAATACCCTAACTCAAAGCCTGGGGAAAAAACCAAGTTTTTTCAAGATCACTTGAAGGCAGCCAAGTGGGGGCCATACAAATCTCTGGGGGGATGCTGTTCCAAAGGGCAGGTGCAGTGGCAGAGAAGGCCTGCTTCCTGGGTCCTCCTGGAAATAATAGGAATCTATATATTTTTTTATTAATAAATATCTCCATTTCAATTCTTCATTTTTTTCTTTTTTGCTCCCCTCCCCCCCTATGGTATAAGACCATTCTAGGTTACCTGAAAAAGAGAAAATTTATAGCTATGATAGTGTGGTATTAATATTAATAATAATTTAATTATGGAAAACTGTGAGTGCTAGCTTAATGTTGTTGCTATGAGTATGAGCTATGAGTTGGCCGAGTGATTCTGCTTATGGGCAGAAAAACAGGATATAAATGATTAAACAATAACCAGGAACTAGAAGCCAGAAATCGTCATGTTGAAGAGATGAAGCCTGGTATCTCAGCCAAAAATTTAAGCCAGAAGTCAAAGAAGCAAGGAGCTGAAATAGGAGTTAGACTTAAAGAAGAAACACACCAGCCCTAGAAGGATGGCTGTTTTTCAAGTGAAGTCCCAGATCAGACTGAAAGGCTTATATAGACCTATCTAGGAAGGTCAATGACTGCTTGATTGAATTGCTCCAAACTGTAATTCCAGTAATTAGGCACACAAGGCAACATGTTTGTTCCTACCATTAACTGAGTGAAGTCTTAGATGCTTCAGGAAGCATTCTTTATTGCTATCAATAGGCAGCAAATGGTTATTTCATCTGCATATAAGTGTATTGCCAGGAAGAGTTGCTGGTGAATTTTTCTGTCTAATGAGTCAAAACAATGTGATTCCTTTGCATCTTGACTTGGGTTGTTCAACATGGACATTTCTGCTCTGCCTCAGATAACAACGTCTTGGGCTGGGTTTCTGTTGTGAGGCAAGGTTCATCATAATGGTTCTGAAAAATCCTTTTCCCATTCCCAAACTCTGTAACTGGATTTGCACTGCCAGTCACCTGGAGTAGAGTCCAACTCAATGGCTCCTAACCAGCTACCAACAGGAAAGGTGATAATACTGACTGACTTGATAAGTATTGATAATATACTGTATATCTCAGGAGCTTTCAATATTCCTGGATGCTAAATGTAATGTACTGTTGCTTAAACATTGTAGCTAAGGAAACAGGATCTAATAATACAAGAAGGAAGAGTGATACTGTATATTCCAAAATGAACAGAAAGAAACAAATCCAGATCAGCTCCAGAATACTCAGCGACCCTCCAGAGAAGATTTGAAGAGAAGGGAGGGAGGAGGAAATCCCATGCATGATGATGAATTTCATCTATTATCTTAATCTTGGATTATGTTAACATCACATAGGTTATTGTTTTTTTCTTTTCAATTTCTACATGATTCTGCTTTCATAATGAAGTGTTCATACCTATGAAATCATCACCTTTAAAAGCTTCAGATAGAGCTGAAGGTGCCTTTCTAACTGCTGAGACATTAAAAAAAATAAACAAAAATAAAAAATAAACAAATAAACAAAAATAATAGTTTAGCCCTATATTCTACTGAACGTGAAAGGTTGCACAGTCAGTGAAAATTAAAAACAAAACTTTGTTTTAAAATGACTTGTTCTTCATTAATTAATTTGGTGGTGGCATTCTTTTGTCAGAATCAAGTTTCGATTATCAGAAAAGGCTGTCTTATAGTAAAAATTAAAATAGATAGAGTCACTACAGGGTTTCATTTGGCTTTAATCATCAGTTGGTATTTGATGGGGTTTTTTTTCCTCTTCTTCATTCTATCCTGCATGGGAAAAAACAGGGTTGTGGCTGAGTAGAATCCACACCCATTCATTAACCACTTTGATCTATTTGCCTTCAATGCAATGTGTCCAAGAGAAGAATGCTATTTGACTGGTATGGCTGTCTGTCCCTAAGTAAGGATATTATTAAGAAAATCCCAGGTTGCTACACAGCCTGCCAACTGTACAATTCTGCTAGATCTCTGGGAAATAAGGCAGTTTGTACTGAGAGAAAAAAGAGGCACTGTCAGTATAACGATTGTATTCACCTTGAATTACATTCTGAGGTGGTCAATCCAAAAAAAAAAAGATCCTTAAATTTTGATTTGGTTTGTTGGTATATTGACATGTTGTCTGTACAGTGTAGGGTTGAAAGACACAACTGTTGCTCTTCGAATAAGAGTGTTTAGAACAGTTAGGGGTGTTACAACTCTTCAGCAATAAGAAGATATTAGAAAGAGTGAAATGAGAGGGTAATCAAAACTTTCATTATGGAAAATGAAAGCTTGCCAAGATGGGCTGAGGCTAACCAGGAAAGGGACAGTAAGATAAAATTCTGACAACAAAATTTTCCAGTAACCAAAAGCAGAGGCTTTCTTCTTCCTTTGTTTACATTTTTAATTGTTTTTTCGTTGAGGGGGGGAATGATCACTGCAGGACAGCAGTGGCTGTGATCCGCCTCTTGTCCAGTTATAGACATCTGGCTCCAGAGTGTTGAGATGGAGGACGTGTTATGAAAAGGTGTCCTTCCAGAAGCACTATATGATGAGCTAGATCTGGATAAGATGAGAGCTATTGCCACTTTCCTGCCTTTCTACAAACTGCCCTGAGAGATTAGTCTTCCCCAGTTTGATGCTTATTGCTCTTTGACTCTATGCACCCCCATGGGACTTTCAGTGAATGTTTGGAACAACCAGTCCTGAAATTCTTTCCATACAATACTGAGATCTTTACCAATACTTTTACAAATCTAAATTTGTAGAATGATTCCAGCCATATAGCTCAAAAAATAGTCACCTAGAGACCCACCTTTTGCAACATACACACTACAGTTAGTGCTCTTTAGCAATTGCTGGTCTTAACAGCAGCAGTGATTATTACTATCTAATGAGTAGGTATATGCCAGCTTCATTACTTGTCCTGGTGCAGAAAACTAAGGGCAGGGCACCTGACGTTTGCCTTTACTGTTCTGCAGGGAAAGTCAGTATTGATAGATTACTGGGTAGCCACTAACCAGACGAGAGAGAAAATGCCCATTTTGGGTGTTTCAGCTGAAACGGCCTTCCCCCTCTTCATCAGCTACTTGTAAGTTGTTGACAGAGTGAGAGCTGAAGGGACTCTGCAAGTTATCCCTGATCATTTTCCTGATTCATCTGGAAGCAAAGACCATTCTGATCAGCAGCTCAAAAGCACAGTTTCTGCCCCACCAGATTAAGGCAGAGAGATACATGGGAAACACCTCCCTCTTCCTCCTCACAACTGCTATTCCTCAAGTCCAGAAGGCTGAAGGTCATCTCACTTGTATGCTGCCTTTCCAACCTAAGGTGTGTTCTTTTATCTATTTATTTTATGTGTTGGATTAATGCTCCACCTTTCCCACCAGGAGCTCAAGAGGGCATACATATTGTTCGCGCCTCCAAGTGTTTCCCCAGAACATTGACCCAAAGTTACCCAATGTGTTTCGGTGGAACCTAGGTCTCCCCAGTCTTTCCTTACCTCCTTAACCAGTATACCACACTGGCACTGTTTTCACATTTAATGTGAAAATGCACCTCATTTCATAATTTAAGGTTATGAAACACAAAAATATTTATATCCTTTAACACAGGATTTTAATCAAGTGAATAAAAATAAATAAGGAAGTGGAATATGTTCCCATATTATTTTTCCCCTGTGTCTTAAATGTATTTATGACAAATACCAAGTACCTGAGTAATTGATAGACCTCTCTTCTCATCCCATGAGATCCCATACACTATACCTCTAGGGTTCCACCCCAAGTAGACATCTTGGTACATATAGTTCTACATGAAAAGGCATCTGCGCTGCAAGGTGGCTGTGATGTACTTCTGGATGGCCAACTCTTTACTGATGGCACCATTCAGTTTGACAAAGGAAGGCTCTGCTCGTTGCCATTCTTATGGTGAGTTGTGTTCTCTCCTCTGACTGGGATTATTTCCACTGTGGGAGACAGGAATCTCTTACTGGATATACAAACCTTATAAAAAGGTTCATTGTCTGCAACCACTTCTTTTCTTTATGGGGGTGGGGATAGTGAGCGACAGACTCCTGAGATACTTGTTTTTTGTAAGTTGTATATATTTTTGCAAGAAGGTAGATATTTTCCTTCCATGTTAAATTAGTTAAAAATATTCTAAAAATAATAACGTTCAGAGAAATCCCAACATAGCTCAGAAGTGTCCAATAAGGGCCATTACCTCCTGTTAACCCTGATTTAGGTAAAGAGAGAAAAATAAAGTGTCATTTGTTTCATTCTAACATTAGCTACCAGCATCACAAACAATAATTTAGACAGCAAGTAATTGTTTTCTTCCAGTTAGAAAGACAAATGGAAATATGATAAGGCAGGATAACTGCTCTGCATTGTTCAATCTGCTTACTGTGGGATTGCTGGAGTTCTAGTTAAAGCAAACACTACCAGTATTTTCTATGTACCAAGTTCCACTGCAAAAACAAAAGTAAATAATTTGTGCCCATGCTGGAAAAACCACTGCCAAGATTTGAAATTAAGAGTCCCCAAGTAACATGGCTAAACTTCTGAACTTACTCTACTTTCCATACTGAGTAGGATTATTATTGCAATGTTGTGTTATTTATTTATGTTTGATTATTTCAACTATTTATATACCTCCTGTTATGTAGCACACATATCCAGGTGATGTGCAATAAAAACCATAAAACACAGTATATAATATAATACAATAAAATAGCAAAATGCCTAATATAATCAATGGCCCCAGTCAAATTCAACAGCACCATCACAACTTTTCAAGTATCAAGGCAAATAAAAAATAAATGCATACCTAAATTAGAATGATTGGTATGTTTCAGCTAGGTTCACATATAATTTAGCCAGTGTTTCTAAAAATATACACTATTTTCAATCTTCCAAAAATGTATCATTTTAGTGTAAAATCTTGAAAGATTTCATGTGGGAACACCAAAATCACATGAGATTGGCAAGATTTGGGGCATTATTTCACTTTGGGGGGGGGGGTCCTGTGCATGGATCTATGGAGATCACATGTGCTATGGTGCCCACAGATGCCACATGACTAACCCCTGCATGTAATGGTTGGGAACTTCTGCTTTAAGTGACAGAGGCCACCATTTGACCACATAAATTAACACTAAATCTTCATAGGTTAAAATGATTATTATCTATTGGAAATATTGGCATTATGCCATTTAGCCAAAATGTTCCAGAGGAGCTCACCTACGATCAATATAAACAATTAATCCATGCGCTTGGATTTGCTATATCAAAGACAGGCCACAAAACAAAAAAGTGATGAGGATACAACAGAAAAGCAGGTATCAAGTCTTAAAGTTACCATGCAGCTCTAATAATAATCCAATGGAACTGAAAAAGTGGCTGAAGAGCCAATTCTTCTTGCAAGCCCACTTTTGTTATCAGATTAGATAGAATGTACTGGTAAATTTGCATCATGGTTCCCAAACTGTGGAAAAGTTCTGTGTATACTTCACACATCACCCTTTGATTGGCTGTTGTGGGTCTTCCGGGCTGTGTGGCCGTGTTCTGGAAGTTGTGGTTCCTAACGTTAGGAACCACAACTTCCAGAACACGGCCACACAGCCCGGAAGACCCACAACAGCCATTGAACTCCGGCCGTGAAAGCCTTCGACAATACACCCATTGATTGTTCTCACCTTTCCTTCTCATACTTAGAGCTCCAACTTATCTCCTAATGATGCATGGACTATGCTATTTTGCACTTTCCATAAATATAAAGTAAGCATGGGTAGACTGTACAATTTTAGACTCTTGTACATATTAAA
Organism: Charina bottae; assembly: GCA_023362775.1. Lineage (NCBI taxonomy): Eukaryota > Metazoa > Chordata > Lepidosauria > Squamata > Charinaidae > Charina > Charina bottae. The sequence goes on along the minus strand of JALMGJ010000001.1, from coordinate 231,200,425 downwards.
CCAAGTATGGGAACAACATCTTCTACATAATGTGTTACTATTTCATTGTATTTAATATCACAACTTGCTATTTTTTATATGGAAGTGGGAAAGCTATAATTAAACTGTCAGTGCTCACTTTTTTCCTATGTGCAAACCCAGGCACAGAATATGTGGAGGCTGATTCTGTCCATGCTAGACTCCAAATCTGCCTTCCCAAGACTGGTAGAACAATTTGGGTCATGATCCGGGCAGCTTCTGGGAAGTAGGATTTGCTACAATCCTTGTTAATCTGCTGGATCACCAAATTTTATCACTAGATGCTTTCATTTCAATTTTTAATTCAGAGTGTTTTGGTAACAGAGTCCCTTTAGGGGGGGTTGTTTTTGAATGATAAATATGCATTATTAAAATGGAATCATTCAGTAATAGTATTTTGGTGCAAAATGGTATTTTGTTGCATATTTTGCTATGAGCAATAATAGAGGAAGTGAAGCATTGTTGAGGGTATTTCGGCCTTCTCCTGCTTTTGTCCAGTTTGGGATTATTTTAAGACAAGCAGATTGCTTTATTGCATTTGTGTGTAGCTTTAACGCATCTTGTTATCAGTGCTTTCAGACAAGAAGAGGGAAGCAATGGTTGCTGCAACCCTCATTGTTTAAGGACTTTTAAAAACACTGGTTTAGTACCCTAAAGATCTTTTTTCATTTACCCATTGAGAGATCTGTTACCTGCTTGTTATGGAGCGCATGTATTATTTCAGAGCAGAACAGGATTAGCTGCCTGACCTTTGAATGATGTCATAGCTTGCAACCCAAGACGGCGTTTCACCCATTCTGGAAGCAAAATGCAGAAGTACATCAGTGATGAACTTGACAAGAAGTGTTACAAAAGGAATGTGGGGAAAACCCAACAAACTCCTTATACACATTACTAACAGATCCACAAGGAGAGCCATTTCAACTGACACCTAATTTTGAATGTTACATTGTCAGCTTCCTAGAAGAAAAATATTGATTTCATGGCAGATAAAAAGGAAGAACCTGAACATCTGTTTATAGGCAGAAAAAAGAATACTGTATCTTACATGAGATCCACATTTGCCATGACACAGAGAGGAAATAGATAACTTAAAAAATGTGTCCCAGTTCGTTAAAGAGTGGAACTGCTTTTGTGCTGATCCATATCTTCTTCAGCCATTGTAGGAAATAAGCAGCTGGATTGGATGGATTTTTGCTCTGATTATCAGGACTCTTTATATGCTCTGATGTATTCCCTTAGTGTTTGTAAGCAAACACGAGAGCCCTTTTTATTTTGTTTTTTTAATTGCAGTGTGTGACTTGTCCTATTAGGTTCCAAATGAAGAGTGTTGAAATGCTAGAAGAAATATCTATTTTGGGGCTTCCCAGGGAACAAGAAAAAACAGATTATTTTATACAACATCATTGTGTATGTCAGTGATGGGATATGTATTCACATGTTTTGTGTTGCCTTGCCATACTGTAAAAGGAAACTCTGGGTAACCTTCAATTAATCGCTCAAATGCCTGAATCAAGTAATTCTTCACCTTTCACTCTCTGTGTTGGATTTATAAAAGAACCCCATTTAAAGAAGCATTTCACTGCAAAGTCAGGCTCTGTTTTATTTAATTTTTAATTTATATTGTGAATGGAGAGAGCAGCTCAGAAATGTACTTAAGGGACTCCTAACATCTTTGAGATTAAAAGTTAAAAGCAGAAACACAATCTAAGTGACAACAGGAAGAATGAGAAAAAGGATTACATAAGAATAGAATTTAAAATGAAACATTTTCTGCAAAGCAGACTGCTGCTGCTTTAGCTTGTCATATCAGTTAGACTCCTTTAGTTGAGTATCATCCATTTTTACTGTACTTCTATTTTTCTTACAATTTCATTAACCATCTAACTAGGAAACAGAAACTTATGTTGAAGGCTCATGTAATTAAATGAAAAGGAAGTGTGTTCCAGATGTGTTAGAATTACAATTTCCAGTCTCAATCCATGTGGAAGCCCCAAATTGAGGAAAGCTGTCCTACTGCATGTTTATATAATCACAACAACATTATGACACCCTGAACTTCTGGAGCATATGCTGGATATAAATCTAATGAACATTTGCTTTAGGTACTTCTTCTATGGCAATACAGATCATTTTGATGGCTAATGTTGCAATCATTGTACTCTAAACAACCTTAGAAAAGTTGCCCTTTTTTTAGCAGATGGAAGAGATTTGTTTGTTTTACATTATTTGTATGCCTCTCACTTCGCAAGATTCTGTGCGGCTCCCAACAGTAAAGACATTCATCAGATCATCATAACTATAAACTCATATCAGGTTGCCTCTATTCTGTCATCCCTCTGAGGATGACATCTGAGGATGGCATCTGAGGAGAGAGAGAGAGAGTCGCTAATATACCTTCCCACATAGAACATATAGGCTGGGAAGATTCTACTCAAAGGAGATGGTTCCATAAAAAAATTTGTGGCTCTATTATGCTAAATGCTAGGCAGATTACAGATTTTAATTACTAAGCTGTTTCAGCTCAAACAATTTGTGGCTATCCTTCTAACTGAGGTTTTATAGGAAATGGCCAGAACGTTGAACGGTACCTAGAAACCTACTGGTAGCCAATGGATCATCTTTTTATTTATTCATTTTATTTTATAACAGATTTTTTTTAATGGATGGATTACATATTTCCAATGGATCATCTATGTTTGTTTTCTGGGTACTCCACACAGCTGATGGGTGCTGTGATTGGGGAGAGCTGCTTTATGTGGAAACCCATAATCAAAATACCCTTCTAGAATAAACAGGCATGACACTCAGCATATATATTTTCAATCCAGTCCACGTGGCTGGGGTTTTCGTGCCAGGCATGCAATTGTCCACCACTTGCAGAACCTATAGATTGGATGATGAGAAAGTTAATTTCAGTTACCTGCCAGATTGGGAGAAATGTAATACCACCATAGACCTAAATTACTTAATTGCTCTAAGGCCTAGTAGCGCAGGATAAAATTAATCTACCAAGTTCTCCAGAACTCTTTAGGTCAGGCGGAACAAAGAAAATGGGAATGCAGAAGATGCCGAAACATTAACAATTAGAGTTGTTTTATTTTTCCTCTACTTCAGCTATCTTTGTCACATATGAAAAATTTTAGTGAATACAAACAGTTGAGCATTTAAAGGAAAGCATTTGGTGGCTCTATTTTTGGATTCCATAAACATTTTTGTAAGTATGCCTGCATGGGAAGAGAGTAAAGTGTCAGCCACACAATATTATTGATAAGTGATAAACTGTTGCGAACATTCGTATATTTCTTGGAAGGAAATCAGCATAAAAGTATGGGATTGGAGCAGATTCCTCTTGAAATGAACATGGTGATGTTTTACCAAGTTATTTGTTTCTTGGCCAAAACAATACAAGATGGCATTTCTCTGAAGGGCTGCGTTATTGTGAGCAACTCCACTGAAACATTTGAAAAAAATGGTTGAGGTGCAAAAACAGGTCCATGAAGAATTACCCAAGGGAAACTGGACTTGCAGTTTCTTAAATTAAGAAATTGAAAACGTGAGACGCAACGTGAAACCATGGCTCTATTATGCTAAATACTAGGCAGATTACAGATTTTAATTACTAAGCTGTTTCAACTCAAACAATTTGTGGCTATCCTTCTAACTAGCAAGGGCAAATTTCAGTTAGTGAGGCTGTATCTGAAGGACATACTTGTTTATTCTGGAAAGGCATTTTTATTATATGTTGCCATGTAAGATAGCTCTCCCCAAACCTGGCCTCCCCCTTGGTGTCTGGACTTCAACTTCCAGAATTCCCCAGCTAGCATGGGCACTGCAGAGAATGCTGGGAGCTGAAGTCCACATAACTGGAGGGTATACGAATTGGAGATTGGATGCTGTAAAAGGAAATGAAACAGGAAATATTGAAGATGGCATTCACTTTTTATCGCAAGTGGAATCTTATGGTTATCTTTCACCCCTCTCAGTGTCTTGAACAGGCCACTATATCAAGGAAGGTAGTGTGGAAATCCCAAGGCTATGATTTTAGCCCATTACCTAACAACTGCCCTTTGTTAGTTAATGGACTAAAAACATTAACTTAGTCAAAAGTCTAAATGAGGGCTGCTGATTTTAACGGGGCTTCCTTTAATGTGTAGATCCAAAGATCTGAATTCCATGTCTGCAGCTTCAAAGTTTCTACTTTACATGGAAACGTAAAACATTTATTCTAAAAAAAAATATATTAGGAAGCATACTATATGGGAATGCTTCTTCTAATCAGCTATAAAGGCCAACCTTTCTTTCCTGAAGCTTCTGGAAACGGTAAGCATATGCCTTAAGAAGAGAGAACCAAGCTGTAATTGACAGGTGCAACAGAGGCTTAGCAGAGAGCGTCAACTGTTTCCAGAACCTGGGCTGCTTGGGAAGGGTAGAGGAAAAGGGACATGCAATAGAGTTTTCCCCTACTTGTGTGTTTATTTTGTTTATTTATTTAAATCCAATTTATCAAGCCACCTGACCACAGAGACTCTGGCAGGGGTACAACACTAAAAACAGCATGAAAACAATATAATAAAAAAGAAAGAACCATGACATCCAGCCAGAACAATAAAACACAACACCTAACATACCTATTCCCTTAAGAAGCCCATCACGCACCTTAGCCCAAATCTTGGAGAACAGCCATGTTTTTAAACACCATTTGAGCATGGCCTGGGTAGAGGCCTTATGGATCTCTGGGGGGACGCTGTTCCAGAGGGGAGGCATCAGAGGACACCCTTGGATTGATGGGATAATGCCAACTCTGTTCTGCATTCTGGCATTATGAAAGAACAGGAGGAGAAAGAAGAATCGGCAGGCTAAATCTCTTCCCTTCCATTTTCAATCTCTAAGGTAGAGGGAATTTCTGAAGATTGAAATGGAGTCTCAGCACACAATATAGATTCCGCCCCACACCCTCCCTGGAATCTACATCATGTGGAGAATTTCCATGGACTGGATGGATTTGCTTCTCCATACACTTTCCCTGAGTATGAGGAAAGTGAGAAGAGGAGTGACAGAAGAAAGGCAAAGCAAATATGCTTATTTTTGTTCTTTCGCCATTTTGCAGGTTGTGTGGTACAACTGGCAAAGCAGGCCTTATCATCAAAATGAGATGTCTGTCTCTTGCAGAAGATTTTGAGCATCCAGAAAGGATGGTAAACAACAATGCCTGGGGGGGGGGAGTCAAAAAAGGCAAGATGGTGGCTGCAGCATTGGGTTACAAGCCCTGCCCCATCTGTGTGCGTGTCCATGGAGAAAAGGCCAGGCCTTGAATCACAATACTGTGAATGCCACCTTTCGTTTTTTGACATACACCCCCCACCCTGCAATGCCACTGCCAGTAAAATATTAGCTTTTATTCTTGTTAAATTTTACTGCTAAGGACGAGGAGAAACCCTTCTCTTATTTTCTTCTGAATGTTCTAGAATAACCTGGCTGGATTGGAGTACTCTGGCTTTTGGCTTGGGTAAAGTGTACCTTTATAGCCCCCTCCCCCCCGAAGCAGTAGGTGATTTGGGAGAGGCCTGACAGGACTGCAGTCAATATGCATCAGATATGTGATTTGAAACCAGAATGTAGGCCTGTTTTATTTTTACAAGTTAATTGCAAGGTGGTCAAAAGAGTCAAGATGGCAGCCACAACAATATTTATTCATTTATATTGATATTTATACCCCGCCTACCCCCTCCCTAACGGAGGACTCTAGGCGGCTTACATACACGTATACATTTCAATTTTATACATTACATCCATTAATCCATGCGCTAAGGGAAGGGGTAAGGGAACCGACTCTTCCGTGGCTACTGGACTACATGTCCCACAATGCCTTGCGTCGGAGCTGGCTGCTGACGTCCTGTAGATGTTACTGCTTCGGGACCCGTCGTCGCCGCCGCCATTGAAGATCTTCTGTTCCGTGGCCGACTCCCGACAGGACGCCAGCAAATTTGCCCACTTAAGGTGGTACCCAATTTATCTACTTGCTAAGCTTTCGAACTGTTGGGTCGACAGGATTAAATATAATTAAAGCCCCCTTCTTTTTTACATGCATTTTTGATGGGCATTTAATTGGGGACATATTTATGTTGCTACCATTTATGTTATAAATGCAGGGAGAAATATTACAGTATAACACCAGGAGAAAATATTATAATATAACATGGTTGAATGAAATTAAAGGGTTGCTTAATCCTTTACAGAACAAAAGGTAAAAGAACAAATTGGGGAAAATGTATAATGATCATTTGGATTAAAACAAAAACCCCAAAAGAAGGCAAACTTGATTAGAAAAGCTAGAAACTGGGAGACTGAGAGTTCTAGTCCCACCGTGGGCACAAAGCCAGTTGGGTGACCTTGGGCCAGTCACTTTCTCTCAGCCCTAGGAAGGAGGCAATGGCAAACCACTTCTGAAAACATTGCCAAGAAAACTGCAGGGACTTGTCCAGGCAGTCTATGAGAATCAGACACAATTGAACGGATTAAAAAAAAGGAGAATAGGAGCTCTGGCACAAGTTGAAATGGATATTCTAGGCGGGTGTTCTCGGAAGTATATTCAGTGAGTCTTCTTTCTAGTAAGTGAACATCACCCGAAGAAATCTTAAGATGAGGTGTTCCAGTCTACATTTTGACATAGGCACTTCAATAGTCAGCCATGCAAGAAGACAACCAGCCAATGTCTTTCTGGAGCATGGATGCTCCTAGAGCAGTTTCAGAATCTTTCTAATCCCTGGTAGATAATTAAGCAAAGGTGAGCTGGACACCAGGACAGATTTTTCCATCAGGCCAGGCAACGTCCAGACATGCCTGGTGGTATATCTGGCTAATGAGATACTGAGATGTGAGAGCCGTGTTGTGCCACTCCTAATTTCAATTTCAACCTCAGACTTTTGTGCTTCCTTCTCTCTGGTTTGACTTGATGCTTTTTTAAAGCAGAAGTACCAGAATGAGTGGCCAAGCACAGCCTGAGCTGTCAACAGTATGTAACACCATCAAGCCCAGCTCCACGTGATCTCTTCCTCTTTGTGGGAAGCAAGGCTGTTACTCAAGGCTTGATAATCACCTTTTTGTTAAGGGGATTTGGGAGTTGATCAATGGCTGCTTGTTTCTTAGACTGACCAGACGTTATCTTGGCTCTGTGACGGGTATATGGGCCTTTCACTTGGGGTTTTTCAGAATTTTCCTTGAATGTTGCTGGTTTCTCTCTCTCTCTCTCTCTCTTTTAATTTATTCAAACTTTATCAGGAGATAATTTTGTGTCAGAACTCATGCCTGTTTTTTGTTGTTTTGCCAGCTTTGTTATGTTATTACAGACCACCTCTGCTTTTTCCTCACTCTCGGAATTGCTTAGAACAGAAAACAGTTCTGTGTAATTAAGTATATGGTACGACAGGAGATATGGTCCCTGTGAGCCAATGACATCTTCCAAGTGTGGGGAGACATTTAGTATGATTCATTTTAACACTATTAGGAAAGATGCCCACATACTGGTGGCTGCCACATTAAACACTTAATGGTAGAGCAGCTATACACTTCACCCTTATTTCTTTAATATCTCTCTTTTTCAAACCCTAAACATGTAGCACTGCACAATGAAGAGAGCATATGAGTAAACATGAGGTCTCACTCATATAAATCATGTGGGATTCACCCACACAAACACATCTGCATTAAAGCACAGAAATCAATCCATTGTGCACTGATATTTTTCAGACTTATTTGCAAGCACTTAATTTAAGAGTAACTTGATAAAGTGTATGTAAGTTATGGTGATGGTTTAACCTGTTTTGTACAAGGCCAGGTCAGGTGGGGGCAGCTTCCTCCATAGGGTTTAAGATTTTGAAGTTTGCAGTGTAATTGCTGCAAATTATGGCTGGCCAAAAATATTCCAGAATTAATAAAAGAATTCCAGAAGCATTTGCGGGTGGATAATGACCTATTACCAGAAGTGCAAGCTGGGTTTCAAAGAGGCAGAGGAACTAGAGATCAGATTGCCAACATTCGCTGGATCATGGAAAAAGCAAGAGAGTTCCAGAAAAACATCTACTTCTGCTTCATTGACTACGCTAAAGCCTTTGATTGTGTGGATCACAACAAACTGTGGCAAATTCTTAAAGAGATGGGAGTACCAGACCACCTTACCTGTCTCCTGAGAAACCTGTATGTGGGTCAAGAAGCAACAGTTAGAACCAGACATGGAACAACCGACTGGTTCAAAATTGGGAAAGGAGTACGACAAGGCTGTATATTATCACCCTGCTTATTTAAATTATATGCAGAGTACATCATGAGAAATGCCGGAGTTAAGATTGCCTGGAGAAATATCAACAACCTCAGATATGCAGACGATACCACCCTAATGGCAGAAAGTGAAGAGGAACTAAAGAGCCTCTTGATGAGGGTGAAAGAGGAGAGTGCAAAAGCTGGCTTGAAACTCAACATTAAAAAAGCTCAGATCATGGCATCTGGTCCCATCTCTTCCTGGCAAATAGAAGGGGAAGAAATGGAAGCAGTGACAGATTTTATTTCCTTGGGCTCCAAGATCACCGCAGACGGTGACTGCAGCCATGAAATTAAAAGACGCTTGCTCCTTGGGAGGAAAGCTATGGCAAACCTAGACAGCATATTAAAAAGCAGAGACATCACCTTGCCGACAAAGGTCCGTATAGTTAAAGCTATGGTTTTTCCAGTAGTAATGTATGGCTGTGAGAGTTGGACCATAAGGAAGGCTGAGCGCCGAAGAATTGATGCTTTCGAACTGTGGTGCTGGAGAAGACTCTTAAGAGTCCCTTGGACTGCAAGGAGGTCAAATCAGTCAATCTTAAAGGAAATCAACCCTGACTGCTCATTGGAAGGACAGATGCTGAAGCTGAAGCTCAAATACTTTGGCCACCTAATGCGAAGAGAGGAATCACTGGAAAAGACCCTGATGCTGGGAAAGACTGAAGGCAAAAGGAGAAGGGGACGGCAGAGGATGAGATGGTTAGATAGCACCACCGATGTAATGAACATGAATTTGAGTAAACTCCAGGAGACAGTGGAGGACAGGAAGGCATGCTATGGTCCATGAGGTCACGAAGAGCCAGACACGACTAAACGACTGAACAACAACAACAACAAGGACCTATTTCAACTGGCCTTTCAGCTGGCAAATGGGATGGAAACTACTTGAGTGGATAACCTAAACCGGGAATTAGATAAGAAGAGTATAGGCCTTCTAGTTCTCTTTGAATATCCTCCTTGAATATCTGGCAGGTTTCAGCCTTGGGAGACACTGTTTTTCAGTGGCTGAAGTCTTTCCTGTTGGGTCAAGTCTAGAAGGTGATGCTGCAGGACTATTAAAGGTAAAGGTAAAGGTACCCCCCGCACATTTGTGCAGTCGTGTCCGACTCTAGGGGCCGGTGCTCATCTCCGTTTGTTAGCCAAAGAGCCAGCGTTGTCCGAAGACGCTTCTGCGGTCATGTGGCCGCATGACGCACGGGGAACGCTGTTACCTACCCACCGAAGTGGTACCTATTCATCTACTTGCATTTGCATGCTTTTGAATTGCTAGGTTGGCAAGAGCTGGGGCTAGTGCAGGAGCTCACTCCGTCAGGCGGGGCTAGGGATTCGAACCTCCGAACTTGCAATCTTCCGATCAACAAGCCTGGCATCTTAACCACTATAGATGGAAAGCTTCTAATATCTAGTTCTGCACATGGTGGTATTTGTTCAATTGTTTTAATCTTTGTATTGGAGGATAAACATCAACACTTTGAAAGATGTACTGAAATAAGTAACCAATACAGATATTTAAGAATTGATGAGATAGGTAGGTGTCCACTGTTGATCCTACCTGAAATATTTGGAGTTATATTTTGTAGTAGCTGAAATTTCTAAACAGTCTCTAAGGAAAGACCCACATTCAGCACTTTTCAGTAGTTTTGAAGGTTTCCAAGAAATGAATAACAATATTGAGTCTGTCTGTCTATTCAAGCATGAAAATGACTCCTTCTAGAACAGTTTGCAGTCTGTATTCCTGGCTAGTGAAAATCACATACCAATGGTACCATCTTGTCTCAGTTTATAAAGTTATATTATATATAACAGAAATTTTTTTATCCATTCAATCACATCCAATTCTTGGAGACTGCCTGGACAAGTCCCGGCAGTTTTCTTGGCAAGATTTTCGGAAGTGGTTTGCCCTTGCCTGCTCCTTCCTAGGGCTGAGAGAGAGGGACTGGCCCAAGGTCACCCAGCTGGCTTTGTGCCCAAGGCGGGACTAGAACTCTCTGTCTCCTGGTTTCTAGCCCAGTACGTTAACCACTTTGTATATTATATTTCAATATTGTCACATTTTGCATGGACTCGTGGTGTACAATGAAAACTGAAATAATAACAATACTACAGAAATAACTAGAACTCATGGTCCCAGTTTCTAGCCCGGTACCTTAACCACTACACCAACCTCGCTCTCTATAACAGAAATAAGATCAGTCAAATTATAATAGATCTAACTGGAATGGATGAGTAAGGCAGGTCAGCTGTTTTTAAATTACTACTCTTAATCTTAGTTACTACTTTTTGTGGGGGGGGGGGTTACTCATGAAATAATTTATCTGGTTTGCAGTATACCTAATTGTTTTTCTTTGTGCCTTCAAGTTGGTCTTGATTTCCAGTGATTCCCTGGACAAGTCCCTGCAGTTTTCTTGGCAAGTTTTTTTCAGAAGTAGTTTGCCCTTGCCTGCTTCCTAGGGCTGAGAGAGAGAGTGACTGGCCCAAGGTCACCCAGCTGGCTTTGTGCCTAAGGCGGGACTAGAACTCACAGTCTCCTGGTTTCTAGCCTGGTACTTAACTACTACACCAAACTATGGGGACATGCAATATCATTTGACAAAGCTGCTTTAAGAAGGTCTGGATTGTTTTGCTCACATGTAGTGACATGGCTTTCAAAATTTGCTTTCTGTAATTGTATAGTGTTTCATTTTATTCAGAGTCTTGGTGTGGAAAAGTATTTCAAAAAAGAATTAAAAAACAAATTATTGTTATATTGCCTATCAACTGCTGCCAAACTAAAATGTTAAGCGTCCATTTAGAGAAACAAACCAGAAGGAGTTATGAATTTCTGTTGAGTACTTACTCCTCACTGAACCATATTCAAATATATTTCACAATAGGGATGAATACATGTGCCTTGTATAAAATAATGGGACAGTTCTTTTTACAGCAGGGCTTTCCAAAGTTTTTCCCGCGGCGACACATCAACCGGCGTTGGTGTGTCACCGCGGGAAAACCCGGAAGCGCTGATGATGATCAGCGCTTCCGGGTTGTGTAGCGACACACCAGACTGTGTGTGGCGACACACACAGTTTGGAAAGCTCTGTTTTACAGCATGCCTCTGTAAATCTTTCCCTACTGGTGCAAGGTGTACTGACATTTTCTATGTCAAATAGGAAACACACAGTGCTGTTCTTCCACCAGACAGGCCTATTTTTAAAGAAACTTTTAAATTATATTTTCAGAATTTCTGATTTAGTCACCCATGTAGTTAAAATTTCATTAAAAGATTAGCCATATACTGTACATCTCTTGTAGGCGATATCTGGCAATATTATCTGGAATTCCTTTTGATCTGTAAACTCTGATGAAGTGGATAGAGTACTCTACAGCATGGCCTCTGTCTGCCATCTCTGATACAAGCCCTTCCTGGTTTCTGAGGCAATCTGGGAAGGCATAATCAGCTGGATCAAGGAGGTAGTCAACACCTGGGCCAGTTGGAGATAACTTGTCCCAGGTGAATGGGGTGAACAGGTAGAGGCTATTGCCAGGGGATCTTTGCTCAGCTTCATCCAGTTGTGGTCCTACCTGACTTCTGTTGAGAGATAATCTTGCTGTGATAGAACCAACTGTATGTCAGATCATATTAGTCCTCTTCATACCCAAATCTCCATAGGCCTACTAAGGAAATCTGTTCCTATCTCAGATCAATTCTGAATAGTGATGGCTCTGCCTCTCCAATTTCTAAATCAAACGTCTCCAGCTGACATGCAAAGATACCAGTTCAGTAACATATCAGATCCGAGCTGCAGATGTGCAACAGTTTCCTACCTGCAGTTGAACCCCAGACAAAGAAATGAAAGGAGATCTTTCTGAGTTATGACATTCCACGGTCTTGGCACCATGACTGAAAAGGCTTTGCTTCTTATACTTCTTATACTTCTTATACCTTGTGAGGACGAACACTTCAAAAAGTATTTAGCAAGGAATATATTTAGAAGGTTTTTTTTAATCTGTATGATTTTACCTGAAAAGTTGTAACTTTTGCTGGCAATTTGTAGAGGTGCATTTCAGCATTTGAATTATGAAGGGTAGTTTGTATTCAAGGGAAGGGGGAAAAAAACCTCTACATCTCATTTGATTTGGCTTTCTTGGAAGAGATGTGTCTGCCAGAAAGAATTAAAAACTAAACTAAAATTGCTCCTAGCTGATCTCTCAGAGGTTCACACTTTGGAATCTGTTATAAGTTATAACCACTTCAGGGAAAGACAGTCAATCATGTTTTTATAATGATGGAATATATCTCTATTGTCATAGCTATTGTGAAAGGCTCCTGCCCTTTCCACAATCTTAAATCTCCAGCATTGACACTAATAAGAAACAATCCCAAATAATTTTGATATATTTTTAATCCCAAAAGGTTTTGTTTAGCATCCATCAGTATGATTAAATATTTCAGGACATCTTTTTTCTGGGCAAGTGACTTATGAATCAACCACCAGCATTAGGCAAGGGCTACTCTATATTATAGTTACCTTCTCACATAAATAATGTGAAGCAAAGCAATTTAGGGTTCATTCCCTCCAACAGCATTGTTGTCGGTCTATTTCTTTCCCTCTATGCTACACCATTTCCCTTTGAATTACTTTTTTGGCTATTCTTCAGAAGGCTTAAATCAGAATTGCTCATATTTGTTATAAAGCAGGAGTGTGCCATTCTTTTTTTGGGACAAGAGCCACACCTGATCTTGGCTGCAGTTCAAAATGTGAATGAGACTGAGACCAAGATCAAGAAATGGGTGCAGAAGGAACAAATTAACATCAAATGTTTATGTCATCATAACAATCAGTATTTGGAGAATTCCAGGAAGGTTCATTAGGCCTAATAGAATAATATTTAAAACCTTGAGGATGACAATTTATATAGTTACAAACTCTACAAATTAAAAAAAAAATCTGTGGGATCATCTAAAATCAGACCATAAAGGCCAAAGAGAATTTGCTTACTTTAAAGAGAAATCAATTACCAAGCAAATACTTTAATATTTAGAATCTGTTATGCACCTCTCTAGGGGGGCGTGGTGGCTCAGCGGGTAAGACGCCAGGCTTGTCGATCGGAAGATCGCAAGTTCGGAGGTTCGAATCCCTAGCCCTGCGTGCAGCTCCCGCACTAGCTCCAGCTCTTGCCAACCTAGCAATTCGAAAGCATGCAAATGCAAGTCAATTAATAGGTACCACTTCGGTGGGTAGGTAACAGCGTTCCGCGCACGTCATGTGGCCACATGACCGTGGAAGCGTCTTTGGACAACGCTGGCTCTTCGGCTAACAAACGGAGATGAGCACCGGCCCCTAGAGTCAGACACGACTGCACAACTGTGCAGGGGGAACCTTTACCTTTACCTTTCATGCACCTCTCTGAGCTATACAGAAAGAGAATGTTTGATTCCACACTTGCTCCAATATACTGAAAAGCTGATGTCCATCATATTTTAGCACTTTAGTTTTTAAAGTGCCATTATATTAATATGGTTTTGAAAAGCATCAGATTTTGCCCTTTGGAATAAAAACCTGTCAATATTACATACTTAACCAGAAATAGGTAGACATCATCTTTCTAAACCAATGCAAACAGCAGGCAAACATTGTTATAGGACTGATGGTAAATATATATATATATATATATATATATATATATATAATTTATTTATTATTTCAATTTATATGACCGCCCATCTCCCGCAGTCAGGGGACCCTGGGCGGTTTACAGTAAAAAATACAATTAAAAATACCATATAAAATTACAATAAACAATATAATAAATAAGTATAAAATCCAATCTAGGCGAATTGGTCTTAAAAATAGGGAGGGGATTATGGTACTAGCCATCCCCAGGAGGAGATTCTTGATAAAATAGTTAAGAGCAGGGACATCACACTGACAACAAAGGTCCGCATAGTTAAAGCAATGGTATTCCCTGTAGTAACCCATGGCTGCGCTAGCTGGACCATAAGGAAGGCTGACTGAAGGAAGATAGATGCTTTTGAACTGTGGTGTTGGAGGAAAATTCTGAGAGTGCCTTGGACTGCAAGAAGATCAAACCGGTCCATACTCCAGGAAATAAAGCCAGACTGCTCACTTGAGGGAATGATATTAAAGGCAAAACTGAAGTACTTTGGCCACATAATGAGAAGACAGGATACCCTGGAGAAGAAGCTGATGCTAGGGAAAGTGGAAGGCAAAAGGAAGAGTGGCCGACCAAGGGCAAGATGGATGGATGATATTCTGGAGGTGACAGACTTAACCATGGGGGAGCTGGGGATGGTGACGGCTGACAGGAAGCTCTGGCGTGGGCTGGTCCATGAAGTCACGAAGAGTCGGAAGCGACTGAACGAATAAACAACAAATATATATATAATATATATATAATATATATATATATATATATATATATATATATATATATATATTATATATATATATAATATATATATATATATATATATATATATATATATATATTGTCGGAGTTTCTGTGTAAAAAAAATCAAATGGCTTTCTCCACTTTGTTTACCTATTCCTAAGCTCTGTTCCCATAACAAAATGACTGATAACGCAGGTGTATACCATGTGACACATTGTTTTGGCTAGTTCCTCAGTCATCCCGTGAGAACCTTCCCCGGAGGAGAGACAATGTGCAACACTGCCATCTCGTGGCAATTTATATTATGTGCAACAGGCTTTAAGTTTTAACATTACGTTTCTGTAACTCATGACTCCATGTTTTCCTCCAATCAGAAAGCTGAAACAAGTGTATATCTCAGCTGCGAACTATGGGTCTATGCTTCTTGACTTCTAGTCTTGTTGCCATGTTCCTATATGTGTGATCTGTTCCTAGCCTATACACGCCTGGCTGGCTGTGTAGGCCATGGCATTCTTCACATCTGCTGATGGAACCAAGGAACGAAACTCTGCTTATGGTTTGTTGTTTTTCTTTTTTGCAATAATGTAACTCTGTATGCATTTATTGCCTTATGCTACAAGTAAACATTTTTAGCCCTAAACGCTGCACTCTGTTTGTTTACTCTGCGCCTTCCCCCATAAGCCAGCATATCCCACAGGTTATGGGCCCAGTGTGGAAGTCACGCTGTTTGCTGCGTTGAATCTGGCTGTAACAGGGGGTTTGTTTTTGAGGCTGCATTTTAGAGTAAACGTGTTTTTCTTTGAGTGGTCAGCATGGCTGCTACAGGACTGACTAGTCTGCCTTTTGAGCGTTTGGATGACCATACTCGCTTTACGTTTTGTTATTTGCTCAAGTCTAAAGCGGAAGCCTTTGCTCACTTTAAGGAGTTTGTTGCAATGGTGGAGAGAAACTATGGTTATCAAGTGGGTCAGTTTCAGTCTGATCGTGGTGGAGAGTTCCTAAGCCATGAGTTCCAGAATTGGCTTCGTAGGAAAGGAATCTCCCATAGACTTGCCAATGTTGGTGTTCCTGCTGAGAATGGAATAGCAGAAAGGAAGATTGGTGTTGTTAATACCATTAAAAATAGCCTGATGTTAGATGCTCAGGTGCCATCCCATTTCTGGGGTGAGGCTACCATGACTGCAGTGTATCTAACCAACAGGGTGTGGAATTCATCTGTAAATGAAGTTCCTTACTTCCTTTTGTTTGGCAAGCGTCCTTCGCTGAAGCACCTGCGTGTCTTTGGAACATTTGCATATGTTCACATCCCCAGGTCTCAGCGAAGGAAGAACCAACCAAAAGCACAGTGCTTAAGGTTTGTTGGCTATTCATCAAAATCTAAGGGTTACCGTTTTTCTGCAGGCTATGGTCAAGTGGTAGTCTCCAGAAGTGCTAATTTTGAGCACCCTACTGGTTGGGACAGATTGACTGCTAGTTCAGAAGTGTTGTTGCAATCTAGTGTACAGCCTACTGTCCATGCTCCTGTGAATGGACAACAACCAGTCCAGCTACCTTCTGTTTCCCAGTCTCCTAGTGTGGTGAAAAGGTCCCCTCAGGTGAAGGAAGAGGAAATTTCACCTGAGCAGGTTCAGGACCTGAATCAGGTAGTGAAAAGACAGAAGACAGTGATGAGGAAGATGCAGTGGTCATTCCTCGTAGGTCCTCTCGTTCCACAAAGGGTGTGAAGCCTGACAGATTTGTGATTCAGCAGGTGAGAGTATGTCAAATTACCTGTGAACCTCAGTCTTTTCAAGAGGTGTTGCTCCTCCCTGTTGAAGAGCAGGAGAAATGGAACACAGCAATGGATAAGGAGTTTGAGGCATTAGTGAGTCAAAAGGTGTTTGAAGTCACTGACTTGCCCCCATCCCAGAAAGCTGTAGGTTCCAGATGGGTATTCAGAAAGAAGCTTCTTCCTGATAATACAGTGCAGTACAAAGCCAGGCTTGTTGCTCAGGGATTTTCACAAGAAAGGTTTTTGAACTATGATCTCACATATGCACCCACAGCTAGACCAGAGTCTTTACGTATGGTACTTTCTCTGGCTGCACAGCGTGAAATGGTTGTCCATCATTTTGATGTTGACACAGCATATTTGAATGCAGATCTCCCTGAAATAGTATACATGAAGCAGGCTCCTGGCTATGCTTGTGACAATTCCCAGAAAGTCTACAGACTATGCAAGGTGCTTTATGGGTTAAAGCAGGCCGGTCGTTGTTGGCATCAGTGCTTGGATGCAGCCCTAACAGAACTAGGATTTAAAAAGTCAGTTGCTGATCCCTGTGTATACATAAGAGGTTCTGGAAGTAACTATACAGTACTGCTTACGTATGTGGATGATTTTTGCTTAGCAACTGGTTCTTTACACCTTGTACAAGAATTTGCCGATCAGCTAAGACAGTATTTTCAGCTAAAAGATTTAGGCAAACTGAAATATTATTTGGGTATTGAAGTCTCTAGATCTCAGAGTGGTGAGTTTTATCTGAGTCAGAAGAGAAAAATTGTTCAGTTGTTGAGTCAACTTGATATGTCAGATGCAAAACCTACTAAAATCCCAATGGTTCTTGATTTCCTAAAGAGTGACACATGTGAGGAACCTTGTCCTCACCCTGAGTTGTATCACTCTGCTGTAGGCAGCTTGCTACACTTAACACAGTGAACACATCCTGACTTAGCTTACTCAGTTGGAGTGCTAAGTCGTAAAGTAGCCAAGCCGTCTATGCGAGACTGGCAAGGGTTGAAAAGAGTCCTGCGTTATCTCAAAGGCACAGCAGATCTCTGTCTTAAAGTGTCAGCTACTAAGTCTGAAATGCCTGTGATTTATGTTGATAGCTCCTTTGCAGAAGAGGGAGATAGAAAATCTGTGAGTGGTTTTCTTTGTCTGTTTGCCAACACAGCCATTGCCTGGTGCGCAAGAAAGCAGACCTCGATAGTAATTTCCACCGCGGAGGCAGAGTACAGCACCCTCAGTGAGGCAGTAAATGAATTACATTGGTGTAATCAATTATTTCATGATCTAACCGTAAACATAAACTTACCCTATACTGTCTATGAAGATTCACAGTCATGTATTGGGATTGCTGTAACTGAAAGTGTTAAAGGACGCACAAAATACATTGATGTGAAGTTTCAGAATGTAAGACACGCCATACAAGAGAGGTTCATACAATTAGAATATTGTCCTTCTGAACTGAATGTTGGAGATGTGTTTGCGAAAGCCTTGACCATTGAAAAACATGCAGCCATGATCATGAAGTTGGGACTGGAGCAAATGTGTTTGGAATAAAAAATCTTTTGTTTCTCTGTGTTCTTGCAAAGTGACAGTTTTCACCCCCCAAACATCATGAGAAATGCCGGGCTGGATGAATCACAAGCCGGAGTTAAGATTGCCGGGAGAAATATCAACAACCTCAAATATGCAGACGATACCACCCTAATGGCAGAAAGTGAAGAGGAACTAAAGAGCCTCTTGATGAGGGTGAAAGAGGAGAGTGCAAAAGCTGGCTTGAAACTCAACATTAAAAAAACCCAGATCATGGCATCTGGTCCCATCACTTCCTGGCAAATAGAAGGGGAAGAAATGGAAGCAGTGACAGATTTTATTTTCTTGGGCTCCAAGATCACCGCAGACGGTGACTGCAGCCATGAAATTAAAAGACGCTTGCTCCTTGGGAGGAAAGCTATGGCAAACCTAGACAGCATATTAAAAAGCAGAGACATCACCTTGCCGATAAAGGTCCATATAGCTAAAGCTATGGTTTTCCCAGTAGTAATGTATGGCTGTGAGAGTTGGACCATAAGGAAGGCTGAGCGCCGAAGAATTGATGCTTTCGAACTGTGGTGCTGGAGAAGACTCTTGAGAGTCCCTTGGACTGCAAGGAGGTCAAATCAGTCAATCCTAAAGGAAATCAACCCTGACTGCTCATTGGAAGGACAGATACTGAAGCTGAAGCTCAAATACTTTGGCCACCTAATGCGAAGAGAGGACTCACTGGAAAAGACCCTGATGCTGGGAAAGACTGAAGGCAAAAGGAGAAGGGGACGGCAGAGGATGAGATGGTTAGATAGCATCACAGATGTAATGAACATGAATTTGAGCAAACTCCGGGAGACAGTGGAGGACAGGAAGGCCTGGCATGCTATGGTCCATGAGGTCACGAAGAGTTGGACACGACTAAACGACTGAACAACAACTATATATATATATATATATATATATATATATATATATATATATATCTCAGCAGTTACTATTTATTTCTTTATTTGTCACATTTATATCCCGCCCATCTCCCCCACAAGGAGGGACCCTGGGCTACTATACATGTTGTAAAAAATAATATGGAGTGATTGTACTCTAAGAAACTCCAGACCCATTCAAGAAATATCCTTTGAGGCAACAGAGAAAGTTCAAGAATGAAATTTCAGACTTGGAGTTTTATGTCAAGAGCCAGCTTTTCACACACACTGGCACCAGACAGAAATTCTTCAAAACAAGGCAGATAAATTATTCATAATTTCCTTCTGAAAGAAAAAAAAGAACAATTTGTCTTAATTACTGCACCTAACAATAGTAAAACATCTGATAAAGTCTTTAGAGTGCCACAAGAACTTTTGTTGTTTTACCTGTTTCCCAACAGGTCTGTTGAAATGCTGTAGGGTACGGATAGAATATGAGATCACTTACGAGGAATTTACATTCTGTCTAACCTGTTTTAAAATGTAGCTTTATGATTGAATTGCATTCTTTCTCTGGTTCTAATAATAGATTTCTCCGGTAATGTGGTTCTAAAAAAATGGCTACATATCTCAATCTATTATCTTATAGTCCCTATCCCATATCTTCTGTCCCTATTGCCTTGGGACAGAAGCATTGTTAACACAATTAACGGTTCTCATCCTATGTCAGATAGTTGGCAGGGGGGAGGTGGATTTTCCTCAGGGCCACAGCAAGAAGAGAAAAATGGCATCAATGCTACATCCCACTCTGCCTCATGATTTCCTTCCGTTAATACTGGCTGAGCACAACATCTCTAAATGCTCTTTGAACTCTTTGAAGGCTGCTGAGCTGTCCTTCCATTATGTTATCTCTGCCTTAAAAAGATTAAGGCGAAAAACTGCACAATTTTAATTACAATAAAACTCTTGTAATGTTGCAGGCTCAATGATCTCTAAGAAATCTATCATCTTGTCTGTATCAACCCTGAAGGAAAGAGTCAGTATCAAGAGAAATCATCATTCCACTCTAATCTCTCAATGTATGAAGAACCTCGACTGTTGCAGAAAAGATGATTAGGCATTCCTGGAAGAATCCTTCTATTCCAGACTTTAAAAGTTGGTTTAACAAAGTTTGTCAGCTTTCAGCCTTTGAACTGGCTTTGTATTGAAGCAAAGGCAAGATCAGACAATATGATTCTGTATGGTCTAGGTTCAATTCACTGTTTAAAAACTCAGTGGTAATTATTTTTATTAAAATAAATTTAAGAGTTTGAAATTGTAGAACGAGAGTGGAATGTTGAAATTTGAAACGGGTATTTTCATTATTTTTTCTATTTTTAATTTTTTCTTTGTTTTTCTTGTTTGTAATGTTTTCGGTTTTTTTAGTGTAGATGTTTTTCTTTTCAACATTTACTCATAAATCATAAATCATTTATTTTACAATAGTTTCATTGTCTACATATATATTTGCTACTAATTGTTGTTAATCTAAAATGTCTTGCAAAAGAAGTAATGCTAATGTTTGTAAAATTCAACAAATAATTGAATCCTTAAAAAAAATCCTCTTTATTCTGCTTTGGTCGGATCAGATTTAGATCACTGTGCCCAATTCCAGGCACTGCCTTTTAGGAAGGACACTGAGAATCTGGCGTGGGTCCAGAGGAGAGCAACCACAATGGCCAGAGAGGAAAGCAGGATGAGGAAAGGTTGGAGGTCTTGGCCATGTTTAGGCATGATGTTTATCTTCAAGCATGGAAGCACTGTCATGTAGAAGAAGACAGGGCAAAATTGTTCCAAGTTGTTTTAGAAGACAGGACAAGCAACAATGAGTTTAAACTGTAAGGAGGTAAATTCTGGATGGAGATCAGGAAAAATGTCCTAATGGTACAGCAGGTGGTAGAGTCTCCTTTCCTGGCCATCTGCCTCTGTTTAAAAAGAGGCTGGATGGCCAGCTTTCAGGGATGATCTAGTAGCAGATACCGACACAGGGCAGGGGATGGAGACCATCTCCCAGATATCCTCCAATCCTTATCATTCCACTCTGAGTCAACGATGACGATGACAATCCTCTCCAACGTGCGGCATATATTTTTTCTTGCCTTTTGTTATATTTTATTACTTCTGTTTTCATTATAACATGTACACTGTCTAGAGTTACTTCGTTAAGCTTATAAGTTGATAGGAAGGCAAATAAATAAATAAATAAATAAATAAATAAATAAATAAATAAATAAATAAATACTTATTTATTTATTTATTTATTTATTTATTTGCCTTCCTATCAACTTATAAGCTTAACGAAGTAACTCTAGACAGTGTACATGTTATAATGAAAACAGAAGTAATAAAATAAATAAGAAGTAAAAAATAAATAAGTAAGTAAGTAAGTAGTAAATAAATAAGTAAGTAAGGGGCGTGGTGGCTCAGCGAGTAAGATGCCAGGCTTGTCGATCGGAAGATCGCAAGTTCGGAGGTTCGAATCCCTAGTCCTGCGTGCGGAGTGAGCTCCCGCACTAGCTCCAGCTCTTGCCAACCTAGCAATTCGAAAGCATGCAAATGCAAGTAGATTAATAGGTACCACTTCGGTGGGTAGGTAACAGCGTTCCGCGCGCGTCATGCGGCCACATGACCGTGGAAGCTTCTTCGGACAACGCTGGCTCTTCGGCTAACAAACGGAGATGAGCACCAGCCCCTAGAGTTAGACATGACTGCACAAATGTGCGGGGGGAACCTTTACCTTTACCTTTAAGTAAGTAGAGGGGCGTGGTGGCTCAGCGGGTAAGACGCCAGGCTTGTCGATCGGAAGATCGCAAGTTCGGAGGTTCGAATCCCTAGCCCTTCGTGCGGAGTGAGCTCCCGCACTAGCTCCAGCTCTTGCCAACCTAGCAATTTGAAAGCATGCAAATGCAAGTAGATGAATAGGTACCACTTTGGTGGGCAGGTAACAGCATTCCGCGTGTGTCATGCAGCCACATGACCGTGGAAGCGTCTTTGGATAACGCTGGCTCTTCAGCTAACAAACGGGGATGAGCACCAGCCCCTAGAGTCGGACACAACTGCACAAATGTGCGGGGGGAACCTTTACCTTTTTTAAGTAAGTAAGTAAGATAACCGCCCAGAGTCTACCACGGTAGAGATGGGCGAGGATAAATCCAAATAATAAATAAAATAATAAATAAGATGGAGCAGTTGCCAACAACACTACCCAACTGCTGCTTCTCCTATAGGGGATGCACTAGAGGAAATTTTCAGCAATTTTTTTTCCTCTGCAAACCCCAGCATGGTCCAACCTATTTTCAAGCTCGGTTTTTCTTTTGCTGGATTCTGCCACCAAACAAATTTCATCCCATTCTGTGCAGGTTTTTTTTGAGAGTGATTGTGCTTTCAGGGTCCTGACTCCTTTTTTATAATATCATTCCAACATTTGTTTGGGTTGGAAAGAATTAAAAAAAAATAAAGCAAGAGGGGTCAAAGGAACAAAAAAATAGCGAGAATAAAAATTATCTCGTGCAGGAGGGCTTGTTCAAGGCGGTCGTAAATGTGGCTGGCTTGTGATGATTTGAAGGTCCTTTTTGTTCTGAGAAAGGCTGGAATGGTCCTGGTATCTCTGCATCGCATTAGGAAGGTTAAGGCGCAGAGTAGGTGTGCTTTTCTGTTCCGGAGTGTTTCCAGTCTCCGTGTCTGTCGGAACGTTTCCTCCCCGTAGAGGCGTTCAATGTATTGTCGAAGGCTTTCACGGCCGGAGTTCGATGGCTGTTGTGGGTCTTCCAGGCTGTGCGGCCGTGTTCTGGAAGTTGTGGTTCCTAATGAGAGAATTCACACAACCCGCAGAAATCTTGCCAGCACAGAAAAAGATCTATTCGCCACACATATGAGCCTCAGTCACAAAATGAGAAGCCAGGATTGGGACAAGATTGATACCATATCTTACATAAAAATGGAAAAGGACATCATTAACTACACAAACAGACAAAAGCAAAAATTCAACAAATGCCAAAACAGTCAACCAAAACCGGCACTGGATACTTCACGCATTGTCATCAATTTGACAGAACGCCCACTCTCTCCTGAAGAAACCTCCATCCTAAGCAAAGGAGGAAACTTTGCAATTACACCCACCAGAATTCCGGTGGAAGATATCATTGCCAATGTGGAAACAGCCATTCACCAACGGCCGGAGGAAGAAGCAGAAGAAATAAGGGGTGAAGTGGCAAGAATCCTAAGGAAAGCAAAGCCCGCTACCAGCAACATTACTAAGAAGAAGAGAAACACCATAGAGACCCTCAATTCGGACCCAGACATCATCATCCTTCCAGCGGACAAAGGCAACGCCACAGTAATTATGAACACATATGAATACAAAGACAAAATCAGAGAACTACTAGACCCCACCACATACAGAACAATAAGACGGGATCCGACCAACAAAATCATGAAGCAAACCAACACACTGATAAAGGGCTCCTCTCTGCATCCCAATGTTCTACAATGTATTTGCAAGACAGAAGCTCTCTCACCAAGACTATATGGACTCCCCAAAATCCACAAAGACTTGATCCCACTCAGACCCATTGTAAGTGCCATTGGCTCCCTGACATATGAATTATCCAAACATTTGGCAACCCTTTTACAGACCCACATCGGACAGACTCCATCACACATCAAAGACTCAGGACACTTCAACAAAATCAGCACCCTAAAACTCAACCACACAGACAAACTGGTCAGCTTTGACGTGGTATCCCTGTTTACCAAGGTACCAGTAAGGGACACCCTGGCACTCATCAAGCAAATCTTCCCAGAAGACATTACAGCTTTATTTCAACACTGCCTAACAACTAGTTACTTTCAATGGGAGAATGAGTTCTCGAACAGATGGATGGCGTTGCCATGGGAAGCCCCCTGAGCCCAGTCATAGCAAACTTCTACATGGAACATTTTGAAAATCAGGCTTTGGAATCGGCTCCCATTACACCAACAGTCTGGTTCCGGTTCATGGATGACACCTTCGCAATTTGGAGTCATACTGAAGAAGAACTGGAGAAATTTCTGGACCACCTAAACGGCATCCACCCCAATATACAATTCACTATGGAAAAAGAAACTGATGGCAAACTTCCATTTTTAGATACGCTGGTCATACGCAAACCAGACCTCAAACTAGGATACAATGTATACAGAAAACCCACCCATACAGACCGGAATCTGCACAAAAATTCCAATCACCACCCACGACAAAAGAAAGGCATGATCAAAACCTTGGTGGATCGTGCTAATCGAAACTGTGAAACCCAATTTCTCAACAATGAACTTAACCATCTGAATTGGGTCCTACAGGCGAATGGCTATTCCAAGAATGAAATAAAAAGAGCCATCAAACCAAGAAAACAACATCCAACTGAAGAAAAACAGTCCCCCACAAACAAAGTATTCCTGCCCTACATCAAAGGAGTCACTGACCGCATGGGAAAACTGATGGAAAAACACAACTTTCAAACAGTCTTCAGACCCACCAGGAAAATACAACAAATGCTAAAATCAGCAAAAGACAAAAGGGACCCCCGCACTGCTGCAGGAGTATACCGCATACCATGCAGCTGCGGACAAGTATACATCGGAACCACAAAATGAAGCATTCACACCAGGATAAAAGAACACGAAAGACACTGCAGACTACAGCAACCAGAAAAATCTTCAGTAGCTGAACATGCTCTCAAGCAAACGGGACACAAAATCCTATTTGAAAACACAGAAATACTGGACAACACCAAAAGCCACTACACCAGATTATACAGAGAAGCCATTGAAATTCACAAACACCAACACAGTTACAATAAAAAAGAAGAAAGTCTAAAAATTAGCAAAACCTGGCTACCAGTCCTGAAAAACACAGCCTGCAAAAGGTCAACGAACTCAGTCCAACCACCAGGACATGGGAATACTTCTCACAATGAACATGCTAATCACGCTCATCAGCCACTCGTTAACATTTCAACATAACAAAAAACTCCACCTAATCTCCTATAACTTAGCTCTATAAATAGAAAACAAACAAAACATTGCCACTCTACCTGGGCACAGAGATTTCGCTTCTGTCTGTGCTCCTGCCCTCTGAAGATGCTGGCCACAGATGCTGGCGAAACGTTAGGAACCACAACTTCCAGAACACGGCCACACAGCCCGGAAGACCCACAACAGCCATCGAACTCCGGCCGTGAAAGCCTTCGACAATACACTTGGAGAAGTCCTTTCAGATATTTATGATGTTGTCGAACTGATGCTTTGGTTCCTTATAAGTAGTTTCCAAGGTTCTTCCCATGCACAAGTGTTTTAGCACCAAGGACTAACTAACATTATGCATTAAATATGTAGCACAAAGTTGCCTTTCCATGTTGTGTTTCTCTTTTACAGTAGTCTACATGCTTCAGGGCTTACATTTCTCATCCTCCAGATACTTGCCATATTTAGATGAGGTATCCAAATAAAATGTGGTCCCTGCCCTCATTACAACTTTGTGTCCTGGTTGTTCACTGTTGAGCAGATAATATCAAAGATAACTATTGACAAAGAACAAAATAAAAGGTAGGCCTGACTTCTACATTACCAATGCTGCACAACAGTATTTTCAGCAAGACTCAGTCTATTCTAAAACATAAATTGAAATTAAAATAGTGGCTGCTGGTTATATGAACCAACAAAGTCTATATCATTTATTCCAGTGGGCCAGAAGAAAATAAGCACCCACTCCTTCCATGTGGTTCCTCTTAAAAACATTGCTATGAAGTCAGCCAAACTCAAGAAAGGACCTTATAGTCTTTGATCATAATGAATGAATCATGTAGAGACAAAATGTTTTATACTAACACTATAGATGGATGGAGATGTGAGGAGAGAGAGAAATGGCACACAACACCTCCAGTTTTTCAAGTGCTAGCCACCTGTATCAGTATCTAATGTCAGTGAAAAACAAATGGAATTAAGCTCAGATCGTACTTCCAGATGAGTGGGAAATGAGAACTTTTTAAAAACACTTCAACAAGGGTGATTATAACTTATAGAAATAATCATCAGAATTTCCCAAAATTATGGGATGATTCCAAGACTGTTGGAGAAACTGTTCTGAATATTCAGTATTTGGTGAAAGAACATGTTTATCATGAAGGATATATTTTTAATTCCATCTACAAAGCAGGTAGTTAAACGAGAAGTTGGAGTATGATTCACTTTAGAAATATGAGGATAGTACATAGTACACAAAGTGGTGATTAATTGCTTCTTTGTTGCATTGTCTCATGTGTCATTTTTGAAGAAAACATATGCAAAAAACCCAAACCAAAACTATTTATGATGACTGTTACTGTTAGCTTCAAATGTCATCATGGTTCAAAAACCATTTTTGTTCTTGTAAAATACTGTGCACTTTGACAGAAGTTCAAAGGCCCTTGTGACTTGAAGCTTGATTCAGAAGGTCAAGCACAGGGCTTCCAACTGTGGATTTTTTTTAAAAATACACACAGCCAACCAAATTATGGTATCTGGGTGGAATTCTTTCTGTCAGAAAATGGGACCCAGAGCAAATTTAGCATTCAGCCAGAGGATATGACCAGCAAATTTTGCAAAATCTTCAATTAATTCAGCATGTTTAACAAAAGCAAAGAATGGATGGGTTTCCTTCCCATAGATTATATGCCAGCTAAAGTCCAAACTTCATTTACATCTCTCTAGATCAGTGTTTCTCAACCTTGTTGGCTTTAAGATGTGTGGACTTCAACTCCCAGAATTCCCCAGTCAGCATGCTGGCTGGGGAATTCTGGGAGTTGAAGTCCACACATCTTAAAGCCAACAAGGTTGAGAAACACTGCTCTAGATGTTTTGGAAGATCATTCTTGTTTCCTGCAGAACATGTAATGCAGGGCAGGACATAGATCTCTTGGCTGCTGATTATGATAGCCAGGAACAGGCAGTAGAGCTCTTGATACCAATTGTGACAAATGAGTGGAGGAGAGCTATCTTGTTTGTCTTTATGGCCTTCCCAGACAGCTGGTGGCCTTGGTGGGAATGAATCCTGAAGAACCTAATCACTAATCTGATCCAGCATGGCTTTTCTTACATACTTTCATTCTAGGATTTCTGGTTTTCTTATAGGCTAGTATGTATTCCAGGTATGCTAGTGCACTGGTAGTTACCTTCGATTCCATTTATTTATTTATTTGGTTTCTATCCCATCTTTATTTTGTACAACTCAAGGCAGCATACCTAATGCTCTCTCCTGCTATTTTCCCCACAATAACAATTCTGTGTGGTGAGTTGGGCTATGAGAGAGTGACTGGCTCAAAGTCACCCAGACAGCTTCTGTGCCTAAGGGACTCATGAACTCCCAGCTTCTAGTCCAGCACCTCAACCATTACACCAGACTGGCTCCCTATATTGATGATGATGATGATGTAGTATAGCCACCCACTCCAAAGACTCTGGGAGGCTTACAGCATAAGAAATATACAATTAAAATAGTTAAAACACAACAAGAAAATGTCACAGCCTGGACAAGAAAACAGCCATCACAGTCAAAACAACAGGACAACCCCCCACCCCAACACACCATCCCCAGGCCAGGGAGCAGAGCCAGATCTTAGCACCTTCTGGAACTCCAGGAGAGTGGGCACCATATGTATGTTTGGGGAGGATGCTGTTCCAGAGGGAACTTTTACTTTAGAAAATAGATGACTTCTCTTCCTTAGAGATTTCCTAGAAGACGTTGGATAAACATGTATGTAGTTTGAGAAAATTTGTACCAAACTTAACAACAGAGCCAGCATTTCATAGCATCAGTTCCTTGCTTTATCCTTATTTCTCCTCTTTAAAATGTAATGTCTCCCAGGCTGCTCCCAGCTGCTTCATAAGCCAACTTCAGAAATTCCAGTCCAGACTGCGGAGGGTTGGCAACGGGGCTCGGTTTGTGCTCTGTCCGGACTATGGCCGGATTGGCCTTTCTTGCCCCCGTTTCCCGCCCTCCTAACCTGCGCAAGGACGGGAAGGCTCACTGGCTGGCTCTCGTGTGGACCACCCTACCAGTGCCTGCTCTTTCCTTTGAGGCGTTATTCCCTTCTCACTAGTCCCCGTGCCTTTCCTTGGCTTTCCCAGAGGTCTGCTCACAGGGGTGCCTTCACATTCCCCCCCTCCTCCCCCCCCCGCCATTATCTCCTTTAACACAGAACCCTTCTTTTCTTTCTGTAGCCCCGATGCTACGATCAAAGCAATAGGGAAAAGGTTGCTCTTTCGCTCCTACTTCCTCTCTAGCTCCAGGGAAACTGTGTAGCCAGGAAGGACTGATAGGTCAGCTTTATTGAAACAACATAGGGATGTTTCTACCTAGCAACTTAAAGATATCTCTTTAAAGGGGGGAAAGAAGGGAAGGGAAGCTTTGCAGGACTGTGAGCAGGGGGTGGGAAAGCAAGGGAAGGATGCTTCACCCAGCCTGGGCAGGAAGTGAAAGGGTGCCCACAGGGACATGTGAGAGGTGGACGGCTTCTAGGGTTGTGGATAGTCCATCGACATCGGGGGCCATTGCTGGATCAACCACAAGATGATTTTAAGAAAAGCAACTGCTGGCCAGCAGAAAACATAACAGCCAGGGACGAAATGGCTGCCCAGGACAGAGACCAGCCGCGGGAGGGCAGGGGGCGTGCCAGGCCCTGCAGCCAATCAGAGCTGGGCTGCTCCTGGGGTGGATGAAGCTCTGGAAACTGTCTGCTCTCAAGGACTTCAGAAGGATCAGGTTGGAAGGCAGCAGTTTTGAATCAAGTTGGGAAACAGAGGTGCAGGGGTATTTGCAGTGGGCTGGGACAACGTCATCTGTTCCTACACTTAGGAAGCAATGAATGACTTGTACTGGTGATGGATTTTTAAAAATAGATTATGTCGACTCTTAGCAACCATATAGACAGATTTTCTCCATGACAATCTGTCCCTAACCTGATCTTCCAGGTCTTCCAATGGAGCACCACTGTAACTGAGTCATCCACCTTGCTGCTGGTCATCCTCTTCTCTTTTCGTCCACCTTTCCCAGCATTAGAGCCTTCTTTAGCAAGCTAGGTCTTCCCTTAATGTGTCTGAAGTAGGATAATTTGAGCCTGGTTATTTGTGCCTCGAGTGAGATCTCTCGGTTGATTTGTTTGATAATCCATTGGTTTGTTTTCTTGGTGATGGGCCAAAACAAAAATGTGGATCTGCCCTTATAAAGCTACATTACATTTTAATACATTTCTATAGATCAGCATTTATTTATTTATTTATTTATTTATTTATTTATTTATTTATTTATTTAAGTTTCGACTTCTATCACCGCACCATCTCCCACAAGGGGACTCTGGGCGGTTTACAAACATAGAGATTAAAATTCTGTTATAAAAACATTTATATCATTCAAACATAGCCAGTTTCTGTAGAATGCATATAATTGGATCAAACCTAAGCAGAGAGACAGAGAGACAGTATGAATGAGTAAGTGGTAATGTACAAAGGTACTCAACCAGAAACCTTTATGCTCTATGCTCTCTAGCCATTGGAAAGTGGGCAGCGTTTTGAAATGTTATCATAACACTCTGTTTCAAATATACTGTGATCTGTAAGTTATAAGATACAGCTGTAATGTGCTAATATGACATATTCTAAATCAAACCCTCTACGTCAACAGCCTTGTATTGTCATGTGATAAAGTTTCAGCAAAGTATTTTGATAAATTGTCCCATGATTTTCTGATTAGCAAGCTAGTTAAGTAGGAGTTGAATGGCATGACAATCAAGTAGATACATAGCTGACTTGAAAATCTTACTTTAAAAGTGTTTATTAATCATTCCTCATCAAGCTGGAGAGATACTGTATATCAAGTAGGGTGTCACAAGATTCAGTCCTGTAGCCCTGTTGACTAAGAAGGACTCCTCAGATTTGCAGATGATGCAAAATTGGGTGATACAGTTAACATTCTAGAAGATGGAAATACAATGCAAACCAATCTTGATATATTAAAGCAGAGCTTTCCAAACTTTTCATGTTGGTGACACACTTTTTAGACATGCATCATTTCGCGACACACTCTTACAGCAGGGCATCATTTTGTGACACACTCTTACAACAGGGCACAAGGCAGGCACTAGGACCTGTGCAGAATCACAGCAGGTTTGGAGGCAGCAAGGCACAAGGCAGGCACTAGGACCTGCGTGGAATCCTGGCAGGGCTCGGAGGCGGCAGCACCCGCGACACACCCAGACACTGCAGCTGACACACTAACGTGTCCCAACACACAGTTTGGAAAGCTCTGTATTAAAGAAATGAGCTGAAAATAACATAATGAAATTTGTAGAGGAATGCAAAGTTATAGATCAGAGTTCCCCAAAGTGGTCAATATCGACCCCCCAAGGGTCAATGGGACTATCAAAGGGGTCAATAAATGGCTGGGGGACAAAAGGGGGTCAGTAAATTTCTAGGGGTCAATAGGTGGTTGATAAATGATGAATGGTCGATTGGGGTCAATTAATCTTTTGAGGTCTCTGTAGAGCTCCATGCCAGTCCCTAGTCCTGAAGTGGCTAGCGGTGAGACAGTGTTACCCAGGGTTGGATGGTCAGCCACCAGTGAAAGCAGCCTTGAGTTATTTATTGTTGTTGTTGTTGTTAAAATAGTATTTATTAAATTATTTTCATAAAATAAATATTTCAGATTGATGAACAATCTGAAACTTTGTGAAGGGGTCAATGAACTGAAGAGTTTTGGGACCCCTGTATTACATCTAAAAACACACAAATCAAATAGACAGATACAGAAACGGGGACACCTGATTTGGCAATGATACTTAGGGAAAGGATCTTGGAATTCTACGTGATAGCTGCAAAAAAGGCAAATGTCATCAGGTTTCATCAACCAAAGTGTAGTTTCTAAATCATGGAAAATAATTCTATTTTATTGTGGTTTGGTCATCCCCCAATTCCTCAGGTTCACAAAAGGATGGTAAACAGGATTCAGGGAGCAGAACCAATGAAGAGAGACTGAGAGAATTGGGAGAGTCTATCCTTTGGAGAGCACTCTTCAAATATCTGAAGAGACCACACAACAGACCGCCAAGAATGTTTCTCCTCCATCATTGCAGAATCCTAGGTGTGGGATGATGGATATAACTTAGAGAAAGGCAGTTTCCTGTTGAATATCAGGAAAAGATTGCTGGGAGTAAGAGTAGTTTAACAGTGGAGCCAGCTTCCCCAGAAAGATGGTGAGCTTCCCTCATTAGAGGTCATCTGTTGTGGATACTTTGTATTACTGTACAGAGTAGGAGTTTGACTTGATACCTTAAATGCCACCCTTCAATTCTATAATTTTATTAAATCCATTGACACAAGACCACTCAAATTATCTTTTTAGTATCAAGATGAATTTATAGTATACAGTATCACTTCCTGGCGGAATCATGCTGTAACAAATCTATATCCTAGCCCTTTAAAATATTACTTTCCTGAGTTTGGAAAGGAGGGGGGGGGGGAAGACTATGGGTAATCAATAGAATCTCAAGAAGACAACAGATCATGTTTGCTCAGCAGGATAATCTGTTTCCCTTTTTTGACAATTAAAACAAAAAGCAGAGCTCCTTCTAAAATATCATGACAACTAACATTGTGAGTTGGTATATATTAACTTGAAGGTCGGGACAGGCAATCTTCTTGCAACCAAGTGCTGCATTGATTTTTTAGCTACCAAGGTCACAGGAGATGTGGTGGTGAGTGCCATCGCTGGAGGATGGTAGGACTGGAATTTTAAAACCCTTTTTATTTCTTTGGTAAAATAGAAGTGTTAAGTTTTTGGATGCTTAATGCATTTATCTGTTTGTTTTCTTTCCGAAAGCAGGGGAAAAAAAGTTCATTGAAATGCATTGGTTTGTGACCTTGGGGAGCTTGTGGTAGTGTGCATGCCCTGAATTTCATATTCCTACTTTAAGTAAGTCCCAGTGAGTTCAATTAGGTTTCCCTCTGAGAAACCCTACCAATAAATGTAGCCATTTCTGCAACACTCTGATTTTATCCATTGATTGCAACAGGAAACTACAATTAGAAATTCTTGCAGTATGATGCCTCGAAGACTTCAGCCTAAAGTTTCTGCTAGATCTGTGACTTCCAAGTCTACTCCATCCCAGAAGTGTCCATGGGGAGGGACCAACAAAGTCAAGATGGTAGGCGCAACTGTGCAATTCAACCCCTATCCATTTCCACATCAATGTGACTCATGTGACACATGAAAAAGGGACAGGAGTTTGAATGCATGATCATACCAACTATCTTGACTACTTTGATCTCCTATGGACATCCCACTCCATCCTTTGATCAACTGAGATTAAGAATACCTAGCAAAATATTCAGATTACGTATTGAAAGACTAACTTAAAAATTAAGTTCTTTAAAAAGCTTTATTTCCATTTACTCAAAAATAAATCCCACCATCTTTAATGGTGTTTAACCCCCATGTAAGTTTGCCATAGTGTCTGCCTTTCCTCCATTTCTAATTTTCTGTTCCTGTTCTGCTTAAACTAGAAAATTCCAAATGTTGGCCCATTTGACTTGTAAACTTAGAATAAATCCCATTTCATTTTTAATAGCTCCTTCAGGTTTTAAAAAAGCTTAGATACATTCCAGTGTTTGTGCAACACACCATCTCAGGCATACACTGACGTAATGACTTATGAATTTGTAGGTTATTGGCAGAGCACACCATCCTATGAATCATGTTCACAGAGAAATTCATATCATCCCTTAAAGGAAAATGAAGGTTTACACTTCTTTATGGTTATTTACATAAGACTTATGGTCCCCATGGTTACCTAAAAGGAGATGCACACTCTCACCTAGGCAGTATAGAGATGAAAAGCACATTTGAAAAGCAATCTAAAACATCATCTCATCCTATACTACTCTTATGCATTTAATGATGCATCTAGTTGGCACTAGCTTGCAAATTACTATTTTAAATTATAGAAAGGTAATATGTTTTGATTTGGGGGAGGAATTAGACCTTTGTCAAAATGTCAAAGAGAAAGAGAGAGAGAGAGAGAGAGAGAGAGAGAGAGAGAGAGAGCGCTCTATAATAAACTACCAGAAAATGGCAAATATATAAACTGGGAACTAAGAGCTGCAATCCAGGGAAAAAGCAAGGCACATAAATGAACTGCTCATCTTGTTAAAAGAGAGGATGTTGCTTGTTTTCTTTCTCTGTATGCCAAACAAGTATGTGGGGTTATTAGTATGTGAGGTACCTGTAAGGAAAATGAATTCACCATTAAGTCTAGTCTTTTTTGTGTAAGACATTACTTTCACTCATAAGACTTAGGTTATTGAAATTCAAGCAGCCCCAAGCAGCACAGCCAAAGATGAGGGATGCTGGGAGCTCAGCAGCATGTAGAGAAACCCAGGTTCTCCATCTCTGGAGTCGGCTTTCGATCAAACAATTTCCCAATTAATTCAAGGCAAGCTTGGCCAAGTTTGTGCAGCTCACATGCTAATATTTACATTCAGAAACTTTGAGGAATAATAATCGGGACCGACTACAAAAAGATTGTGCCAAGTTTCTCCATATGTTAAAACATGAGCAACATTAAAGTTGGCATGTTTAAAGTCAGTGCGTCCCAGATTGTCTCTCAAGAACAAATGAAGCCAGTCTAGAAAGGTATTTTCTTATGAGGCCGAGATTGTTTTCAATCATGAGGATCTGCCTGGCAGAATATTCAAACAAGAGTATTGAGTTCTTTGTCACAGGGAGATCATAATTGCCTTGGGAACTAGGCCCTAGCAGACTGCATGATAGGCTTTCATTCCACAATGATTAATCACAAGGTCATGCCAGGAATTTCTTCAGACAAGCCTGATAAAAGGAGAAAATAGTGTTCTATGATAGAACACAAAAATGAATGTGGGAGGAAGTAACATTCCTTCCTACTTCACTGGATGCTATATCAAAACACTTCATCTCAAAAGACTTGCTTCTTATTCTTTATGAATTAAAATTTTTCTCTCTCTCTCTTGGTTATTTCCAAATTCCATGTCAGATACCTAATCAATGTCAAAAGATCATATTGACATAAAGACAACTCAGCAGCCATTTTCTTGTTGCATCAGCTAGTCCTATGTAAGGCCCCTGCTTACACTGTTTTACCCAAGTTCCTGAAGTTACCAATAACAGTCTTGAGTCGAGGCTTGGAGATATAAAATAACAGCATTTATTTTGGCCAAGACAAAGCTGGGTGGAGGTCTCCACAGACATCATGACAGTAAAATGCCTGGGAAGATCCACACACACACACATCACAAGTTCAGTACTTATATAGGGTTTGCAAAGCTCAGTAAGAAAGCATAGTGAACCCTCCTCCTAGTCAGAGGGCAAGGTTCCTAAATCTGCATTGCTAGCAATAAGCATCCCAGAAACCTCCAGGGGCAGTCTGCATGTCTCCTAGTATTCCAAACAATCCTTGGAGAGCGTTATCTCCCTAGAGACAGCAGCAAGGTCTCTGCAGTCTCCTATAACCTAGTTCCCTTTAGCAAGCAGGTTCCAAAAGCAAGATGGCGTTGGTTAAGCTAACCCTTACACCTACATGCTAGACAACAGGCTTGTTTGTGTATTGCTCCCAACCCCTGTGAAGCTCTCAGATAGCAACCTCGGTTCTCTAATAACAGCCAAAAAATGTTTTATAAAAAGTTGAAACTCAGATAAGATTCAAATGAAGGGGTTCAAAGTTTAGTTCATTCATTATAAACCCCTTGTACATTAAGGAGGAAACAGATCTCTCCCCACCCCGCACAAGCCAATGTTTTTAAACGGGGCTTTCACACTTCCCATCCTCCCAGCAATTTCGCTGCAAGGGCTCGGGGAGCATGGGAGGAAGGTTTTGTTTTTCCTCAGAAACATTTTTCCCCAGCCGGCTACAGACACTTCCCTTTGTTCCACCAAATCCTGCACTACGCATTTCTGAAACCCATTTTTTTCCCTAGAAACCTTTCTCCTCGTCACCTCTTCCGCAAAGCACTTCCCATAACTTCCCATAACTTCCCATCTAGCCTTTACACAACGTTCTTTCTCCTGTCACTTTCTATCATGTACTCAAGCCATTTTAATATCATGATTATTCCAGTTTCTGTGATCTGGGCAGACAGCAAACACACGGAGAAGCGAAACTAAATCTGCATGTTATCTGTAAACTTTAGCCTTAGTAGTTTCCGCCGCCCCCTTCTAACTGCTCAGATTCTCTAAACTCACAAATAATTTTGGTGGAACAAAGGGCAGAAAACAAAGAGAGAAAAAGTGCAAGAGAATTTCCCTCACTCTATGACCCTAGTGGGTAAGACGCCAGGCTTGTTGATCGGAAGATTGCTAGTTCGGAGGTTCGAATCCCTAGCCCTGCGTGCGGAGTGAGCTCCCGCACTAGCTCCAGCTCTTGCCAACCTAGCAATTCGAAAGCATGCAAATGCAAGTAGATTAATAGGTACCACTTCAGTGGGTAGGTAACAGCGTTCCACGCGTGTCATGCGGCCACATGACCGTGGAAGCGTCTTCGGACAACGCTGGCTCTTTGGCTAACAAACGGAGATGAGCACCGGCCCCTAGAGTCAGACACGACTGCACAAATGTGCGGGGGGTACCTTAACCTTTTTTTATGACCTTCAGGCAAGCAAGCAAGCAAGCGAGAGGCAGACCAAAGGAGGGAGGGCTTGGGCAAAATGGCAGAGAATTAACAGAAACCTCTCAACTGTTCTTGCATTCAAGTTTTATTTAAAAATCACAATACACACTGCACAAAACAGAACCTGCATCCATTCTCAACATAGACAGACAAAACACATACATTTTAAAACTTTCTCTTCACAACTCAAAACAGTTTCTTAACCTTACATGCACACACAAATCCAGACAGGCAAATGTTTACAAACAGAACAAAAGACACACACAAGTGTATTAACATTAAAAAAAAGCACAGAAACACTTTCTTCTTGTTTTAGGAGCTCCCCATCCCCTGATTTTGAAAAGATCTATATTGGGGGGGGGGGGGGGGCAAAGTATCCCCTCTTGCCTTAGGCAGCTTGATTTAGGGGACAACATTTCATGCATAAAACAACACACACAAAAAACCTTGTTCCTCAGCCCTCCAGCTGTTGAGGATTGGGGATTTTGGATGGTTACTTTAATATTTCTCCTGTTTCTTGATGGTCCCAATAATGAAACCTGTACATGCCCTGAATTCTTGGGGGGTCCCATTCTAGCCCTAGCTCTAAAAGCTCTCTCAATCTAGGGTTAGTGGCCCCACAGGCAGGCAGAGGCTCTGTTGTTATGTGTGTTACTAATAGTGCCTGCCTTGCCTTGCCTAGCTTGTTCAATATCTTATCTTGCTTACTATCTGGAAGTTCCCTAAGAAACGGATCACCTGCACTTCCAGAACCTCATAAAATCCTGTTTCCCTACCAATGCATAAGCTTTTTAGGAAAGCATCTAAACTGTTTTCTTCCCCTTCACCACATCCTGAAGCTGAGGTACCTGAAGCTAGGAAGTTCATGAAGGTGTTAATAAAAACATCATTAATGTTGCCCTCTGGCAGCCAATATCCCATTTTTGAACCAATAAAAATAGGTAGGCCATATCTTGCTTACAGAGGGTCTTTAATTTTTTCTTAAAAGAGATTTTTACTGTCACTTGAAGTTTCAGTGCCTCCCAATGTGTTAAAACATGCTAAGGGAATGCACGGCTTACATGCTTCCTGTTACCCATGGCCCCTAGGGATTTTTTCAGGTCTTTGACCTGGGGTGTGATCAATCACCCTCCCATCACAGAGAGCCAAAATTACTTTATACTTTACTTTGTTGCCTATAGTGGATTCTTAGGGATTTCTCGAGTCTTTCCTTCGATCTCGGGGTTAGTATTCCTTTCACTACCCTCCCATATTTAGAAACCACTAAACCTCAAATATTCCAACACACACTCTCTCTTCCACACGACCAAACATACTCACATTCCAACACACACACAAGGCAACACTCCCCTCCTAGGAAAAACTATACTCACCAGTATTTTCAAGTGCACTTTTCCAATTTCCAATTTCCTAAGGCGCCACACAAAAAAAACCACAAAAACAAATACTCAAAGCCTCTAACACTGGGCGTTCAGGTCCAGCCAGAACAGAGTCTGCCGATATCTCAGATCCAGTCAAGGTTACCGGTGAAAGCACACTGGGAGCGCTCTTAACATTGAAAGAGATCTGTGTCGGTTTCTTCTGTCTGCCGTTGTGAAGGCCATAACTCACAAAGGGAGTTACACCGTGGGGAGCCGTGGGCAGCTGACCCAAAGGAAGAAAGACTTCTTGTCACACTGTTCGGGCGCCAGAATGTAAGGCCCCGGCTTACACTGTTTTACCCAAGTTCCTGAAGTTACCAATAACAGTCTTGAGTCGAGGCTTGGAGATATAAAATAACAGCATTTATTTTGGCCAAGACAAAGCTGGGTGGAGGTCTCCACAGTCATCATGACAGTAAAATGCCTGGGAAGATCCATACACACACATCACAAGTTCAGTACTTATATAGGGTTTGCAAAGCTCAGTAAGAAAGCATAGTGAACCCTCCTCCTAGTCAGAGGGCAAGGTTCCTAAATCTGCATTGCTAGCAATAAGCATCCCAGAAACCTCTAGGGGCAGTCTGCATGTCTCCTGATATTCCAAACAATCCTTGGAGAGCGTTATCTCCCTAGAGACAGCAGCAAGGTCTCTGCAGTCTCCTATAACCTAGTTCCCTTTAGCAAGCAGGTTCCAAAAGCAAGATGCCATTGGTTCAGCTAACCCTTACACCTACATGCTAGACAACAGGCTTGTTTGTGTATTGCTCCCAACCCCTGTGAAGCTCTCAGATAGCAGATGATGATGATGATGATGATGATGATGATGATGATGATGATGCCATCCAAGTTTTTTTGGTATGGCACCCAGTGTGCCAATAACCACTGGGACCACCACATCTGGTTTATGCCATAATCTTTCAGCTTCGATTTTCAGATCTTAATACTTTGTGATCTTCTTCAATTCTTTGTCTTCTGTTCTACTATCCCCTGGTATTACCACATCAATTATCCACACTTTCTTCTTTTCAACTACAGTTAAATCTGGTGTGTTATGCGCCAAGACTTTATCAGTTTGTATTCAGAAATCCCACAGTATTTTAACCTGCTTATTTTTGACTACTTTTTCAACTATATGTTCCCACCAATTTTTCTTTACTGGCAAATGATAATTTTTACAGATGTTCCAGTGAATCATTTTGGCGACTGTGTTATGTCTTGTTTATAGTCAGTTTGTGCGATCTTCTTGCACAAGCTGAGTATATGATCTACTGTTTCTTCTGCTTCTTTGCACAATCTGCACTTTGAATCATTTGATGATTTTTCAATTCTGGCCTTGATTGCATTAGTTTGAATAGCTTGCTCTTAATGTTCCAGTTGTAAGCCATTGCCAGGTGTTATCTTTATTCACTTTACCCTAGATCTTTTGTAGAAGTTGACCATGTAATACTTTTCCTTGCCAGCATTCTGTTCACGTTTTTATTACATTATTTCAATATTCACGTTTTGTATAATGGGTATGGCCCAGGTATTGGTGGCTTTGATGATGTTTCTACCATTCAATTTTGTCTTTAACAGTTTTCTCACTCTTTGAATGT
This sequence comes from Charina bottae, assembly GCA_023362775.1. Classification (NCBI taxonomy): domain Eukaryota; kingdom Metazoa; phylum Chordata; class Lepidosauria; order Squamata; family Charinaidae; genus Charina; species Charina bottae. The sequence continues at coordinate 231,161,719 of JALMGJ010000001.1, read as the reverse complement.
ATTCTTTACTGATCATATTTTTAACTTGTCCATGCTTGATGTTTTCCGACTGTAAAATGATACTTGTAGGCTTCATCCTGATGGCACCTGATGGTTTGGGCATTTGGCATTTCAATTCCATTACTGTTTGTGATTTTAACCTGATTTATTGCTACTGTAGCACATTTCTCTAGACCAAATTTCATTGGTATATCTGGTCTATTATGGTTGGTCGCACAGTCAGACAGATGTTTAGACTGGATTTGGCATTTTTGTCCACCTATCGAGTCTTTCCCAAGGTTTATTATTATTATTATTATTATTATTAGTAGTAGTAGTAGTAGTAGTAGTAGTAGTAGTATATTTTTATCTCACCTTTTTAATATATAACTCAAGATGGTGGGTATGCCCCTGCCTCCTAGTTTCCCCACAACAACAACCCTGTGAGTTGGGTTGGGCTGAGAGGGAGTGACTAGCCCAAAGTCACCCAGCTGGCTTTCTTGCCTAAGGCAGGCCTAGAACTCACCGTTTCCTGGTTTCTAGGCCCACACCTTTGCCACTACACCAAACTGGTTCTCATAATGGGCAAAGATTAAACATAGAGCCCATCATAGAGTCTTCCTTAGACAACCATTCAGCAAAGCCTGTAGGGCACTGACCTTGCTCAAGCTAGGAGTTCTAAGGATGAAATCCTGAAATACACACTGGATAGATCCCCTATAGTACTCTGTGGCAAATGCTCTAAAATTGTTTTTCACAGTTATCTCTGCATGCAAACCTTGCGCGGAGTGCTTTTACAGTAAAGTCCCATCAAACATGTATAGGCCATGGGCTCACACATGGGTGAACAACAGTGAGGTGGGGAAAGGCCAATGTAGAGAGAATGTAACATCTTTCTCAACTTCTCCCTTCCAGTTGCACTCTACAGGGGGTAAGACTATGCATATATTGGTGTGGGGTTAGATTGAAACATAAGGCTTAGAATTTAGAAATTGGTATGTGGTATCAAAGTTTTTACTATTGTGCATTATTTCCTTGTTTTACTTTCTTGAAGTACTTATGATTCTTGTTGTTGCATTTTCACTAAAGAAGTAAAAAATGGTTTTTGCTTTCTAATGAACTATGTATCATGATTTTTTTTCTCTGTATGAGCATTAACTGCTCCATACTTTGAAGCAAGTAGAAACAAAAACCTATCAGGTGCCACAGGACGCTTCTGCCCTGAAGCATCTTGTCTGCTGTGGGACTTTATGTCTGGAATTCTCTGATCCACAGGCATCACTTCAAGTGGGGATTGAGAAAAGACAGATTGGTAGATCATAACCTGAAAAATAGGCTTACAAAATGTGGACACATTATGTCAGAAATATCTTTTCCATCATTGTTAGTGTCAAATGAACAACCTTCTCCTACACATGGCTACCTACAAATAGAGTGTGTTTAGTTTCTAGGGGATGCTAGACTGAAGTGCAAGCAGTCCTCTGGTGCTGCTCCATACTTATTTGAGAAACAGTTACAGATCTTGGTTAGCTTTAGATGGATAACTCTGCTAAGACTTCCATGAGAAGTCCCACTGATTTCACACACTTCCAGATAACAGGCAATTGTACTTTATCCTGCTGCCTTTTGAAATTTCATATACTTACTTGTAAGCATGAAGTCAGAAGGAAATCAGAAGATGTCTACTTCTTGGGAGGAGAGCAATGGCAAATCTTGATAAAATAGTTAAGAGCAGAGACATCACACTGACAACAAAGATCCACATAGTCAAAGCAATGGTATTCCCTGTAGTAACCTATGGCTGCGAGAGCTGGACCATAAGGAAGGCTGAGCGAAGGAAGATAGATGCTTTTGAACTGTGGTGTTGGAGGAAAATTCTGAGAGTGCCTTGGACTGCAAGAAGATCAAACCAGTCCATACTCCAGGAAATAAAGCCAGACTGCTCACTTGAGGGAATGATATTAAAGGCAAAACTGAAGTCCTTTGGCCACATAATGAGAAGACAAGATACCCTGGAGAAGAAGCTGATGCTAGGGAAAGTGGAAGGCAAAAGGAAGAGGGGCCGACCAAGGGCAAGATGGATGGATGATATTCTGGAGGTGACGGACTCGACCTTGGGGGAGCTGGGGATGGTGACGGCCAACAGGAAGCTCTGGCGTGGGCTGGTCCATGAAGTCACGAAGAGTCGGAAGCGACTGAACGAATAAACAACAACAAAAGCATGAAGTAGCCCAATTTATATCAGGACCATCTTATGGGGGAGGGTGAACCCTAATTCCCCCCCCCCTTGGCAGCCCTTAGAGAAAATTGTTAGATACAGCTGTGCCCAATAACGAAAGTGGACAGCATCTCATCTCTTCTCAGTAGAACTTCCTCTAGCCTGCTCATATTACAAAGGATAGGTAGGCGATGAAAGAACCTTGTGGGAGGTTACATGAAATAGAAAATAAGTACCCAAGCAATTTCCTTTTCAAGGACCTATAGTATCCCTTCCTCACAGATGACCTAGTGGTCCTGGAGCTTAATCACATGGCTACATAGTTGTATTCTGATATGTCTGTTTTCATATGATGACTTCTTAGGAAGTTACTTAGTGTTTTTTTCATTTTGGACCTCTTCAGGTAAGTCAGTGTTTCTGGAAAGCAAACATTTAGCTATGATCTCTTCTTGTCTATCTGTAGGATCATACATTGCATGCTTCTTGTCTAGGTGTCAGATCATTCATTTCCCAACCTAGCACCCTTTAGATGTGTAGATTTCAAGTCCCCAAATTCTCAGCAATAGCAATGCAGGCTAGAAAAAGGATGTAAGTTGAAGTCCATACATCTGAAGGGTGCTCAGGTTGGCAAAGGCTGCACTAAAACATAAAATGATATGTTTGGTTTTGGTTTAATATACAGTATTATGCAAACCCAGCTAATTGAGGTTTATACAATAAACCACACTTAAGTAAACTCTAGCTTAGCCAGAGGTGTAAAACCAGTTCTGTCTGGATTGAAACAGTCTGGACCTCATAAAATAGTCACTGCTTCTGCAGATTTAATACTCAGTATGGATTTACCTTTTTGATAATAATATCCCTATAAGAAATATTATTGGTTTAATTATGGAAATATGTTATAGTAAAAAAAAAGTTTCAAAAAGTGCATTAATATACATTCTGCATTATACCTAAACATAATTGAGTGTTATATATCCAATATATCCAAGATACATAGAGAAAAAATATATAAAATACAAAAAATAATCTACTAAAAGGTAAGTAAAGAGTGGTACTGTACATGTACAAATTTACCATATGTATAAAGTATTACCTCATTCATTCATTCATTCATTCATTCATTCATTCATTCAGATTTATCACCGCCCATCTCTACAGCAGTAGACTCTGGGCGGTTTACAATAATATTATAAAAATTAAAACCTATACATCTAAAATACAATATAATAATAAATAGAAAAATCCAAAAGATGGTGAGATCTTAAAAGGAGGATATTACTAAGCTAAGCTAACCACCCCCAGGAGGAACTATTACTTCCTTCGTTCCAAGCAAGGCGGCAGAACCAGGTCTTTAAAGACTTCCTGAAGGCCAGGAGCGAGGGCACCCGCCCCACCTCTTACCGTATTATAGTCTTTTGCTATTGATGTAAACCATAAAAGCCTTCCAAATTTGATAGAATTGTGGTTCCTGTCTCTGATGTCTCATTATTTTAACTTTGTGATTTCTCTAATGTGGCAATTGAAGAGACCTTGTTAATCCACATCTCAATTGTTATGTATGTATGTATGTATGTATGTATGTATATATGTGTATGTGTGTATGTGTGTGTATATATATAATATATAATATATAATATATAATATATAATATATAATATATAATATATAATATATAATATATTAGTTAATATATATTAGTAATATAATATATATTAATAATATTAATATATTAGTCCCCCTGTGGGGTCTAATATATTATAGATTATTATTCACCGCTCCCGTGATGGAGCGGTGAATACAAATCGAATTATAAATAAATAAATAAATTATATATATATATATATATATATATATATATATATATATATATTCCCTTCTCACCCCTATGGGTGCTATATGTCTTCCTCAACCTTGGGTCCTCTACCAGAGGCCTGGGAGTTTGAGGGTTCTGCGCAGTATCTTAGCTGTTCCTAGCACTGCACTCTTCTGGACAGAGAGCTCGGATGTTGCTCCTGGGATCTGTTGGAGCCACTCTCCCAGATTGGGAGTCATAGCCCCGGGTGCTCCTACCACCACTGGGACCACTTTGGCCTTCACTTTCCACATCCTCTCTAGTTCCTCCTTCAGGTGCTAGTACTTCTCCAGCTTCTCATATTCCTTCTTCTTGATGTTGCTGTCATTTGGCACCGCTACATCTATCACCACCGCCATCTTCTGGTCCTTGTCTACTACCACAATGTCTGGTTGATTGGCTAGTACCTGCCTGTCTGTCTGGATCTGGAAGTCCCACAGGATCTTAGCCCTGTCGTTCTCCATGGCCTTCTGTGGAATCTCCCATCTGGACTTTGGGGGGTATAGCCCATACGCCATATGCAGATGTTCCTGTACACAATGCCAGCTACTTGGTTGTGCCATTCAGTGTATGCTGTTCCTGCCTGCATCTTACACCCTGCCACTATGTGTTGGACTGTCTCTGAGGCCTCTCTGCACAGTCTGCACCTTGAGTCCTGTCTAGTGTGGTAGACCCCTGCTTCTATGGATCGGGTGCTTAGAGCCTGTTCTTGTGCTACCCCAGTGCTGTCTTTTAGTCCAGCCCTTTCCAGCCACTGGTAGGATTTCCCTATGTCAGCCACATGGTATGTATGTATGTATGTATGTATGTATGTATGTATATAATATATGTGTATACAGTATGTGTGTGTGTGTGTATGTGTGTGTGTGTGTGTGTGTGCCACTGATACATAAAAACAGTCATTAGTCATCTGAGTTAATGATAAAATCCATAATACAGTATTTTCTTTATACACAGCTTGTGTGAACTGCCCACATAATAGCAAATTAGTATGATAGTGAACCTGAGCAAAGTTATTGGTTTTTGTTTTATGAACATTTTGCAATGCCAAACTCTTGGTGTTTGTAAGCAGTGGTATCTGCAGGAGGGGTCAAAACAGGCAAGATGATACTTGTAGCATCATGATTCAAGCCCTGTTTCTTCCGTACATATGTTTATATCACAGGCATGTTCAAAAGGGTAGGGCTGATTGGGATGCTAGGCCTGCCATCATGCCTCTTTTGACACCACCCCTTCTAGACATCACTGTTTGTAGAGCAATTGTATTTTTTTTTCAGTTTAAGATTTTATCACAGATGTTGTTATGCACTTTTGTTTAGTTAAGCCCCATGTGTTATTTTTCATGGTACTGGTAAATGTTACAATAAGATGCTACCATTAGTTTCATGGCAGAGACATATGAATTTCAGAAAAATAAGTAATTTGTCCAATCTTGTGAATTCTTCAAGTTTATATGGGAAATTCATTGCAGATTCTGTGACACTGCAACGAAGAAGCTAAGTCTCAAAGCTTATTCAAATCTTTCCCAAATGCCAGTGGATTCTTGGCGAGTCTTCCACCTGATTCACTGTTTTAACTTGCACAAATTCCTATCATTGATATAGGCTCTTGTTTTTCCTCCAACATAGCAATCTTACCTTTTTCCTAGCTCAGCTGATATTTTCTGGAACATTCAAAAGGTGGCTCATTAAGAGAAAGAGACAATAATTCAAATTAATTCCATTTTTCTTTATTTTTGGAACTCACAAATATAAAAGGGATCTGTTTCCTCCTGCAGCCTGTTACCTAGTTAACTAATTACTTGTAGGATGTAAGCCATCAGAGAAAGAAAATACAAATTAATTCAGTTTTTCTTTTTTTCCTTTATAACCCTCAGATATAAAAAAATATTTGCTGCCTGCTGAAGCCGATGGCATCCTTAGTTACCCATCCATGAGGCGATTCAGACAGTGTACCATCTACAACTGTTCCTTTTCCCCACCTTTTTTAAAATCCAATTTTGAAACTGATGATATGGGACAGAAGCTGGCCTAGGAAATGTCACCTCCCTTTTCCTACTTCCATTTGAAGAGCTGGATTGCTATGACAACCACGGTCCACTTGAGTCTGAAGGCTTTACAACATAAATACATTTATCTTAAAGAGTTTCCTGAGAGGATGCTCAAGATAATGCAAAATTTATTTTATTATATAACATCTTTGTTCAAGGTCTTGATTTCAATCAGAAAGGTCTCTTCAAGGGCTCCCAATGAGTAAGAAATAAGCTCCAGAAGTAAGAATACGGCTACAAGAGACCAGGTTTAGATATAGGTGAAAATTCATAAAATACAATGAAGAAGAACTGACACATACAAGATTCCGTTGTCTGGACTTGTCTGTGAAATCATGACGGAATGTACAGTATCTAACATTCACCCGTAGGATCTGGCTTTGAGCAAAATACCTAAGGATGCTTTTAAGATTCTCCCCAACTAGGCTCCTTCAGGAATTTCTGAATTCCTCATTACCTCTTATTGATTGCAGTATCCATGTTCACTAAATTGTTGCTATGACTGTTATCATTATTTTTATTAGTGGTAGTGAATGGGCAGGCTCTCCTCCCCCTCTCAGCATCGTCCCTGCCAATTCCTCTGGCCAGACTTCTCAAGCAGAAGCAGTTGGGGTCTGGCACGTCCACCACCAGCAAACTCCCAACCCCCCTCCTTTCTGCTAAACAGAAAAACAATTGCGCTTTTAAAAATCAAGCAGGAGTGGCTGATAAGCTGGACACCGGTGGGCTTTTCCAATTCCCCTCAGCCTCCGATTTAAGCTGGAATTTGCAGAAAGTAGGATTTTCCAGGTAGTAAAATTGGCACACGGTAACATCTGTTCCAAGGGTCATCTATTCTCTAAAGAAGCAGGGGGAAATTAACCAAGAACTGCACTAAGTTTAATTTCTTTTCTGCCTCTGCTAGTTAATGCTTAATGGTCTCTGATATTTTAGAGTTCCGTGTACATGCTGGTAAAAATGTGTGCTTTTCTGCAAGTTGGAACCTCTTTACAAGAGAGTTCCTCTAGGTTACAGGACCTTACCTTGAGTCTGCCTAGAAACTTAATTGTAGTTTTCTTACTTACAGTTTTCTACAGGAAATCTTTCGATGTCACAGTCTGTGCTCTGAACAGTCCTATAGTTTTATCTCCTTTGCCATTGAATGATTTACTTCTGGCTACCAAAAGCAGCATAAAGGAATTTTTTACATTCTCCTTTTTAATAAAGTAGTTTTATTTACTGATGGTGAGACTGATCTTCCTCTAAAGCAGAGCTTTCCAAACTGTGTGTTGCGACACAAAAGTGTGTCGCCACACAGTCTGGTGTGTCGCCACACAACCCGGAAGCGCTGATTATCATCTGCGCTTCCGGGTTTTCCCGCGGCGACACACCAACTGCAGCGCGCAAAACCCGAAAGCAGCAGCAGTGCTTCCGGGTTTTTGTGCGCTGCCGCACTTCCGGGTTTTCCCGCGGCGACACACCAACTCTGGTTGGTGTGTCGCCATGGGAAAAACTTTGGAAAGCCCTGCTCTAAAGGAAGAGGCACTGGTTTCCTTAGTCACATACCTCATATCACAGAACCAGGAGGTGACATTGTAGAATTTATTTCATTTTCATAATCTTTTTTTTCCTTTGCTTACCAGTAAGGCACGTAGGCTGTGGGGTCCCCATCTCTCTCACCCACTGGAGTTAAAGAGAAGGACACCTGGTAAAACCAACCCCTGGCAGTAAGATCTTCATTATCATCATCCACAACAACATTCTTTCCATTTCTCTACTTCCTTTACATTCTTCCTCTTCTATATTATTGCCAGAAATTAGAATGGCTTCTTGAAGAACAAGTCTTGCCAGATTAACCTTACCTCATTATTTATTGAATAGCTTTCTTTGATAGATTGTGGGAATGCTGTAGACATATCTTGACAAATCATTTCATGAGGAACCCCATGACAATTTATTTCCAAGTTTGTTAAGTGTGGGATGGATGACATAACAATTACGTGGATGTATAGCTGGCTCAAAAATCACACAAAAAGAGGACTTACCAATGGCTCATCCTAAGACTGGAGTGAGATACTGAGTGGGATACCGCAATATTTAGTCCTGCATTATCAAGAGGTAGAGGGATAGTTCATTAATACTGCAGATGACACAAAATTGGTGGGATAGCTAATACTCTAGAAGAGACAGTTAAAATTCAAAACAATTTTGATAGGTCAGAGATATGGGCTGAAAATAATAAAATGAAATTTACTAAACACAAATGCAAATTTCTTAACTTAGGAAACAGACATCAAATGCACAGGTATAGGATGGGATACTTGGCTCAGTAACAGTTTGTGAATACAGACTTTGGAATAGAAATTGATTCCACATTAAATATGAATCAGCAACGTGATGTGATTACAAGAAGGCAAATACAATTTTAAACTGCATCAACAAAAGCCTATTTTCCAAAACACAAAAATAAATACTTCCACTTTATTCTTCCATGGTCAAACCCAACCCAAAACAAAATGAAGTAAGATCACAAGAGGTGAGATATTACGTAGAACATAGCCAGCACACAGGCTCCCTCTCACCAGAGGACCCCCAGACTTATTGGAAAAACCAGGTTTTAAGAGCATTCTGGAAGGTCAGAAGGGTTGGAGCCAACCTCACCTCAGGGGGAATGCAGAAAAGGCTCATCTCCTAGGCCCCGTTGGATGAAACTCCCTCGCAGACGGGACCCGCAACATGCCCTTCCTGCTGGACCTGATGGGATGGGTAGATGTAATCAGGAAGAGACGGTCCCTCAGGTAACCAGGCCCCATGCCATGGAGGGCTTTAAAGATCAAAACCAGTACCTTGAATTGGACCCAGAAGCAAACCGTCAGCCAACACAGCTCACAGAGCAGAGGCGTAACATGTGCCCTTCTAGGGGCACACATAACTGCCCGTGCCGCTGCATTCTGCACCAGCTGAAGCTTCCGGATCCTCTTCAAGGGCAGCCCCATTTAGAGTGCACTTGTTCTTCCTATCAGCAATCTATATTATCAGCTGTTTATATTATTGTATATGATATAGTAGTGAAGGAACAGTATTCTTGGGCATAATGACTTAAATCTATTTCTTTTGGGGATAATTTCCTTTGCTTTTGATAGGTAGAGTATGGTGTCTCACTAGACTGATCATTTGAGAGGTTCTGATTTTGATTATTTGAAAGACGTCAGAGTCAAATAATCTTAACATTTACTTTAACTTTACTTCAAATTTTATTCAAATTTTATATAAAAATAGGAGGAGGAAGGAGTATTAGGTATGTTCGCCGCCTTGATATTTTAATCATAGATAAAAGGTTATAAAACCAGTGATATAAATATAAATTGTTGTTATAGAGTACTTGGAAAATAGAAAAAAATTTAGGGAGATATATGAAGGATGGGATGTTAAGTTTGAATTAGAATTAATATTATTATAAGATGACTTATTTTTATAATTACTAGTATGAATACTATTGAGAACTGTTGTTAGGTTATGTATTAGGGGAATAAATAGATATAAAAATTTGTTAAATAGGTAAATATGTAGGAGGATGTAGATTATGGTATAATTATAATCTAAATATAGATTAAGTTTAAATTAAGGTTGTTTTTATGGATATGTATGAATAGAATATATTTTATTTTACTAGAATTAGAATAAAATACAAATTACCGTAGAGATAAAATAAGGCCTTTATTTGCTATATATATGTTTTAAGACTAATTGGATTTTATTAAGGATATGAACATGGATGTAAAAATGGAATTTGATGCAGTAAAGAATATTTAAACTGATATTACCATAAGGAATGGAAATTACAGATGGACTAATGGAGAATTGATAGAAAGATGAAAGCTACATGAAGATTAGAAGATTGGACTATATAAATTGAAATGTATACGACAAAGAAAAGTTCCTGTGTATTGTATGAAAGACCAACATTTAAAGCAAATATTGTACTTAAAGACCAAAGACAGATTGGAGGCCATCTCTTTTCTATACTTCTTTTGTATATTATTTTTCTTAACTTCACTTTTCTTTTACTTTTTTCTTACTTTGTATTTCTTTCTTTATTTCTTGTTCTACATTTTAATATGTATCTTAAAATTTAATAAAAATTTATTTTAAAAAAAAAGGTATGTTCGCCGCCTTGAGTTATTTAAAAAAATAATAAAGGCGGGATAAAAATTAAATAAATAAATAAATATTCATATAAATTATGATGAAAGCTTGATTTAATTGGGATCTTCCTGTATAATAATAAGTATAAAATAGAAGCCAATATTATTCTATAAAACATAGGTAGTTTATAGAATTAGCCAAGAATATAGTCTCTCAGGCTATGATGAGGGCCATAGAATTTATTCTGCATTGTCCCAAAGGCAATGGATGTTTTCAACAAATGCTTCTCAAAAGAGTTGTGCTAAAAGAGTTGCACAACTCTTTTAATGGTAATTGACAAAAGAAAAAATAAAAGATTTATATATGGACTTCACTAAAAAATAATCCCTTGAACTTTGGAAGACTGCATTGATCTTGTAATAGTTCTATTATTTCTGCAAGATTTTGAATAAAAAATAATGATTTTGTACTTCAGCCCATCCATCTTCTTTTTAGCTGATAATTCTAAAAAAAAAAATTAATTATTTTTTCCTCCAGCAATTCTTGGTAGATTGTTCTCATTATCTTTATAAAGGCATCATTTTTTTTAATTTGCAAATTTCCAGTGAATGAAAATTAGGCTTGTAATGCCAGCAGAATACTGTTTTTTCTTATCAAATAGCAACAGCTCCTTCATTATAAAGCTTAAATGATAAAGAAAGAAATAGTCTAATAAGGAAATGCAATATTTTTCTTTAAAAAAATTGTTTCCATATGAATGTTTTTGAGAGTGCACAGGCTGGATACAGGAGGACTGATTATACTGATTTTAGGTGCAAACTAGAGGTAGTAAGTCTTCTACTACCAGCATTGTTATCAGTGAATGCAGGATTTCCAAGGAAAATTTTTCAGGAGCCATGGAAAGTGGGTTGTGTAAATGGGTACTAAGTCTATCAACCACTGTACAAAGAGGCAATCATCAGTACAGATTATTCACCAAGTAAACATGGCCCTCATGGAGAACTACATAAAATGAGATTGAGTGCTGAGATCAGGACTGCCCACAGCACTAGGGCCAAAAATGGCCCTTATGTCCTGAGCATACCATCAAATTTTGGTGGTGCAATTGCTGAAAATCAAGGTTGGAGGTTACCTGCCATTTTCTAACAAGAAACATATGACAGCTGTTGGGTGAACTCTAGAGTAAGTTTAACCCAGTTAAAAAGCAAACAATTCCTTCTAAGCTCTGCCTGCCCAGAAAAACGTGATCAGGTCTGCCACTTTGTGTCATTGTCCCCACCCACTTCAGACTCTGGCTCAGCCTTTCTCAAACTTTTGACCCTGGAGGAACCCTTCAAAAAATTTTCAGGCCTTGGGGAACTCCTGCACATTCAGGCTCCGATATAGGCCAGAAGTTACCAAATCATTATATTCGTTTCATGGGCAGGCCTGTATGTATGCATTAACAGTGTTCTTAAACTAAAACTAAAAAATGAAACTTACCTCTTTAATGTGAAGTTGCCCGAATTTGAAATTAATTTTTTAAATAAATTGTGATCTCCCAGGGAACCCCTAGTGACCTCTCGTGGAACTCTGGGGTTCCATGGAACCCTGCCTGAGAAACCCTGGTCTAGCCCCTAAAAATATTAAATGAGCTCCCAGCTGCCAAATGTTTGCTCATCTCAGGCGTTGAGGAATGAAACAGTTGTGCCTTCCTTTAAAAGGAAGGAAGTTTCTGAAAACTATTACTAACCCTCTACATTATCTGGAATTCTCCAAGTGTGCCTCACATGATAATTTCCCATGGATGAACTTTCATGAATCTTTCATTACATTTTCAAACATTCTGAAGATAAACGTGCTTCTCCCTGAATATGCCTTTCAATTTATTTATTCCAGAAGGGTTCTGTATCATTAATCTACCCAGGAGGGAAGGAGAAGGCAGGGAAGGGTTAGTGACGATGCACACCTGATACCAGATGAGCAGGAAGGGGAAGGTTCTGCTTATGGGACTGACATTAAGACGCCCTCCCCATTTCAACCTTTCAAATACCCTGAATTTCCTCTCCAAAGTTCAGGTCGATTTTCCCTCCTTTCAGAGGGGTTTAAGGGACCCCCCACCTACAAAAATCCCTTAACCCTCTAAATAGAAGAGGGATCCCTAAAACTCTGGACCCACCCATTTAGGCAATGCCATGACTTCACTAGGCACATCCCTTGTGATCCTTGGAGGTCAATTTCAATTTTAAAAAATGGCCCCCTGTTGCAAGAAAGCTGCCCGTTCCTGGATAGGGTTTTGTAGGACCACACAGAACATCTGGTGAGGATAAAAAGAAAGAGCAGTTTTAGGAAGGTAAGAGAATGTAGAAGAGCTACTCCTTGCCAAAGTCTTATAACAATTCACTTCCTAAAGTTTGATATGCTATTCCTTTACGTCAAGGATGGCCAGCCTTTTCTAAACTTTTAGTTTTGGCCAAAGGCCTCATCGAGAACTCCATTCAATTGCTGGATGGAAATGAATCAAGAAGCAGGTAGAGCTAGAACAAAAGTGTACAAAGTCATCCATTATTCAATCGACAGCCCCCCTTTTCTGACATACCTTTCTTTTCTTTCCTTCCCCCCCTCGTTCTCCATGCACCTGTTTATTAGGGAAGGGATAGGTTGTTCTTGCCAGAAATCTAACTTCCCTGTTGGCAGAGGGGGCTAAATGATTCTGAGGCCATATGTGGCTTTAGGAGAGCAGTTTGTGAACCCCAACTGTATGCACAGCTTCTCTAAAGTGAGCCCCAATGACCCACATTAGAGGTGGACTGCCAACAATTGTGATCATCATTCTGCTAGCTTTCTGTCTAGGCCTTGTGTCAAGACCAACAGAGCAGTCCTCTACTTACCTTGTGGTAGGCATGGAGTTATATTGCTGCACCACTGACAGAGTGACTATCGTATCCAGCGTGTACCTAGTGAAATAGCTGGAAAATACACATGGCCTTCAAAAAACAGAACCATTCCCAGTGTCCCTGGGAACCACACCATAGCTTAGCTCTCCAGCTAGGGACTATGCAAGTGATAACGTCACATGCCAACTCAGAGGCAACCAAAGATCCCATTATGACTGGCACATAATCCCACCTCCGCCACATACCAAACACACCCCAATGTTATCACACCCTCAGGGCTGTTGCTATGCAGCAGCTGTAAACCTGCCTCACCCTCTGGTGTCCTTCCAGGTTGTCTCCTATAGGCCCTGATGAAGAACCAGAGGCCTGCCAGATGTCACTCAGCTATAACTCAGCATGGCCCATGAGAGATCCGAGGAGCTGCTGTTCACCAATATTTGGATGACTGTGTGTTTCCCCAGCATGATTCAGGTAGCAGGTCTCCATATGGGACTGCCCATAATAAATTTCTGTTTTACATGAGTGCACATGAATACGCAAAATGAAATGTGTAAAGAAAACATCCACGTACATATGACTGCAAAAAGTATACTACTGGAGGAAGCCAAAAGACTTGCCTTGTCAAACAATGGGAAAAGCCTAGAAAATAAATATGTAATTATGCTTAAGGAGCTGTTCCTCTTAATGTACTTTATAGGACTATTATACACTCTAGGCAATAATTGCCATATCTACATATCATACCATTTCCACATTCCTTAGCCTAACCCAGTGCCAGTGTTTTTGGCTTGTAATTTACATAACTCAGAAAATCACTGGATAGATGTAGTAATGCAATCTCTGAATGAATCTTTCCTTCACAGGTCAGACTTCCCTGTGCTCTGCTCTGCTCATTGTGGAACAGATTCAAGGAATCTCCTCCTCCTCCTCCTCCTCTTCCTCCTCCTCCTCCTCCTCGCACTTGAGATATCCTAAAAATGATCTATGATCTTTGGACTCCAAAAATTGATAAAACTCAGTAAGATTCAAAAAGCCAAGGGGAAGTCTCTTTTAGCCCTTTGTTTGAGCAAGAAACTTTTTTTTTCTGCCGAAGACTAACTTTCCACAAAGTTTCTAGACATTTCTTCAGGGAGGCTATAGCTCCCATCATCCCCATCTAATACCGTTATTGTTCAGGTTCCTGGGGAGGATGAGACTTGTAGTATAATGAATGTAGAAAGCACCTGGCTAGAATAGGGTGCCTTAGGATGCAGCCCTAAACATCCTTACCTGCCTAAGACGACTCGGTTATTTATTTATCGTATTGACTGAGGCTTGTATTCTGCTCCAGTCGAAAACAACTCTGAGAAGCTTACAAGTTCAGATACAATAAAACGTTTTAAAAGGAAGAATATAATGCAATAATAAACAAAATATTACAACCACATAGTCAGCATCAGGCAATACACAGCCTCTTCTTGCAGGGAACAAAGACTCAGATCACACGCACACACACGCATACCCCAAGGCCCTTTGGAAGAGCCAGATCTTAATGGCTTTCCAACATCATAATCAGGTTGGGGCCATTCTGATCTTGGGCAGGCCCTGTTGGGGGGAATCAACGAAGAAGGCCCAGTCCTAAGGGGTTGGGACCCACAGCCAGCCCTCTCTTTTAGTTGGACTGTTTAAAAAAACAAACACTACCAAACCAACAAACTTCCAGAATAACTGGTGTTCTGTAAATGAGTCGCACTTGAAGCTGAATAAAGCTGACTTTATTGTTGCAGGGTGTAATAACAGAAGCCTGAAAGCCTGGCAGCAGGGTGTCCGCAGGGTATGATCAAAAAAGTCAAGATGGCAGCCACAATGGTGAAGATCAAAGCTGTGCCTGCTTTTCATGTGTACACATAAAAATCAGGCAGAGCTTCAATCACACCACTGCAGTGCCATCTTGACTTTTTAGACCACAGCCTGCAGACACGCCTGCCTGCCAGAGTTTCCCTTTGCCCCCTCTTATGCTGAAGAGATGAGAGCCAGTTTGCTGTAGTAGTGAAGGCATCAGGCTAGAAACCGGGAGACCGAGAGTTCTAGTCCCGCCTTAGGCCCGAAGCCAGCTGGGTGACCTTGGGCCAGTCACTCTCGCTCAGCCCTAGGAAGCAGGCAATGGCAGACCACTTCTGAAAAACCTTGCCAAGAAACTGCAGGGACTTGTTCAGACAGTCTCTAAGAATCAGACCCGAATGAACAGATTAAAAAAAAAATACTGAAGAGAATAAAGACAGGGTTGTTTTCAGTCTCTCTCTCACGGTCCTTCCTGTCCCAGGGTTGCATAGTTGTTTACCTTCCCTTACTGGTTTTCCTAATGACTCTTGTATACCTTTGTCAAAGCTGTCTCTGCATTCCTCAACAGAAAGCAACCCCTGACATCTATTCATACATTATGTTCAGTTCTGCAAGATATGCAAAGAGCATACAGAGAACCCTAAAGGGTAATGTGGCTTGTTTAAGGTTTGTAAGTCATGGTTTATGGCTTAGTACTATGTGTGAATCAGGCTTGTTCAACAAACCATGATTGAAACAAATCATGGATTACAGCAGTGTGTGCATTCTCTAGCAGCTGACCTTATGCTATTTACCTATCTCATCTGAACCAATCTTTGGTGAATTTTCTTTCTTTTTTTTCAAGTAAGAAGGATAATGTTAAAAGAATTATCAATTTTTTAAACATTGTCTAGAGCAATTAAAGGTCTCAGCAGATGTCAAAAGCTGGCTAGTGTGCTCAGGAAGTTGAAATAAAAGTCTCAGAAGGCCATGGCAAACAACTTCTGGAACATTGACAAGAAAACTGCATGGATTATGGATGACTGCAGGAGACAAATGATGACATGTAGATGATGATGTCATCACGCAAATGCTACAACTTGCATACAGTACTTATGTCAGATGTTGGGACTCAGATATATAATCCTGGCATGCACATGATGTCATTGCATGTATCATTTGTTTGGCATCTTGCAGTTGGTTATGAGCGCCATGGACATGTCCATGAGGTCACTAAGTGACAGGTTTGATTTAAGGGAAACTTTTCTTTTAAAGCACGTAAAATAATATGCAGATCAAAGAAAACTAACGAGTATTTTTAAAAACCTGAAACATAGATTTTCTTTATCATGAATTATTTTATTTATTGTTTACACTTTTTTAAAGACAATTCTTGCACAACAAGAATGCAGTCTGTATAAATGATGCAACTGAAGAAACAGTTTGCACATTATGCACGTGAAAAACAAAGAACTGGAATGTATTTGTTCAAATGGTGACTGATTCTGTACAGGTTTATTTATTTTGGAAATGATTCATTAACACCAAGCCAGAAATGACTGAGAGAATGTATTCATGATGATGTAGTTGACCTGTGTTGTAACACAAAGAAAATACAAAATATTTTGTGGTATGTATTGGCCACCACATGTTATTAACCTAATCAGTGGAATTTCCCTTGATTAAATTAGTATTACATATGTTAAGATGAGGACTGGGGAATTCTTACTAGAAGACCTTTAGTTGTAGAATGAGATGACTGAAGTATGAGATCCTATGCCACGCTGAAGAAGATCTCATACTTCAGAGGCAGTGCTGAATATCACAAGCACCAGCTGTTTGGTAGAAACAGCATTCATAATACCACCTGAACTGACCTGAAGCAATGAACTTCATGGTTAAGAGAGGAGATTACAGTAACCTGTTAGGTCATGGTTTCAGCTCTCATTACATGGGAAAGACTAAGGACCCCACGGAATGGCATGGTTGATTCAGCACAGCTATCTGGAGGCAGCATGGTATCCTGGAATCACAGGATGCTGCCCTCTGGTGAAGTGTGGAGATTCCCCCTCCCAACACGAACACACACACACACATTATTGCTTTAAACAGGCCTGATTCTCACCTGCTATGGCACTAGTGTGCATGTGTAAATAAACATATATCCGTACAGCAATTCAAAGCAGAGTACAAAGCAGTCAGCATTTACCCAGTGAATTTGTAATCGGCCCCTTGTGAATCATCCTTCAGAGGCAAGATAACAGAATTGAACTCCAGCTTGTCTTTTGATCTGTAATAGTCAGGGGTGATCTAGAGACACTTCCTGGATGGGGTGAGACCTACCCATTTTTCCTTATCTTCAGTAAAGCTTATTCTTTTCATTCATCTTGGCAGCAGTTCTTGTATGCATTGTCATGCCAACCAGACTGCTTTTTTTCAAATACTATAAACCATGAAAAAGCAAACAGTTCTTGGAAATGAAACAGCAGTGGGTTCTCTTGCCCTATGCCACCCCACCCCACTCAAAGTTGTTTCTTTGGGAGGAGAAAGACAAATGAATTCATTCTATCTTCAGGTTCCGTATCAGATTTCCCTCTGCATTTCACAGCTTTCCTCATGCTTTTACCATAATCAGACTCATTTCTTTTTGACATGGGAATCCGATTCAAAATCGACAGTGCAATTCTTATCCGTTCAGAAATAATCCCACTGAATTCAACTGTTCGGTGCACAGGATGGCAACTTTCAATTGCAAGATTCCTGTCCAACATAAATGACAGCAGTTCATGCTTCCCCTTTGACAACAGTTTCTGTTTTTTTTATTATTATTATATGGAAACAGGAAAAAAGAAAAGAGAGAAGCCCACAAAAGCAAGGGGTGTGTGTGTGTGTGTGTGTGTGTGTGTGTGTGTGTGTGTTGTTTAACATTTAAATCAGTGGAAAAGGAGAAAACAAATGTACAAATTACTTTATGTTATCTTAATTTCCTCCAAATGGAATTCCAAGCCATAGAATTCTTGTTTAAATATGTAGAGGTGAGCTTGATAGAAAACAGACAACCTTTCAATCTTGTTGTATAATATGTACTGCACTCATAAAAATATATAATATGCATTTACATTATCTCCTTTTCATTTCCCAACTATTGGCAGGTCCAAAAGGGAGCCACTATAAATATATAACCGTATCATAAGAACCAATGTTACATTTCCAATAATGAGCTAAATCTACCAATTTCTTCCTAAAGACACACAGGCCTCCAATACACTGCAATTAATTTTTGGCTGAATTGTAATTTTAAACCTACAGTAATATGGCCTATTAACCCATTTCCATTCATTGTAATTCTTCATTATGTTCTTCCCTATCCTTCAATATCTACAGTAATTTAATGTATTACACACCACACATAAATGGTACAGCTCTGCAGCTCTCTGAAGGATGTTTTGTTACATCTCTGTAGGTGTAGCATCTAACCAACCATGTCTGAAGTTAAGCAGGGTTGGGCTTGGTTGGTATTTGGATGAGAGACCTCTTGGAAATACCTGGGCTAGTTTGGGAAGTCAAAAAGACATCCCAGGAAAAGGGAATGGCAAACTTCTTCTGTAATTCTGCCAGTAAAAACAACATGGATGTGTCATGAAATCATCAGGTATTTGCTTGACCTGAAGGAGATTCTACTTCCTTTTATTTTTAATTTGTTTCATGAAGCAACACAGTCTACTCACTTCTGACATAAAATTGGAGCTGAAATTGTCATGTTGTTCTCATTTCCCTGCTCTATTTCCTCCAGTAGTTCCAATAGCTAGAAGAGACTTTCTACACATATTCCCAATACCTCTCACAGGCCTTGTTACCTTCTAATCTAGAGGGGGTTCTGAAACAGAGCCACCTACCCATATATACCTGATTTGCTTCCCTTAAAGTAATGACCACACATTCCAGTTCCTCTTTTTAAAATCTAACACTGTAGCAGCTTCCCAGTTTCATAATCTTCTTGCTAAATCCAACAGTCTCCCCCTTCTTACTCTGAGCTTAGGCAAAAGTCTGCATCAGAAACATTCGTCTTCCATCCCACGTGGACACACACAGGGTTTCCACATCACACTAAAAATATGATTATTCTGGGAACCTATTCATTGTGGTTTCTAAATCATGTTTGATGGCTTTAGTCCAAAGTGTGTCTAGCTATGGTGGTTGATTCAATGAACCATGATAGATAGGCTGACCATACATACCGTTTTGAATGGGACAGTACCGTTTTTTTCACATTTCCAGACCGTCCTGTTGTTTTAATATAAATGTCAATTTTGTCCCATTTTTTTAAAAAACCTGTAAGGATGGAGGTTGGGTCAGAAGAGGAGGGCAAAGAGCCTGTTAGGGAAAGCGTGGGAAATGTCGTTGGGGAAAGCGCGGGAAGGTTTGAGGGGGAAGCCGATCAGCTGGCAGAGACCGGACTAGAGGTGAGTTCCCCGCCGCCAATCAGTGCACGAGCTAGGAGAGCTGAGAAGAGAGCTGCACAATGACAGCAGCGATTGGCTCCTGCTCGTCAGCGGCAGGAAACTCAGCAGATAAAAAGACAACAGGCACAGGAGCTGGTTGTCAGAGACAACCGTCCTGACTACCCTGCACCGATGCTCCTCCGACCTGCCCTCCTGCCTTGCCAAGCGCCTTGCCATTTCCGTGCCTCATTGCTGCTGTCGCTGAGTCTGCCTCTGGTTCTTGCTGCGCCACTGCTGCTGCCCCCGATCTCTGCTGGGATTCCGCGTCGGTCCTAGTGCCTGCCTGTTTCCTTGCTGTCAAGTAGGAACGCTGCCTTGCTCTTAGTCTTGCCTTGCTTCCATGTAGAATTCCTGAGTCAAGCCTTGCCTTGTTCTTAAGCCTTGCCTTGCTTCCACTTAGAACTGTTTAAGGACCAGCAAATGGATCTTAAAAACTCTTTAAAACTTTTTTTATCGTCTTACGTTTTCATGAATACGGAATATTACATAAGTTTAACCTGGTCCCATTTTTGCCATCCCAATGTCCCGTTTTTGTCTCAAGGAAATATGGTCAGCCTAACAATAGAATTATCAATGGCTTCATATAATGTGTGAAGCTAGCTATTTTTTCCTTCCAACCTCTATGAATCAGCTATAGTGTAAGATCACTACTAACCTTCACACAGGAGCCATCAACAAAATATTGAAAAGTCTCTGCCTTAGGAACATAGGCAATAGATTGAATTCTAAAGGGGAAAACAATCTAGTTGCTGAGATGTCTAGAACCTTATCCTATCCTCTTTCAAATAAATTTTGGTAAAGAAACTCTAGAAAAATCTTGCTTTTTATGGATGTGGGACAACCAAGAACTTGACAAGTAGTTTGAACTAGGTTCTGGCTCAGATAGGCAGCCCATTAACAGGCTTGTGATGTAACAAAACATGGCAATACTTCTCAGTCCAGAACAGCTTGAATGGCGCTATTTCAGACTAGGATCAAGGGACAGAAAGGAGAATCAAGAACACCTGCCTGGAGACTATTGCAGTAGATTACAGTGATTTAATTTAGATTGCAGTAATCTAAAATGTGAAGCAATCAAAGTGTGACCCAATAAAGACACATATTCTTCTCTCAAACACCTTGGATCCTATGAGTACTCATCAAATGAAAATTAGCGATCAATAAATGGGTGCAAAGTGAACTGATCATCAGTCATACCCTGAGACTGTGGGCAGAGAAAACTTGAAAAAATCTGGAAATCTTGGAGACAAATAGGGGAAAAATACAACAAAGAATGGGAAGGACAGTTAGGCCAAAATAGAACAATTATCTATTTTATCCATCTTCAACTCGAGATGATGAGAGGACATGGTAATCACAAGTTGCCTAAGAGTTGTTGCAACAATAACAAAAGGCATGTTGACCAAAAGGTACAGTATGTTGTACCAATACCAACAAAGGTTCACAATATTTTAAAGCCTAACAAATTTGCTATGTCATCCACTTATGTGGATTAGAAGTCAACTGCAGAAGAGAGTACCAGCTTGCATATTGCTACCCTCAAGGCAAATTGTGCACTTAGCTGATATTCGCTGATCTTGAAACCTAAGCAGGATAGGCCCAGGCTAGAATTTGGATAGGAGAACCACCCCAAAATCAGGCTATTGGTTCTGTTTTTCCAGAAAGACAGTCTGGGAAAAGCAATGGCAAACTATTCCTGTAAGGCTCCCAAGGACCTGAGTTCTTCAAAGTGTCATCTATTAGGAGTAGCTGCCTCTAGCAAGGGTCTCCATTGGGTGCAGCCCAGAAAGGCTGGGCTAGTGGTAGCTCCAATTTTGTGGAAATCCCTCCCCCTTGAGGTGTGGTTTTATCTTCTCTAGTGGCTTTTAAAAGAAATTTGATAAATTAATGTTTATCGTTTAACATTGATGGATGGTTTGGTAATACGTTACGTGGCTTTATTGTGATATATTGTTTGGTAATAAATTACATGGCTTTATTGTGATATATTATATTGGTTATGTGTTATGTTTTATTAATGTATGATTTTATAGTTTAATACCATGTTGCAAACTGCCAGGAGCCAGCTTGCCAGGAGCATGATGGTAGAAATATGATCAATCAATCAATCAATCAATCAATCCACATGTACAGATGCTGTCATCAGATGTTGAGCTCAACCTGAGCATATCTTTCTCTTTTCCTTTACTGAATCTCTCTCCCTCCACGTCCGCAGAATCAGCATCCTTGCAGCATGTGTAGCTTTGGATCATTTTCCTCAATAAATCAATGTGCACACACACACACACAAACATATATATATATATATACAGTATATATAAAACTCATTTGTTCAATTGGATTCTCTTTATATAGTTTTAGGACTCGTATGGAGAACAGATCATTTCTCAGGTCATATTTATGCAGAAATATTGAAAATTCAAAAGAGTTCACCAACTTTTAAGCACCACTGTATGCTGAGCACACTCCCTGCCAGCGTGCAATGTGTGAGCATTGAAAAATCAGGTGCCTTCTCTTCCACCTGGCCCAGGATGCCAGCTGGGATGGCTGGCTGTGTGATTTTGGCCCTGGTCTATCAACCGTTATTGGTATTTCTTCCCATCCTTATGCGACTTGGCTGCAAATAGGCAAGTACAGTTCAAGATGGCACTCCCTCCTCAAAGCTCCACCTCAGGCCCTAAATGCCCATTGAAAGATGAAAAGCAAAGTCTGCGGTCACTCAGAAAGGAAGGCGGTCATGCCATTGCTGCCACATACTACAAATTTTAAATGGAGACTCCAACCAGAGGGATTCTGAGTTTTGTTACAAAACATCATAACCTAAACTTTGGGCGCTGGGTTCTTTTTTGTAGCCTCAGTCCAGAGTGCAGGAAGGTGATCGCTCTTGATTGTACTTGGGGTTAATTCCCCTGAAATCAATAGCACTTTTTTTTTTAGTAAAATAACTCTAATTGGCATTGAGTGAGGTCCTTTGTCAAATATCACCTGATCGCCGTTTACCAGCGGGCCGAAATGATTTTCCCCTTCCCGCGTTACTCCTGGTCGTTTCTCCCCTAGAGGGCGCGTCGCGGCCGACTGACATTGGTGCCTGGACGTCTTACGGCAACCATAAAAGGGCAGGAGGCGGATCGCTTACTTTCTTTCCTTGAGCATCGGATTGGAAGGCGACGGGGCATATAAATTCAGGAAGGGCGGAGTGAAACAAAGCAGTTTGTCCTAGGATCCGGCGCGGAGAGGTGGGAGCCGAGCTGTTTTTCAAAGGAACGGGGAGAAAGACCTCCGTGAGCGTTTGGCAGCGATCCGGGAGATTCCTTCTGCGCTTTGGGTCGTTCCCCCCTCCTCCAAACTGGTAACTTCGGTGGTTTTATCAGAGAGAGAGAGGGGAAAAAAAAAAGATTTCGGACATCTCAATGAAGGAAAGAAGAGCTAGCCAGAAATTATCCAGCAAATCGATCATGGACCCTAATCAGAATGTGAAGTGCAAAATAGTGGTGGTGGGAGATACGCAGTGTGGAAAGACGGCTTTGCTTCACGTCTTTGCCAAGGATTGCTTCCCTGAGGTAAGTTTCCATCCGCCTGCCTCGAGGACCCCTCTCTTAAGTTTTTAAGCTTTTCGGCCGGAGGGGAGACGGCTTTCCCAGGGGAGATTTCTCCCGTGACACGCAGGGACGCAGTTAATGCGGCGTGCCAAAGAAATGCAACACTCGGTCCGCTGATGCGGATCCTACGAACTAGAGAAATTAGCCTGGCCTGGACCCGTGTTGGGTGGGTAGGGGGGAGACCTGAGGTCACCAGGCTCTCAGCTTTTCACTGAAGCTCACAAAGCCATTCCTCTGAGAGACTTTTGTGGAGCTCTGGATCCCAGTCTGCTCGAATCCTGATTGTGCTGCCCAGACTAAAGCCGCTTCCTCGCTCATGATTGATAGTGTCACCCAGCCACCCCTGTGGTGATATAAAGCCTGTCTTCATGGCTGATATATTAGTCCGGGGCTGGTTCACTGCCTTATAAATCACTAGTGAGGAAATGGAGTTGATGCCCGGAACTTCTAGCTGCTATCCTTTATCTCCACTCTTCAAAAATCATGCTTGGGTTCTAGTGAGTAAGTTCCGCTGAACTCTCATATAGCAATTCAGTTAAAATTTTAATTTAGTGAAATTTAGCAATTTAAGTTAGTGGATGATACCCTAAGAATCTGTTTAAAGCATACTTGTGGATGCAGAAAAACTCCAGCACTTTGTCAAGCAGCATTGTACAGCTATTGTATCTTTCCCTCCTTAAAATATATTTTTGTGAGGGGGGTAAAAAAAAAAAAGGAAAGAACAATCATCCAGACTTCTGCCCCCTTGATTGAATACTGCAAATGAGGCAAAGTTCCTCATCTGGGAACAGAGTTAACAGAATCCATTTTAATTCGGCCTTCCCCAAGCTGGTGCCCGCTAGATGTTTTGAAGGATGACTCCCTTTAGTCCCATCTAACCTGGCCTTTGACCAGGTGTGATTGGCAGTGCAGCTGAAACATCCCAAGAGGTTTGGTTGACTTTCGAGGTCTGAGAAGTATAAACTTGGTTGAAGGAGGTGAACAGAGGCCGATGCCACGATGTATGTTTGGTACAATACATATTGCAATAATGGAAAGTGGTATAGAAATAAAGGAATGACAGATGTGGAGAGGATGAGGGCAAAAGCCCTGTCTGCATTTACTTCTCAGTCCGTGAATCCACAAGAAGAAGAAGAAAAATGTTTAAAGTGATGTGGCGTTAACTTTCAAGCGACAGTAATATTGTGCTTCTCTCTTTTGTTGCCTAGAATTATGTGCCCACTGTGTTTGAGAATTACACCGCCAGTTTTGAAATAGACACACAAAGGATAGAACTCAGTCTCTGGGATACTTCGGGTAAGAGGCTTGCTGTATAGCAGGAATCCTTCTTCTGTTTCCATGCCATTCCTGTGACTCATATTTGGCTTGTGCCGTAATTATAAGGCTTCACTAAAACCTCTGTTAACACCCTGTTGATGAAGTAATTATTTGCTGCCTTGAATGCTGCTTTTTTGGTTTTTTTTTTTTTCAGATTTCCACGTAAGTATTATGTCCCCTCTCCCTCCTCCTTTGTTTTAATTGTAACTCTTTCTGCAGTGTGGTTATTGCTTCCATCATGTTTACCTGACTCCCCCCCCTTCCTTATTTTTAATTCTCTCAAGGGTCTTAGGGTAATTAGCTGAACAGATGGGAGAAGGTTATTCCGGCCTATTATGAGCCATTCTTTTTAATATTTGCCTCCGCTGCTGGGGGAGCTGGCATGTGTTCGCCTTCTGGTAATACGTGATTATACAGCAGCAAGAAAATGAGTAACTACACATATGCCAATGTACATTGGGGGTGTGTATGTGTTTCCCACTGACTTTTCTTACGTTTTGGCACATATTTCCCATGAATTTTCCCTCAAATATTCTCCGCCGCAAAATGTGTGGGAAGTCCTCCACTTAGTGGATATTAGGTGGTTTTGGCATGGGGTGTAATCCCTGGAGGATTTGAAAATACATCCAGCAGGGGGTGGAAAAGGTTCTGAAATGGAACTTGACAAAATGCTGAAAGAAGTTTAAGCAGAGAACTGGAGTTTTATACCTCAGCATAGTTCAAGGTGCAGTTAGGTATTCTAGAAAAGGGGTAACCACAAGGTAGGTTATTGAGGAGTGGATTGCTGAATTTCAGTAGATGAACAAACTTTATACCTTCCAATTGTTTAAGCAGCAGTAAGAAAAAGGCTCCTCCCACTCTAAAATCTGTCTTGGTATCTCTAGTAATTTATTTATTTATTTATATTTCGAATTTCGTCACTGCCCATCTCACTCAAAGAGTGAGATTTAGATGTAGATTTGAAATTGTCATATTCAGGTAAACTCAGTATATAAGGGTTACTGAGTAAAGTAGATGACTGGATTGTCCTCTCGTGTGAGCCATTATTGTGTACCTGATATAATTTGGTAGCCTCTAGTTGCTGTTAAAAAGTAAAGTAGGCCCAAGAAACCT
Organism: Charina bottae; assembly: GCA_023362775.1. Classification (NCBI taxonomy): domain Eukaryota; kingdom Metazoa; phylum Chordata; class Lepidosauria; order Squamata; family Charinaidae; genus Charina; species Charina bottae. The sequence goes on along the minus strand of JALMGJ010000001.1, from coordinate 231,136,285 downwards.
GAAGCCTGGCTTTGTTTGCTTAGGAAGTCTCAGAACAGTTGCTTTCCAGCAAGACAGATCAGCGTAGCTTGTACAATCTGGATTGACTAGCAATGATCCTGTGGGTTTCCAACAAGAGTCTTTCCCATCCTACTGCACATGGGGATATCAGATTGAACCATGGGCCTCTAGCATGCAAAGTTTGTACTGAATTATGGTCCTTTACTTCTCCTTCCCTCCACCTTGCTAGATTACAGTGCTGGAAACCATTGCTGTTTTCCCCCTTCTGCTGTGCGCCAAATTGTCTAGCAGTCTTCCAAATGAATTTTCTGGCCCATAAATCATCCTCTTGAGCCTCTTTTTGCCTTTCCTCTAGGCCACACTGTGATTTAATGCTAGGTTTGTAGATACTGTCATCTCAATCCATGTTCTATCCTAGCACTGAGATGGTGAGAGAAATAAAGAAAAAATGTAACTTGGATCACTTATGAGAGAATGAGACAACAGTCCTATAAAGATGTTAATCTGTGTTTTCTGGTGGTTTAATATATACTGCCCCACCATTCCTAAAGCCATGGACTCTTGCTAAAATGTTTATATTTCATATAGATATGAAGCACATTTATAACCTCTTTCAGACCTTCAGGCCAAGTCTGTAAAGAGCTTTGCAATGAACTGTGTAAGGGGGTGCTAGAAGCAAGTTTCACATATACACTGATGTCCCTGCAGGACTTTCATAAGGCTGAATTCTCTTCTAAAAAAGATGACCAGATTTTGTACTCTTAAGAACCACTGCAAATCCTAGAGTCCTGTCATGGCCAGCTCCATAATAAAATCAGCCCCATTTAGCAATAAAATGCATTCATTCAAGTACAGAATTCCATAAGAAGCAGAAACAGGAAGTGCTGGGATCTATTGCTTTCAATATGCAGGTGGTATTGGTAGAACCATCAAAGGGCTCATTAAAATGGTATTTTATTGGGGCATATCTAGGATGCCAGTGGGTCGTCTCTGTTCCAAAGAAAGCCAGTTTGGGGTTATGCTGTTTTGATGCACTCATTTCTACCAGAATTATAATTTGAATTGGAAAACAGAATTGGCTTGAAAGGTTGGATTGTCTAAAATGATCAGGAAAACTTGCAGAATATCTTAGAAGCCTCTGCTAAGGGCATAAAGAATTTTACTTCTCTCTCTCCCTCTCTCTTGGTGCATGCATATATATACACACACACAAATGCACATGCTGAAGTTCCAGGGCTTCAACGAAAAAAAAATTCCACCAACTGAGATGAGGGCTATAAAATTCTGTGCTTAATACAGAACAGATAAAATCATCTCGGTTCGCTGTCATTTATGACAGATTAAAAAAACATGGTACTGAAGAGCACAAGAGTGTCCCTAAGAAGTGGGAGACAAAGGAATGAACAGGATGATGAGAATGAATGGTAAGAGAATCTGAGCGCTTGTCTATTATTGCCTTAAGACTGCTATGGTAAGACCACCCAGCGGGTTAGCCATTCTTCCAAGGGCAAAGAAACCCAAAGAGTTGCTGAAGAAGATGCCTGTTTTGCAGCCTAACACGAAGTGCAAAGCTCTTTCTGGTTTTGGAAACACTTCAGGTATTGGAGCAAACGTTTGCCTGCCGGTTGAAAGAACTAACATTATGAAATCTCATCATGGCACAAAGGACTGTCCAATGGGGAAGGGAAGTTAATAAAAGCCCCAAATGGCAAGACTGCTTGTCTTGTATATTGGGCAACATGTCTACAGCTCTTTTGAAGAAACCACAATTAAGTTCTTTCTGCTTTAGCAGTCTTCACAGCCCATTACTGCTGTTGGCATCATTGGAATGCATGCTTCCAGATGTGGATGACAGCTGGGAGGCCTGCAGCTCTGATTCTCTTTCTCTTTCCCCCTCCCCCTACAGAGGAATGTGTGCTGCTTTTCTCACTCTGCTGTTATAAAACGAAATTAAATTCTCTACTTCTATCCCATAGCAGGAGAATGAGCATGAAATGGAGAGGTGCAGTGAAGGAAAATTAATACAAAAATCTTAGAACTTCTGCTTTTATTCAGAGCTAGAGATTTCCTAAATTATTGTACATGTTGAGGGTAGTCTGTAGAAACATTTTGTTTTCTAAACTTAATTAAGAATTAAATTCCATTGAATTCTAAATCTAAACAAGCCACTTCAGATTAGAAACTTACTGACATATGTTGTTTATTCCTGCATAAATGGAGTTATTGTAGGTTGTCTGGTATCAGCTGTCCAGATAATTTGGACTGTGGGTCCCACTGTTCCTTGCCTGATGCCGTATTAGCTGGAGGTGAAGGGAATTACAGTAAAAAAAACCTGCCATTTACTAGTTTAATTATCCCAGCATTTTTATGTTGCTAAACATAACATAACAATTTCTTCCTGATCCTGGCATGAATCAAACATAGCCTTCCAATTCCAGCAGGATATGATGAAAGTGACTTCAAAAACTTTCAGGAGATTGGCTGAGTACTTTAACGCATTCCTTAATTCTTAATTATTATGTTTCTGTATGTTGACTTCTCTTGCTCATCTGGGTCTCAGATCCTATGATCTCTTTTACACTGCCCTCTGATATTTTTCAGGTGCTCAATAAGCAGGAGCTATAACTATCTAAAAAAAAGTAACACCCATCTGGATTATTCACATTTGTGGATTACTGGGTAAAGAAACCTTGGTCTGATACTATCCTTCTCAACTCTGTTAAAGATTAGCAGCATAGCTTTTGCAAGCCTACTGTAGAGGAAAGGCCTCTTCTGTTTGCTAGACTTACTTTCAACCGGAGAGTATAGGATTGCAGCATATCTCTGAGTCAAAATCTGGGCCTAGGTTCAACTGCATAAACTTTGAACTAAAATCTCACTGCTTGAGTAGGACACACCTCAAATATCAGAGTAGCAGTAAATACCAGTAATGGCCTGAAGTAGGCAACCTGTGATCCTCACAGTTGGAATCCAACTTTCATCATCTTTATCATTGGCTGTGTTGGCTAGGAAATTGGCATTCAGCACCTACAGGGCTACATTATAATCCCTGTTAAACACAGAAAATTTTTCCATGGACCGGGGGGCGGGGTTTGCAGGCAGGAGCCAATTGCGCGCACCGGGGAGGCGGGGTTTGCAGGCGGGAGCCAATCGCGTGCACTGGGGGCGGGGTTTGCAGTCGGGAGCCAATTGCGTGCATTGGGGGCGGGGTTTGCAGGCAGGAGCCAATTGCACGCACCGGGGAGGCGGGGTTTGCAGGCGGGAGCCAATTGCATGCACTGGGGGCGGGGTTTGCAGGTGGGAGCCAATCGCGCGCACCAGGGAGGCGGGGTTTGCAGGCAGGAGCCAATCGCGCGCACCGGGGAGGCGGGGTTTGCAGGCGGGAGCCCTGTGGCCCACTTCCTAACAGGCTGCGGCCCACAGGTTGGGGACCCCTGACATAGGGGACAATTCTTGACTATGGATGGTAATTGGGGCCAACCATAGGATAAAAAGAACAAAAGGACATTGCCATTGGGAAATCCCAAAGTTGGTATGAGTTGCTGTATGGGAAAAATGTGACCTTGCATTATGTACTTTATTTAGAGTATACAACAAAGCAAGTTATAAGATGCAGTGAATTTCTGTAGCTTAATGTTTACCAGAACCAGTCCACTGTATAATTGAAAACAACTCAAGAAAATAATGACTCACATTTAATGATACCACTTGGGTAGTACTAATTCTTCAAATGTTTGGTTGATGCTCCCAAAACATTTCAATATGACTCTTAGTCTCCAGTGTTCTCATTAAATGAATGGGTCTACTTTAAATCACTGCACATCTGGGATGAACATTCCTGAATGAGTTGTGTTCTCAATTAACTGCAGTTAATTGCTCTTTGACCAAATCTATCCATCGGGGGTTAAATTTCTACTTTTCTTGCAAAGGTTTAGAAATAAATGAGTAAATATGTGAATGTTTTTATACTTTAATCTAGACCTGCTGGGATTGCAAACACTTGAATGGCAACCATAGAGTTATTTTAGAGTTATTTTCTTGAAACCCAACATCTCATTTTTTAAAATGTGAGAGAGTACAGTCCAGCCTTCAGTATTTTTGTGTAATAAATCTAGTAAATTAGGAAACAGACAGCACTGGCGCTCTGAGAAATTGAAGCATCTGTACAACAGCCAAGTGGCCTAACAACTCTCTCTTCCCATCAAGTTGAAACCCAGCTTCTGATTATGTGCTCCTGACTCATATTGACCACTTATGACAGGGGTGGGCAACCCTTCAGAGGCCACGTACCACATGTAACAATTTTTGGGTAATCAAAGATGGCAAAGTTGATGGGGCCACATAATTCATGTGGGTGAGCTTGGCTTTCGGTGGGAATGTTATTGTTTATTTTTAAATCGTCCTCTGCCAGTTTTATATGTTACATTATGGTCCTCATTGTTTCCCAACTCAAAATTGTGCAAAACTGTGCTATCTTGCTCAGATGAAGCTCTCCCACAAAAAGTGGGATTGGGAGCTTTGTACAACCCCTGAGGCTGAAAGTTGCCAATCTTGACTTTTGAAATACTCTAAGTAAGCTATAAGATGAGACCCAGTTTTATGCAGTGGTTAAGGCATCAGGCTAGAAACCAGGAGACCGTGAGTTCTAGTCCCACCTGAGGTACAAAGCCAGTTGGGTGACCTTGGGCCAGTCATACCCTCTCAGCCCTAGGAAGCAGGCAATGGCAACCTACTTCTGAAATCTTGCCAAGAAAACTGCAGGGCCTTGTCCAGGCAGTCATCAGGAGTCAACACTGACTCAAAGGCACCCCCCACCCCCAAAAAGCTGTAAGATATAACCATGTGACTGTAAAATGTATTAATTCTACACTCCACAGACATAAGTACCCTCCCTAGGAGAGTGTTCTAATATTGTCTCATTAATCTAAATTGCACATGAAGTGTACCAATCAGATTGGGCAAATGACTCTCTTCCCTGTTGCATTTGCTGCAAAATAATTTGCAGTAAATTATATATTCTTCTCCAGTCTTACTATACAGCTTGTTGCAACAGAAAATGAATTCATTTTTAGCAGCTTGGTTTGGGACTTACATTTTATTTAGTACTCAAAACACCTGAAAGGTGTATCCAATGAAAACCATGATGTACAGTTGTAATTGAAATTATTCAACCCCCATTGCAAATCAGGTTTATTGTCAAAATTTACAGACTTTCAGCTGTTTGCAATGAACAAATCAAACAAAAGTAATTGAAATAGCTCAACACAACAAATGCTTCAACTGGTGTCCCCAAATTCAACTGAAAATGCAACTTGTAATGACTTTTCCGGTCTCAAAATTATTCAACCCCCTGAATAGAATCCGTCACAACAGCACACATAACAGTATGCAAAACAGGTGTTGTGTCAAGCACTCCTGATGCAACTAATCAAGGGCTTCATTAGTTGCACCAGGTGTGCTTGAGCTGGAACACATGAAATACTTGAACTGGCTAGGGGTTTGTTGAGTGTCACGTTTGACTGCATGTTAGAAATATGGCTAAGTCAAAAGAATGGTCCAAAAAGGTAAGAGAAGAGATCATCGCCCTTCACAAACAAGGAACAGGATTCAAAAAGATAGCGAAGGCACTGAATGTACCTAGAGACACCGTTGGAAGCATAGTTCGCAAGTTCAAAGTTAAAGGAACAGTGGTTACACTACCTGGACGGGGCAGAAAAAGGAAGCTGTCAGTGGCTGCAACCAGATTTCTGAGAAGTCAGGTTGAGAGAAACCCTCGAGTGACTGCAAAAGACCTGCAGCAAGACTTGGTGGCAACAGGCACTGAGGTTTCAGTGAGCACAGTAAGGCGCGTACTAAACACAGGAGGTTTCCATGCCAGAACTCCAAGACGTACACCACAACTGACCCAAAAGCACAAGAAAAGTCAGCTCCAGTATTCTCAAAATCATATAAATAAGCCACAGAAGTTTTGGGATTCTGTTCTGTGGAGCGATGAAACAAAACTGGAACTTTTCGGCCCGATGGATCAGCGGTATGTCTGGAGGAAGAAGAATGAAGCATACGCTGAAAAGAACACTGCCTACAGTTAAGCATGGTGGTGGCTCGGTTATGCTCTGGGGCTGCTTTGCATCCTCTGGCACTGGAAACCTGCAGCGTGTGGAAGGCAAGATGGATTCATTGAAGTACCAGGAAATCCTAGGAGAAAGCGTCATGCCGTCTGTAAGGAAGCTGAAGCTTGGGCGTCATTGGACTTTCCAACAGGACAATGATCCCAAGCATACCTCAAATTCCACTAAGGCTTGGATGCAGAAGAAGTTCTGAAAGATTCTACAGTGGCCATCACAGTCACCTGACTTGAACCCCATAGAAAATCTCTGGTGAAAATCTTTATAGGTTTAAGTGCAACATATGACACAGTGTGGAGACATGGATTGTTATACAAGTTAATACAAGTAATCCCTTGTCAAAAAGTTACTCGACTTACTGTTAACATGCTTGCTGGAAGAACCTTTTTTGTGGCAATGGGAAAGGATGCTAGTGTCCCTAAAATATTAAATAATGGCTTACCACAAGGCTCGGTCCTTGCATCCCCTTTTTTTAACCTATACATAGCCAACATACCCTACACAAAGTCCAGGAAGTTTAGCTATGCGGACGACTGGGCTATAGCCACTCAACATAAACCTTTTGAGATAACTGAAGATGTAGTTACCACTGACTTAGAAATACTGGATAAATATTTCTGTAAGTGGAGGTTACAGCTTAATCCAACTAAGATGGAAGTAACATGCTTTCATCTGTGTAATAGATCAGCAGGCAGAGAACTTAATGTAAGATTTAAGAGAAATCGACTTAATCACAACATGCATCCCAATTACCTCGGGGTTACTTTAGACAGGACGCTCTCTTATAAAGAACATCTGATGAAGACTGCCGCCAAACTGAGAAGTAGAAATAACATCTTACACAAATTATGTGGCACTAGTTGGGGTTCGGCAATGGATACGTTACGAGTATCTGCACGCAGTTTGGTGTACTCAGCAGCAGAGTATTGTGCCCCAGTGTGGCTTAATAGTCTGCACACAAGCAGGATTGATGCACAACTGCATGAGCCAATGTGTATCGTCAGTGGGACAATACGATCTACTCCCACATACTGGCTGCCTGTTCTGAGTCATATATCACCCCCAAATGCAAGACAGAAAAATGCCCTCCTTCAAGAATACTGGAAGATTATTGATAACCCCCAGCTGCCAATATTGAGTGACGTGACCTACCTGGAACAAAATAGGCTGAGATCTAGACACCCAGCCATCTCAACTGCTAAATCACTTGTAGAAGATGACTTTAACATCCACAATATGTCGAAACAGTACTGGCTAGAAAATTGCTCTCCACAATGTAGAAATTTACCCTGCATCTTAGAGAAACCATCTGGATTTGACCAGCCCCGTGCAACATGGACAGCATTGAACAGAATCCACATGGGCCATGGTAGATGTGCAGATGCCCTTTATAAGTGGGGCAAAACATCACCGAATTGTGACTGTGGGGCTGAAAAACAAACTATCCAGCATATAGTGACGGAGTGCCAAAACAGAGCCTATAATGGAGATTTCGCTGATTTCCTGACTGTGACAAATGAAGCAAAATTTATATTTGTAAATTGGACATATGCCTATAATTTTATACTTTATATTTTATATCTTGTATTTTATCTCCCGTGTTTTTTATTCCATTGAATTGCAATGTGAATATGCCATACGATAAATAAAAAAAAAATCTGGTGGGATTTGAAGAAGGTGGTTGCAGCATGCAAATCCAAGAATATTACTGAACTGGAGGCCATTGCTCATGAGGAATGGGCTAAGATTCCTCAGGAACGCTGCCAGAAGCTGGTGTCTGGCTATGCATCTCGTTTGCAGCAGGTCATAACAGCAAAAGCGTGCTCTACTGAGTACTGAAGATGCTTGCCATGAAGGGCTTGAATAATTTTGAGACTGGAGAAGTCATTATAAGTTGCATTTTCAGTTGGATTTGGGGAAACCACTTGAAGCATTTGTTGTGTTGAGCTATTTCAATTGCTTTTGTTTGATTTGTTCATTGCAAACAGCTGAAAGTCTGTACATTTTGACAATAAACCTGATTTGCAGTGGGGGTTGAATAATTTCAATTGCAACTGTATATTTACTTGTTTTTACCTCATGTTAAATAGCCTATCACATCTAGCAGACATGTTTTATAATCTCTTATTCAAATTGTCTGCTTTCAGATGTCACAGTTGCATGGTTACCCAGTGTTCAATCACAGGATATTGAAGATGGCTAATATGTGGGTTTTGATTAAGTATAATTACAAGAAAAACATGTTGGCATACCAAGAGGCCTTGATAACTTTCAAATTAACTGACTTTGATATTAATCTGTTAGGGTAATCCAGACAGGGTATCCCTAAATATGTTGGACTTCAATTCCCATAAATCTTCAAAGAATGTCATCATTCTTTGTGGAATGGATCATAGGTCAAAGTACTTTGTCTTCTGAAGCATTCTGTGGCCTTTTGGAATGTTGGAGCAGCCTATAAATGTATAATTTCAGGGGACAGTCTTCCTCTTGATCCCTTTAGCAATTAGCCACTAGTTCCCCAGATCAAATATTAATCACTGTGGATTGTCAGTTTTCCAAACTGTTACCAGATAGTCTTGAAGAAAGGGCTTAATAAACTCAAATGGGGTAACTCTTCCTGCCTCCTGAAATGAATATGGTAAACACCATCTGATTCTTTTACAATAATCAGTATAGTGGATCTTTATACTTGCTAGAAGAATTGATTTTAAAAGCCAGCCATGATAACTTAGTTGGGTTTAAGAAGCTTTTTCATTTATGACATCTGGGAGGTAAGCATGTAAACTGATAACCACTCAGCTTAGGGAACTGGTTCTGGTAGTGATGAGGCAGCCTTTCATTCCTAGATCAGTGGCAGATCCCTGACCAAAAGAGTGACCAGTAATTATTACGGGTTATTGCTATACTATCAGGTACTACTTAAACAGCAGTGGCATTTTCTGCTGCTGCTCTTAGTATTCATTTTACATTTCATGTTGATACATTGTGCTTATTAGACCAGCTTTTCAAAGGTCATAAAATGATAGACAAGCTTTTGAAAGTTTATTAGAATTCTTCATCAGGTAGCATGGTAAACCAAGGGGGAGCCCTTACCTGGGGGAGAAATGGTTGGACTGAAGCTAGAGAATCTGCATTTAGCCATGTCAAGTTGATGGGTGGGATCAAGTTGACAGCCATAGATTGGGCTCAGAGAGGCCTAAGTGTCCTTTCCTAATCAGAAGAACATATGAAATGCATGTTGTGATGTCATGACCCAAGACCTGCTGTCTCATATTTTTGTTGCAACTTGGCATACAAATACATCAGGAACGGAATATGTGTTGTGATGCCATGACACATTTCCTTGTCCCCTTCCTCCTTATGGATGACTACACTATCAGAGACTGAAGTGAATTTAAGTAATCACAATAAGATTTATTTATTTATTTATTTATGATCCAAACAGCAAAGTACAAATATAATCTAAAATTTGGCATTAGATAAAACAGTTTAACAAATAGACTGTATATACATAACACATTGAAAACTCTAGCTTATTGATGTATTACTAAAGATCTTGTTTTTATAGCCATAGTTAAAAATTTGGCTGTTGTCAAGAACTCTTCCAAGAGCTACTGGGAAGAAAAACCCAAAAAGATTGACTTTCACCCTCTCCTTCTTGGAAAACTTAACCTTTACTTGGAACTGTCACCAAATGTACAGATTTTTTGGTAGGTAGAAAACAGAAATAGAAACTGGACAGTTTTTATATTAATAAAGCTATCTCTAATGCCACCTAGTTTTTAAGCTTCTGTCACTTTTTCCTGCTTTGTTTTCCATTGTGTTTGATAATTTCTGGAGAACCCAAAAATTCCTGTGTTATTTTATGACCTCTGGGTTGACTTCAAAAATTATTGCCTTATAATGTAAAATGTAATTTCTTGAATAGCCAACGTGCAACCTTTGTTTTCTGGCTTTATTTTGGACTGTGAGAGGAAAGCAGTCACGTCAAATGTTGCTGAACTACAACTCCCACTGGTCCTAAAAAACATGGACATTGGTGAGGATTGCTAGAAGTTTTAGGTTAGCAACATCTGCAAGGCCAGAGATTTTCTACCCCTACTTTATGCCCCTTAGTTTTGTTTTGGTAAGTGATCTGCAATCTGTGATGTAGGTTCGACAGAGAGTTACTCTTGCCTAGAGCAACCCCCCCACCCCCACCCCAAATTGTTACTGAGACAAGCAAATGTGTTAATGAGACAAGCTTGATATAGAATGTAGCTTCACAGCAGTAAACTTTGACAGCAGAACTCAGTATCAACATTGAAAGCAGATTCCTAATCCCCAGGAACTTTATTTTATATAGTAAATTCTGAATCCAAATTTTCATCGGATGTACAGTGATCTAATGTGTACCATTTTTGTGTTTTGGGCAGGGTTTCAATTTTCTTAAACCATCTTGGGGAAAGATTGAACAGACTGCTATTGAGCTGCCTTGAAAAGAGACTGTTTAGATTTAACACACATTCCCAAGATTCCTCAGCTCTGAGGATTTTGTTCTAGTAAAGAGGTTGGAATGATAAAATGCCCTATTGAATTCCATCTTGATGCTTTTGTTCCTAACTGCTGTCTTACTTGGGCAGAGTTAAAGGATGCTTTTTGAAAGAAACCAGAAAATATATTTCTTGGGAAGCATATTGTTTCTATATGTTCTTAAATGATGCAACATAACATTCCTCACTCATTCCCTCACATTCTTTCCCAGATAAGAATGCTAGGTTGTTTTCCTCCATCGTTAGACTCAGCAAATTTATAATTAAATAAGGTGACTGGTATATCTGTATATCATTCATATATATGTACATATATGGTGTGTAAATCTCCTGGGTGGTGACTGAATGCTTAGGTATGTGTCTAAAGAATTGTTATTATTTTTTGGGTGAGGCTCTTCATTCTTCACTTATGCAAGCAGTATCTCTGTCCAAAGTTTAATGTTCCTTAGAAGTTAAAGGTTCATCATGCCCATGCCTGTCTCAAGAATCTTCAGATGAGAAGAGAAGGTGGCACCCATGCTAAGAGCTACATGATAGCTGTAGGTGGAAAATTACAATATTGTAAATTTCCCTGAAGTTAGTAGAGGTTAGTCTTTGTGAATTGTACTCTAGATGATAGAGTATAATACCTGGTTATCAGTGTGGTGCACTAGAGAGTACAGTGGTGTTGGAATGCCAGGCTCAAGAATCTGTGATTGTTGCTATATTCTTTAGTTGACTTTAGGTGTGCCATAAGAGCATAACTTAGATTTTGGCCAACTAATTGATGGTCACCAGTCTATTCTCTTTGCTGGCCTTGTCTTTGGGAAAGGGCAGGTGAGGCAGTGTTGGGTTTTAGGTATGTTGCTTAAAGGCTGCCTATTCTTTCTATCAGGAGAGAGCAGTTGGGGCCAATGACTTTGTCCCTTAAAGGTATGCAAAACAGATTGAGATGGCAGAACCCAACAGTTTCTACCCCTTTCCTGAGAGAAAGGCCAGATAGGAGCAGAGAGTGATCCATCTGCCTTTCTTGTTGTGGTTCGGGAAAGGTCAGCAGAAGCTTCTGATCTTCTTACAACTACACTGCAGAAGGACAAATATGAGAGCCCATTTGGAGGATGAGCTAATAACAGGAAACCATGGTTTGATATTGCATCTGAATACAGCCATCTATAGCATGTCAAATTGCAGGTATCTGGTGAGTAATGTGAGGAAGGGTCAGACAAGTACATTTTTGTCTTTAAAGTAGGGTCAGTAGACAACTAGCTTAACTGCAAAATATTTCAGCTTTCATATTCCAGGTAAAAGGATCAAGTGGCATATTATGGGAAAGAACTTGACAAGATGTCCTTGGTGAATTTCTGCTAAGCAGGGTTAGTTATGTTCATTTAGATGGACAAATAATCTCACTTGATTTAAGACAATTTGAATCCTCCTAGATTAGAGTGAATAACTTTTTTGGGGTGGGGGCTATATTTTGCCTTTGAATGGCACATCACAGAGTACACTTAAATAGGGGCAAGTAGTCAGTCTCGCTGTTTAATTTTTTTTTAATCTGTTCAGTCGTGTCCGACTCTCGGAGACTGCCTGGACAATTCCTTTGCAGTTTTCTTGGCAGGTTTTTCAGAAGTGGTTTGTCCTTGATGCTTCCTAGGGCTGAGAGAAAGTGACTGGCCCAAAGTCACCCAGTTGGCTTTGTGCCTAAGGCAGGACTAGAACTCACAGTCTCCTGGTTTCTAGCCTGGTGCCTTAACCACTACACCAAACAGGCTCATTTAAATTTAAGCTTAAATAAATACATTATTCCACACATACTTAATGGTTCCTCCCTTCTATCACATTAAGAATTATAAGGTGGTAGGCACTTTTGGAGTTACATTAGCATAGGCTTTCTTCTCCAGATGTGTAACACTTATAATTATTTAGTGAGCGTGACCATTCTGGGAATTGAGAATTGAATTCTGAGAATTCTGGGAATTGAAGTCTACCCATCTGGACAACATCCAGGTTTGGGGTAAGTCACTCTAGAAGTTATACCTGAGACTTTAGCTTTGGGGAGGGTGCAGATGCCACATTTCTCTCTCTAGCAACCTTATTACAGTAGTAACTCAGCGGGTAAGACGCCAGGTTTGTTGATCGGAAGATTGCAAGTTCGGAGGTTCGAATCCCTAGCCCTGCGTGCAGAGTGAGCTCCTGCACTAGCTCCAGCTCTTGCCAACCTAGCAATTTGAAAGCATGCAAATGCAAGTAGATGAATAGGTACCACTTCGGTGGGATGGTAACAGCGTTCCACGCGCGTCATGCGGCCACATGACTGTGGAAGCGTCTTCGGACAATGCTGGCTCTTTGGCTAACAAACGGAGATGAGCACCGGCCCCTAGAGTCGGACACGACTGCACAAATGCACAAACCTTTACCTTTACCTAACTGTTCTGCCTATGAAGTGTTTGGCAATGTTGCCTGTTTCCAGCAGGGAGATCAACCAGTTTTATTGTTCCTGTATCAAAGTTAGCTCTGGTGTTGACCCTACAGATACATATTGTGCAGAAGACCATTTGAGATGCCTGACTTCCTATGTTTCTCTTTCGGGATGAATGTCCTCAGTTCCTAATCCAAAGCCTGGTGGAATACTGCAGAAATGATGAGAAAATTGTGCCATCAACTGTCCTCATTGTATGTACTGTTTGAATGAGGGTTACTGGAATTGGGTCATGTGCAAAGAATAAGGAAATTCCTTCTTCCTGTAGAACTTTAAATAGCTTGTTGAGCATTTGATTCTTACAGTGAGAGAGGTGCCTTATATTAGCCTACGTCCAGGAGCAACCTCCTTGAATCGATACATAGGCCTGGAATTAAACTTGAAGGGAAATTGCAGATCAGCTTTTCCTGGCCAAGGTTTCACTCCATATGTTCCTGTTTCCTTCAAAAGCAGCATTCCTCAAATTCCTTCCTTCTGGTCCAGCTGGCCTTTTTTCAGATGAGTTCCTTTTGCTGTTTACCTTAAACACTCTGAAGCAGCAGGAGCTGTTTTTGCAAAGGGGTATTTTGCAGAGTGTACTCTCTAGCCTGTTAAGTTGTGATTTCTATACAACCCCTAATTCATCTGTAGCATACTGGAGATTTAAAATATTGCTAGCTCCCCAAAACCAAAGGTGATCTGATCACCAAATGTTTGTATGTCATCTTCCAGCAAACAGTATGCTAGCAACAATCCTGTATGTTGATAGGGAACGTTTGCCAAGAGAAGACCCCTTGGTAGCCAGTACGGCACCATTTGTGCTAAGATTTGGCTGGCTCTCAAGAGCCCTAAGGTATGCTATACAAAAAAGGATCAGGAAAACTAAGGAGCCTCCTTTTGACCATCAGAAAATAAAATCTAGCCCTGTGAGGATTGAGCATATGTAATAGCCACCATATGCTGATTGTCAAGTAATTTTTAGGGATCTGAAAGAGAGGGATGGAATAGATTATCCTGCTGGCTGGCTGGCTGAAAAGGATAGGCCATCTGCACGGTTTTGCGGCAGGTCAATGATAAGTAGGAGTAAATGTGTTTTTAAGGATGCAGTCTAATTCTTCAGATTCCTGGGAGAGAGACCACTCAACCATTTAAAAATACTTAAGCCATTGACTTCTTCAAGAAACAGCCTGTTCCAGCAGGCTTTTTAGTTTCGTGGGAGCTGCCTGCAAAGACAGTGTGGCTGGAGGCAACGTGGAAGCGTCTGCATTCCAGAAGAGCAATTCCCTCTAATGACCCATTATAGATTTGAGCAGGTCATTAAACTGTGGGTGCTCCGAAGGATTCTTTTACTGATATTTGATGTAAGTGACACTACAGATAGGACAGAGAAAATTAATAGTTGCGTGTAAATGCATGCAGGGCCAGGCCAGACTTCATGGGACTCATGGCGACTGTGGTCAGATAACTGCTTAGTGTAAGGACTTAGTTATACCCTTCCTGCATATCTGGTGACCCACGAAGCTGTGGGCAGCCTGATAATTCTATCATCGTTATCATGATGACTGTATAGAGTCAACTTCAGAGCTTTAGCAGGAATTATTTATTTATGTCCTGTTTGTGGCCAAATACATGGCATCTTGTTGCCCACTCTATGGAAATGGGATGCTAAGCTAAGTGAATTATGGCTCTCATCCAAGAGAGTTCTTCACTTTTTGCAGACGTTGTGTCTTGCTAGATCAGGGCTTTCCAAAGTGCCGCCGCTGGTGACATACCATACCACATACCATACCGGCGGCGGTGGCGCGCGCATGCACGGGGGCGTGCGGCAGTGCGGGGGGCGTGCGGCGGCGCGCGTGTGCACGGCGGTGGCGCGTGCGGCAGCAGCAGCCTCCGCTAAAACGCGGAACCACTGATCCCGCGCCACTGCTGCTGCCGCCGTGCACACTGTGTGTGGCGACACACTTTTGTGTCGCGACACACAGTTTGGAAAGCTCTGTGCTAGATGATACCAGTTATAGGCAGAAAACATAAAAAAGATGTTTATTGAGTTTCTGGTGGTTGCATTATAGCAGTGCTTTCCAAAGTCCCGCCGTTGTCGACACACCAACAGCAGCAGCGTGCACGGCGGCGGCAGCAGTGGCAGTGGCCTCGTGTTTTGTGCTAAAACCTAGAAGCATTGATGGCGCGCTGCCGCGCACGCCACTGCCTTTGCCGTGCGCGCCGCTGCAGGGGCGGCGGCGACGCACTATCAGCACTTCCGGGTTTTGTCGCAACAAACTAAAGTGTTGCGACACACAGTTTGGAAAGCTATGCATTATAGGGTCACAAGTTGTGACAATCTAAGTTGTAAGTGGATAGAGCTTTACAGTTAAAAGTAGTCCTTGCTTAAATATGGTAATTGGGACCGGCAACTCCATCGCTAAGCAATGGGGTTGTAAAGTGCAAAGTCACGTGACTGCACACTTGCAATGGCAGTTGCGGCAGTCCCAATTGCCATCATTAGGCGAATCCCGCGCAGTTGCAGCATTCCCGCAGTCACGTGATTGCCATTTGTGACTTCCTGCCAGCTTCCCGATTGACTTTGCTTGTCAGAAGCTGGCAGTGAAGGTCTCAAATGGCAATCACATGACTGTGGATGCTGTGAAGGCCGCAACTATGAGGACCTGTTGTAAGTCCCCCTCATTCAGCCCTGTCTTAACTTCAAAAGGTTGCTGAATGAGTGGCCGTTCAACAAGGACTACCTGTAATTGAAAACAGGGTATAGCTAATTTCCCATCCTACTGATTTCCAAGCAGTCTGCTTTGCAGCAACAAATCTCTGCAGAGTAGTGAAAAGGATAGTAGCGGGATATATAATAAGGAGATAATGCTTGGCAAAAGTCAGCAGTTTTATGGGAACAGGCTAAACCATTGTGTATATTTTCCCATTTTGGAACATTAGGCTACTGGCCTTCTTGGATATTGAGAAAGTAATGCTGAAAGTATCTTTCTCTAGAGTCCAGACTTGCAATGAACCTAATACAGTGTTTAGATCTAGAATTCAGTCGAGTTCCGAGAAATGTTGAGATAACAAACTGAACCTATCTTACTTCATTAGTCACGGAATAGAAAATTAGAGGTGTGTCATTTTATTACAGCTGTAGACCTTTTAAAAGAAAGCAGACAGCTCCTGGGCTTTCCTGGCATAAAAGTAGAAGACTTTGATGAGCCTAATCATGTTTTAATTCTCTGGAGAGACCAGAAGAGTTTTAAATTATTGTTTCCCTTCCAAACTGTATGTGAGAGCGGTTTCTGGGCTGCAGCGCAGTATGTGCTTCATTTATTGGTATGTGGGCTGAAGAGCCTGAAGAGGATCTGCATGCCTGTTGGTTACCCCATGTGGTTATTCCATCTCTATTAGTAAATGCAAAGCCCATTCAAAAGGTGGTGACAGTTTCGTCTGAAACTAGCCTAAATGAAACAAACTTTCATTTGAGAAAGTGAGAACATGGGGTTCAGATGACTCTAATGGATGGTAGAAGCTTGAAAGAAAGGATCAGGGAATCATGGGAACATGTGACACTGATATACATGAGCTTTCTCTAATCTAGTACTCTCCAGGTTGGGTTGGGTTGGGTTGGAACTGCTGGCACTGTCATCAGAGTTGAAGTCTAGTACATTTGGGGAGCACATGATTAGGAATGATTGTCGCATGCCATGATTAAAACTCTTGGGGCACATAATTTTGTGGTGTGTGTGTTTTTTCTATTATATAATCCTAATTTATTTCATTTACTCTCACAGGGTCTCCTTATTATGATAATGTCCGCCCACTCTCCTATCCAGATTCTGATGCCGTCTTAATTTGCTTTGACATTAGCCGTCCAGAAACTCTAGACAGCGTATTGAAAAAGGTAGGTGTTTTAGAAATATGTATATCTATGAAACCCCACTGTTTTCATTGTTATATATTTAACTATCTAATCCAGGCTGGTGATTGCAATAATTCAGCTACTATGTAAACTACTTGAAAGTGTAAAAAAAATAGTTCATCATTTCCCCAAGCATATTCAGCTCCTTATGTTAAGCATAGTGCTTCTACTTTTACTTCTCTACTTTGGATTTGAGTTCAAACGTATAGCTTAGAGTGCTGAAAGAGATCAAGGATCTATCTCTTGATCTATACATTGGCCAGGAATCATAGCTCAGTAGAAGAACATACTGTATAATTGGAATCTTGGAAAACTAGATTGTCAAAATCCCAGCATCCTCACCATTGGCCAAGCTGACTGGAACTGCTGTAGACTGTAGCTCAGGAATATCTGAAGAATGACAGGTTCCCCCTGGTTCAAGTTTAGTGTAAGGCATGAGTGGACAGAAATATAATTGAAATGGACTAAAATTAGAAGGGTTCATCTATCTTTCTTTGGGTCATGGTGGGACCAAGAAACACTCTGTTTGAAGAACCAGAGATGCCTGAAATATTATTTTCTAGTTTTCTTGGATGCCTCTGCACAAGAACACGGTTCCCTGTATTTTTGAATGCAATAAGATAGTGGCTAAGAACCTGTGTCCTTCCAGATGATCTGAATTTCAGCTTCCCAAAGCACTAGACAGCAAGCTGGAATCTGTTGTTCAACATAAACGATTAAGGCCTTGTTAGAACGCTTTCCTTGTCCCATTGCACTGAGAAGTCTTTTGGAAGGGGTGGGGTGGGGAGATCAATATTTCTCCCTTCATAGAGAAGTTTTTTAATTAGGCCATTTTCACATTTACCTCCTGCCACAGAGGTGAATGATGTTAAAATAAATATTACTCATGTCCTGGTAATAGCTATGCACGAGTCCCCTCGTGGGAGATGGCGCGGTGATAGAAATCGAAACATAAATAAAAAAATATGTAGGATCAAGAAAACTTTGGACTCAGGTTTTTCTATTTGTTGAAGACCTGATATGACGTTCAGAGCATGGTCCAGGAGACAAAGGAGGGAGGTGAGAGAAGTTCAGATTCCAAATCGACATTCTGACTTGCAGAGCAGCCTTGACAAACTTGTGTATCTTGGCTTCTGTTTTTACCTTCAGCCTCTCCAGATTCCAGATAAACCTCTAACTCCAACCTGCAACATAGAGGCTTCATTTTACAATTTAAATATATGGTTATTTATATCCGCCTTCACATTAGTATTGCAGGAATGGGCAACCTGTTAATCCCCCAAATATTGCTGAACCAAGCAGTATGGTTAATGGTGAGGCATGCGAGTTCAACAGCATCCAAGGACCTTAGGTTCCTCGTTCTTGTTATATTGCATGTGTAGATCTCTCTTGTTACTTTCCAAAAAAATACTTACAGAAATGTTAGGACTGAGCATGATCCTGCTGTAAGTTATGACCCATCAATTGAAGATAGTTTATACTGGGAATGTAATCAAGCAAACTGAATTGTGACTTGGCCTATTGCATTCAGTGGGTCTTAAATGTAAGTAGCCCTATGTAGATGGGAATCCCAGAAACTAATGGATTTCCAAAAGCAATATATTCACGTACATTAAGCATGCTTTAGTTTTGAACACACCTTCAGCTATAGTGAGAAGTAGGGGACTGCACAGATCGTCTCCTACAGATATTAAAAGACCAACTGCCCGGGCTTGTGTATAATTCCATTACATTGATTTCTGTGGGTTAATTGTGACTGACTAAATTGGATTGCATCTTCCTCCTTTTTTTTTCTTTTTCTTTTTGCACTGCATTGCTGATGCACATTTTGTAATGTAGCCCATTTCTAGTATTGCTGCTGATCTAACACATTCCACATTCTACAGTGGGAGTGAATATGCACCTAGGCTTGCTGCTTTATATTAAAATGCAAGTCAGTTTTCACACTGAGCAGACGGTATCGTGTGTGTGACACAGGTTAAGACCGCAGTTTAATGATGCAGTGCGTGAAACTTAGGGAGCAGCTGAAACTTGTTCTCGGAAACTCCCTTGATTAGATCTGTGCTGTGGCTGATGTGATGACTCAGGCACGGGGCAGCTGGGCTAACTGCAGGGGATGCCGAGCCTCATGTTGCCATTCCTTCTTCCTCAGCCCTCTGGAGTTGGACAGGTTTAAAGTCAGGAGCACTAAAGAGATTTAAGACTTGTCCTGACAGGCCAAAAGCTCCCATTCTCCTTAAGATGGCTTCTGATCTTTGGTGAACCATAATAAACCACTCTGCATTGAAACACCGTGGTAGTGGTGTGTGTAAAATATATAGATGTAAATAGCATACACGCACACATCTCTATTGTGTGGGGGTGGGTGGGGGGTGCACGTATGTGTGGAGTCCTTGGTGCTCTCTGAGCTTGGTTGTTTGCTTGCAGACATTTCGTTACCCAACTAGGTAACATCATCAGTGCGAGTGAGTGTGGGGTTTGCTCCCTGTTTATATGCAGTAGCACCAAGGTAGCACCATATATGTTTAGATACAGTGAGCACCAAGGACTCCACAGTTCAACTCTGAGCTACATATATTCTCTTCTATTGGATGTATGTATGTCTTAAGGATAATTAAGAAACTGGAAGGTATTATAGGCAAGTTTGTTCTGTCACTTTCCCTCCTTCTTTCTAACACATGTGTACATCTCTAATCTCCTGTTAATCTAAAGATTTTCATCACATGATGGAGTGGGCATCTGTTGCCATCCTTCAGTTTTCATTCCAGGGAAAAGATTATGGAAATAAAATTCCATTTCAATATGCTTAACACTGCTTTGCTTGTTCCTCCAACATACATGATCACTCCAGCTGAGAGTGCACCCGGTCTAATCCAGGGAATGAGGCAAACTTTGAAATTTAGCGGGGCAGAAGGGGAGAGATATAATGACATCATCAGACAGGGCTTCATTGGAATTTTCAGTCTGTGTCTCTCTCATTATTAGGGAGTTTTAAAAAAACTTTTCTAGAGCTATCAGAGGCTTCATATACTGTACCTATTTCCTTCAGAGCCATGTGTAAAATCAGTGAATAACCCTGCTGCTGTTCTTTGGCATTGTGCATGCTTGGGAGATTTTACACTGGGGGGAAAAAGAGCAGCAGGAGGAGGAAGAGGATGAGAAGAAAAAGATATTAGGGTCACACATCAGCATCTGTGACCAGAGGTAAAAAAAATGTGGACATGGTGGTCTTGGCAGTGCAATCAAAGCCCCACCCCTTTTTTACATGCATGTACAAAAGGGGCAGGGCTTTGATCACACTGCTGTGACTGCTATCTTGACTGTTTAACCTCCCCCCCCCCCCATGGATGCTTTTGGAGCTACATAAGGTCCATGGACTGTACTAATCCTGCACTCTTTTATGTATCTGCAGTTAAGAACATCAATCTGTGAAAACTATTGAAATCTAGTCCATGTGTACTTAAGCATCCATATAAATTTGACTGGAAGAAAAGGATTGCAGATGATGTAAATGATGCAAAAATGACTGAATGTGCTGCATCCTAACATCACAAGGCAGACATTTATGATTCAAGTCCCAGAATGGAACTGAACATTACAATCCTATGCATATTTACTCAGAAAAAAAGTTTTACTACCTACCATTGATCTTACTCACAGATAAGTGTTTGTAGGATTACATTTTTTCTGTATCTATAATTCAACACTATATTTAATGCTTAAATTGGATGCTTTATTGTTACATAGCACTTCAAATATACAGCTAATCATGATAGAGATTAACACTTTAAACTTCTCAGTGAAGTGAGATACTCTATTTTGTTCTTATGTCATTGCAAGATTAAGAATTTCTTATTTTTACAGTGGAAAGGAGAAATCCAAGAGTTTTGTCCCAATACCAAAATGCTTTTGGTTGGCTGCAAGTCTGATCTGCGCACAGATGTTAGTACACTTGTAGAGCTGTCCAATCACAGACAAACACCAGTGTCATATGATCAGGTAAGTTCTGACAATTTCATGTTTTGCTTGTTACTTGCAGACTTTTCTGTTGATGCCTTCCATCACTATTTGTAGTACAGTGTAGCAAAGACGTTCATATATGCTACACTGATTTTCACCATTCATAATTGCTACAGCAACTAGGAACTTGTGTTGGATTTCTTGAAGCCAGATACTGTGAATTATGGACTCATAGTGCTTGTAGGGTCATTGCTTAGTTGTAGAGCTCACTCTGCATATAAAAGATCCCAGGTTCAATTTGTAGTATGTCCAGATAGGGCTACAGATAACACAAATCTGAAATATTAGTGCAATAGTGGACAGTCTTTTTCAGTTTGGTGCCTGCACATTTTCTTTGTGTTCTGCATGAAGACCCATGTTGTTCTTTAAAGACTTCCCCCAAACACAAAAGAAGGTCTACAATTTTGGTCCTGTTTATTCCAGTGGGGGCTGCAAATAGAGTCCCCAGAGTAAATTTGAACTGCAGGTTGCTCAAACTGTCCTAATGAAATTCTGCTAGGCAGTCAGCAAAACGGACTAATGGTTTGACTTGAAGGCAACTCTGTGGTACAGGCTCCAGATTGGGCCAGTAGCCATGATAGAGAGAGTGGATCTTTTGTATGAAGGTCTTACTTGAACAATGCTAGCATTGCTACATAGACTGTGAAGCTCAAATAAAGAGAATAATCTATGCATGAATGATTACATGTTTCTATGATAACATTCATTAGCATGTTAGGTGAAACCTAGTCATTGTGGTTTATATGAACCTACCCATTGCAGCTTATTCAGTAAGTCATGTTTAAAGTAAGCCATGGCTCCTGCAATATATAAAGGAAGCACAATAGCAGAAATGTGTTTACACATATCCTACCGGAATCAAATTACTCACAAGGGAAGACTTCATGGAAGAGCTTTCATGTGAACAGAATCCTCTTCAAAAGGAATAGGGAGTGCTCCACTTGATAACTCAGAGTATAATCTACAGAATATGTTATCAACAACTGCAGGTTTTATGTCCCCCTCCCTCTTTTCTGTGTTGTTCAAGCTGGATAGCTAAACCGGGCAGGAGTCCATCTGGCTTTAAGATGTTCTCCTCCCTTTGTGGAAAGAGTGAGCTAAATGTGTATTTCCTTTTGTAATGATAAGCAATAAGGCAGAAACTGCTGTTTTTCTTTAAAGAAATAAAAATTAGGGAGTGTATCTAACTAATGTCTCAAACTGGAAATTACAACTCTTCTCCCCATGAGACGATAACATGAAGATGAAGATGGCACAGGGTTTTTTTTATTATTGTAAAGCTCCATCAGCCTAAATCTGATGTAACACAAGAATCAAATAGCCCACTTCCAAAAAATTTTCCAAGGCAAATGGAATCAAATTGCATTGAAAACAGTATGCATACTTTTAAGAAACATGATTTCAGTTGGTGTGCAACTGATCTACAATATGTGGACTTCTAGATGTTGTTAAACTCCAAACCACATTGGCCCTAACCAGATAGTTAATGGTGGTGATGCTGGGAGCTGCAGTCCAGCAGTATCTAGAGAGCAACATACTGCCCATCCAGTCTTCAGTTTCTTTGAATCCTATATCTCCAGTATATTAGTCAACCATTTTAGGTCTATCGCATCTGATGAGATTTTGGCAATATCATTGCAAAGACTTGTTAGACAATGCTGAATTTTCACAAGACTTCACATGAGATTTCAGCATCCCCCCTCCAAAGGTTTACATTTTCTCCTGAAATCTTGGACGAAGTTGCAAAATTCTTTCAAGATTTGGTGATCTCTCAAGATTTTTCCCATTTTTTTAAAATTAAAAATGATAATGTTGGAGGGCTGTGGGCACTAACGTAAGGGGTGATATATAGTACTTGTGAATAAGGAGAGTCTTGCCATTTTATAAGAGGTAATTGGCAACAAAGAAACTTGTCTTACGTGAACAACATTTGTGCAGAAATATTTTGAGCTACACAAGAATGTCAAAAGAACCTCTTAAAAAGACTTCAGAGGAACTTCTGCCTAATTCTGCTGTCAATTGTAGTGTTGACTTTGGGCACCATTAAATTTGGCTGTGTTTGGACAATCATTTTAACACTGAGCAGTGCAATATGCATCTGCTGAGAAGAAAGTTCTACTATGTTCATCACATTTGCTCCCAAGAAAATGGCTTTATCAGGGACGGGCATCCTTTGGCCCATAGGCCACTTATATATTCCCAAGGACTGTGTCTAACTACAGTTGCAAAAAGTCTGTGGCACAGTTTCCTGCCATTTTTATGGGAAGCTTAGGGGAATTGAAATTAAAGTCCTCAAATAGCTTAACTAAGTTTTTAAAAGCAAAGCCAAACCTACAAGCTTTCCATTTTCCAAAGGCCAAGGAATGACTTTCAAATTTTTGAATCTGCCTGCATGTGTGTGTGGTATGACTGTGTCCACATTGCATCATCATCATCACCATCACCATCATCGCAGCCTCTAGCAATCCCACAAATGAGGCTTGTATAAGGCTTGCTATCAAACACTTGCCCAACCCTGGCATATAGAATTGTTGTTTAAGGTATAACACCATGGTCTGCAAGAGATGCAAATTCAACTTTACATCAGATTTTGCAGAGTCCTGAGACAAAAGTTCAATAAAATAAGGAACCATGCATCCATTAGCAATAAGGTAATATTTACCACCACAACCACTAGCGTGGCAGAAATGCCCAGTGCATGGGAAAGGAAAAAAAAAGAAGAGGTGGAACCTCAAAGGTGGTATTTAGGGATACCTGCTAAAAGCAGAGAATCAAAACAATAACATAGCTTATGTCATTAGTCCTCCCCTTTTTAAAAAAAGTTACAAATTAAACCTTTTTTGTCCTGAAGACGCAGGAATTAGTTCAAGTTGAATTGTCAAGAAAATAAATAATATTTTTTGGAGGGGTTCACACATTGTTTGCTTTATAAACCTTATCAAGCTGTGATTGAGTTATATGCTGAGAAAGATTTATTCTTATACAGAATCTATACAAAAACACACAGTTTACAACATACAGTAGATGAATACTGTGATAAAATGGGGAAAGGGTCTGTTTTGGATCATAGAGTTAGGTTGATCTTGATGGTAGTTTCAAAGTAGAAACGTATGGCCTTAGATCAGGGCTTTATGGTATACAGCATGACCACAACCGTATGCCTCTGAGGACTACATTTTTGTGGATTCCAAATTGGAGCTTTGTAAAATAACATATGAAACAACTACTTCTCTGTGGCTTCCCATGTAGCACTTGTGAGTTTAACATTCTCACTGGAGATTGATTGTCAAGGATAATCCAAAAGCCATCTGTTTGCCCCTTCAGTTGTGATGAGACAAGCCATTTTAATGATGTTGATTTAGGAGGATTTGTTTTTCTCCCAAAATATTAAGTTTGCACAAAATTATTCAGTTTTGCTTCTCTTTGAGAGCCAACTCAAAGTACCAGCTCTGATTATCTAAACATCCAGGAACCTTTGGTTTCTGAATGTCTTCCAGATCATTTCCATTCGGCATGAAGATCTACAGTGACAAAGTACACGAGACATTTCCTAATGTCAGTAGTGAGACTTGTGTTTGTACAAACAGAATATGCAAACTGTTCGAAGTTCTAGTTGAACAACACTTTTTCCCTGTCCACGTTGAGCAAATAAGTATTAGTACCACAACAGGAAAATCAAATATTTGTTTTTCCTCCAGCTTTAAGTGGTCTTTATCCCTCCCTGATGCTTTAGGGCAGTAAATGGTTCAGGAGGAATAAAATTACAAATCTGATTGATAAACAAAATCTCTTGAAGATTCATTCTGTTGGCTTAGTGAAAGTTGAGGGTTTTTAGAAAACACTGTTCTTTGTCTATACATTATAATAGTAGTCTTTTTTATGTTGAACCAGGTATTGTTGATTTTAGAGTCAAGCCACAGGTTTAACCTAATCTTGACTAGCAATGGAAGAGGTGCCACCTATTGTCCAAAATCTTGCAGTTAGCACAAGGAGCTTTAACCTTTAAGAGAACAGAGAAGGTGGCTTAGCTTCACCACATTTTGGATGGCTTTCTTCATCTTTTGAAGCCAGTTGGGCTTTCAAAGTCAACAGCTGTAGGTCATAATCTAAACTAGCTGAACTATTCAACCTTGTATTTAGGGGGAAAAATAGTAGTCAGCCCAAACCTAAAAGTCTACATTGGTCGCTGCATAAAGAGCGGTCTGTACCACAATAGTAAAAGCAAAGTGCTCAGCTTGGAAAGTAAAATGTGTCTTGTCTGCTGTGTTGGATCCATATATATACCCATCATATAAAATTGTGCTAGGAGTCATTAGACCCTTTTTCTTTCACTCTTTCTTGTTGCCCAAGATCTATAATCCATTCCATAAGTTCTGCTAGTGAGAGGACTCACAGACACTCCAGTGTAGGAATGCTGATAGGAACATGAAATACCAAAAGTTCAGACCATTGACCAGAATTTAGGACTTGCTGTGGGTTGCATACCATCTGACCCAGTTACTTCTCCATAAGTACTCCTTTGAAATGGGGGGTGTTCCATATGTGCATTTTGAAAATTGTGGTTGTTAGAGTATAAATCTAAAGTTTCCACTATCCAGATTTCTGTCAAAGATCATTTAAGGCCTTGATGTGGATACTAAGACCTAGGTTTAGAAGACCTTGGATCAGCCTTTATTGGTTGAGTGCCCTCAAGATTCATTGAGGTTAAAACTCCTAGAATTGGCTGTGTTGGTTGGGAATTCTGGGAATTACAGTCCTAAACATCTGAAAGTTAGCTAGTTGGGGAAGCCTGTTTCAGGGGGACAAGGGGAGAAATTATTTTTATGTACCTAAATGCTCTGTATAAAAGTAGTATCCAAAAGTAAATATGACTTTGTTTAGATTTGAACTGACTTTTACTGAGGGCTAATATCTGCCTCTCCTTTGTCTTTCTTCCCAGGGTGCAAACATGGCCAAACAGATTGGAGCAGCCACTTATATCGAATGCTCAGCCTTGCAGTCAGAAAACAGCGTACGAGACATTTTTCATGTTGCTACCCTAGCCTGTGTGAACAAAACTAATAAAAATGTTAAGCGGAACAAGTCGCAGAGGGCAACAAAACGAATTTCACACATGCCAGGCCGGCCAGAACTCACTACAGTCACCACAGATCTGCGAAAGGACAAAGCAAAGAGCTGTACAGTGATGTGAAGACTTAGTTCCTCACTAAAGATGGCCAAGGACCACGTGTTTGGGGGGATAGATGACAACTCAACAAGAAGTGCCCAGTGAAAATGGCGTATTATATGGGCATGCCAATGCTTAATGGCCACCGTTTCCCCTTAGTAGGCAAGAACTGTACTTGAGGGGTCAGTATGTAGGGAATCAGTGGAAACAGATGGATTCTGAAGGGTTGTTGAAGCTACTTGGATGGAATACCAAATATGAATGAAGCTATTTGAATGTGCTAACAAGTCTAAAGGATTAAGTAGCACCCAAGGAAATGATGTTCTGGAGGAAGCTTATTTTCAGTCTAATTTGAATACCAACTTTGATTCTGATTACATTCTAAAAATACTCTCAGATATAAAGTCAAGATTTTCCTACTCCTTTCATTGTGAATTTTGGCCCTGTGATGCAGTTTTAGTTTTTCCAAAGAATATATCTTTGCCTTTTAGTTGAACCTTAAAAATAGGAAGAGTTAATCCAGAGGAGAATACTCCTAGACTTTAAAAATGTATGTTGTGTGAGAGGACTAGTGAAGGAAGAAATTAAACACTTTTTTTTTAAGATTGTTCAGAAGCTCTCATTATAAAAACATAGATGAATAAGGAAGAGGGTTTTAAGAATAACTTTTTAAGAGCAGATCTTGGATACGTCATCTTTCCCTTCAGGCTGAACCGCCATTTGGATAATGGTCTGAAAACTAAGTTGGATTTCAATGGCTTCTTCAGGAGTTGGACACAACAAGAATGGCACAGGTTGAATGGCAACGTCCAACAAATGGTGCTAAGAGTTAGTTATAAAAGGCGCTTGCTTAGAAAGGAGCTTTAGTCTTACCGCCCTCCTAACCAGCTCCTTCAGTGTGAAGGAGGACAACCACAGCACTGTGTAAGATAGTAAGTGCTGTTTTGCTATATGACCTTTTCTACAGTTCTGTCCTGGGTATTTTCTGTTACAGCTAGCACATGAGCCAACATTCTCCAATTATCTCCATTATAATGTATCTCAGAGAGAAAAATGGCTGCATATGGATGACCATCTCTTATTACACATTTCTGTTTACTTGTAATGAGCACTCTGAGGAAATGGGGAGGTGGAGCCCAAAGAATGGTGGAGCCTTAACAGGTCCCATGTGGAAACAGGATATTGCATTAATCCTGAAGGTCTAATGCAAGCATATCCAGACAGTGATCATTAAACATTACTTGGGTGACCCAGATTCTGTCAAATTCCTTTCCCCTGACTGATGATTATTGTTACATCCACTAAGCCAATCTCAAAAATAGTTCGCAGATGTTGTTACGCTTTAGAAGACACTGCAGAGCTCTGCTGAGAATGTCTCTATGGCTTGTCAAAAGCCAGCATTTTCTCCAATACTTCATTTTTGAAGTATTTTCACACAAAAGGTCCAGATCTGTTGCCACCGTGATCACGCTTT
Organism: Charina bottae; assembly: GCA_023362775.1. NCBI lineage: Eukaryota > Metazoa > Chordata > Lepidosauria > Squamata > Charinaidae > Charina > Charina bottae. The sequence goes on along the minus strand of JALMGJ010000001.1, from coordinate 231,108,620 downwards.
TGACTGACGCAATGGTATGCTTATAGCAGTATTAAAACAAACAAACAAAAAAGCTGGCAAGTGCTTTCCGTATTTAAGTATTGTAAAATGAGAAATAAGTTAACTGTTTCAGCAGAACATCACTTTTTAACAAATGTTGGTCACTTTGTATGTTTGGTTATTGTTTCTGCAGTATTTATTTTTCTTTTAAATAAAAAAAAATGTTTAGTCGTTGATTGCATCTCTGTTTCTATATTGTTTTATACTGACCACTGCTGATATCTCTGAGGGGCAAAGAACGGAAAGACCCATTTAGATGACCCAGAGATAGATAAAGATCTTGGCTCAGTGACCAAAGTGGAATTTAACGTTTCAATGTATTGGGGAAAACCAGAGTGACGGGCACAAAGAATTGCACTCTGGTTCTATGTTATTTTATTTACTAATATTTAGGCCATGCCAGAACTCTTCAGTTAATTTCTGGTAAATGCCTGGCATTTCTGTCTGTCTTTGCTGCAGCTTGATACAGTATTTTTATACATGCTGTTGAAAAGACAAGTGCTGGAAGAAAGAAAAAAAACGGCAGTGATAATTGGGGAAGGGCAGGGAACCAAGCTTACAAGTGGATACAGATCTCTTTTCGGTCAGCTTTAAAAGTTTTCATTGGAGGCCCTCAAACACTTTTGATGGTGATGACAACAAAAACAGCAAGTTGGGATTTTGGGATTTGTTGTTTTTGCAGTTCTGTAAAAATGGATAACGTAGAGAGGTTATAAGGATCATATAGCCACTGGGAGATCTTTCCTGTGCAGAAGATACTGCTACCTTAATGCCATCCTAGCTCTACTAAGCTGAGCTGTAGAAGTTTAGAACGGGGATGTTATGGCAGCAAAAGCCATAGTGTGTAGGCGAAGGCTTTCACGGCTGGAATCTGATGGTTGTTGTGGGTTTTCTGGGCTGTGTGGCCGTGTTCTGGCAGTTTTGGTTCCTAACGTTTTGCCAGTCGCTGTGGCTGGCATCTTCAGAGGACGAGCACAGCTAGAAGATTCTCTAGCACAGACTTGGGCACAGAGAGAATCTTCTAGCTGTGCTCCTGTCCTCTGAAGATGCCAGCCACAGCGACTGGCGAAACGTTAGGAACCAAAACTGCCAGAACACGGCCACACAGCCCGGAAAACCCACAACAACCAAAAGCCATAGTGCTTTGAGAAGCTGTAATTTTCCTGAATAGCTGCTTTGAGCATACTGAGCCTAAAGTTATCTTTTAAAAATGTTCAGCTAATTGCATGAGCAGTGTATTGTCTTGGTTGGCTCAGTAGTACGGCTGTATTATGAAGTAAGATTGGCCAGTGGAAAAGAAAGGATTGCTCATCTGTTGCATGTTATCAGCTTGTTTACTTTACTCATGACTTAATTCATCAGTGCAAGAAAGGTAACTTACATATTGAAAAGATTAGGAATGGCAATCACATATAGTTGACATTAATAATTAAAATAATACTTTCTATGCCTGAAATGTTAAGATAGCCTTGTCCAAACTGGCCCCTCCGGATGCGTTGAATCACAGCTCCCACCTTCCATAGCCTTAAGGTCCCTGTGAACTGTTAACTGGTTGTAAATCAGTGGAAACCAACTCCCTTAATTTTCAGATCGACTTAATGAAGGCTCCCCCCCCCCCCCCATTTCAATGGCTTTGAGTTACAGGGAGGGGGAGAAATGACCTGTTGGGATTTCATTCCATCAATTTCCTTGCAAGCAAGTGGATTTGCATCTAGATTTTACAGCCTAAATCTTCTGCATCAAACAAAAGGATGTAAAAACATTTTGCCAGGAAAGCTTGCCATCACTGGGGACTGGCACTATCTATCTATCTATCTATCTATCTATCTATCTATCTATCTATCTATCTATTTATTTTCTATCCCGCCTTTATTATTTTTATAAATAACTCAAGGCAGTGAACATACCAAATACCCCTTCCTCTTCCTATTTTCCCCACAACAACAACCCTGTGAGGTGAGTGGGCTGAGAGAGAGTGACCGGCCCAAGGTCACCCAGCCGGCTTTCACGCCTAAGGCGGGACTAGAACTCTCAGTCTCCTGGTTTGCTATTGGCTCCTTCCCAGGGCTGAGAGAGAGTGACTGGCCCAAGGTCACTCAGCCAGCTTTCACGCCTAAGGCGGGACTAGAACTCTCAGTCTCCTGGTTTGCTATTGGCTCCTTCCCAGGGCTGAGAGAGTGTGACTGGCCCAAGGTCACCCAGCCGGCTTTCACGCCTAAGGCGGGACTAGAACTCTCAGTCTCCTGGTTTGCTATTGGCTCCTTCCCAGGGCTGAGAGAGTGACTGGCCCAAGGTCACCCAGCCGGCTTTCACGCCTAGGGTGGGACTAGAACTCTCAGTCTCCTGGTTTGCTATTGGCTCCTTCCTAGGTCTGAGAGACAGGGACTGGCCCAAGGTCACCCAGCCGGCTTTCATGCCTAAGGCGGGACTAGAACTCTCAGTCTCCTGGTTTCTAGCCCGTTGCCTTAACCACTAGACCAAACTGGCTCTCTACTGTTATAACATCTTCCATTGCCAGATGCCGTATCAGGTAGAGCAGTTGTGTGATGGCCAATTAACCATAACAATTTACAGTGGGATTGCATCTCATAGGTAACCACAGATGGTCAGACATTACTTCGCTTAGGATGCCTCTGGCTAAGTCAGAACAGACCCACCAATACCACATGTCTTCCTTGGATGAAATGATGGAAACATTTTGGAAAAAGCTCTTCCCAAATCCTGTTATGAGTTTTGGATCTGATCCAATTACAGCCTGTTGATAAGACACTTTCCCAAATATTAAACCTGCTCCTTTCCCCTACCCTTCTTTTTCATTTGAGTCATTTGGGAGACAATCCTAACTCCCATCACAAGGGAGGAGACCATACTGAATATATTATCCTCTCTACACAAAGGCTTGCAAGGAAATAGATTACAGTACTTTGTGAAACAGAAATGGATATATCCCAGTTATGCCGCTGGCACAGAGAATACAAATAAAACAAGAAAAAATAACATCATCTTAACCTGAAGCTGTTTCCCCATTAAGGAGCCAATTCAGCCATAAAAACAGGAAATGAGCAAAATGGTGAATAAAACGGAGTCCCTCAAGAGTCGATATTCAGCCTGAGGGGAAAGGAGATTTAAAGACAGAGCTCAACTGGAGGAGGCAGAAAGCTTGGAAGCTGGTTGTGTACCAGGATGGAGGTCGAGCAGGAAGGGGCAGAAGGGTATTCAGGGTTGTTTGGTCAGGGCAGGTCCTAACTGCCAGCAAAATGTGGGTGGGTGATACTGAAAGTGTTGAGAAATAGAGCTTTGTGTCATACCTTGCCTTCCTCAGGCTAGACCAAGGTCCTCAAGTGTGGTGGTGAGTACTGTGGTGCCAGCAACCTTGACATGACATTTGGCTACCAGTCTAGTCCGTTTCTGTAGATGGAGTGGGATGACTTGGGGCCATCTTGTCTTTTGCCTCAGGCTGCAAAAGATCTCAGGTTGTCCCTTGAACTGTCAGGGCTGCTGAGATGAAGGACGTTTAGAACAGTCGCTGGGTGTGACTTTTCTAGAAGTTCTAGATTTTGAGTTCTATTATACCCAGATATCTTTTATACTCGATGCAGTCAGCAAAGCTCCAAGCTCTTGTAAAATAAAAACAAACAAACAGAGGAAGGCCTGAAGCGTAACCATCGTTTCACTCACTGTTCATAGAAAAACGTACTGACATTTTAAAAATGCAATCCACATGCACATTTATTTTTTATTCTAAATCCAGAAGAATCGATACACTGTAAACATGGGAGATTGACTTTTACAGTCATATTGTGAGGACATTTTTGGTCAACAAAGTTTTAAAATGTATTTTATTGACTTGCTTTCTAAAGCATACTCTGCTTGCAAACAGAAAGAGTTCTATGATAACAGTAACAATTACTAAAACACTAGAATTTTCTGAAACTTTCAGATGTTTTAATGTTACTAATTGTTTATAATCAATCAGAGAATTAACAACTGAAATATGAGATGTTTATGTGGGTTCTTTGAAACACAGAAATATTTTCGTCAGAAAAAAAGTAAACATTTCAGTCCTATTTTTTTGGTTTTGTACTACCTGAAGAAGAAGCTATAACATTAGCCATTTCTCTGCTTTTAAAGTTGCAAAAAAAGTTTAATTTTCTTCTCCCAACTGAATGACCTGGCTCATTTTTTTAAAAAAAATATATTTTTAGGAGAGGAAAAAGAAATACAAGAAACACTTGGCAGAACATTTTTATTTTTAACATGAGAAGCTAGACTGATTTCAGGATTCCTGGGCAAACCTGCAGTGAAAGTATTTTTGTCAGGAACTGGGAAATGGGACCTCCAGAATGCCCAATGCAATCGTTAGCCTTGAGGGAACTGTCATGATTTTGTTTTTCTGCTTGTTTTCCCTAATGCTAGGGAGGACAACTGTGCTAAGAACACATCCTTCTTACATACTCACTTCTCATTCCTTTATTGTTTTACTGGATCAAAAGGTACGTAGCCAACTTCAGTAAGTGGCCAGATGTTGATGAGAAGATCACAACCATATGATATGAATAGTCATGCCTAATGTTAGTTCCTACTCTCTGATCTGGAATTAGAACTATAGGGGCCAGCAACTGGAAATCATACAAAGGACTAATCTAACAGATGCATTTTTTGGTCATGCCCTTGAGACAGAAAAATTATGGCCAAATAAGCTTGATCTGTTTTCAAAGTGGTCTCCAAAAAAATTAATTGCTGACCAAGGGCCAAAGTGCATTGAGTTTCTTTTCTTAGTTGCATTGAAGCCTTACAAGACAGACAACTCAGAAAGCTAGATAAAAACTTTATTTTTTCTCTCCCTCATAGGAATCTAACAGGAACTTCACGATTCCACACGTATACATTTAGATCTAATTCCAACTAGTATGCAAAATTGCATAAAGACTTTTTCTACACATAAGCTGTTATAGCTGATTACCAGTGATCTGTGCATGTTTAATTAAATTCAGAAGGTTTTGCTCCTAACAAAATGCATAGGATCATACGAATTTCCTTATACATTAATTTGCCTATTCTGCATTATTTATAAATAGGCCCAAATTTTAAAAATGCAGATTTAGTGAACCAGGAAACAATGGTTATGTGATCGTTCGGGAAAAATAGTTGAAAACTGTGCACTATCCTAGCTAGTGTTGGTAGTGTAACTTTCAGAAGCATGAATCTTTGCCACTTTTTAGCCCTTGAAGACAACAGGTACTGTATCTAAAGACAGAGGAAGAATCTCTGCTGGTGTTTCTCTTTCAGGCTGATGTTACCATCAACATACTGTAGAGCTATTCTAGTTCAACTTTGGAACAGACAAGATTGTTCACATAATGGCTTATTTAGATCTGAATTTCTCAGTACTAAAATATATGAAACAAGGAGAAGGCACTTTTCCCCACCATTGATGCTGGTTATAGGAAGTAATCACACATTCACATTTAGAGAGATCATGGCATATCTTTTCCTTGAAATTAAAGATGGACTTTTATCAGTCAGCTGCGGCAAAGCAGACCTTTTGTGCTGCTGTTAAGCATCCTTTTAGATTCAGGTAACATGGAAAGGTTCTAGTATATACATTTCCTCAGCTGTTAACACATTTTGGTTTCTGATTCTGTGTGCACAGGGACTGTCATTGATGAAAAAAATATCCTCTCTAAATTGGCTGAGGCCTCTTTGATGTCACAACTCTCCTTAATTGGCTTTTGCTGTCTGAAGCTTCTCTCCAGGCATACATTTAGACAATTATCTGTAGTGACATAGGTTTTAGCCATTCCAGCTCAGATCATCAATTGGTCAGATATCATATTAGATAAAGGTGTGCTGAAGGGCTGCAAAGACTGAAGATCAAACCTGAAGTAATATTAATTAGAGATTACAAATTTCACCCCCTCCACCCCATAACCACATAGAAATAGCTGCTTTCTATCTGCATTGGGAAGTCACACCATCCTGGGAGAGGCAGAGTAAATTATTTCCTTTTACCATTAACTACCCATTCTCCTGAATTCTGGATCACTCCAAACAAGTACATCTCCTGGTGCTCCTAAATTACTCTTGCTTGGCTTCTCCTTGTCTCTTTCTGTCAAGAGTAAACCTTGGAGCATTTGGTCAGAAACAAACAAGGGTACAATGTTCTGATGTCAGGTTTCCAGTTTATGTTGAAGAAAGAGACAAGCAGAGCACCTGAGCCAGAATCTTTATGCTAAGTTGGTGTACTGTCTGAGAATGCAGTATTATACATACAGATATATACTGTATTTGTAGGTTATTTCATACTGTGCATATCTATCTTTGTCTATATCTACAACCATATTTCATATATAAGACTTGGGCTTTAAGTGTTGGGCTGAAACTTACTTCTATCTTTGGTATCTACTGTATCTCTGTCAATTTCTGAAAGCAAGAAAGGCAGAAGATTTACACAAGGAAAAGAAAATTGCAATGAATTTATAATGGTTTGGATATGGTGTTCTCACATTGAGTATGTGAATGTCCTGTCATCATCTCTCCAGTGGTCTGCAGTTTCCCAGTCTTACTATACTTCAGATAAGTCCCAAAGAAAGACAGCAAGAAGAAACTTCTTCTAAAAGGCTTTTTCAAGTTAAGGATTGTTGGAAGTCATGGAGACTCCAGAGGACACAGAGAGATACAACAGAAAAGAAACAAACTCAGCTATCTCCACTCTCTTGTAGCAATAATGTTAGCTCAAAAAATATCACCTAAAGAAATTCTAAAGTGCGCCAAGAATTACATGGACAATCTGAAGAGGAAGAAAACATCCAGAAGACCAATTTCAGCAGAATTATTTTTTCCCCTCCAATAAAGAATGTCTTTTTATTGGGGAGAGGGTGGGTGGGGACGTAATATAGAACTTGCCTCTTTGCACAGGTTTGATTGCCTTGGGTTGGATTCTAGACATGTTACACCCCAACAATATTTACTGAGCATGGTAGGGATTTATCCATTCAGATATGAAATAGTCCAAAGCTAGCAATTCTTTCTGAGCTATTTTAGTAATATACATCATAATCTGCCCTTCATTTATCATCTAATTCAGCTTCCTATACTCACCAAACTGCATTAATCATGCAGTTTCTTCTGAGCCATTAACACTCAATGGATGGCTGGATAAAAGAAAGAGGGTATCAACTTTTATGCTATATTTAAAGGATCAAATGATGTATGAGACACTGTGGACATTTTAGTTCCTGTGGACCTTTTGGACTATTTTATCCATTCTCTCATCCACCATGCAGTGTACAATCAATTTCAATCAGCCTCAGAGAATCACATGTTTTTTTTATTTATTTTAAAGAGAAGCTACTGTACATATGATGATTTATATTATATTAATCCATCCAGGGCACTCCTATTAACCCCATCTTTATAGAGAACAAACCTGTTCAAAAGGCAGCTCAATCCTATTCAACTTTACCTTGAAATAAGCCAATTTTACTTTCAAATAAATGAGGCTTTCAGTGCAGGCCTATGCAATATTCTCAGTGAAGACATTCTCCTTGAGTTTAGTAGTCTTAGTATGTAGCTTGGGGTGCTTTTGAATCCATCATTATCGTTAGATGTTTGAGTGACCTCCAAGATAACTAAGATCCTGTTAACTATTTAAGTTAATAGGCCAGCTACAATCTACTCTGGAGTTGGATAATCCAGTTGCAGTGAACACGGTGTTAATTTTCTTCTACCTGGGCTACATATTGGACTACTTTTGAAGGCAGTCCAGAAACTTCAGCTGATGCAACTGTTTTTATTGATTCCTATGTAAATCAAAAGGACAGGAAGCTTGGTCCAATACAATACATAACATTTTATGGCTGTGCATATTCTTCAAAGCAGATGTAAGGAAATGGGTACAGATTGCCTCTTTTCAAATTGTTTAAAGCAGTCACATCTTTTTCTAGGCCCACGTGACTATTTCAGAAGTCGCTTCCAGCTGTCTCTGTTGTCTCTGGGTACAAATTCCAAAGAATTTGGAATTTCCAGAGAGCACCAAGGACTCCACAAATTCCAAAGCAGCTGTATGAGCCTAGAGAAAAACTTAGGTGTTCTAACAATCTGAAAAGAGCTGCTCAGTATGCACCCACCTACGTTCTGAAGCACCCCTTCTTACAGATTTGTCCAACCCAATAATCTAAACCAGGATAAAAAGTGCATTCTGTATACACAAAACACATTTAAAAGGTCAATATTCTAAAATGTAAGATATAATAAATGGTAAAAAACAAACAAGAGCCCGTTTGGTGTAGTGGTTAAGGCACCAGGCTAGAAACTGAGAGACCGTGAGTTCTAGTCCCGCCTTGGGCACAAAGCCAGCTGGGTGACAGTCACTCTCTCTCAGCCCTGGGAAGGAGGCAATGGCAAACTACTTCTGAAAATTTTGCCAAGAAAACTGCAGGGACTTGTCCAGGCAGTCTCTAAGAATCAGACACAATTGAATGGATTAAAAAAATAATAAAACAAAGGAAGAAGTTCATCAACATCTACAATGCACAAAATGTACCAAATGTATAAAACCAAAAGATCTGGAGAACCTTAAAAAAACCCTGTAAAATAAGGAGCTGCAAAATGCAATTACATGTACTACTCCGAAGTGCTAATTTAATGGGGTTAACTAGGCTTGCCTAATTTCAGTGAGAGTATTTATTGTATGTTTATAGTTGCTGTGATTGGTATTTGCATTTTTAAAATGTGCTGACTTTTATAAGTTTGGATCATTTTATGTCTATGTAATAGGGTTGTGCAAGCTTTTAAATTGATTCAGAAGAATAATTTCTTGGGCTCTGAAGCCTGAAAAAAGATGGACTGCTTTAAAGAATAGAGATTTAAAGAAGATTTAAAGAATCAGATTTAAAGAATAGAGAATAGAGATTTTGCTCATGCTTGTGTGAATCTCATAGTGTGTCTTCTGAATCAGTTTTGAAGCCAGTACAGCCATTCAATGTAATACAGTATATATGCTGTACGCTATCAACTGTGTGATCATCTTGGATGTTACTACATTTGTATTGGTGGGATACTAGAAGCCAGGATACATGAATCCAAAGGGAATGGATAGGTTGGATGAAGTCTTGCAGGGGTGAAGATGGAGTGGGAGGCTAAAGTCTGCATCACAATCTGTGTTTGAGAGGAAGGTTTATTTTGTTGACAGTTTTCATCAATTAACCACATTGACCATGCTGCCACCTGAATGCACCCGCAGCTCTGCAGCAGGATTGCGAAATACCATTAAAAATAGTATATCGTGATTACTGCCCAGTACAACCTGTCTTAGGAAGAAATTAACTGAAAGATGATGTGAGGTGCCCTCACTGCGAGTCGCCTCCGTTCTCACACATACCACACAGGACACGCATGTCTGGTAATCAACGGTTTATTGCGCACACAAAAGGAACACTGAGAAAGATTAGGATGGCTTGCTGACGTGAGCTTGGCTATTTAACCCTTCTGACAGGGCTCCCTCCCCCTCCCCACCGTGGACTTTCCTATGATTGGCTCAGGCATGTATCCATGGGTGCTTAAGTGCCCATCGTCCTTGAGGCGTGATTGGTTGTCGCTTTCCCGCTCTCTCTCCAGGTCTATTGTCTCTTTCTGTTAGTTGCTTTCGTCTCTTTCAATCTTGTGCTTCTCTGCTGTATGGCAGGACTCTGGGGTCATGCCAGAGTTCTGACATGCCTCCAGCCCAAGATCTTCTACCCCCCCCTTGTCTCGACCCGCGCCTGTGATTCCTTCACCTAGTGGTTGTCCAAGTACAGTATCTGCAATGAAACATAACAATGTTAGTATACGGCTCATTGGGGTTTATCGGGGAACTTGTGGTGGAAGTTCCTGACTAGTATTGTTTGGTTTGTAGTTCTATTGTCTCTGGTGTGTGTGTGTTTTTGGCAGGGAATAGTGTTTCTGTGACCTCTTCTGTCTTCCCTTCATGTTGCGGTAGCCGAGATAATGCATCCGCCAAGAAGTTTTCCCCCGCCGGGAAGTACTTCAGCGTGAAGTTGAAGCGGCTGAAGAATTCGGCTCAACGAAGCTGCTTCAGGTTCAATTTCTGGGGCGTTTTCAATGCTTCCAGGTTCTTGTGGTCCGTCCATACTTTGAACGGCACCGACGCTCCTTCTAGTAGGTGTCTCCACGTTGCGAGTGCATGGTGAACGGTGAATGCTTCCTTTTCCCAAATGTGCCATCGTTTCTCCGTCTCGCTGAACTTTTTTGAGATGTATGCTCAGGGTCGCAGGTGGTTGTCCTCATCTGCTTGTAACAATATTGACCCAACTGCGTTATTTGAAGCGTCTGTGTGTATAATGAATGGTTTGTTGACCTCAGGGTTTTTCAATATGGGTTCTGCTGTAAACAACGTTTTAAGTTTGTCAAACGCCTCTTGGCACTCCTGGGTCCACCTGATCTTAGAGCTGGCCTGTTTCGCGTTTGCTGTACCCCCATTCATTTTAGTCTTCAGTAGGTCAGTTAAAGGCAGGGCGATTTGCATGAAATTCTTTATAAATTCTCTATAGAAATTAGCAAACCCTATGAATGCTTGTAATTGTCTTCTGGTTCGCGGTGGTTCCCACCTCAGGACTGCCTGCACCTTCGCGGGGTCCATCTCTATGCCTTTGTGTGATATTCGGAACCCTAGGAAGTCCAATTTCTCGCTATGGAATTCACATTTGTCCAGCTTGACATATAATTTAGCTTCCAGGAGTTTCTCTAGTACTGCTTTCACTAGTCTCTCATGTTCTGTGACATTTTCTGAGAAAATTAGAATGTCATCTAAGTATATGATGACTCCTTGATATAAGAATTTGTACAAAACTTCATTAATTAACTTCATTAAGATTCCTGGCCCCCCTGCTATTCCGAATGGGAGGACCCAGTATTGAAACGAGCCAAGTGGGCAGTTGAACGCCATTTTACATTCACCCCCCTCCCTTATTCGGACCCTGTAGTACGCCTCCCTTAGGTCCAGTTTGGTGAAGATTTTTCCTTTGGCCAGCTGTGCTAGCATGTCTTTCAGTAGGGGTAGGGGATACTGGTTAGTGACAGAAATGGCGTTTAACCCCCTGTAGTCGGTACATAGTTGCAATGACCCGTCTTTCTTCTTGCGAAACAGTACGGGTGCTGCCAGAGGGGAGTTTGCTGGTTCTATGAATCCCCGTGCCAAGTTCTTATCTATGAATTTGCGCAGTTCTTGGAGTTCTTTTTGTGTCATTGCGTACATTTTTGGCTTAGGGAACTTGCCTCTGGGGATCAGCTCAATGGCACAATCTGTTTTCCTGTGGGGGGGTAACTGGTCACACTCCTTCTCATTGAAAACCTCTTTTACGGGTTTATACTTCTTTGGTATCGTTATCCTCCCCTCCTCTTGGGGCTTCTCCCCTCTCACAGTCCCAGCCGCCCCCGGTTCTACTCCATCTCCTGTTGTGCTCTTTTCATCGTTGCCGTATTTCCCATCTATGAACTCCATTTCCCCTGACACCCAGTCTATTTGGGGGTTTCTTTCTTTCAGCCACTTTAGCCCCAATGAGATGGGTTGCGTTGCAATAGGGGCTACAATGAACTGGAGAGTTTCATTATGCGTGCCCATTGACATTTTCACCGCTTCCGTGAAATGTCCCACTGGCCCCCCTTTCATCTCCATCCCATCGAGTTGGCAAAACACGATGGGCGATTTCAGCTTGAATAGTTTTAGTCCCAACTCCAGTGCTACAGCAGGGTGCATCAAGCATCTGGTACACCCCGAGTCCACCATTGCTGCCCCAGCAAACTGCCCCCTCCCATCCAAGGTTTCCAATTTTACCTCGATTTGCATCGTGGGGCAGTCTCCGGTCGTCATGGTGTCGCTGCGCCCCTTGTTGAAGGCCTGTCCCGCGGCGCACTTTAGGGCAGACCGTTGTCATTTCCCGCCGGCATGAACTCCTCGACTGTGGACTTGTCCATGGTCGACTCCAGTATCGCGTATTTGCACCTTTCCGTGGCGGCTTTTGCTGTGGTCTGCTTGTGGGGGGTGGCTTTGTGCTGCTTCTCCCCTGTTTTGTTCTTTTCCGTTGGTTGGGGGCAGTCGCTGATTCTGTGGCCCTCTTTCCCGCACTTGAAGCATAGTTTATTCTTTGCTCGTCTTTCTCTTTCCTCCACCCACTGTTTTCTCTCACAGTCCCTTTTTTGGTGATATTGACTAGAGTGAGTCGCTCTCCCTGCATATTGAAGCTGGCGGTATGACCTGATTCGTAGCTTTGTGCTTTCGACTTTTCCCGCCAACTGGACCCACTCGTCTAGTGTTTCCAGGTCCCCTCTTCCCACCGCCATGTCCAGTAGCTCAGGCCTCAACCCCATTTGAAAATATTCAACTTTGAACGACTCAGGCCAATTTGGGAGGTGGCTAATTAGTTTTTTGAATTCCAACGCATATTCCGCCACCATGCGGTGTCCCTGCCTGAGCCTTTGGATTTCTGCTTTGGCTGACATTCTGGACAGGGTGTCTTCAAATCTCTTACGCAGGGCTTTCATGAACACGTTAAAGTCATGCAGTTCTTTAGCCCTTGTCTCGTGCAGCATTGCCAGCCATTTTGCTGCCTCTCCAATTAAGAAATTAGACACGTATCTAACTTTGGCTTCTTCGTTGAGAAAGCGTTTTTCTGATTCCTCCATGAACCCTCTGACGTGGTTCATGAAGCACGCTAGTTTTTTGGGGTCCCCGTCAAATTTAGTTTTGAGTTTTGTTATTCTAGTTGCCTGGTTTTGTTGGTAGGGGTTACTCACATAGCTTGCACGTGCTACCAGTTCATCTCTTTCATCATTGTCTTCCTCCCCTTCCTCGTCACTTTCACCCAAGCTCTGGGACTCGGAGGACCTCAAGGGGGAGCTGTCTTCTTCTATCGTGCCTCTGTCCCTTTTCCTACCTTGTGGTTTCCTCAGTAGCTGCTCTAGAGCTTCTTGGATGGCTGCCAGCCTTGAGTCCATGTTTTCTAGCCCCGTTTCTACACGTGCGGCTCTGGCCTCTAGCGCCACGATCCGCTGCGCTTGCAAAACCTGCGACTTGGCTGCTTGCTTTCCTGGGGCTTGGCCCATGCCTCCTCCCACCCCAATTGACCACTCTGCCATCGGGTTGTTTGTGCGGGTGGTGGGGGTGCGGTGGAGCTCATTTATTTCTCTGCCTTTGTCTTTCTTCACCTTTCGCCGCCCGGCGATCTCCGCTGCTCCCTCAGGCGCTGTCTGCGCTGCCGCTCCGGTCCCGTTCGTTGCGAGCATGACGGCGTTGTCTTCAGCTTGGTAGGTCCCGACCTGTTCCATGTTCACTTCGGTGATCCATTCTTGGCTGAATCGCTGAAAGCTGCGATCGTGGGCTGATCTCAACCGCGGGCTTCCTGAGGTGCTCAGGTTTGTCCCTGGGAAAATCAGCTGGTGAAGATCCTAATCTTTATGTGAGGTCCCCTCACTGCGAGTCGCCTCCGTTCTCACACATACCACACAGGACACGCGTGTCTGGTAATCAACGGTTTATTGCGCACACAAAAGGAACACTGAGAAAGATTAGGATGGCTTGCTGACATGAGCTTGGCTATTTAAACCTTCTGACAGGGCTCCCTCCCCCTCCCCACCGTGGACTTTCCTATGATTGGCTCAGGCATATATCCATGGGTGCTTAAGTGCCCATCGTCCTTGAAGCATGATTGGTTGTCGCTTTCCCGCTCTCGCTCCAGGTCTATTGTCTCTTTCTGTCAGTTGCTTTCGTCTCTTTCAATCTTGTGCTTCTCTGCTGTATGGCAGGACTCTGGGGTCATGCCAGAGTTCTGACAGATGAATCCAATGGGAATTTAAGGAAGAGGGTCTTGGAACAGATCCATTCCAAGCAGTCAGCAAATCCTTTTCAGATTTCAGCCAAACAATGAGTGAAGAATGCATTGCCAAAACCCATGCATTACAGATAAATGGGCCAGGCTGCTACGAATGAGTAACCTGATTAAATGTTAAGTCCTAAGAACTGAGCCACTATATAATCAAAGAAAAGCATAATAGAGAAACTAATAGTAGCTTCTGTTTATTTATTTATTATTTGGATTTATCACCGCCCATCTCTACCATGGTAGACTCTGGGCGGTTCTGTTAACTTTCCATTAAAATGTTAGGTTATGGGATTTGTCGGAAACAAACTATGTCTGGGACATTATAATAAGGAAATTACATTTGTGTTTGAAAAATATTTGGTTGTTCAATTTTTTTCAGCAAGTCATACTAAATAAAGATGCTTGATCTGATACTCATATCAGCTGTTGTTTTTTTTTCAATCATGGAACTCACAAATACATATTTCCCCTCTTTATGCATATTAAAAAGGCCTGCAGCAGGTAGTTTTTTTCTTATGGGTACAATGGTAGACCAGAAATCTACACTGGGTATCATACAGGAAGCACTATCAAAACTCATTGATTCTAAGCAATGAAAATATCAGAAAAGCAACCCAACAAGAAACCAGAAAACATTAACATTTTTTCTGGGCTGTTGTAGCAATGCTGCAAAATGAATAAACTAACAATTAAATTGCAGAAGAATGAAAGATTTGGACATAACAAGATTCAAAGGGGAAAAGTACACTGACCTCTAAAATTTATAAGTTTGATGGAACACTTCACTGCTAGAAAGGAGAGGCTTGTCCTTCTGTTTTGAAACATCCTGCATGATCAGAACACCCTTGAAGTTACCCAGCTCTTACCCTTCTTTCTGTCATCTCATCCTTCTTCTTTTCTTCCCATTGTTAAAATGTAACCCTGCAATTTCCTTGCAGGCAAACCTACCTTTCCCACCCCCACCCCCGCTTCTGCTATTAAAAAAGGGTTGCTACAAGAATCATGTTTCTCTTCTATTTGTCCTGCCTGCTTCAGTCCCAAGTTATAAAATGAACCTTCTCAGGAGTTGCTCTTCGCTCCCTTTTTTGATCTTCAGGGAAGAGTCTAGACCTTTCTCTTCCCTCAGATCTTTTGAGTATACTGTAGTCAGTCATATTTTAAGTTTTTTTTTTTCCCAATTGGATTTCAACTGTCACAGATATTACTGTTAACTGCTTTGAGTGCCCTATTAATGGAAAGGAGAGTTATAGATCAAAACAATTCTGAATCACTTCTAGAGGGCATCTCTTTGTTTTAAGATAATTCAATCAACTTTTTACCCATATGTGAAGTTTTGAACCTGATTCTCCTTGGCTAATGTGTATACTCAGAAGTGAGTCAATTTTTGTTCCATCTCTTCTCTCCTTTCCTCTCCTTGGTCTCAGGAGGTAGCAATCTTGTTCACTTTGTTTGGGCTTTGAACTTGGGTTAGTACTTGGCTGAAAGACTACCAGGACTGTAGGCTAGACTGAAGAATATCCCAGAAAGAAGCAGTGGTAAACCACTTCCATAAGCACTAAGAAAATGACATGATTGTGTCCTTGTAGTCACCAGGAGTTGAGCTCAAATTCAGAATGTGTTTACCTTTCTATTCACTCTCTGTCTTCCTGAACTGCCAAGGACAAAACACACAGCAGTGGAATTACTCCATACATCCATTAAGACTGTCCCAGAATGAGACAAGATAACGTGTTAAATAGTCACAAAATGCTTGAATGACTATTTTGTTCTGCCTGGTTCTGCCTGGTTCTGCCACCTTGCTTGGAACAAAGGAAGTAATAGTTCCTCCTGGGGGTATTGTAAACCGCACAGAGTCTACTTTGTAGAGATGGGCGGTGATAAATTTGACAAACAAACATATATATATATATGCCAAACAGAATATGTCCATCAGCAAGGCTTAGCAGCCAATAGCATTGGAATTTAGGGAGTAGGATGATGCATGATAGAATTGATCAAAGAGAATATGGGAAGGATGAGGCCTTTCCTTATCAATGTAGTACATGAGATTTAATATCTGTCACGGTATTGTTGCAGGAAGGGGCGTGGTAGCTTAGCGGCTAAGACGCCTGGCTTGTTGATCGGAAGATTGCAAGTTCGGAGGTTCGAATCCCTAGCCCCGCGTGATGGAGTGAGCTCCCGCAGTCGCCCCAGCTCTTGCCAACCTAGCAATTCGAAAGCATGCAAATGCAAGTAGATTAATAGGTACCACTTCGGTGGGTAGGTAACAGCGTTCCGCGTGCGTCATGCTGGCCACATGACTGTGGAAGCATCTTTGGACACTGCTGGCTCTTCGGCTAAGAAACGGAGATGAGCACCGGCCCCTAGAGTCGGACACAACTGCACAAATGTGCGGGGGGAACCTTTACCTTTACCTATTGTTGCAGGGCCCAGTTTGCACTTCCTTATCTAGAAATTTGGCCCACCAAATCCAATTGGACCTAAGTATGTGTGTGTGTATTGTGACAGAGAGAGAGTAGATAGACACATAGATGGATAGATAGAATATTGCAATACTGCTTAACAGTCTAATCCTATATTTACTTAAAACTTAAAAACTGTTTTGTGGAAACTTGGCTTAGAAAGAATGGGTTATAAATATTTAAGTAAAGCAAACAAATTCTGCTGAATTTCATGAAAATATGTTATAAGTGTGTTTAGTTTTTAATTTATCACCAACCGTTACACCAGACCAGTTTTCTCTGTTTTTATAGAAACTATGTTATGTTGTTATAATAAACATGGCTGAGGTGCTTATAAATTATATATTTTCTAATACTATAATCTTTTGTATGCTCTATTAAACCAGGGAGTCTTACTTCCCAGCTGATGAATCCAGGTTTGGATAGTATTACAACTTTTCAGAATGCCAGTAGATACTAGTCACTATGGATGGTGAAGGTGACACTGGGTTGGCAAGGTTCTGAGCATCAGAAAAGCCTGGAACATAATCTTGTAGGGAATGTCACAGGACAAAAGGATGGCTAGCAAATGCAAATCTTAACTACGTGCTCAGCAAGTGTTAAATTGACTTTTCTAATGCAGCTACTCATGTTTGTATTAAATGAAGGTTGCAATCTTGCCTTTTTTTTTTTTTTGCTTTAAGCACCTTGTGTGAGCTATGAGGACATTGTGTTTTCTGGATGAATAATAGGCTGGAAATGTCCAGCTAGCAACACAAATTTGACATAAATCAACAATGTCTACCCCCCCTCCCTTCTTTCTTGCCCTTTTAGAGCTCATTTAAGGGGGGAAAAGTGCCTTCATTTTGTTCAATTACTCCTGCTCCTGGGGTTGCCCAAAATTTATTTAACATTTCTTTAAATTCTTGTTGTTGCCCATAATTTAAACAATTGTTGTTTTACCATATGTGGTGGACATGTAAGATTGCAAAGAAATTTTGGACCCAAATACATACATTGATGCAGAGTATACTACAAATACAGATTCCGTTTAAACCAGAATTATTTCTGTTGGGAATATTGGATTTACAAATAGAAAAAACATTTTGTCAGAATTATACAATATATGATTACAGCAGCAAGACTTCTTTATGCACAATTTTGGAAAACTCAAGACTTTACCAACGATACAAGAGTGGATGTTAAAATTGATGGACATGGCAGAAAATGATAAACTGACTTGTTTATTGAAAGAAAACTCAAGTTGTCGATATCTCAAAGAGTGGAAACCATTGATGGACTATTTGCGAAATACAGGAGGGGCGAAGCTTACATGGGGTTTTGAAGATTAGATTAAACATAATAGGGTATATTAGACAAAGAATTATTTCTATCTATTGCATGAAAAACCAACATTTAAGGCAGATTCTTTTATCTACATGACCAGAGATAGATTGGAAGTTACCTATTTTTCATATCTTTTTCTTTCTTTTACTTTACTACACTTTTTCTTTCCTTTTTCTTTATTTTGTATTTCTATTTCTTTTTCTGTTTCTAACTTTTAACTATGTATTTTAAAATTGTGATAAACTTCATTAAAAAAAACAATTGCTGGACGTGCCTTTAAAAAACCCATAAAAACTAAAAATGCATTATCTTCTTTCTATATAATAGGGCAGTGGTCCCCAACCTTTTTGGCACCAGGGACCGGTTTCGTGGAAGACAATTTTTCCACCGACCCGGGGGGGGGGATGGTTTCGGGGTGAAACCATCGGAAGTGGTAAATAAAATAATGGGCAGGCCACGCGCGGACTAAAATAAGTGTCAGATTCTGACTTCTCATAAGGAGCACGCAACCTAGATCCCTCGCATGCACAGTTTACAGTAAGGTTCGCGCTCCTATGAGAATCCAATGCCGCCGCTGATCTGACAGGAGGCGGAGCTCAGGCGGTAATGCAAGTGATGGGGAGCAGCTGTAAATACAGATGAAGCTTCGCTCGCTCGCCCACCGCTCACCTCCTGCTGTGCAGCCCAGTTCCTAACAGGCCATGGACCGGTACTGGTCCGTGGCCCTGGGGTTGGGGACCCCTGTAATAGGGCAATGTTGAAAGAACTAAGAAAAATGGTTTAATAAGGGCAGGGGAAACAACTATTTCTTTATATTTATATAAACTATAACAATTCCTTGGGTCTTGAGCCAATCAGTTCGAACAAAGTTCTATAAAGGCCACAGCAAGCTCTAAAACATTAATCAAACTACTTAGTTACAACCACCCAAGTACTCTGCTCCCCATTTTAAAGGTCCACGAGGGAAAAATCATACCAGTGCTAACATATGGTGCCGAATTGTGGGGCCTGTCAAAGGCCTCCTTACTTGAACAAAATCAAGCATGCTTTTAAGAACTATTCTGGGGACCGACAGGAATACACCTGAAGCAGCAGTAAGAGCTGAAACAGGCACCCATTTGATTTACAGTCTAGCAGTAATCAAAGTCTTCAACTACTGGTGGAGGATTCTCCCAATGGAACCTGATAGACTACCAAAAATGTGCCTAGAAGAACAGGTGGGCACACTTCAACCCACCACATGGACCAACCAACTTTTCCAAACCATCTCACATCTCGGCTTCTCAACACAATATCTACTTTCAGCCGGACATCAGGCCACGGCAATATTTAAACAAAGAGTCTTGGATGTTAACGCCCAAACCGACACTGAGGCACTTGCAAACATTAGGTCATTGAAATGGCTGGCCAAGAATAAAATGTCCTTTCAAACAGAAAAATACCTGACAATGGGTTTGACTCAATACCATAGGAGAGCTCTTACCAAAGCAAGATTTGAGCAGCTAGATTCTATGGTCAAATATGGACGATTCCACCAAGTCCCATATTTTGAGAGAACATGTGTTTGTGGAGCATATGAAATAGAAGACATTGCGCATGTCCTATTTGAATGCCAGTTATATGCCTCAGAGTGTGTGGCTCAGTACTTTCAGACTCTACTTGACAGAACCATACACTGGGACTGTAATAAACGACTATGTTACTTCCTTCAGGGTACAAACACACATGTAGTCTCTAGAACTGTTAAGTTTATAGTCAGGGCTGTCCGATTGAGAACACATTTTATAGAACATATTGGGGTAGCATGCAAAGGCGATGAATTCACCTAAATACATTTTGTATTTGTATTTTACTATTCATCTTATTATAAGCCTCTGCATTATTTTATACTCTTTTGTCTTACTCTTTTATCTTTATCTTACCTCACTGTATTTTATCTCTCTCTAGTCTATTTTACCGTATCATATTGTATTTTACCATTCTTATTTTACTGTATTTTATTGTGGCTGATGCCCATTTTTTGATATGGTCATTTGACTAATCAATAAAGCTATACTACTACTGCAACAATTCCTTCAGTTCTTGTGATGGGGATGAGATTCAGTATTAGCAATGCTGGTTGCATACAACTGCTTTTCTCTCTACCCCATCCCCCACCCCATTTTTCTTAGTTTGCAAGCTGCTAGTAATTTTACTGGCATTCTGGCTATCATTTTGTAACCTCTACAGTGTCCCACACAATGCATTTGGGGGGAAAAACTGACATCTGGTACAAATTTTGCAACCTGGTTTTCATTTTCTAGTGGGATAAAAAAAAGAGAGAAAAAAAAGAAAAAAAGCTGAATTTAGTTAGAAAATGTCTTCTGAGAAATTTCAGTTCTACTAAGCTACCTCTCAGCTTCAGCACATTTGGAAGGAAACTGTTCTTCCCAGAGCCCCAAAGCTTTAATGGCTTAAAGTCAAGAATTGATGCCAGAAATGGGAGTAATCTACTGAAGTGTCTTTTTCCAAGATACTCCAGTCTATTTTCTCTGTTTTTCCTTTGTTCATCTGAACAATAAGCCACCATTTCATGACTAATGAATTTATTCAACTGTCACAGGCTTGTCTATGTCTCTCTCCCTTATTGTGTTTGTGTCTTATGTATATTCTTGATACTTTCAAATTTTGGAACTACTGTCTCTAAAGTCCACTGATATCCTCCTTCATGTTGTGTGGATATAGTGCTAGGGATACACATTTGAAGAATGATTTGACTGTTAGTGTATAAGCCAAGGATAATGGGAGTTTTATCTCAACTGGGGGAAAAGCTAGCTGATAGCATAGCTTTTGAACAGGAAATTAAACTATCAACATTGACAGCATGAACACAACCAAATGTGCTGTGTTTTGTTCATTTACAAAATGACTTTGAATTGTTACAATTCTAATTGAAGTTGGTCAGGTGTAATATTCAGAATATGTCTTCAAATGCATAAAATACTAAGACTCAAGAAAAACTGGAAGAAAGAGCTCCATTGATCTCTATGGTAACAACAATATTCAAAAATACACAATATTTCATTCCTTTTGAATATATAAGGTCTTCTGATTTTACACCACATGGTAATTTTAATAGTTATTCATGTTTTTCCAAGAACAGTGAGAATTTTAGTTCTGTGGGCAAGGCTGGGTAGTTAAACAGAGAATTCAATGCCCTCAACAAACTCTAATTTATCAATGTCTAGTGTCTAGTACAGGGCTTTCCAAACTTTTGCCATTGGCAAAACCAACGGCCGGTGCGCAAAAACCTGGAAGCGCTGCCGCCACAACACACAAAACCCCGGAAGCGCTGCCGCCGGTGCTTCCGGGTTGCCGCTGCTGCCACGCTTTTGGGTTTTTGCGTGTTGCCATCAGTGCTTCTGGGTTGTCGTGCAACACACTTGGGGCCCCCAGGCGACACAGTACTGTCTCGTGACACACAGTTTGGAAAGCCTTGGTCTAGTAGCATCTATTTGGGTTCAACTTATTTAATATTTATTTTAAATGAGACATTAAAAAAATCACTGGAATGCAGATAAATACCCTAACATGAAACTTCTTGTCTGCCAATAATTGGTTAGGAGTTAAACTACATAAAGTAAAAATAAGATATTGTTAACTTTTTAAAAGAAAAACTGAATAACTACTTTTCTAGTGAAAAGTTCAGAGGCCAATACATTCAGAGGTTCTACCCACCCCCCCATCTCTAGATATTTGGCTTCACATTTCATTCTTCTCTGATGATGACAGAAGTGGAAATTATTCTTTGGTTTCAGCCCTTCCTGGAGTGGATTCCTGAGAATATGCAGAATTTTAGTCACTCACCACTCAAAAGGGTCCTATTATGAAAATACTGGGATATATGAGGATGCAGTTAAAATTCATTGACAGGGGAGCAAGTAATGATTTTCATGAACTTTTACCATAGAGAGGAAGTTGGGCAGTTTTAATTTTATAAACAAAATTAAACAAGCCTATGTGCTTCTCTAAGTATTGTGTAATCATCATATTTCAAACCATATTGTGCTTCATGGGGATTTTTTAAAAAAATATTTTTTATTAAAAGAAGATTTTACAAAGATTTAAAAAACTACAGAAACATAGAAGAAATAGAATAAGATTATAAAAGGGTAAAAGAAAAAGTGAAGAGTAACAAAAAAGCAAGAAAAGGAAAGATATCTAAAGAAGCAACTTCTGCTCTTCTTTGCAGCAGTTACAAACATAGTAATTACCATCCCCACCCTGCCATATTGCATATCATAGTTCCCTTCTTCCCATAAACAAACCTTTTTAATCAATAAATCCCGAAATCAGCAGTTCATTTTTATCCATTTTCAGCAAAAAGTCTATAAAGGGTCAATCCATTCCTCCATTATTGGTGTTTCTGTAGTCCTCCACCTTTGTGCATATAACAGCCTTGCTGCAGTTACCATATATAAAACCAGTCATCCATGACCCTTTACCTAGTTGACTGTCCATAAGTCCTAATAGGGAAAGTTCCGGTTTCATCTGAATGTTAATTTTTAAAACTCTCTGAACCACCATGTGTATTTGTATCCAGTATCTTTTCGCTTTTTCAGAAGTCCACCATACTTTATAAAATGTCCCTTGCTGTTTTTCACATTTCCAACAGTGATTAGATGTACCTTTATACACCTTAGACAATTTATCTGGTGTCATATACCAACAGTACATAATTTTTAAAAAGTTTTCTTTTAAATTGCAAGACAATGTGAATTTTACACCTTTTAACCACATTCTCTCCAGCTGAATATTATAACCAAAATTCTTGGTGCATTTTGTCAGGGTATCCCCAGACATTGTATTAAGAATTTTACTGCAGTGAAGAAGGCAGCACAGCTGAGAGCACTGAACGATTAGCTCTGAGGAAACTGAAGAGCTAATTGCATACACCTGAATCAATCACCACTGAATGACTTAGCAAAGTTACATGGATATAAGGCAGTTGGGAGGAATCCAACCCTCTTCTATTGGAATCCGTATTAGCTGGGTGTTGTAGGAGTTGCTGGATTGTGTATTGCCGTGTATAGTTGGTTAAAAGGTATTTTGCCTGTGTATATATTTTTGTATTTAGTAAAGTCTATATATATTGGAAGTCACAGACTCGAAGCAAATTTGTTCTGACCCACTCTTGGGTTGCACCAACTGTGCTACTCTGACACATTTTACCTTACATTCTTTAACTTGCTCTTCCTCTGTTTCAAATCTCAGCAAAAGTTTATCCATTTTAGTAATCACAAGTTAATCATTTGTACTGTACATAATTTGTTTTCAAATTCCATTTTATCACATTCTATTTCTGGTACTTTTTTACCTATATTAAATCTTTCTCTTAATTGTGCATATGAAAACCATTGAAAACTAAATCCCTCTGCAGTCAATTGTTCTCTTGATTTCATCTTAAGCTCCCCATTTTCCTGTGCTAGCAAGTCTTTATATGTTAACCATTTATCTTTGCCGGCTGTTTCTTTTCTATAAAACGCTTCTTGAGCTGAGGCCAACAAAGGTATTTTTGGGCATAGCCTGGGTTTGTATCTATTCCATATCTCTCAAATGGCATTCCTAATATAATGATTTTTAAAATCTACATTTACTTTGTCATACCATAAGTAACCATACCACCCAAACTTCAGACCATGACCATCTAAATCTAAAATGCTCTTATTTCTTAAAAACAGCCATTTCTTCATCCAAACCAAACAGCAGGCAGCAAAATCAAATTAAGATCAGATAATCCCAGTCCTCCTCTTTCCTTTGCATCTTGGAGGATCTTATATTTAACCCTTGGTTTTTTTCTCCTGCCATATAAATCTGGATATGTCTTTTTGCCCCTGTTTAAATGGTGTATCAGTTCTCAAAACAGGTATTGTCTGAAATAAAAATAACATTCTAGGTAACACATTCATTTTTACCACAGACATTCTTCCCAACAATGACAATTATAATTTTCCCTATCTTAATAAATCCTTCTTAATTTCATTCCATACTTTAACATAAGTATTTTGAAATAACATGCAATTCATGTTAGTTAAAATGATACCCAAATATTTCACTTTTTTCTCAATCTGATTTTTTTTTCCACCTTACCATGCTCATCCACATCCCATCATTGTGTGATGTGGCTATTTACTCCTGTATCTTTTCTCACATTGCTATGGGTCTTGAGTTTTGGCCAACACTTAGAATAGAATAGCTACAGCTGTTCAATTGTTCCTATTCCTCTTCTTTCATTCCTTCCCGTCATCATTTTCAGACTTCCTCACTGTTAAAATACGGGCAGTAATTTTACTGAGGCAAGAATAGAGCTATTAGATCTGAACTGCTAAAACCCAAATAACAACTAGATGTTAGCAGAGAGGTAAAAAAGGCCAATTCTTTGCTACTATCCAGTGATGTCTGCATTGTTGCAACCCTCATATGGTAGTTGTAGAGAAGGAGATCCTTTGATGCTGCTAATGCCAGGTTTTATGCCTCATACACTGTATACATGGACTTTATACATGTATACATTTATATAAATGTATACATTTATACATGTATACATGGACTTCACCAGATGGTCGACACTGAAATCAGATTGACTACATTCTTCGCAGCCAAAGGTGGTGGACATCTATACAGTCGGTAAAAACAAGACCTGGAGCTGACTGTAGTTCAGATCACAAACTTCTTATTGCACAATTTAAAATCAGACTAAAGAGAATAGGAAAGACCCACAGATCAGTTAGATATGAGCTCACTAATATTCCTAATGAATATGCAGTGGAAGTGAAGAATAGATTTAAGGGACTAGATTTAGTAGATAGGGTCCTAGAAGAACTATGGACAGAGGTTCGCAAAATTGTTCAGGAGGCGGCAACAAAAAACGTCTGAGGAGCCTTATGACGAAGGTGAAAGAAGAAAGTGCAAAAGCTGGGTTGCAGTTAAACCTCAAAAAAACCAAGATTATGGCAACCAGCTTGATGTATTGTCGAAGGCTTTCTGTGCTCCTGCCCTCTGAAGATGCTGGCCACAGATGCTGGCAAAACGTTAGGAACCACAACTTCCAGAACATGGCCATACAGCCCGGAAGACCCACAACAGCAACCAGCTTGATTGATAACTGGTAAATAGAGGGAGAAAAAGTGGAGGCAGTGACAGACTTTGTATTTCTAGGTGCAAAGATTACTGCAGATGCTGACTGCAGCCAGGAAATCAGATGTCTACTTCTTGGGAGGAGAGCAATGACAAATCTTGATAAAATAGTTAAGAGCAGAGACATCACACTGACAACAAAGGTCCGCATAGTTAAAGCAATGGTATTCCCCATAGTAACCTATGGCTGCGCTAGCTGGACCATAAGGAAGGCTGACTGAAGGAAGATAGATGCTTTTGAACTGTGGTGTTGGAGGAAAATTCTGAGAGTGCCTTGGACTGCAAGAAGATCAAACCGGTCCATACTCCAAGGAATAAAGCCAGACTGCTCACTTGAGGGAATGATATTAAAGGCAAAACTGAAGTACTTTGGCCACATAATGAGAAGACAGGATACCCTGGAGAAGATGCTGATGCTAGGGAAAGTGGAAGGCAAAAGGAAGAGGGGCCGACCAAGGGCAAGATGGATGGATGATATTCTGGAGGTGATGGACTCGACCATGGGGGAGCTGGGTGTGGCAACGGCCGACAGGAAGCTCTGGTGTGGGCTGGTCCATGAAGTCACGAAGAGTCAGAAGTGACTGAACGAATAAACAAAACACTGATTTATTCACAGACCCTTCTCACAGAAATCAATAGAATGTAAAAGAACCTCCATATTCCATCATGCTTCAAAGTCCTTGTTATACATGTTTCATGATGGCTGATTTCCATCAGAGTGTATGATACAACTCAGCTTTTGAAATAGCCAACCCTTGGAGAATGCTTTTTCACAGGATAGTAACTATTATGGTGTAGAACTGAGGTTGCAATGCAGGACGAAATATAATATAGGTATCACCCTTCAGTTTACAGTTACATGGTGAAATTGAAAAAAGATGGATGGCACACAGTAAAGCCACTACACACCTGAGTTTTTATCAGCTCCCACACAAAGTTCTGAAATATAAATCAGATCCCTGGTATAACTGACTATTGTTTAATTGCACTAAATGTGAACAAACCATCATCTTCTCTTTGAGTGCTTTGTCATTGTCTTCAATGAGCATTTGTAAAATCTGTCAACAATCTCTATAAACTGGTAAAAATGAGATGTCTGTGCATAAATGCTCCTCCATGGAGAGATAATAACAATTCGATACAATAACCCTAATACTTTAATAGCTTATTAGTGTAGAAGATGAATACTGACTTCATAGCACAATATTAGAAGGTGAAATATTACATCAGTGGTTCAGGAAGATCTTTTGGACAAATGTGTAGGACTAGCATATTATGCTAACCAGCCATGCTTCATGTAACTTTAAACATTATTAATGCAGGCTAAATCTGGTAGTAAATATTCATAAAGCTAAATCTCCATTAAGTGGCCAAATCACAAGACATATTAATTTAAATCAAGAAATAACATTAGCAGATGAAAAAGCACAATATTTCAAGATAGCAAAAAAGAATTAGTGGCTTTGAACTAGGATACCTCTCTTCTTACTAAAATAAGATGTTAGGAAATGTGTATCTGGTACATAGGCAAATCACATTTTAGATTAATTCTTTCTTGTTTTGCTTCTGTTTTACTCATAATGTTCTCCATTTCTACCTTAGAACAGGAAGTTCTAGCTGGATGGATGGATAGACAGATATTAGGAAACAACCATATATCTTAATTGCTTCACAACATAAGACCAAGCTTGATTGGGCGTCAATCATTAAGAGACATTCGGAAGAAAAGACTGATTTCTTTAGAAACCAGAGCCAAAATGGATGCACTGTTGAATTCAAACTGCCCTTATTCTCGTGCATGCTATTTTTTCCCAGTATGCTCAAGAGCTTTCCATTTCTAAATAAGGAGCAGAAGCAAGGTTTGGGGAGCAGGGTGAAAGTGATTTCAGTGATACTTGCAGCAGAAATAGCCTTCTATGTGAAATCCAGTGGGATCTTGCTCAGTGTAGAGTTTTGTCCTTACCGTATTGTAACACGCACACGCATACCCACCTTGATTGCAAGGTCCTTGCTTTCTGGATCGTCTCATCTGTACATTTTATCTTTGTTAAGGGATAAGTGATCAAGGACATGCATTCCTTGCTTGGCTGGAATTGGAAGGCCACCAAAATGTTTGACTGTCAGACACATTCATGTGTAAAACAGTGACTGAACTGAGCACATTTTCTTTTTAACCAAACTGACTTTTCAGACCACAATGAGCACCAGATAGGGTGCTGCGCGCTCGAAGGCGAGCTTATAGTAGTACCAAATGCTGTAACTGCATCTGCTCTCAACTAGCCAGAAATCATGTTTAATAACAAGAAAATCTACTTCGGCCAAATCCCTATTGGGAGGGCTTTACCACGAACAAAAGAGCCCCGTGAGTAGTGATTTCCATAACAGATGCAGGATCTGATGCATGACAGCTCAACAGAGTTTTTCTCTTCCATTATTACCCGGCATATCCATCTGCAAGAAATAGCTCTTTCATTTTATTAATTGCTCCTTGTGTCCCATGCTTTGTTCTGACAATATGTTTTTGTGCTACTTAGAGCATGGCAAAGGCCTAGTTTCCTTTATCAGTAAAGCTCGAAGTACAGTGTCTTTCAATGGGGATAGAAATAAAATCTCATAGTAGTCCAACCATCTACTCCTTTCTTTTTCTCTTTGTCTCTGTTGGTCTCATGTTTAAAGAAATGTTAAGTCTTTTCTCCATCAACACCTTTTTAATCATTGAGATTAATCAAGCTTGTGAAATCCAAACTAATGACACCACAAGAACAAGATCTGAGCATGGGGCCGAGGGAAAAGAACACATTGCCAGAGTCCAGATCCAGGGGTGAGGGAAGGGAAGATGATGTTCTGTCACTACAAAAAACAAAAACAAAAAACCAAACCAAACCAAACAAACCCCAAGGTTCCTTTAAAAAAAATCACATTGGGGAATATTTATATAAACTGTTTCCTGTATTTATGTACCTATTGCCCATCTCAGATAGCAGCAAATAAAACAAAGGACATTCTAAACAGAGAACTGCTAGCTTGCTCTAAAACAGAGAGAGGGTCTTTGTGCATTTCAATTTGGAATTGTGGTTTGATGGGTACAGAACTTGTTACCATAACATGCTTTTCAGAAGAAGAACTATTCTCAAGATCCTTGTGCCTAGGCAAGAGGAAAGGACAAATGAAGGCTGGGACAAAACACCAAAATCATAATCAGGAGGAGTGACCTGAAATACAATGGGAACCAGTGCTGCTACTTTACAGGCCTAAAATATATGTGAACAAAATTTTAATGCTCACATCTCCCTCTCTCATTCCTTCCACATCCATGCATTTCCTGCAACCAGCAAGAAACATTAGGAATAGGTATAGGGCAGGCTAAAGACTGATTTTTAAAGTTGCTGAGAAGATGGATCCCAAAATATATGGTCATTATACTTCCTTCTGAGTTCTACATTTATAAAGGAAATCAAGCCATTTTTATAAGAATCAGTTCCAAAGCACAACAGGATAGTTCATTTCACTTCTTCATAACATTATGAGTTACAAAAACCATGTTAGTTTATTCTAAAGGAAGTTTAGTAGTCATCCAAACGTCACAGCATCCCAAATTATATTTATTGTGTTTCTGGTAGAGTTAAAAATCTCAATGAGGAATTTATGCTTTAGCTTTTATTCACCATGGCAACAGATCACAGGCAGAATATGTCATCGTTTCGAGGTTGACTAAGGAAAAGAAGACATGATTTATTAGAAGGATAGTAAGAACAGATGTGCGCAAATTAATGGCATAGCAGGCTACGGATCTCCATGGACAAAAATGAATTCTTGGGAGACATTGTATTAATGCCTTTGACAGAGTTAGGATACGGGGTGGCAGCCTTCTGCCCAAAGGCTGCATGTGCCCAGCCCCATTTTTTTTGGCCTCCAAAATTACAGATTTTTGACAATATCGGTTTTGGTGGGCATTTTCTGTGGGAGTTGATGAGAGGGATAAAATAGATACATTAAGTCTCTACAAGGCTTAATGAATCTATTCTGCATTAAAATAACCTTCCCCCCCAAATACCACCCAAAGGGCTGAAATCTTGGTCCTATATTCCGATGACATCAGCTCTATCCTCATAGTTCTCGGAGGTTAACACGCTGCCCCTCAGAGTAAACCTTACATACCCTCTTTTAGGGGGTCCAGCTACAGTTCAATTCATCTTTTGTACCCTTGACAACTGCTATCATGTGCTTTCTTAATCTTCCCTTTTGCAGGCAGTGCATGCTCAGCTCCATCAGCCATCTTTATGGGACTTGTTTTTCAAACCTTTGATCATTCTGGTTACCCTCCTCTGGATACGCATCTGTTTGTCAGTGTTTGTTTGTTAATATTTGCCACCAAGAACTCAACACAATACTTCAAATGCAGTATGGCCTACACAAAATAGAGTAAAAAACTTCCTTCTTATTCTCTCCACACTGTAATAATGTCAGTGAAGACTAGGTTGCATGAGCCTTTTACCTGCTCCTCTGAGACAGCTTTACCCCATCCTCTTGGCCAGGGGCAACTCTAGGAGATTTGAGTAAGTGCAGTTTTGATGGCAAGCAGTAATGACTCTCTTCTTTTCCTTTAATAAGATGGCTCTCCTGACTCCAATTAGGATTCTACCTGAGGGGACTAAGCAAGATGGGGGGGGGGATATCTTCAATTGGTGTTTTTGGATCTCATATTTGGATAGTGTGCATGTTCTTCTGTTTCCCTAAGCAAATTTCTCTTAAAGCGGAAGAATGAATGACAATTAGTGAGGCAAATTATCCCAATTTTAAAAACATTACCTATATTTTCCATTATAAGATGGCAAACCCAGCTGGATAAAATATTTAATATTATGTCACTGTCTTTTGTGTTAGAGCATTCTAATTACATGAATAATTGAAGATTGTCAAAAGAATCCCAGGACATAGGAACAGTTTTCATTATGTATTCCCAAGGAAAACAAAAAGGATATTGCAGTGCCATGATAAATCAAAAGCCAGTTAAACTTTAGGCTTATCAAACCCACAGAAAGCTTCTATCCTTAATTACTCTAAGAAGAGAAAACAGGAGCAGAAGTATGAATGTTCAGGCATTAGTATCAGTCTGTCCTGTGTTTTATTCTGTAAAGTGCTATGTCGGTGTCCCTAAGGGCAGTAAGAGCTAAAACAATTTGCATTCCATGTAATTATTGCAAATGCTTCCTGAGTTTTCAATTTTTTAATTGTTCTTGAAAAATGTTGAGAAAAAAATGACAGCACAGTTCAAGAATGCAACATGTTAATATTTTAAAAACAGCAGAGAAATGTATTGTCATTTGTAATAGAAAGGTAAATGATGTGGTTGATCTGTGATGATTCATTATATGACACACACAGGCCACCATGTGAACCAGTCCTTAGTATCCTAACTGAAATGGGCAGAAAGATTTCCATAAAAAGAGAACAGCTCATGTGTTTTCAGTGCTTGTGTTCCGAAGCTCAACTAAAGGAAAAACAAAAGTGACACATACTCCATAGAACCTGGGTGTCTAACCTTTTGGCTTCCCTGGGCCACACTGAGTGAAGAGGAATTGTCTTGGGCCACACATAAAATATAAAATATAGTTAATGTATATAAGTAATAAAACTTCATTTATTTTTTTATATTTTTATTATAAAATTTTAAAAAAGAGGGCAACATAAAACTAGTGGGATATCTGACCTTTTTTTGTGAAACTAATGCATCAATGTCTGGTTCGATGAAGGTGGTTGCAATTCTCAGTGAGTTCTCAAGGTGCTCGTCAGCTTTTACCTGGGAGAACCATCACCCATTGGTGACTGCTGGTAACGGCGCATTTCTCTGCCGGAGCCGCTGACGGCCTCCCCTTCCCGCTCGGCATCTCGGTTCTGCTCTCGCCTACTAGCTACAGATGCATTAATGGTAGAGCGGTGGTCTCCACTTGGTTTGCGAGTCAAGTTGCAAAACTGACTTCAGCGGCTGCTCGGAAACCGGTGGAAGGCACTGCCTGCCTGCGTGGGAAGCCGAGAGGAGAAGCGGATGCTCTACGCAGGCAATGTAACTACCCTGAGATTTGTTACTGTCTCAAATGTACCAGGATTGTCTCTTTTTGGTGTGGGCCTGGCTGCAAAACAGAAGAAAGAGAGAACGGCAACCAAAAATGGCAAAATAATGTTAACAGTTTACGATTTTTGGGGGCCACATTACTAGCTGTTCAGGGCCGCAGATTGGACTCACCTGCCATAGAATGTGGATAATGGTTTCTATTTGAATACACACAGCTGCATTTGTAAGGCATCTGGTTTCAAGACAGAGAATGCATGTTCAGACTGCTTTGAACACATTTAAAAGCCTTATATTAAAGATGGGGATCTGTACCTTCCAGAAGCTGATTACAGCTCCCATTGATCTTGACCACTGGCAATGCTGGCTGGAGTTTATGGACACTGGAGAAGTTGGAGAGCTATTGGTTTGGTTCCCCACCTCATCTGTATATAATCATGTGTGGGGAAATGGCACCATAATGACTAGACTGAACCCTGACATTACATTTCCTAACTAGCCTCTTCCCTAGTATCTGCACACATTTACAGTAATTTGGTTGTACTGTATATATAATGATTTCCATATGTATTCTTGAAGACTGCCCCTTCAGATAATTCAATTGTTCAGTAAAACCCTGGATATTACTGATCTGCATTTAGTAGATTTTGGATGTAAGGGCCAGAATTTTGATCTGGATAGATATCATACTCAAATGAAGGACAGAGTCTCCAAAGCAGTCTGACCAAATAATGTAATTTATATCATTTGCATACATTTATTTTATTTGTGTTATGTAAATGAAATACATGTATGCAAATGTGGTAAATTTGGGGAACACATCTTTCTCCCAGTTGATCCATAAAAATGAGGTTTTACATTTGGGGTTAGGAGATGGTTGATCCAGAGGAGTGAAGTTCGTAGGAATGGCTCTGCTTCTTCTTACACATTCACAGACATTGTAGCATAATTCATCTTCTCGTTGTATGCGACTCACATTATGTTGTGTAATCTAAGGTTGAAAGATTTGTTAGCACAGAATACAGTATATCTGAACTGGAAATCTCCTGCTTCATATATTAGTCTTCTAAAGAAGAACAAGGTAGATATATAATTCAGGAAAAAATAATCTTGCCCCAAATTGCACATTAGTTTGTTGCTAAGTCACCTTTACTATGAAAAGAAGAATTGAAATTGATTTTACTCATGCATAAAATGATATGGAAATTGGGTTATATTTCGGTTAGCATTTTATCGATATATGGAAGGGATGGTCAGGAACATAAACCTGTTCCTACTCCCTACTACTCAATGAACTGAGATGGGAGGTGGGTTTCAGGGATTTCAAAAGCGAGCTAGTAGTTACTTAAGCCTGATATGTCCATCTTGGGTTCTTCCCCAGAGAAGGAGGTGGAGCAGGAAATGAAAGCAAGGATCTTAAGTGCCAGTCTTGCAGGGTAGTCCAGAAAGGAAGCATGCCCAGATGAACTAAATATACTTTATTGTAAGTTTACATTAACAGAATCTTGCAAGTCTGAAATTACATTTCTCCTCCCATCTCCTTTACAGCCCAAGAAACTAGGGAAGGTCCCTTCTGAGACATTTGCCATGCCCACATTCCTGTTGTGGGCTAAGCTGTCTTTTGTCAGACTATTGTCCTGGCTGTGGCTCTTCCCACTGTCTCCCAAGGTCATTCCCACATACCATTACATTTTTTGACCCGAGGACTCTATTCAGTAGACTCATTCCTTGTGACACCTTCAGACTGAGCTCCAGTTTCTGATCCTGACATACAGCCTCTAGCCCCTACATAACACTATTGGTAGCCAAGTGGAGGAATAGGGGGCTAAAGAGCAGAGAAGTACCAGATTGCATGTTTGGGCTCCCCAGGAGAGAGCCTCTCAGGGAATCAGAATCATAACAAGTACCAACAATAAGAAACTTTAGAGGACATTATGAAAGGCTGAGATTCATCCATTTCATCCACATCGCATGCCGTTCAGAGGTTTTAGCCACGATTTGGTTTCTTGGATAATTCCTGGACCGAGAGGCCCTTCGAACAGTCACTCATGCCCTGGTTGTCTCCAATATAGATTACTGTAATGCGCTCTACATGGGGCTACCCTTGAAGAATATCCGGAAGCTACAGCTGGTACAGAATGCGGCCGCGCGGGCAGTTTTAAGTGTACCAAGATCGACACATGTAACACCTCTGCTCCGTGAGCTGCATTGGGTGCCAGTTTGCTTCCGGGTCCAATTCAAGGTGTTGGTCATTACCTTTAAAGCCCTACATGGCATGGGCCCAGGTTATCTGAGGGACCGCCTCCTCCCCGTTACATCATCCCGTCCTACCCGATCTTGCAGGGAGGGCATGCTGCGGACCCCCTCTATGAAAGAATTCCATCTAGCAGGGTCTCGGAGGCGAGCCTTCTCTGCAGCAGCACCTGCCCTATGGAACATCCTCCCCACAGAGATAAGACAGGCCCCTTCACTCCTGGACTTCCGAAAAAAATTGAAAACCTGGCTCTGTGAGCTCGCCTGGGGCAAGAGGGAAAGTGGTCAAGCTTGGGGATGGCTGATTGCTTGAGCCTCCCCAAATATTTTAAACAGACTTCAGCAGCACGGCAAAGCATCTGCCACTTGGTTTTAATTTTAATTTTAATTATATTTATTATATTTATTTTATTTTATTTTATTGTGTTTTTATGTTGTTGTATTATTGTTGTGATTGTGAACCGCCCAGAGTCCCTCCTTGAGGGGGAGATGGGCGGTCATATAAATTAAATAAATAAATAAATAAATTCAACCTTCACTTGAATTAAGATCATGCTTCTAGAGTCATATCTCTCCTATAGAATACATGATTTTGAGGCACTGGATCTGTAGATGGGCTTCAATAGCTCTTTGGCTCTAGTATTTCTGTAAGATGGATTTACTGGCTCTTGACCATGGCTGCGTATCCTCTCTCTTGCTTCCTGTTTCCTGAAGGACAGAACAAAGCCTTAAGGCATGTATTTCTCTGCAAGTCTTAAAATGAAGAGCAGAAAAATCTGATCTAAAGGGTTCTGCAGGAGCTACAGGGACCTTAAGTAGAATGCTAGGTGGCCACATGTGTTTGCCTATTCCTGTTTCAAAACATAACTTGTCACTAAACTAAACACTATACATGTAATCATGTAACCATAGTAGTACATGATGCAGCAATTTCACTAGAATTGGGCATACTCTTAGCCAAACAAAAATTGGGCATACCTAGTTATAACATCTTTCCTTGCAGCAGAAGTGTTACCTGGAAGGAACACATATGGATCCATTTTTGCTGTTTGTTTACTAAACACACACAAACACAGGGGAGACTGTCTTATTTTTTCATGCAGAGAATTATAACATACAGTGATAGCTTTGAGTGTGAACAGGTGCAGGGAAGGGTGTGTATGCATGTGTGTGAGTGTGCATGCATATGTATATATGCTGTCCTTCATTTTTACAAAGCTGTTGGTCTTGAAAACAACGGCTCTTTCATAATTTCTGTGTGACCTCCCTTCCAAAACTGCAACCTTTCAACCTATGCATGGAAAAAGAGGTGGTGACATGTGCACACAACAGATGGGGGACCCAAGGTAACAGAAACAGTCAGGATTCCTAATGAAAAGCACTCTTACAGTACACCAGCTGTCTAATTGCAAGGTTGCACTTCATCTGTTAAGTCCACCCAACT
The DNA here is from genome assembly GCA_023362775.1 of Charina bottae. Lineage (NCBI taxonomy): Eukaryota > Metazoa > Chordata > Lepidosauria > Squamata > Charinaidae > Charina > Charina bottae. The sequence goes on along the minus strand of JALMGJ010000001.1, from coordinate 231,073,973 downwards.
TGACAGATAAATGAAAAGTCTAAGAAAAGCATTTATTGTTTCTCAGGCAAGTTCAAACTGGAGATGGGTAAATAACTGGATTCATTTCCTTTTCAAAAGAAAACCAAAACCCCTAGCCAGACAAGCATGAAAGAAGAAAACTTACCGAACAGATCATGGCATCTGGTCCCATCACTTCCTGGTAAATAGAAGGGGAAGAAATGGAAGCAGTGACAGATTTTATTTCCTTGGGCTCCAAGATCACCGCAGACGGTGACTGCAGCCATGAAATTAAAAGACGCTTGCTCCTTGGGAGGAAAGCTATGGCAAACCTAGACAGCATATTAAAAAGCAGAGACATCACCTTGCCGACAAAGGTCCGTATAATTAAAGCTATGGTTTTCCCAGTAGTAATGTATGGCTGTGAGAGTTGGACCATAAGGAAGGCTGAGCGCTGAAGAATTGATGCTTTCGAGCTGTGGTGCTGGAGAAGACTCTTGAGAGTCCCTTGGACTGCAAGGAGGTCAAACCAGTCAATCCTAAAGGAAATCAACCCTGACTGCTCATTGGAAGGACAGATACTGAAGCTGAAGCTCAAATACATTGGCCACCTAATGCGAAGAGAGGACTCACTGGAAAAGACCTGATGCTGGAAAAGACTGAAAGCAAAAGGAGAAGGGGACGGCAGAGGATGAGATGGTTAGATAGCATCACCGATGTAATGAACATGAATTTGAGTAAACTCCGGGAGACAGTGGAGGACAGGAAGGCCTGGCGTGCTATGGTCCATGAGGTCACGAAGAGTCGGACACGACTAAATGACTCAACAACAACAACAAAGTCTTCTAAAAGTTCCCCTTAATTTATTTGATTCAATTTACAAAGTTTACATTGACTGCTAAAATATAAAACAGATCACAATTTATATTAGGCACAGATTATTGCTTTAGCACAATTTGAAAACTCCAGGAGCAAAGATGACATTTGTTTTGATGTCACATGAACTCAGAAACAGATTTAAGAACAAGGCTCTTAAGAGAACTTGCAGAATGCTTCCATTCTAGTATCTTTATACCCTGTTACCAGGCTAAGGCGTCATCCCTGAAGCAGACACGTGGGCAGCTCCCTCAGACTCTGTATCTCAGACATACAGAAAGAGACCCTCTCAGAGACACCTGGTTAGGGTATAATTATAGAGTACTAGAATGTAGAAGCAGCATATGCAAAAGGAGCATTTTTTGGAGACCAAACATTAACAGTTTCATGTACCAACTGCCTTATCCAATGGCAAAACTGTAGAACTATGAAAATTGCTAAAGCTTTGGACTCAAATCTTTACTGAGTCCCCATTTTCAGTTCCAAAGTAGAAAACCATTGAGAGGTTCTTGAAGTTTTACTTTGAAATTTCCGTGGACTCAGATCATCCATCTTTCCCCCCCCCCAAAGCCATATCTTTCTCTGAAGCTACAGGATTGTCAGGATCATCAACTTTCCTCCAGCCAACTAACCATTTCACAGCTGCAAAAATTAAACCAGCCAGAACTATAGCTGCAAGAATAACTCCAATAGTAACCCCAACAATTTTGCCATATCGTGATTTACCTGTGAGAATTGGTTTACTTTGGGTTGGGGACACTGGAATTTCTTTAGTCTCATGTTCTTCTGGAGGAACAGGTGTAGGGGTAATTGGGGATGTAGGAGGAACGGCAGGTGTAGCGGTAATTGGGGATGTAGGAGGAATAGGAGGTGGGACAGGATGAACTGATGGGGGGGGGGTCCAGGTCTGGTACTGGTGGGGACTTTAGTCTTGACACAATGTGGAACAGGAGGATTCCATTTACTATTAGCGCCACATCTAACCATACTGGCCCCTACCAAAGTATAGCCAGGATTGCACTCAAATAATATACCAGTGCCGTATTTATATTTAGGTTTAACTAGAGTTCTCAGTCTCCCGTTTGGCAGGTTTGGTCTCCGACAAAAGTCCTTTTTACATTCAGGTGGAGGTGAATTCCACTTTCCATTTAGACCATCAGCTGCAACTATACAGGTAATAGATGAATTTCCAATAAGGGAGTAATCGGCATCACACCAGTATATAACTATCGAGCCAATACCATATTTGTCTGAAGGTTTAAATTCATACCTTCCATTGGAAATTATAGGAGGGACAACACAAGGAATATGTTGGCTTTGTGGAGGTTGTCTATCCCAGTTAACTCTGCCTGATTTTAGAACACATCGAAGGGTAGATGGGCCTATTATTCTGAACCTATGATCGCAGGCAAAAGTTACTGTTTCACCAAGCCGGAGGTCAGTTGAGCTTACTATTCTGTCATTATCTACATGTGGAGTTGGACATCGCCTTCCTCGATGAAATGTAGGAACGTTCGTCCACGCTCCAAGTGGAAGACATGAAATAGAACGAGGCACTCCAGGTATAGGTTCATAACCTATGATGCAAGTTAATGGCAAAACAGTTCCAGTAGGATAGCTGTCTTTTAGGGTTCCTCCACCTCTTAGAGAAGAATGGGGGGGTAGCGTTGGAGTTGGGCAGTCACACAAAACAATGGAAGACAGGAACAGCAGGACCAAGGCCACTGTAAGGACTTCATTGGAGCAAGGAGAAAGACCCATCGGAACACCTACACAATCTGGAAAAACATTACCTGAGCTTACGGACAAAAAAAGGTGGGGTTTGTAGAAGAATTGAAACCGTCTGAATATTAATATTTTGAGCAAATATTTAACAAGCACTAGAAGCAAGTAGGTACATAAGAATAGTTTTTACGTTATATTTGTGGTTAGGCTTGAAGAAGAAGCTGGTCAGAACACCTAGCTTTAACTTCAGCAGGTGCACTAAGCAGATATAGCTTAGCAAGTTGGATCTATTTTAAAACTTTGTCTTTTTATTATTAATTTGTAACCAATCACATTTATAATCTTGTATTTCCTTTTTGGTTGATTATAAATATACCCTGTTTCCTGTGTATTGGGGTCTTGCCCATGGAATGTTACCAAACGAGTCCACCTGTGCTTGACCAGGCTTTGCAAACCCATAAAACACTTTGGAGACCAAAGTGCTCTAGTGTCCTGCTTGAGGAGTCAAGAGAAGGAAGAGAAAACGTTTTGTCCAACAGGTTCCAGAATATTAGGACAGAAAATGGAACACCACCGCTTTTCCGCTACAGGGGTGTGAGAAGCGTTGCATTCAGAGCGGGGCGTTCAAAAATCCCAACCAACGGGAAGGAATTTTGTAAGGTGCTGGCATGCCCCAGATAACTTTGGAGTTGACTCTCTCCAGAGAAACATTGCAAAGGCATGCTTTTCTGGAGCTGCGCAGCAGGTGGTGGCCCACTGGCAGGAACTCTTGCCACGTAACATCCCCAAACCTTGCATCAGGGGGCAGTGGGAGAAGATAGCGGGAGAATTACAAACACTGGCGGCCTTCCTCCCCCATGGTGTAATTCCCTCCCCAAGCTGCCTTCCGGGGATCTAGGCCTAGCCTGTGCTGCTTAACTATGGTGACTCTATGTGTCTGTGAGTTAACTGGGCCTACAAGGCCCCCTGTGAGTAATTCCCAGGGGAATCCTCCCCTGGGACCTCCCACCTGCCCTGGGACCTCCCAGGACACCCCCCCCCAGCCTGTCAGGTGGCTGTCAGTCCTTGTCTGCCCCAGGCATGTACCACTAGGTCCTCTTGGTACGCCCCCTTCTCCCCCAGGGTCTACCTTGGGCCTTTCTGATAAGCCTCAGGCACCGCTCCATTACGATGACCTCTCCTGCTGGGTGGCTTCTGGTCTCCAGGGCCTCTGCAAAAGCCGGCTGCCCCTGGACCATCTAGGCCCCTGCTTCATTCCTGCTGGACCTTTCCTGGCTCGGCACAGCCTCGGTATCTCCAGGCAAGCTCAGCCCAGCAATACTGAAGCAGCCGTGGGCAACCTTTTGGTAGTCAAGGCTGCGCTTAACGTCTTTTCAGGGGCCGGGAGATGCAAAGTGGGTAGGACAGCACCACATATATGGGTGGGGCTAGAGTTTGGGCAGGATTCTGTAGATTCTCCTCTTTTTAAAGGTGATATTTTAATTGTGAAGGTGGCTGAGTTTGCAGAAATGGCTAAATGGACTTGTCTGATCAAGGAGGGAGCTAGTTACTTTTATAAAAAGGCCAGAAACCCTGGATAAATGGATAAAAATGCACTGCTGATTTCGGAATTTATTGATTAAAATGGTTTGTTTATGGGAAGAAGCGAACTATGATATGCAATATGGCAGGGTGGAGATAGTAATTACTATGTTTTTAACTGCTGCAAAGAAGAGCAGAAGTGGCTACCTTAGATACCTTTCTTTTTCTTGCTTTTTCGTGATTCTTCACTTTTTCCCTCTTTTTTTCCTATTTCTTCTATGTTTCTGTAGTTTTTTTATAATGTTTGTAAAATTTTCTTTTAATAATTTTTTTTTAAAGGTGGTATTTTAGAGCTCAGGCTAACATTTTCGTTTATTTCCCATCTCATGGGAAAACCAACCTGTAAGCAGGTCGGTGACGATGCATGAAATATCAGTTGGGACGTACTGGAGTTGAAGATGCTATTTAGCAGCTTCAAACCAGTGATGACTCTGCAATTGTTGTTATACAACTTTGAGTGGAAGTGAGCTAGGAAAATGAAATTAACTGCTGTAGGATCTTTAGAGGCCTACTGTTTAACTGACAAGCACAGAAGTCTGAACTATTATATTTCAAATGCGTCCTCAAGGTGAATGGAAAACTTGCCAGACATCAGTGTAAATTTTTATTTATTTATTTATTTATAATTCGATTTGTAGTTACCGCTCCATCTCCCCACAGGGGGACTCTGGGCGGTTTACAAAAATCGGCAATTAAAATTCAACAATTAAAACAGCATATATTACCTATAATACAATAATAATTAAAATAAATATAAAATCCAAGATGCGATGGGTTGATATTTAAAAGGGCTCTATGGCACTAGCCATCCCCAAGAGGAACTATTCCCCCCCCTCCCATGCAAGGCGGCAGAACCAGGTCTTTAAGTTCTTTCTGAAGGCCGGGAGCGATGGGGCCTGCCTCACCTCCGGGGGTAGCATATTCCAAAGGGTGGGCGCCACTATAGAGAAGGCCCGCTTTCTAGACCCCGTCAGGTGAAATTCCCTTACCGACGGGATCCGCAGCATGCCCTCTCTAAATGACCGAGTGGGACGGTTTGATGTTATGGGGATGAGACGGTCCCTCAGGTAACCTGGTCCCATGCCATATAGGGCTTTAAAGGTGATAACCAACACCTTGAATTGGACCCGGAAGCACACAGGTACCCAGTGCAGCTGTCGCAGCAGAGGTGTCACATGTGCCGATCTTGGGACACCAATAATTGCACGAGCAGCCGCATTCTGGACCAGTTGAAGCTTCCGGATACTCTTCAAGGGTAGCCCCATGCAGAGCGCATTGCAATAGTCTATATGGGAGATGACCAGGGCATGAGTGACTGTACGGAGGGCATCCTGATCCAGGAAAGGGCGTAACTGGCGCACAACACGAAGTTGTGCAAAAGCCCTTCTGGCCGCGGCTGCCACCTGCTCTTTGAGCAGGAGCCGTGAGTCCATAAGAACCCCCAGATTCCGCACCTGGTCTGAATGGGGTAGTGCAACCCCATCCAGAACTAAAGATGATAACTTTCTGGATCCACAGGAGCCATCAATCCACAGCCACTCCGTCTTACCAGGGTTCAGTCGAAGCATGTTGTTCCCCATCCAGACCCCCACAGCCTCTAGGCACTGAGAAAGGGTAGCCACTGCATCACTTACCTCACCAGGGATGGAGATATATAATTGGGTATCATTTGCATATTGATGGTACCTCATCCCATGGTGACGGATGACCTCACCCAGCGGTTTCATGTAGATATTAAATAGGAGAGGGGAGAGAACCGAACCCTGCGGCACCCCACAAGAGAGGGGGCGAGGGTCGGACCTCTCATCTCCTATTACCAACGATTGGGACCGGCCCTGGAGGAAGGAGGTGAACCAGCGTAAAACTATGCCTCCCACCCCCAACTCCCTGAGCCGTCCCAAAAGGATACCATACCACCTTGAATTGGACCCGGAAGCACACAGGTACCCAGTGCAGCTGTCGGAGTGGGGCGGCATAAGAGATGGTATCGAATGCCGCTGAGAGGTCAAGAAGAGCCAGGATGGATGCACTCTCTCCATCCCGCTCCCGCCAGAGATCATCTGTAAGTGTGACCAATACAGTTTCCACCCCATATCCCGGCCTGAAACCTGACTGGAAGGGGTCCAGATAATCCGTACCATCCAGGATCCTCTGGAGTTGCAATGCCACCACTTTCTCAACCACCTTCCCTAAAAAGGGGAGGTGGGAGACAGGACGAAAATTTTCCAGTACAGTAGGGTCCAGTGATGGTTTCTTGAGGAGGGGGTGCACCAGAGCCTCTTTAAAAGCAGCTGGAAACACCCCCTCCCCCAAGGATGCATTAACCATCACCTGGACCCAACCACATGTCACCTCCCAGGCTGCCTGTACCAGCCAGGAAGGGCATGGGTCTAGATGACATGTGGTGGCCCTTACAATCTGGAGGATCCTGTCCACTTCCTTAGGTCCAACAGGGTCGAACTGTTCCCAGATAACAGGGTAAGACTGTTCCCTCGGCATCTCCCCAGACTGTGCTACACGCTTAGAGTCCAACTTAGACCAAATCTGAGCAATTTTATCCTGCAGATGCTCAGAAAACTCCTCCGCATGGCCCTGCAGGTGGGTCACAGACTCCACCTTACCTAAAAGAGATTGTGTTATCTTAAAGAGGGCCGTCGGGCGGCATTCTGCAGACGCAATAAGAGCAGAGAAATATTCACGTTTCGCCGCTCTTACCGCCACAAGGTAGATCTTAACAGTGACTCTAGCTTGTGTTCGGTCGGATTCAGTCTTTGTCTTCCTCCAGTGGCGCTCTAGGCGTCTCTTGACCCTCTTCAAGACCCTCAACCCCTCCATAAACCAAGGGGAGTATCGGGTCAAGTGTGGTAAGAGAGACTGCATAGGCGCGATCCTGTCCAAGGCCCCGGCCGCCTCCCTATTCATGGCTGCGGCCAGGACCTCCGCTGGAGCGTGCAGTAGATCCTGAGGTATAACCCCCAGCTCCCTCTGAAACCCTATTGGGTCCATTAGTCGCCAGGGGCGGACCAATCGACTGGGTCCTGCCTCCCTGCGGAGTGGGGCGGCATAAGAGAATCTCAAGGCCACCAGGGCGTGATCTGACCATGACACAGGGGAAAGATGTAACTCTCCCCTCAGAGTACACTGCCACTGCTCCGACAAGAAAACTAAGTCAGGGGTGAGTCCACTGTCTCGAGTTAGGTCTTGGATAATCTGGAACAGGCCCATGGCTGCCATGGTAGCCATGAACTCCTGAGCTGCTTCAGAGGCACATCCCAGGGATGGCAGATTGAAATCCCCCAGAACCATAAGCCTAGGGAATTCCACCGCCAGCCCCGAGATGGCCTCTAGCAGCTCAGGCAGGGATGTCGCTACGCAGCAGGGAGGCTGGTACAGTAGCAACACTCCCAACTGTTCTCGAGAACCCAACTTGAAAAACAGGGTCTCACAACCGGCCACTTGCGGAGCAGCGCCCCTGAAGGCCGCCAGAGACTTTCGGATTACAACTGCCACCCCTCCTCCCCTGCCCCGGAGTCTCGGCTGATGCCACACCTGAAACCCGGCTGGGCATATTTCAGAGAGGGCTACTCCCCCCTCTGGGCTCAGCCAGGTCTCAGTGATACATGCCAGGTCTGCCCCCTCCTCCGTGATCAAGTCACATGTGAGGGGGCCTTTGTTGTTAACAGACCTGGCATTAAGAAGCAGCAGCCGGAAACCAGGGCCCTCAAGGATCTGCTGACCAGGGCCTGGGTCTGAACCTGGAGGGCCGGAACACGCCACCGGTAACAAACACCGGGGGCGTCTTCCCTGACAATGGCCCGCCCTCCGGTTCCTGTCATAACATCCCCGGCCCATCACCACTTCAATAGGGCAGCCCACCCCATTACCCCCAGAGTTTCCAGGTCCAGATGCCTCCACTCCCGGACCTCCAAAGACCCTGGGTTGAAACAAGGGTCCCCTCCCCCACTCACACATCTCTCAAACTCAATCAACTTCTGGTGATGGTAGGCCCCCCTCAGCGCACCAGCTTAGCTCTCGGTGCTGATAGGGCCTAACCACCCCAAACACACCTACTATGTCCCCCCCCCACAACCATTCTCACTAGTCGCAGAGGGGCACCATCCACTCCTGCCCACCACCTGTCTCTCACTCAGGGGTGGGCACTCATACATACAATCACACAGTCTTGGACCCCCCCCCGACTCTCTCACATCCAGGGGGAAGACCACACTCACACCACAGGGACCCTAAAAATCTCTGCCGCCTATAAATAGGTGTAGGTATAGATGGGGGCTTCCTCTTGTTGTTAAAACTAAAATTAGAAGGTCCAGTAAGAAACCTTCAGCAGTTGTTAATTTCATGGGGATATCATGGCTGGTCCTCCATATATGAATCTGTCGTCCCCCCTTAGACCCCCTCCCCCGACAGTTAGAGACCACCAGGCCCACCAAGAGTCCATCCGAGTTGGCGTCCGCTGCTGCCTTCAGGTCTAGCGCGCTCCGCCGCTCTGCTCTTTGATCTTATTGCAGCGCCAAGGTCTCTCAGGCCACCAGGGTATATTAAATCTCTGGGGCTCACCAGGTCCACCAATGACTGCGGGGGTTCGCCAAAGTCCATTCGGGCCCAAAGCTCACAAGAAATGTAGGTAGGAAATTTTCCCACAAGGCCCATCAACGTCCATAAGGCCCCCGTTGAGCTCCGCCACTCCACTCCACTCCACTCCACTCCACTCCACTATACCGGAGGGCCGCCAAGGGGCCAAATGCCTTAGTCCAGAGGGTCCGCCCAGTTCACAATGGTCTTGCCTGAGTCCACAAAGCCCGCAGGGGAAAGCACCGCATTCCGCCGTCTTCTCACACCACTCCAAACGGCCGTTGCATTCTGCTGCCCTGCTTCGCCGCTTCGTCGTCCGCTGCTCCACCCAGGGGGGTCCAGCCATCTCCCACCTCGGTCCAGAATGTTAAAAAGCCGAGGGAACCCACAAAATCCCCTACCCGCACCTCCAGGTAATAAAAAAGGCAGGGTAGGGTGGGATTCAGGAGACCAGGATCCTCTCTCCCAGAGCAGCGATCAGCGGCGGCTGCTCCCGGTCGCCATCTTGGATTTCTGATCTAAATGCTGGAATGCAGGAGGGTTAGTTTAGAACAGGAGTGGGGAACCTTTTTTCTGCCAAGGGCCATTTGGATATTTATAACCGGGGACTGGGGGGTGGGGTGGGGTGCGGGGTTTCTGGGATTTCCGCAGACCGGGGGCCGGAGTTTGCGGATGGGAGCCAATCACAACCACTGGGGGGCGGGGTTTGCGGGCAGGAGCCAATCGCGTAGAAGGGGCGGGGTTTGCGGGCAGGAGCCCCGCAGGCCTTAGGCGGGAGCTCCACAGGCCTTATACGGCCTGCGGGCCTGACGTTGCCCACCCCTGGTTTAGAAGATGTTCACGGCTGACATTCCTGGGCTCCATGAATGTAAATGAAAAGTGGAAAGAATCAGTGGGGACTGATCCCACAATACGCATCTCAGTCTAGGGGAGGTGCTCTTGTCTGTGCATCAGTATCAATCCCTATGAAGTTGGTAGAGAGTCTGGAGTGTTTTTATAGCTGCAGGCAAATCTAGGTCCCCAATGTAGCTTTCCAAATATTGATGAAAGGATCATCTTTCTGTTCCCTTTGTTCTCAGGAAAAGATATGATTCTGTAAGAGTATAAATGATGTATGAAATATAAAGAAAAGAGAAGCCTAGCCCCAAATGAACAGAGTAAAGGAAGCACTTAATGCTTTAATGTGTTATTTATCTATTTGTTAATTGGCACTGTCTTTAGACAAATTGCCTTTGTGAAGCAAAAACAAAACCTCAAGAGCCTAATAAATAATCGCTTATTTCACCCACATCTTTTCTTCACAAGCAGATGCATGTTTTCTTTCCATCTCACCAGATTTGTTTTTTTGTGTCCCCCCACCCCACCCCCTCAGGAGCCACTTCTTTTTATCCATCTGAAATTTTTCTTCTTTGCTAATGTGGTGAAATGAAAGACTGTGGAATAGACACATGGAAAATGTTTTGTCTCCGGAGATGAAACGTTGCAAGGAACTCCAGAACATTCTGTTCTTCCTGAAGACAACACCAGTCTGGCCATTCTGGGGGTGGTCTAGTAATTTTCCAGAAGTAAGCCTTTCAGAAGAGGAAGTGGTTTATGACGTAAGCAATTGCCTTCATGGCACACAAAATTCTTTCTCTTTGACTGAGTTTGCACAACACACTAACCCATGGTTAATTGGGACTGTACTGTATTGACTGAACATGATTGCCTGAGTTCTTCATACGATGCGCAACTGAACACAGAACACACTGAGCCACAAACTAAGAGAGCATATTTCATCTTGGTCTGGTGTTACAAAGCCAGCAATGATTACAATGAGAGGAGAAAGCAATAAAATTAGCCTTTCTAAACCTTGAGCAGTTCTCCATCCATGTTATTATTTTTCCAGCACACAGAGAAAACCTCCAGTTGCTGCCAGACTTGTTGAAAATACTGTGAATTGAACCTAGGATCTTTTGCATGGGTAAAATGTCAACTAAGCTGTTCAGGGGCTGGGGATGTTGTGACTTAGCTAGCTTACAATGTGAGGCAGTGTTGGGGTTTGTATATACCCAGGAATTTATAGATAGATAAATTATACTGGAGAGGCTTGATGTATCTAGGTGAGAAGTGAAATATTCTGCAAGTCATCCAATTAGCAGCCATTGTTGAAGGTATGATGTGGCAGTAATGACTCATACTACAGGTGCTATAGTTTAGTTGGGTGTGGCAGATGATGAGAGTGACCTATAACGTGATAGGTCAGTATTTGTATAAAAGAAGTGAAGTTCTTGTGTTCTTTCTTCTCTTTGCTGTATTCCTTCTCGTTGCTGTTATCATTTGTAACTGTGTTGGATGTTACTGGACTGTATTTTGGACTACGTATGTATATAAAGTAAATAGGCTATTTTATCTAATCTCTGCTTGAGTGTCTATTTACTGCATAGAACGTGGATCACTGGAGTCTTGGAAAAAGGAGCAGGCCGCCCCACGTTGCGTGCTCTGACAGGCAGGCCTGCCCATTGGCTTGTAGAAATACCGAACTCATTGTACTGGGAAGCATGACTGAAGAACTGGGTCTGGTGAAGAGCATGTCCACTTGGGTGCAACTTCACATGAATGTATGATATACAACTGTCCTTACATTCAAGGAACAAAAGTTGAGGGATAGCCCTGCAAAACTTACTCGGAGTTGACAGGAATAGATGATGATGATGATGATGATATCATCATCAGCAGCAGCAGCAGCAGCAGCAGCTTTTTTGTCTGAAATATTTGAAATGCCTTAACTGGAATAAAGTAATTACCTCAGACTATTACATTTCAAGAACAACTCTTTTTGTTTGATTCTAAATTACTTATGAGAGAGCCAGTTTGGTGTAGTGGTTAAGGCATCAGGCTGAAAACCAGGAAACTAAGTTCTACTCAGGCCCTAGGCAGGAAGCCAGCTGGGTGACTTTGGGCCAGTCACTCTTTCTCAGCTCTAGGAAGCAGGCAATGGCAAACCACTTCTGAAAAACCTTGCCAAGAAAATTGCAGGGACTTGTCCAGGCAGTCTCCCGAAGTCAACATTGACTCGAAGGCATCAATCAATCCTTACACTTACTAGTTCCATTTTGGTGATACCATTAAAATCTTGCCAAGTGATTCTCTAAATTCACTTCTTTCTGGCTCTCAGAGCCCTTTAAAAATGTACTCAGAGTTTGTAGCTAGGCAGGAAATGAGGATTCAAGGATGCATTTACAGAGGAAAAATTACTGAACAAAAATCCTATAATAAAAGTAGGCTTTCTGGATTTCACTGCAAAGGTTACTGGTCTACTAATGATTTGTAGAGAGCAGAGGAACAATTTCCAGCTTTCACATAGAATTTATTACTGTTTTAGTGCCGGCTTGTTGCCTCCAATTGAGATGATATTTCCTTGCTCATTCTTAAAGGACTGTCAGCAGCTGCAGATGTCTTCTGGACCTGTAATAGGTCTTTGTAAGCATGTGGGGGGACATTATATTTCTTTGTTTCTCCTGTTTCAACATTTCTCTTCATTTTCACTGAAGCATCTCTTCAGTTCTTGATCCAGGGATGTGTAATTGGTCCTTGTTCTATGTTTACATGAGACAGATGGAGCACATTGTACTGGGAATATCTGGAATTGCAGATGTATCATTGAGCCTTTCTTTTTAGAAATGGGGAAGGGGAATGGCTTCTTAATAAACATTATTAATAAACTAAATTCATTCTGTACAGTTTCAATTTACTGTGACAAAAGCACTTGCAGTGCTTTGCTAAGATTCCCCAATCATGTGGTACCGCAGGATGAATGGTAGCGTGACCTCACTCCATCTTTACACATTATGATCTTTACATCATTGGGGCCTGCAACCACACTGCTGCTCCAATATGCATTCATTATGCGCCAATAAATATCTGAAAAAGATTACATTCTAAAGAAATGGGATAGAGTATAGTGGCCAATCTACAAGCAGCTGTACATATGAAGCTCCTAGCCTTGCCTGTTTATTATGTATTATGATTATGATTATTAATATCATCATTATCATCATCCTAGTTTTTAGAAAAAAGATTTCCAGAGCCAAATATATATAATCAATAATTTAAAAGATATCCTTACCTGCAGGCTTAGAATTTAAACCACCATACAAAAAGGAAAAAGGGATGGGGAGGGAAATGGGAAAAACCTATTTCTTAAGAATTAGTACTCTTAAATATTAATTCTTATATAATAAGCAGCTACATATAAATCAGACAAAGGAGGAATCTAACGGAGTGAATTTTTGAGCAACGCTAATGGAATGGTCCTCCTCCTCTTTTCTTTGCAAGGTTACACAAAGAATCCAGTGTGGACCAGAATCTGCGCACGAAGAAAAAGGATTAAAATGCATCCCACCTAATTGAGGTAGGATCTCTGGCACCTGCTTTTGGCAGTCTCAAGCAAATGCAATGTCTGGAGCAGTTGTGCTGATAAAGCTTCTTCGTGCCTCTCTTCCTGAGACAGGGTTGTACGGTTGGGTTGGTTAAGCAGTTCGAGGGCAGAAGGAAGTGGTCAGCCAAGAACAGCTTTTATGGCAGCAGCCGAGTTTTCATGGTCTATAGCTGGGGTCCCCAATCTGTGGGCCGCGGCTTGTTAGGAAGTGGGCCACACAGCAGGTGAGCGGTGGTGGTCTGCGCGACTGGCTCCCACCTACAAACCCTGCCCCCCATCCGCACGATTGGCTCCCGCCTGCAAACCCGCCCCCTGGTCCGCGCGATGGGCTCCCACCTGCAAACACCCCCCCGGTCCATGGAAAAATTGTCTTCCACGACCGGTTCCTGATGCCAAAAAGGTCGGGTACCCCTGGTCTGTAGAATACATTATTTTCTGGCACTGGATCTGTAGATGGGCTTCAATAGCTCTTTGGCTCTAGTATTTCTGTAAGATGGATTTACTGGCTCTTGACCATGGCTGCATATCCTCTCTCTTGCTTCCTGTTTCCTGAAGGACAGAACAAAGCCTTAAGGCATGTATTTCTCTGCAAGTCTTAAAATGAAGAGCAGAAAAATCTGATCTAAAGGGTTCTGCAGGAGCTACAGGGACCTTAAGTAGAATGCTAGGTGGCCACATGTGTTTGCCTATTCCTGTTTCAAAACATAACTTGTCACTAAACTAAACACGATACATGTAATCATGTAACCATAGTAGTACATGATGCAGCAATTTCACTAGAATTGGGCATACTCTTAGCCAAACAAAAATTGGGCATAGCTAGTTATAACATCTTTCCTTGCAGCAGAAGTGTTACCTGGAAGGAACACATATGGATCCATTTTTGCTGTTTGTTTACTAAACACACACAAACACAGGGGAGACTGTCTTATTTTTTCATGCAGAGAATTATAACATACAGTGATAGCTTTGAGTGTGAACAGGTGCAGGGAAGGGTGTGTATGCATGTGTGTGAGTGTGCATGCATATGTATATATGCTGTCCTTCATTTTTACAAAGCTGTTGGTCTTGAAAACAACGGCTCTTTCATAATTTCTGTGTGACCTCCCTTCCAAAACTGCAACCTTTCAACCTATGCATGGAAAAAGAGGTGGTGACATGTGCACACAACAGATGGGGGACCCAAGGTAACAGAAACAGTCAGGATTCCTAATGAAAAGCACTCTTACAGTACACCAGCTGTCTAATTGCAAGGTTGCACTTCATCTGTTAAGTCCACCCAACTTGACAGATAAATGAAAAGTCTAAGAAAAGCATTTATTGTTTCTCAGGCAAGTTCAAACTGGAGATGGGTAAATAACTGAATTCATTTCCTTTTCAAAAGAAAACCAAAACCCCTAGCCAGACAAGCATGAAAGAAGAAAACTTATCCATAATTCTGATATTCCAATGGCCTTCAGAAAGAACTTAAAGACCTGGTTCTGCCGCCTTGCGTGGGAGGGGGGGGGGAACAGCTCCTCTTGGGGATGGCTGGTGCCATAGAGCCCTTTTAAACATCGACCCATCAAATCTTGGATTTTGTATTTAAATTTTATTGTATTAGAGAGTATTTATATATGCTGTTTTAATTGTTGAATTTTAACTGTCGATTTTTGTAAACCGCCCAGAGTTCCCTTGCGGGGAGATGGAGCGGTAAGTACAAATCGAATTATAAATAAAATAAATAAATAAATTTGAAAACCATCCTTACTACTTTACTGCTTACACTGAGTTTAACAGTGATAATCTAGTTCTCTGATTGCCAGTTCTGAGCTTTCAGTTTATATCAAGAGGATATAAACTTTCAATTTTTCATACAAATTAATTCCTTAAAAGTCTGAAAAGCATTTCTTAGAGAGCTGTTATGTTATATAACAATTGTACATCCAGGGTTGGACTGAAAAATAAAGAACATTTACATTCTACCTGAGCCGGTGGAACAGCTCCCTACACACAACTAGTCATAAGTTATTTACTAGAAGACTTGTCAATAATGATGAGAACTTTTACTCACTGTTGGATTATAAAAGAGTAGGTATAGTCATCTCCCAAAATGCAAGGGAAGAGAAAGAGGCATCAAATATAACTATTATTATTTACTGAAGAACACTCCTTCATTTAGTATGGCATTTCATCACTTGTTCCCTGACACATACTGTATGCTGAATATTACAGGCTGGGCTCCATTTAACCAAAGCACAACGCTTTCTGGTCACAGTGAATTTAGTGACATAAATTATAAGAGAAGTCTCCTAAAAGTTCCCCTTAATTTATTTGATTCAATTTACAAAGTTTACATCGGCTGCTAAAATATAAAACGGATCACAATTTATATTAGGCACAGATTATTGCTTTAGCACAATTTTAAAACTCCAGGAGCAAAGATGACATTTGTTTTGATGTCACATGAACTCAGAAACAGACTTAAGAACAAGGCTCTTAAGAGAACTTGCAGAATGCTTCCATTCTAGTATCTTTATACCCTGTTACCAGGCTAAGGCATCATCCCTGAAGAAGACACGTGGGCAGCTCCCTCACTTTGTATCTCAGACATACAGAAAGAGACCCTCTCAGAGAAACCTGGATAGGGTATAATTACAGAGTACTAGAATGTAGAAGCAGCATATGCAAAAGGAGCATTTTTTGGAGACCAAACCTTAACATTTTCATGTACTAACTGCCTTATCCAATGGCAAAACTGTAGAACTATGAAAATTGCTAAAGCTTTGGCCTCAAATCTTTACTGAGTCCCCATTTTCAGTTCCGAAGTAGAAAACCGTTGAGAGGTTCTTGAAGTTTTACTTCGAAATTCCCGTGGACTCAGATCATCCATCTTTTTTTTCCCAAAAGCCGTATCTTTCTCTGAAGCTACATGATTGTCAGGATCATCAGCTTTCCTCCGGCCAACTAACCATTTCACAGCTGCAAAAATTAAACCAGCCAGAACTATAGCTGCAAGAATAACTCCAATAGTAATCCCAACGGTTTTGCCATATTGTGATTCATCTGTGGGAATTGCTTCACTTTGGGTTGGGGACACTGGAGTTTCTTTAGTTTCATGTTCTTCTGGAGGAACAGGTGTAGTGGTAATTGGGGATGTAGGAGGAACAGCAGGTGGGACGGGATGAACTGGTGGAGTGGGTCCAGGTCTGGTAGTGGTGGGGACTTTAGTCTTTACACAATTTGGAACAGGAGGATTCCATTTACTATTAGCATCACATCTAACCATACTGGCCCCTACCAAAGTATAGCCAGGATTGCACTCAAATGATATACCTGTGCCATATGTATATGTAGGTCGAAATACAGTTGTCAGTCTCCCGTTTGGGATGTTTGGTGTCCGACAAGAGACCTTTTTACATTCAGGTGGAGGTGAATTCCACTTTCCATTTAGACCATCAGCTGCAACTATACAGGTAATAGATGAATTTCCAATAAGGGAGTAATCGGCATCACAACGGTATATAACTGTCGAGCCAGTAGTATATTCGTCTGAAGGATCAGGATCATACCTTCCATTGGAAATTGTAGGAGGGCGAATACAAGGAATACGTTGGCAGAATGGAGGTTCTTTATCCCAGTTAACTCTGCCTGATTTTAGAACACATCGAAGGGTAGATGGGCCTATTATTCTGAACCCATGATCGCAGGCAAAAGTTACTGTTTCACCAAGCCGGAGGTCAGTTGAGCTTACTATTCTGCCATTATCTACATGTGGAGTTGGACATCGCCTTCCTCGACAAAATGTAGGAATGTTCGTCCACGTTCCAAGTGGAAGACATGAAATAGAACGAGGCACTCCAGGTATAGGTTCATAACCTATGATGCAAGTTAATGGCAAAACAGTTCCAGTAGGATAGCTGTCTTTCAGGGTTCCTCCACCTCTTAGTGAAGAATGGGGGGGTAGAGTTGGAGTTGGGCAGTCACACCAAACAATGGAAGACAGGAACAGCAGGACCAAGGCCACCGTAAGGACTTCATTGGAACAAGGAGAAAGACCCATCGGAACACCTACAGAATCTGGAAAAAACATTCCCTGAGCTTACGGACAAAAAAAGGGGTTTGTGGAAGAATTGAAACTGTCTGAATATTAATATTTTAAGCAAATATTTTAGCAAGCACTAGAAGCAAGTAGGTACATAAGAATAGTTTTTACGTTATATTTGTGGTTAAGCTTGAAGAAGAAGCTGGTCAGAACACCTAGCTTTAACTTCAGCAGGTGCACTAAGCAGATATAGCTTAGCAAATTGGATCTATTTTAAAACTTTGTCTTTTTATTATTAATTTGTAACCAATCACATTTATAATCTTGTATTTCCTTTTTGGTTGATTATAACTATACCCTGTTTCCTGTGTATTGGGGTCTTGCCCATGGAATGTTAACAAACGAGTCCATCTGTGCTTGACCAGGCTTTGCAAACCCATAAAACACTTTGGAGACCAAAGTGCTCTAGTGTCCTGCTTGAGGAGTCAAGATGAACCTCATCCTGAGAAGGAAGAGAAAACGTTTTGTCCAACAGGTTCCAGAATATTAGGACAGAAAATGGAACACCACCGCTTTTCCGCTACAGGGGTGTGAGAAGCGTTGCATTCAGAGCGGGGCGTTCAAAAATCCCAACCAACGGGAAGGAATTTTGTAAGGTGCTGGCATGCCCCAGATAACTTTGGAGTTGACTCTCTCCAGAGAAACATTGCAAAGGCATGCTTTTCTGGAGCTGCGCAGCAGGTGGTGGCCCACTGGCAGGAACTCTTGCCACGTAACATCCCCAAACCTTGCATCAGGGGGCAGTGGGAGAAGATAGCGGGAGAATTACAAACACTGGCGGCCTTCCTCCCCCATGGTGTAATTCCCTCCCCAAGCTGCCTTCCGGGGATCTAGGCCTAGCCTGTGCTGCTTAACTATGGTGACTCTATGTGTCTGTGAGTTAACTGGGCCTACAAGGCCCCCTGTGAGTAATTCCCAGGGGAATCCTCCCCTGGGACCTCCCACCTGCCCTGGGACCTCCCAGGACACCCCCCCCCCAGCCTGTCAGGTGGCTGTCAGTCCTTGTCTGCCCCAGGCATGTACCACTAGGTCCTCTTGGTACGCCCCCTTCTCCCCCAGGGTCTACCTTGGGTCTTTCTGATAAGCCTCAGGCACCGCTCCATTACGATGACCTCTCCTGCTGGGCGGCTTCTGGTCTCCAGGGCCTCTGCAAAAGCCGGCTGCCCCTGGACCATCTAGGCCCCTGCTTCATTCCTGCTGGACCTTTCCTGGCTCGGCACAGCCTCGGTATCTCCAGGCAAGCTCAGCCCAGCAATACTGAAGCAGCCGTGGGCAACCTTTTGGTAGTCAAGGCTGCGCTTAACGTCTTTTCAGGGGCCGGGAGATGCAAAGTGGGTAGGACAGCACCACATATATGGGTGGGGCTAGAGTTTGGGCAGGATTCTGTAGATTCTCCTCTTTTTAAAGGTGATATTTTAATTGTGAAGGTGGCTGAGTTTGCAGAAATGGCTAAATGGACTTGTCTGATCAAGGAGGGAGCTAGTTACTTTTATAAAAAGACCGGAAACCCTTTGTAGTCTTTTTGCTGAAAATGGATAAAAATGCACTGCTGATTTCGGGATTTATTGATTAAAATGGTTTGTTTATGGAAAGAAGGGAACTATGATATGCAATATGGCAGGGTGGATATGGTAATTACTATGTTTGTAACTGCTGCAAAGAAGAGCTGAAGTTGCTTCTTTAGATATCTTTCTTTTTCTTGCTTTTTTGTTATTCTTCACTTTTCCCCTTACCCTTTTATAATCTTTTTTCCTTATTTCTTCTACATTTCTGTAGTTTTTTTTAAAATCTTTGTAAAATTATCTATCTATCTATCTATCTATCTATCTATCTATCTATCTATCTATCTACCTATCTATTTATTTAAAGGTATTTTAGAGCTCAGGCTAACATTTTCGTTTATTTCCCATCTCATGGGAAAACCAACCTGTAAGCAGGTCGGTGACGATGCATGAAGTATCAGTTGGGACGTACTGGAGTAGAAGATGCTAGTTAAAAAGACCGGAAACCCTTTATAAACTTTTTGCTGAAAATGGATAAAAGACTGCAAGGTCACACAAAGAATCCAATGGGGACCAGAATCTGCGCACGAGGATAAAGGGTTAAAATGCAGCCCTCTTAATTGAGGTAGGATCTCTGGCACCTGCTTTTGGCAGTCTCAAGCAAATGCAATGTCTGGAGCAGTTGTGCTGATAGAGCTTCTTCGTGCCTCTCTTCCTGAGACAGGGTTGTATGGTTGGGTTGGTTAAGCAGTTGGAGGGCAGAAGGAAGTGGTCAGCCAAGAACAGCCTTTAAGGCAGCAGCAGAGTTTCCATGGTCTATTTGAGGGATACAAGCTAACAGGAACTCTCTTGGGAAGAGATATCATAAATGCTTCTCATAGTCACAATGTGGGTGGTGGGGCCACTTTGGATGTTTGTCTTCAGTTCTAAGTTAACTTTTATCTCCAAGGTCAAACTCAAGGGGGGAAAATCTCTAACAAATGCTGTCTGTGCACAAAGCTTATTGGCTAACACCTTCAATGTTAGCAACAGCAATTCCTCTTTCCTGTTGCTATTAGTATTGGGGGGGGGGAAATCCCAGTGATGGGTGAATGGTTAAATGTACATGGGACACCCATAAAAAGAAAATGAGGTGGTTGTGTGGAAGGAAAGTTCAGAGTGATGATAACTCCTGTGTTTAGTTGATTGGTATAAACACACGTCACCTCACATTGCAGAGCTGGCAAGAAGCCTGACTCATACTGTAGTTGAAAAACTGGCTATGAGTCACTTCTCTTTCTACAGTACATCAGTCTTCACTTAGAACCACCATTTTAAAGATCTGTCTTAGCCCTGAAATTCTGGAATGTGACAAATATATATTATAGAAGATATATAGATGGAGGTAATAAGTCTTTGAGAAATGTGTTAAAAGTCAGATGGATTCATAGCTCAAGATGATGCTGGAGCATACTGATAAGGCAATATATTTGAAAGTTGTTGTAGGAAACTTCCTAAATCTCTCAGATAGGCCTAAGCCTGACATAAATGGTGCAGAGTCAAATACCGTAGTGTATTGCAAAAAAGAACAGATCATAAATCAGAAAGAGCAGTATTATAATTACTTATTTCACTGATGAAATCTCCCATAAAGTGAGATGTACAGTATAGCAAAGGTCATTAAGGCTTAACCAGAATATAACTCAGTACTGTCAAAACGCCTGAGTGATTCTCCAGGGTCACTTGATTTTCTTTTTCCAATTAGTGAGGCTGGAAATAGAAAAAGAGAGTGAGAAATACTTCATTTTAAGGTAGGTTAATTTAGAATCTGACTCTTGATTATCCCAAGGGCCACAATATAACATGTATTCCTTTCTCAACAGGGTGGATAAAAGGTGACTTCCCATTCCTGAAAATGTGATTAGTTGCCACCTAGAAAAACAATGCCTGGGATGAAATATGAACAAACCCCCAACTGTACTCTACCTTTTATGTATGCATTTAGTATACTGTAGAGTTCTGTTTATACGTTCCTGTGGGAATTCATATATTGCACATGTGAATAATATTTTCATAAATAAATACAAATCCAGGATTAGTACATGGGCTTTGACCAATACAGGCCTTCTTCTTGGCAAGACTGTTCGTAGTAGATGTGCTGCAGTAAGTCCAGGATGTCAGTGACCCCTCCACATGTATGGCCAGATCAGACTCTCAAGTATCATTACAGAATGTAGTAATTACTTCATTGTTAACTGGTTAGCCACATTATACCAGTTCATCTAGTTTACATACATCCTATTCAGGTGTTCACTCCCTGCATAATTGGAAAGCTGTGAAAGGAAAGGAATCATAGAATGCAAGGATTGGTAGGGACCTTAGGGCTCATCCAGTCCACTCCCCACCGCACCTCCTTCCTGTGCAGGAAGGCAAGAGTTCAGCCTCCCAGCCATCTAGCCTTTCCAGTAAAGGAAAGCCCATCGCTTTCCCAAGTAGTCTGTTCCTACTGTTGAGCAGCTCTTCCCTTTAGGAAGCATCGTGTTCCTTGGCCCTGACCTCACCTTCACATTTCTACCTCTGAGCTCCATCACCTTCCATGCATGATGGTTGCCTGTCCATAGCAGGGAGCTTGTTCTACTCTATGAGCTCCCCATGCAATGCAGCAAGTAGATTTCTAAATTATGCAAAGAGCCCACAGGAGTAGAAGTAGAAAAGCCACTCCTACTTCTTTTGCCTATCCCAGGGTTTCCAAACCAGGGTTCCGTGGAACCCTCGTGTTCCGCGAGAGGTCACTAGAGGTTCCCTGGGGGATCACAATTTATTTAAAAAATTATTTCAAATTCAGGCAATGTCATATTAAAGAGCTAAGTTTCATTCTTTATTTTTAGTTTAAGAGTTAATTTATTTATTTATTAATCAAACTTATATCACTGGCCATCTCCCTCCACCGGAGGGACTCTGGGCAGTTTACAAGAAGATAATAAAACAAGAGACATAAAATATACATACAATATAAAAATACTAGGTTATAAAAGAAGATTAAAATCCAAGAATAGTAAAAAGATCTAACTCAATCCAATGTAGGAGAGGAGCTCTCTAAGGCAGGGCTTTCCAAACTTTTCATGTTGGTGACACGCCTTTTAGCCATGCATAATTTCGTGACACAGTAATGAGGAGTGCCCGCCCCCCGGCCCACGTGATTGGCTGCCGGCTCCAAACCCCGCCCCTGGCCCACGTGATTGGCTGCTGGCTCAAAACCCCGCCCCCCAGCCCATGTGATTGGCTCCCAGTTCCAAACCCCACCCCATGTGATTGGCTGCCAGCTCCAAATCCCGCCCCCCGGCCCCCCAGTCTTGTACTGTATGTATTGTGTTATATGTAATTGTAGATAAAATACAAAAATGCCCTCCAGGTGTGCTTGATGGGGAGGTCATGGACCCAAGACCATGAGCAGTGTTTTTCAGTCTTGGCCACTTTCAGATATGAGGACATCAACTCCCAGAATTCCCTACCCAGCAAGGCTGGCTGGGGAATTCTGGGATTTGAAGTCCACAACTCTTGAAGTCGCCTAGGTTGAGAAACACTGCCAGATGATGGGAAAACGGGGGGGTGGGGGGTGCAGGGACCAAGCACCAAGAAAGGTGTTTCATCTGCACATTGTGGAGCTAGTAAGGAGTTGTGGCTAAGGAGGGTGGATAGGATCAGGGAACCCATATTCTAATCCGCCCAAAGAGTGCCTTTGGGGCAATCACCCTTATCACTTCAATCTACCTGACACCTCGGCAGTGGAATGCTATAAACACTACCATGAGATCGCTTAGAACAGTGTTTCTCAACCACAGCAACTTCAAGATGTATGGAGTTCAACTCCCAGAATTCCCCAGGCATCATGTTGGCTGGGGAATTCTGGGAGTCAAAGTCCACACATCTTAAAGGGGCTGAGGCTGAGGCTATACTGTATACAAGGACATTTGAACTGGGGATAACCACTTCTGTCCCCCACGCTTTCCACTCTCCACATCTGCCTCTCTCCCTCCGCATCTGAATTATGCCAGGAAAAACAGCCACCCAAGATAGCTGCAAACCTGCTTTTTTACGACCACCACCAAGTCCAAGGAGACGCTCGTCGCTCCCAGCAAACACGAGAGCCGAGCCCAGACCTTCGAGCTGTCTTCACGGCCCCGCGAAAGAGGCGCGCAATGTCTCTACCACACCAGCCACCGTAGGAGGGCAGGATCCGCCCACGTCCTGCCCGTTGCCCCGACGACGCCAGCTACGCTCCCCCCACCCCCCCACTTTCTGCGCTCAACGAGTGGGAAAGGAGGGGACGGGACCGACGGGGCAGCCAACCGACGACGGCAGAGGAGCCCTCCCACCCCCGCGCCCACCTGTAGTAGCACCAGGAACGCGGCGAGTCTCTTCTGCCTGGGGCCAAACTCCCCCACCCCCCCAACGCAGCGGCCTAGCGACGTCCCTGCACCCTCCCCCCCAGTTGCAGCCCTACCGGGCTGGTAACTTACCTGGCTTCTGCGGGGAGAGCTGAAGAGCTGGGTTGAGCAGGGACCTGTCGGCGCAGCAAGGGATGGGCGGGGCTGCACGTGGTTCATGGCCTCCTCTTCCGGGTTCCCCTGCGACACACCTGGGCCCTCGCCGCGACACAGAAATGTGTCGCGACACACAGTTTGGAAAGCTCTGCTCTAAGGTATTGGCCATCCCCAAGAGTGGCTACCATCTTAATGCATATATACAGGCCTACACATGAAACGAATACAATAATTTGTAACTTCTGGCCTATATTTGAGCCTGAATATGCAGGGGTTCCCTGGGGCCTGAATATTTCAAGGGTTCCTCCAGGGTCAAAAGGTTGAGAAAGGCTGGCCTAAGGTATCCCTCAATTGAACATCAGCCCGCTGGTTGCCCAGAAAGCCTACTAAGTAGTCTCAGGAAAATCTCTATTAACACAACACCATATTACAATGTGGAGATTATGTACCGAGCTGGGGTAAGGATTATAGTGATAATATGCATGGATGTTAAGTACCATATTAATGCCTGCTGTTACTTAAGTTACTTCTACTTAACTATACTTAAGTAGATGGTATACTTCAACTAGCTAGAGATGCTTGACATTTTAAAAGATATGCAAATAACTGGTCTTAAAAATATTAAATACTATAAGCAAGGGTGATTATACATATGAGATCTATGTCTGCTTCAAAAATAATTCAGAAGAAATGCTTTAGATTTTGCACAAGCATAGCACATCTTTGTTATTCATCGAAACAGGCCAATTCTTTTCTAAATTTTTAAAAAATGCTGCTACTTTAAGGAGTTTAATTCCTCAAAGTTAATGTGACTCTTAAAACATCCCCATTTTTCAGCTTTGAAAAAAGTCAGGATGCTTTAACAAATTTTCAAAGTGTGCACAGCCATAATAGGTACAAAGCAAAATTATCACAGTTTATGCAAATTAACAGGCTTGCTTTCCCAGCAACAAGAGAATTTGCTAGAAACCCAACTATTGCAAAAGCCCTCTTGACACTTCCTTATTAAATGTCTTTGGGGTGGAGAGAAATTCTCCAACAATTTCTCTGGGTTGTGATCCCTATTAATTGTGAAAATAACACCATTTCCTTCCTTGTTTTGCTTGCTGCCATGGCAAGTGGCCACAGAAGCATCTGTGTTCACAGAATAGCATTTTGCAGTGTCCACAATGCCCAGACTTATTTAATTCCAGGGCACTGTGTGGTATGTGTTTGTGTGTGTTTATAGGTGAGCGGGTGGTATTAACAGCCATTGTCAAAATAAATTAAAATAATGGACAAAAACTATTCCACTAGCAGGATGATTCTCTCTCCCTCTCCCTCTCGCCAACAGTTTCTTAGAAGAACCTAGGAGCATCATTTGAAGTCTTTGGGCCTCAAGGCAAGTTTTGCAGATTGTCCCCAACCCAACATTAGCCATCCATTATAGAAGTACTGGCTACTTTCAAAGGAACAGATCTGTTTTGGTGCCTGGGCTTCCACAAACAAGACGCTGTTGAGGAGAAATTGCAGTAATGAAGGCTGGTGGAGTCCACCTGAAGGCAGGGTGCTGCTGGTAGGTATGACAATACCAGGCAACCAGAACTGGGCTACAAGCATCTGAACAATCTGTAGATGGCAGCAAAGAGATCCATCCATATCTCTTTGCCGCCATCTGATGGTCACCCTTGTCATTGTATGCCCTGAGACTGTCTGGCCACATCACCTGCAGCATGCTTCTGCTTGCTGCTCCACCCCACCCACTGTGGTGCCCTAGACCAAAGTCTAGGTTGGGCACAGGCCAGCCCTGCAGCAGATCAGGGCCTCATTGTGCTTTTTAAAGATGGAAAATTCTGCTGGACCCCCCCTGGGCTGGCAGGTCCCAAGGTAACCACTAGCCCTCCCTAGACTATGGAAGAATCCCTTTGGAGAAATTTGCTTCAGCTCTAGCTTCCTAGCCGCCTTCACAGAATTCCAGTTCTCAGGGTTGTGGATTGGTTTTAATTAATTTGGGTATAGATGTCTGCCACAGTCCAGTGTAAAATTAGGTGTCTTTAAGTTTATTGAAATTTACTGAGTTTACACACACCTCTCTCACATCTAG
The DNA here is from genome assembly GCA_023362775.1 of Charina bottae. Lineage (NCBI taxonomy): Eukaryota > Metazoa > Chordata > Lepidosauria > Squamata > Charinaidae > Charina > Charina bottae. The sequence goes on along the minus strand of JALMGJ010000001.1, from coordinate 231,048,610 downwards.
CGAGGTGCTATTATCTAGCTGAACTTGGCTGACGTCAGAAAGCCAAGTCGGATCAGGCCTGGTTAGAATTTGTTGGGAAATCCCTAAAAATACTGGGGCTGTAGGTTGGACTAGGAAGTAGACAACAACAACAGGAGGAGGAGGAGGAGGAAATGGGAAAGCATTTCCCTGTTGTTGCTGAGAAAACTACATAGGTTGACCACAAAGTTGCCAAGGGTAGAGCCTGACTCAGAGAAGACTTCACCTTTCTCTCTGTAGTTCCCCACTACATCCTCCAAAACCTCAGAAGCATTTTTGCACCACCCACTGAGTGTCCTCACTATTGCTGTCTTTATAGTGCTGACCAACTGACAATGGGGAGTGCACAAATCAGCATCCAGTGTTTCATTGTATCCACTGTTTCCTTCCCTCTGCCCAGTCTAAGAAAGACTTAAATAACTGCAAAAGTACCTCTTTCTGAAAGAAGGAAGTTGCTATCATCATCTCTATCATCACCTCTGTTACATTTCATACAATTTGCTTGCTTTGAAAATCCTTACAGGTAGTCCTCGTTTAGCGACTACCTCGTACAGTGACATTCAGTTACGACAGTGATGAAAAAGTAAATTTGTGACCAATCCTCGCATTTACAACCTTCACAGGTCCGTAAAGCAAAGAAAAGTTGAAGTAAGATCATAAGCACAGTTGCGGTTCACTTACCAACTGCTTTGCTTAACGACTGAGTTGCCGGTCCCAATTGCGGTCGCTAAATGAGGACTACCTGTATTGTAAGATTCTTCTAGTTAATAAGCTCATGCTTATTCCCTTCACTAGCAGAGAAAGTAAGATGCCAAGGAATTACCCAGTGGGTCAAGCAAAGGTGGGTCTCAAGAGTGATGCTGAGTTGTGATGCTTATGTTTTCTCTTTCTGGAAGAAATGAATTACTATCATTATATTTGTCGTCCCCTCTGTTGTCTCAAGGGGGTGTGGGGGAGGGGACCCAGCCAGACTCTTAAATATCAAGCTAAAGTCATGACTAAGCACCAAGAGGCCTTGGTTCAGCAGGGAGAGGAAGATCTGAGGAGGTGGGACAAGGCAAAAGTCCAGGAAACCACCTGCCTCACAGTTCCAGAATTAACACTGCAGCACTGATCTTGCACTTTTTCTTCCTACCTTGCAGCTGAGCCAGAAGTCAGTTAGCTCAGCTGCAGAAGAGTTGCCGAACCCCATTGCTATGAGAACACAGCAGGGCAGTGCCAATCCTGGAGGGGCACAAATGCTGCATGTGGATTGCTATTTCAAAAAAGTGCTGACTGGCTTCAGATCATTACATCTTTAAATTATTCCTTACATGTGCCAGAATTATTTTATCTCTCTCTCTCTCTCTCTCTCTCTCTCTCTCTCTCTCTCTCTCTCTCTCTCTCCCCCCCCCATCCCTCCATCTATCCATCCTAAACTTATTACAAGATTCCTGACATCACACTGTGCTTCTAGTTTAGGGGAAAGGGGGTGTTAGTGGCAAACACGTAGTCTCTAATCCTTATGAGGAATGAGCTGATGACACCCCTTCCAAGTGGTTTAAGGGTATTATCCAGGCTCAAATACCAGCAGCAGTCAGAAGCGAGTCAGGGAATGGGCCAGACCAGGTAGGCCAAGGCTCTACTGCTGCTCCTTCGCTGTTTCTCTTCTGCCTGCCCTCCCTGAGTTGCCAAGGCAGTGGAGGGGCTGAGGGAAAGCAGTAGAGCAGCCTCCAGCTGGCTTGGAGTAGTCAGTGGATTGACTCAGAGAAGGAAAGCAAGTGAATAGAGAGGGGTGGGCTGACTCACAGGCAGCTTGTTCTGTGACATATTAAAATCTTCAACAAAGGTCTTTGTTTTGCTCCTTCTGGCAGGCTAAAAGGTATAGCTGGAGGCACGCTTCTATACATGCCACTAGATGTTCCAAAGCTCACTTGTTCCACCATCAGATTTCTAAGAGGGCAACGCGCAACTGAAGATTCTCGTAGAGCCAAAAGCTCATCCTGCTTTTGGCCTTGCTCTGCTTCTCTGAGGTGTCAAACAACGTTTATTTTTTCTTCATTGTTTCTATCAGGGAAAGGTAACCTTTTGCTGGGTGGGGAATGCCTTTTTTAAAATTGCCCTTTAAAGCGGTCGAATGTCAGAATGCATGGGCCATGATCCAATGACATGATGCAAGTGGGCAGAGCTGGGATTTCCAGACGATTTTGTGAGGGTATTTGGGCTCTTGCCTCATAGCCTTATGTATCATTATGATTACTATACCTGGTTTGTGGCTGAATTTCACTGGTATTTTTAGTGGTGTTAGTGGTCTGCATAAGGCCTCCAGATTGCTTGCCCCTGGTTTATGTCATTCCCAACAGAGAAAGAAAAAGGTTTCCCATGCAGATCTTTGCTGCAGTGGATAAGGATAGCCACAAAGGGCTATGGGTTAATATCCTTACCATAAGATATCTGCCAGGCTCAACAGATCCATCTGCTCTATTATCACAATCACAGAAACACAATATGGTGAATGTTTATGCAAGTAAACTCTTAATCCCATAACGTAATGAATATAAAATATCTTGCATTCCTAGCTACTGAATGGAAGCACACCATAGACTGTACCTTTGACAAAGTGCTTCGTGCTCCTCTCCTTCATGGACTGGATGATGTCACTGTTAGATGGACCCCCAGCTGGCTGAATGACTGCACCCAAAGGGTGATCGTCAATGGCCCCTCTTCAGCTCGAAGGGAAGTGTTGAGTGGAGTGCCACGGGGCTCCCTCCTGGCCCCTGTGCTGCTCAACCTTTTTATCCGTGATTTGGATGAGGAAACATCTATAAAGTTTGCAGGTGACACCAAGCTGGATGGGGTGGCTAACCCCTTAGATGAAAGAGAGAAGATTCCAAAAGATCTAGACAGACTGGAGCAGTGGGCTAAAATGAATAGGATGGAATTTAGGAGCGAGAAATGTGAAGTTCTGCATCTGAATAGAAAAATGTAAAACACAAATATAGGATGGGGAGACCTGTCTTCGCAGTAGTGCATAAAAAAGATCTGTGATACATGAGCCAGCAGTGTGATACAACTGCTAAAAAGGCAAATGCTGTTTGGGTACATTAACAAGAGCATAAAGTCCATATCACAGGGAGTAGTTGTTCCACTCTACCCTGAGTGGTGATGTTATTAGTATTTTTCCTTTTTTCCATATAGCATTCTGATTAATTCTGTGATTTGCTAATTTGTTTAGCCAGTTCCCATTTTTTTTAATACAGGTATTCTCTATTCTGATTATCTTAGCTTTTTACACTACTCTTTTATGTTATTGCATTTACAATAACATTTAATTTAAATTTAGTTTAATTTATTTATTTGTTATTTCACTTTAACTGTAGTTCTGTTTTACTGAATCCATTTTTTTTTTTGTCTTTACGTTTGGTTTAGTCATGTTTTTCACTACGACTGATTGAATTGACTGTAAATTCTGTTTTATACCATTTTTTATGCTGGTTTATTACCATTGTCTGTCTGTCTGTCTGCCTTCCTACCTACCTACAGTATTGTAGAGTGTTCTACATTGCTCCCCATTTGGAGTTTTGTACCCAATTCTGGACACCACAGTTCAAATAGGACAAATTGGAGCAAGTTGAGAGGAGCTCTTCAAACAAAGGAAGGATAGCCATCTGTCAAAATGCTCTAGAGGAACCTGCATTGAGCAGGAGGTTGGACTAGATGACCTTTATTGTCGCTTCCAACTCTATGATTTGGTGACTAAGTGTGGAAAAACAAGGGAATGAAATGTGTAGAATGCTGGGTAGGCTAAAGAAGAGGAAACTTATGGGACCTGTAATTTATCTCTTGCCTGTTTTTGTCAGGGAAATAAATGTATTCAAATATGGGATGAGAGTTGGAATTAAGTCCTAGATGACCGCATGAGGAAACAATTAAAGTCAAATTCTATTCTCAATAGTGTGTATAATTTGTTAAGGTTATTTGGTTAAAGCATTCTATGCAGAATTAAACGCATGGCATTTTCTTCCACTGTGTCTGGCCAGAGAGTGGAAAAATACAAGTGAAAACAATCTACATTGTTTTCCGCATTGTAAGTTTGGTTCTCAAAACATCTGAGACGTAGATGGCAGGTGCTGAGATATCTCTAGCTAGACAAAATAAACCCGTAATCAGATTCGTTCTCAAAACAAAGAAAAAGGCCAATGCACAACACTGCCATCGTGTGACGCTTTATAGTAAGTACAATTACTACCAGAAATGCTATACTAAAAGAGATGCTCATGTTTAAACCAATCACATGTGAGCTATGAACCATGGGTAGTCCTTTATACTTATGTTCTACACATATATGTCTTCTGTTCTTTATGTAGGCTGCTATCTGCATGTACTTGTATCTGAACTGTAACCATGCCTGGTCTTTGCCTGGTCTTTGCACAGACCATGATGTTATTCTTTCCTCACTTCTGGTGATGGAACTCTGCTTATGCTTTGATTTTACCTTTTTGCAATAATGCACTATACATCCATTATTGCCTTATGCTATCAATAAAGATATTGTTAGCCTTACAACACGTTGTTTGGATTACTTCATTGCCTGGAACCCCGCATAGTTACCCATCACCTAACAGGTTATGGGCCCAGAGAGAATTTTGTGTTTTTCTTTGCTGCGCTGGATCTAGCTGTAACAACGGGGTTTGTTTTTAAGGCTGCATTTTGAAGTAAACGTGTTTTTCTTTGAGTGGTCAGCATGGCTGCTGCTGCAGGGCTAACCAGTCTGCCCTTTGAGCGTTTGAATGGCACAAACTATCGGACCTGGTGTGTGAAGATCAAGTCTTTCTTCCTAAAAGAAGGTTTGTGGAAGTATGTGAAAGACGCACCTCCAACCGGTGCTATTACTGAAGAAGTGCAGTTGTGTTTGGATCGTGCTTATGGCAACTTGATTCTGGGACTAGAATCATCACAGCTACTGCATATCAGTAATTTGGAGACCGCACATGCCTGTTGGGAAGCTCTTAAAGCCCTTTATTCCAAGCAAACCTCTGCTGCCATTGTTGGTATATCACGTCAGCTTTACAACTTGAAGCTGCAGCCCGGTGGAAACGTGATGACCCACGTCCATAAAGTCAAGACTTTGTTTCTTGAACTTGAGGACCGGGATGTTGTGATCCCTGATACCCAGAGAGCTTGTATCATCCTGTCAAGCTTGGACAAGAGCTTTGACATGCTCATCGAGGCAACTCAGACGTTGAGGCCCCAAGACCTAACTGTTGATTATCTTACTAATCGCCTGCAAGAAATCCAGCAAGCTCGTGATTTGGAGAGGATGCAGAGTAAGTCATCTGTTGCTGTTCCTGAGGCTTCAGCTCAGCGTTTTCCAGTTGGAACAGAGGCTGCGTGTGCTGTGAGGAGATGTTTCCGGTGCAACTCGACCCAACACTTCATGAGAGACTGTCCCCAGCCACCTCGCCCAGCCGGTGGAGCCAGTGGAAAAAGGTTCGTACGAAAGAAGGGGAAACAAGCGCCTAGACAACGTACCCAGGTGTCTGCTTTGCTCACGGCTGTGAGTAGACGTTCCCCAGAGACTTGGCTTTTGGACTCAGCCTGTAGTCAAATCATTGTCAACAATGAACAGTTGTTGTTATCAAAAAGCAAGCCTAACGTCCAACAGGTTGCTCTGGCTGATGGATCTATGGCTGATGTGTCCTTTCAGGGTGAAGTATACATTCCTTGTTTGGGGATAAATATGCAAAATGTGTTGTGTGTACCTACACTTGACTTTTCCCTCCTTAGCGTTCCAGCCCTGGTAAAGTCTGGTTATACTGTTGTGTTCAAGGGTACTGGATGTTCTATTGAAAAAGATGGGATAGAATGTGCTAGGGGGAAGTTAGTGAATCAATTGTATGAAATGCTTCCTAAGCAGGGGATTGTGTCAGGAAATTGTATTTCCAATGTTCCCCCACATAACAAATGCATTCACTATTATCACAGAGTTTTGGGACATCCCGGGTGGGGAAGTTTGTCCCAACTGGCCAAGGTGTATCCTGAGTTAGGATCCAAAAGGTGTGATGACTTTCTTGATTGTACTGTGTGCAAACAATCTAAAATTAAGGCTGCTCCTATTGCTAGAAAAAGTGACAGAGTGTCAACTAGGCCTTTTCAGTTGGTTCATGGAGACTTAGCCGGCCCCAATGCTCCTAGTGAAGGGGGGGCGCGTTTCATGTTCTTTTTGGTGGATGACCATACTCGCTATACGTTTTGTTATTTGCTCAAATCTAAAGCGGAGGCTTTTGCTCGCTTTAAGGAGTTTGTTGCAATGGTGGAAAGAAATTATGGCTATCAAGTAGGTCAATTTCAATCGGATTGTGGAGGAGAGTTTCTAGGCCATGAGTTTCAGAATTGGCTTCGTAGAAAAGGAATCTCCCATAGACTTGCCAATGTTGGTGTTCCTGCTGAGAACGGAATAGCTGAAAGGAAGATTGGTGTTGTTAATACCATTAGAAATAGCCTGATGTTAGATGCCCAGGTGCCAGCCCGTTTTTGGGGTGAGGCTACCATGACTGCAGTGTATCTGACTAACAGGGTGTGGAATTCAGCTGTAAATGAAGTTCCTTATTTCCTTTTGTTTGGCAAGCGCCCTTCGCTGAAGCATCTGCGTGTTTTTGGAACATTTGCATATGTGCATATTCCTAAGTCTCAGCGAAGGAAGAACCAGCCAAAAGCACAACGCTTAAGGTTTGTTGGTTATTCATCTAGATCTAAGGGTTACCGTTTTTCTGCAGGCTATGGTCGTGTAGTAATCTCTAGAAGTGCTAATTTTGAGCACCCTACTGGTTGGGATAGGTTGAATGCTAGTTCAGAAGTATTGTTGCAATCTAGTGTACAGCCAACTGTCCATGCTCCTGTAGCTGGACAACAACCAGTTCAGCTGCCTTCTGGTTCCCAGTCTCCTAGTGTGGTGAGAGGATCCCCTCAGGTGAAGGAAGAGGAAATTTCACCTGAGCAGGTTCAGGATCTGAAGGGGGATTCAGGTAGTGAAAAGGCAGAGGACAGTGATGAGGAAGAGGCAGTGGTAATTCCTCGTAGGTCTGCACGCTCCACAAAGGGTGTGAAGCCTGACAGATTTGTGATTCAGCAGGTGAGAGTGTGTCAGATTACCTGTGAACCTCAGTCTTTCCAGGAGATGTTGCATCTGCCTGTTGAAGAGCAAGAGAAGTGGAACACAGCGATGGATAAGGAGTTTGAGGCATTAGTGAGTCAAAAGGTGTTTGAGGTCACTGATTTGCCCCCATCCCAGAAAGCTGTTGGTTCCAGATGGGTTTTCAGAAAGAAGCTTCTTCCTGATAATACAGTGCAGTACAAAGCCAGGCTTGTTGCTCAGGGATTTGCACAGGAGAGGTTTTTGAACTATGATCTCACATATGCACCCACAGCTAGACCAGAGTCTTTACGTATGGTACTTTCTCTGGCTGCACAGCGTGGACTTGTTGTCCATCATTTTGATGTTGACACAGCATATTTGAATGCAGAGCTCCCTGAAACTGTGTACATGAAGCAGGCTCCTGGCTATGCTTGTGACAATTCTCAGAAGGTGTACAGACTGCGCAAGGCGCTGTACGGTTTGAAGCAGGCCGGACGTTGTTGGCATCAATGTTTAGATAAGGCTTTGTTAGAGCTAAAGTTTAAGAAGTCTGTTGCTGATCCTTGTGTGTATGTAAGAGGTTCTGGAAGTGATTACACAGTGTTGCTAACGTATGTTGACGATTTTTGCCTAGCAACTGGTTCTTTGCACCTTGTACAAGAGTTTGCAACACAATTGAGACAGTACTTTCAATTGAAAGACCTAGGTGAGCTGAAATACTATCTAGGTGTTGAAGTCACTAGAGCTCAGAGTGGTGAGTTCTATCTGAGTCAGAAAAGAAAAATTGACCAATTGTTGAGTCAACTTGAAATGTCAAATGCAAAACCAACCAAAACACCAATGACTCTTGATTTCCTAAAGGGTGATGCATGTGAGGAACCTTGTCCTCAACCTGCATTGTATCACTCAGCTGTAGGAAGTTTGCTACACTTAACACAATGGACACGCCCTGACTTAGCTTACTCAGTTGGAGTGCTTAGTCGTAAGGTTGCCAAACCATCCATGCGGGATTGGAAAGGTTTAAAGAGGGTCCTACGCTATCTTAAAGGCACAGCTGGTCTTTGTCTCAAAATATCAGCCACCAAGGCTGAAATGCCTGTGATTTATGCTGACAGCTCTTTTGCAGAAGAGAGAGACAGAAAGTCTGTGAGTGGTTTTGTTTGTTTGTTTGCAAATACACCCATTGCCTGGAGAGCAAGAAAACAAACATTAATTGCCGTTTCTACCTGCGAAGCCGAATTCTCGGCCCTCAGTGAGGCAATCAATGAAACGTATTGGTTAAAACAATTGTTTACAGATTTATCTGTAAATATAAATACACCAATAACAATGTATGAAGATTCCCAATCCTGTCTATCTCTAGCTGCTTCGGAAAATGTCAATAATCGCACGAAATACATCCATGTAAAATACCAAAATGTGAGGCATGCAATTCAGGAAAAATTTATACAATTAGAGTATTGTCCATCTGAACTAAATATCGCAGACGTTCTCACGAAAGCACTTTCTCCAACAAAACATACAACCATGGTAACCAGATTGGGATTGGAGCAAATGTGTCTGAAATAAAATCATTTGTGTCTCTGTGTGCTTTTGAAATAACAGTTTTCCCCCACAGTGTTTCAAAAAATCCATGCGGAAGGGGTGTTAAGGTTATTTGGTTAAAGCATTCTATGCAGAATTAAACGCATGGCATTTTCTTCCACTGTGTCTGGCCAGAGAGTGGAAAAATACAAGTGAAAACAATCTACATTGTTTTCCGCATTGTAAGTTTGGTTCTCAAAACATCTGAGACGTAGATGGCAGGTGCTGAGATATCTCTAGCTAGACAAAATAAACCCGTAATCAGATTCGTTCTCAAAACAAAGAAAAAGGCCAATGCACAACACTGCCATCGTGTGACGCTTTATAGTAAGTACAATTACTACCAGAAATGCTATACTAAAAGAGATGCTCATGTTTAAACCAATCACATGTGAGCTATGAACCATGGGTAGTCCTTTATACTTATGTTCTACACATATATGTCTTCTGTTCTTTATGTAGGCTGCTATCTGCATGTACTTGTATCTGAACTGTAACCATGCCTGGTCTTTGCCTGGTCTTTGCACAGACCATGATGTTATTCTTTCCTCACTTCTGGTGATGGAACTCTGCTTATGCTTTGATTTTACCTTTTTGCAATAATGCACTATACATCCATTATTGCCTTATGCTATCAATAAAGATATTGTTAGCCTTACAACACGTTGTTTGGATTACTTCATTGCCTGGAACCCCGCATAGTTACCCATCACCTAACATAATTTTGTAAAGATGATGAATTTGTTTAAGCAGCCCCTCCATGAATTACAAGCTTCCTTTCCTTAAATATTCATTCATTGTCATCTTTCTTTCAAGGGAGCACCACAGACAATAACACACTGACTCCTGCATTCAGGGCAGTTTAAAAGCATTAATAAAATGATAGTGTGGTACATCAGAAGCCACACAATCCGACTTCTAGTGGGGATATGACAGACTGAAGAGCTGTGCCTGCAGGCTTAGCGGGCAGAACTGACAACGCAGCAGTTTTTTCCGGCTCAGGCAGGCTTTTCCTGAAGCCCAGGACTGTTTTTCCGGAAAAAGGAAAACGCTCGGAATCACCCCATCTGTCCTCCGGATGGCTGCTTACAGCCAGAAGATTGCAAACAGTGTTCGCACTTGACTGGTAAGAGCAGCCGGGAGGCTGGGATGTCACCATTTTCTAAGCCGCGCTGTAGCCTTAAAGGGACACTTAAGACCGGCCACCCCATTTCTAAATCACCCTATATATATATAACAAGATCCATGCCATTAACATGTATGCCCTGCCAGTCATCAGATACCCTGCTGGTATAGTGAGCTGGCCAAGGGAGGACATGGAGGCTGCTGATGTGAAGACCCAGAAGCTCCTCACAATGTACGGAGGCTTTCACCCCAAGTCCAACACCCAGAGACTGTGCACCAAGAGAACCGGTTTCTCCTTGCTATAGAAAGCCTCTCTTAGGATACGCATACTTAAATTTATTTATTTATTTATTTATTTATTTATTTATTTATTTATTTATTTAAAGTATGCGTATCCTAAGAGAGGCTTTCTATAGCAAGGAGAAACCGGTTCTCTTGGTGCACAGTCTCTGGGTGTTGGACTTGGGGTGAAAGCCTCCGTACATTGTGAGGAGCTTCTGGGTCTTCACATCAGCAGCCTCCATGTCCTCCTTTGGCCAGCTCACTATACCAGCAGGGTATCTGATGACTGGCAGGGCATACATGTTAATGGCATGGATCTTGTTCTTCCCATTGAGCTGGCTCTTCAGGACCTGTCTTACCCTTTGGTGGTACTAGGATGTTGCTGTCTTCCTTGCCTCCTCCTTGTGGTTCCCATGTGACTGTGGGATACCAAGGTACTTGTAGCTGGTCTGTATGTCTGCTATGTGGCCTGCTGGTACTTCCACCCCATCAGTCTTAACTACCTTCCCTCTCTTTACTACCATCCGGCCACAGTTCTCTAGTCCGAATGACATCCCAATGTCCTCACTGTAGATCCATGTCAGGTGGATCAGTGAGTCGATGTCTCGTTCACTCTTAGCATACAGCTTGATGTCATCCATGTAGAGGAGGTGGCTGATGGTAGTTCCACTCTTGAACTTGTATCTGTATCCAGTTCTTGTGATAATCTGCCTGAGGGGGTTCAAGCCCATTCAGAACAGCAGTGGGGACAGAGCATCACCTTGACATATGCCACACTTTATGGCCACTTGTGCGAGCTGTCTTGAGTTGACTTCCAGAGTTGTCTTCCACGGTCCCATTGAGTTCTTGAGGAAGGTCCTTAGTGTCCTGTTGACTTTGTATAGTGCCAGGCATTCACAGATCCATGCGTGTGGCATTGAGTCGTAGGCTTTCCTGTAGTCAATCCAGGTTGTGCTCAGATTGGTCTGTCTAGACCTTGAGTCTCGGGCGACTGCTCTATCTATGAGCAACTGATGTTTGGAGCCTCTGGTGTTATTCCCAATGCCCTTCTGAGCTGTGCTCATGTACTGGCCCATATGGTCCTGCAGCTTGGCAGCTATGATGCCCGATAGGACTTCCCATGTTGTGGGGAGGCAGGTTATTGGCCGGTAGTTGGATGGTGTTGTTCCCTTGTTGGGGTCTTTCATGATCAGCACTGTCCTACCTTGTGTTAGCCAGTCTGGGTGGGAGCCTGCTGCTAGCAGCTGGTTCATCTGCGCTGCTAGGCATTCATGTACTGCTGTTAGTTTCTTTAGCCAGTAGGTGTGGGTCATGTCTGGGCCAGGTGCTGTCCAGCTCTTCATGTTCTTGACACGCTGTTGGACATCTGCTACTGTGATGGTGACTGGGTCCTGCTCTGGGAGATTTCTGTGGTCTGCTCTCAGGTCCTGCAGCCACGTTGCACTGGGGTTATGTGTCTTCTCTTTCTCCCATGTGTTTTTCCAATACTGTTCTGTTTCTGCTGTTGGTGGCTCTGCTGTTACTGTGTTGTTGCACTGCAGCTGGGAGTACACCTTGGATGGTTCTTTGGTGAACAGGGCATTTATCTTCTTGGCCTCTGCTTCTCTAGTGTATCTCCTTAGCCTGGTAGCCAGTGCTGTGAGCCTTTGTTTAGCAGTCTCTAATATCTATCTATCTATCTATCTATCTATCTATCTATCTATCTATCTATCTATCTATCTATCATCTATCTATCTATCTATCTATCTATCTATCTATCTATCTATCTATCTATCTATCTCTATCATCTTTTAATATAAGGGGAGGGAGCAATATTTAGTGATTTTTATAATGTGCCAATGGAATGATTTATAGAAATAATGTGATTTTGGTTTAATATAGAGTAAGGGATTGATTATGGAAAATTGTTGTATATCCTTGCTGTCAGAAGTCAGAAGTCACCTCTTTTATAACCTTAAAAAATTTTATCTTGTGTCTCCACACTTCTTTAGTTTTTTCTTTTTTTCCCTTTTTTTGTAGTTTTTTGTATTTCTGTAGCTTTTATCTTTGTTTGAAACTTAATAAGATTCTTATACAAAAAAAGAAGCCACACAATCCACAGACTCATGCAGGCCTGCTTGTGCTGAACTGAGATATCAATGATGTCACATCAGGAAGCACCACCTGCTTTGGGTTTCTTTACTCAGTGGCCAATCTTGACGCCTGAGCTAAAGTAAGTTGTGTGTAGGATCCTGTTAAATGTCACTCTGAGGTTATTACTCTTTTTACCAATGTGTGGTGCTTCTTCATCAGTTCTAGATGGGAATAGTTTTATTCTGCGCAACAATACAATCTACATAGCAGTGACCATTGCTGGCCGACACGTTGTTAACTCCATTTCTGAATCTAAAATAGCTGTCAGGAAACCTGCATATCACATGACTCATAGCAGCAAATGTAGGGCTTTTATTTACAAAAATGATTGTCTATGCCACAATAACTGTGTGAGACATCTTCAGTCTTAGTCTTTCACCTACCATTTTGACAAGTAGGGAGGGATAAGCATGGAAATTGTCAAAGACTCCCTGTAATTTGTGGCTGTTGGTGGTCAGGCATAAATGAATATAGAAAAGAATATATGTAGCTCAGGGTTGAACTGTGGAATCCTTGGTGCTCTCTGAGCTTGGTTGTTTGCTTGCAGACGTTTCATTACCCAACTAGGTAACATCATCAGTGCAAGTGAGTGTGGGGTTTGCTCCCTTTTTATATACAGTAGCTTGCTCTGCCAGTGTTGGTGGGGGTGTGGTTTTCTCCTTGGTAGTTCTTTGATTAGGGTATTGTTCCTTGATTAATGTGTTGTTGTTTTCTTCTTCCCTTGTGAATTTTATTCCTTTAAAGTTGTTGTTGATTGTTTCATGGGTCTTCTCTAGTTATTGCTTTTTTATTACGACAAAGGTGTCATCTACATACTGGATCCATACTTTAAGTGTGGGAGTGCTATCCTTTCTAGACGTTGCATTACAATCTCCGCTATGAGTCCTGAGAGTGGTGATCCCATGTGTGTTCCTTTGATTTGTTGGTATATTTGTCCATCAAACTGAAAGTAGGTGGTGAGGCAGAGGTTGATGAAGTCCATGATTTTGGGTATTTTGATCTTAGTGTATCTGGCTAGGTCAGGTGTGTTGCGTAGAACTGCTGCCATGGATTCTTTTGCTAGTTCTGGATCTATGGACATAAAGAGTGCTGTGACATCAAATGAAACCATAATTTCACCTTCTTCTATTTTTATGTCTTTGATTTTCTGGAGGCACTGTGGTGGGGAGTTGATAAAATATTCGCTCCCCTCTGTGAGATGTCCAAGCTTTTTTGTAACTTCTTTGGCTATGTTGTATGTTGGGGTCCCTGGTAATGATACAATTGGACAAAGAGTCTATGAAGGTTCTCAGTCATCCAGGTGGAATTGTCTGTAGCTTGAATCATGTCAACTGGATTTCTATTTTCTCAGTGGAAACGTTTCGCTCCTTATCCAAGGAGCTTCTTCAGTCTGAGCAAAGTTGGTAAGGGAATCCTAAATATGTTTCTAGGTAGCTGTGTGACCTTACACCTGGGGTCATGGTTATATTGAGATGTATTTTAAGTCCTTTTATTATCTAAAGGAGGATCGTTAAGATCACCATGCTGCTGTTGAGCGTGTGAAATGGTCTTAATCTTCCTAGGCACAGAAGACAGAGCCGGGAGAAAGATGGGAGAAAGATTGTGCCTGAGGCCCCCACCTCTATTCAAGGAAGGATTTTCCAAGTTGGCATAAATGGATTCCTTGACCCCTCTCTCAAACCACCTATCTTCTCTGTCTAAAATGTGAACATTAATGTCCTCAAATGAGTGTCCTCTTTCCTTTAAATGAAGATAAACTGCTGACTCTGGTCCTGTGGTGTTACTTCTCCTGTGTTGGGCCATCCTCCTGTACAAAAGTTGTTTGGTTTCTCCAATGTAGAGTTCAGAGCACTCCTCACTGCACTGGATTGCATAAACTACATTGCTTTTCTTGTGTTTTGGAGTTTGATCTTTGGGGTGTACAAGCCTCTGTCTCAGTGTGTTGGTGGGTTTGAAATATACAGGTATGTGGTGTTTGCCAAATATCCGTTTTATCTTTTCAGACACACCAGCCATGTAGGGAATGATACATTCCCTGTATGATACATGTATGATACATTCCCTGTATGATACATGTAGGGAATGATACATACAGCCATGTAGGGAATGATACATTCCCTGTATGATATATGTATGATACATGTAGGGAATGATACATACAGCCATGTAGGCTGGTGTGTCTGAAAAGATAAAACGGATATTTGGCAAACACCACATACCTGTATATTTCAAACCCACCAACACACTGAGACAGAGGCTTGTACACCCCAAAGATCAAACTCCAAAACACAAGAAAAGCAATGTAGTTTATGCAATCCAGTGCAGTGAGGAGTGCTCTGAACTCTACATTGGAGAAACCAAACAACTTTTGTACAGGAGGATGGCCCAACACAGGAGAAGTAACACCACAGGACCAGAGTCAGCAGTTTATCTTCATTTAAAGGAAAGAGGACACTCATTTGAGGACATTAATGTTCACATTTTAGACAGAGAAGATAGGTGGTTTGAGAGAGGGGTCAAGGAATCCATTTATGCCAACTTGGAAAATCCTTCCTTGAATAGAGGTGGGGGCCTCAGGCACAAACTCTCCCCCATCTTCCTCCCCGTTTTGTCTTCTGTGCCTAGGAAGATTAAGACCATTTCAGAAGCTCAACAGCAGCATGGTGATTTTAACGACCCTCCTTTAGATGATAAAAGGACTTAAAAATTACATCTCAATATAACCATGACCTAGCCCCAGGTGTAAGGTCACACAGCTACCTAGAAACATATTTAGGATTCCCTTACCAACTTTGCTCAGACTGAAGAAGCTCCTTGGATAAGGAGCGAAACGTTTCCACTAAGAAAATAGAAATCCAGTTGACATGATTCAAGCTACAGACAATTGGACAAAGAGGTATGTCTGGCTTGTATATTTTTGGGCATCCATAGAAGGGAGCAAACTCCACACTCACTCACACTGATAATGTTACCTAGTTGGGTAATGAAACATCTGCAAGCAAACAACCAAGCTCAGAGAGCACCAAGGACTCCATAAATGAATATAATTCTTGGCATCCGCTCTGAAGTTCTCTGGCCATATCCAGCTGTTTATAGCAGGAGTCACTGTTGTCCAGCTGAACTTTTGTACATACCAGCTAAAGTCTATATCCAGTGGATGATTTTGTGAATGTTCTTTTAATTGATTCGGTCATTATCACTGTTTTGCACAGGAATCCCAGAAGGCATTATCTTTTGAAAATTTTCCCCACCCAAGAAAGAAAAACAACAACTAAATATCTTTTTCAGGCCCACTGATTTGAAGGAAGAGATTAAATAAATTTCTCTAGGAAACTCCAAAGTTAGATTATGCCCATGTCTGTGCAAGTTTCACATTCAAACATGAAGTTCCATTGATTTCAGACTCTTGAGTTTTATTAGCCAATTTGTATTATTTATTCATCATATTCCACCTTTCCACTGTGACCTTCACTCCTCACACCAACAGCCCCTTGAGGTGGACTGGGGTGAGAATTTCAGATTGGTCCAAAGTTACCCATTCAGCTTCTATGGTTTCACCATAGGTCTCCTCAATTTAATACCTAGCCACGACACCATCTGGCTCTTACCAGTCAGCTGAAACTAATACCATATTATTGGTTACTGTTGCGTAAACTCATAATGTGCTATCAGAATGTCAGGTTCGTCCACTTAGCAGGAAACACAGGAATGCTATTTCTGAAGTCCATCTGTTGCACATAATGCATTTATTTATTAAAATCATTTCCTCTCACTTTAAATATCCTATTAATTCTATTTAATGCAAATTCTTCTTCTTGTGTTAGTCATAGGTAAACCAATCAATATATATGGTGAACAGATTAATGCCATATAACTACATTTAGCCATTTAGATCCTGTTATGTGATAGTTTCGCTAAGCCCAAAGCCAAATGAGAGGGAACACACTCCCACCTAGGTAATCCATTCAGTCAGTTGAGGTTCAACTGATAGCAGTAAGATTTTGTACACCTAAATATTTTTGTTAAGGCACACACATCATTGAGACAAAGCCAATTCAAAAGGAACTAGTGTTCACACTAAAACAACCCTCCCCCCAAATTAACAATATGAGCAGTAGCTTTTGATTCTGCTGAAAATGTTTATCCCAAAGAGTGGATATTTGGGGTAAATAATCAGCTCGATCATTCATCTCTTCCATATCAAAATAGAAATTGACTTAAATATATTGCATGATAAAATAAAATATTGTCCTTGTAGCACTAATGGTAACTTTGTTTTACTCTTAAAGCTATAATATCATTATACTGGAAAACACCTATGTAATAAAATCTAAGGGTTAAATAAAAAGACAAGCATTCAATAACTTTTAGGCACCTTTTTAGATTTGTTGCAGCTGTGTAGGAAAGAAGCTCTATAAATTATGATTTTTTTCCAGTCATCATAACCCACAATTCTCACCTTCAATGTAACAGTGATTAATGACAGTGTCTGCCCAGTATATAGAAGAGAAATGGCTTCACTTATCTAGGTATCGACATAGACAAAAGATTAGTGGCAATGCCTAGACCAGGGGTCGGCAAACTTTTTATGCCGGGAGCCATTTTGACATGCTCGTGCACATTTTGAAATGCTCGAGAGCCAGGGGGCGGGGTTTGTGGGCGGGGGCCAATCGTGTGGAAGGGGGCGGGGTTTCCTGGAGAAGAAACAGAGACGCTGATTGGTGGAGGCGTCCTTCCTTCTGAGCATTCACCAATCAGCGTCTCTGTTTCTTCTCCAGGGTTCTTCTCCTGGAGAAGAAACAGAGACGCTGATTGGTGGAGGCGTCCTTCCTTCTGAGCTTCCACCAATCAGCGTCTCTGTTTCTTCTCCAGGGTTCTTCTCCTGGAGAAGAAACAGAGATGCTGATTGGTGGAGGCGTCCTTCCTTCTGAGCCTCCACCAATCAGCGCGCGCCAAAGGAGAGCAGAGAGGCGGGCTGAAGCCTGCTGCTTCCGGAGACCGGCTTTCCGGATGTCGGGCGGCAGAGAGAGAGAGAGAGCCAGAGTCAAGGGGCCAAAGAGCCAGATCTGGCTCCGAGCCGCCATTTCCGACCCTTGGCCTAGACTATCATAATCCAAGCTAGATATAAGGATGGTATTTGAGCCCATTCAGATATATTTTGATAGGCAAAACCCAAGTCTATAAACTAAGAATTTCATATTGAGAGTTAATTCAGCTGGGATATTAATAGAAACAATGCAAATGTGATTAGTCGGGTATCAATAGTATATTGACTTGCAGGGGATTACTCCTTGTGAAATACTTATAATGGAAATATCATGGAAAGTAGGGATACATTATTTCAGATAGTAGCCTTTCTTAGACTTTTCTTGGAAAACTATAAATTGAACCTTCTGCACAGAAAACCTCTGCTCTGGCAATGAGCTACAGCTCTTCTCTTAAATACTGCATTCGTGAGATGTAGTATTCAATATTTAATGTTGTAATGTAGCCTTTCAAAAACATCTATTCAGCTCCTGGAAAGTTGTTGATTTGGCTTCCAAAGCTCTTCAGTGGCATGAATATAGATGTCCCTTACTCAGTGAAACCCTTGGAGCAGGATGCTAAGGGGTTAGACTGGAAACATTTTCTTGACTGATGCTTCCCCTTTGAGTGACTTATGCCACAGTTTATTTTGCATGTGTGGCTGTTATGGCAGCTGTGCCCTTTCCTTGGTGAAGGAGGTCCTGGAAGTGAAGCTTTTGTCACTACTTATACTACTGCAACACGCTTTACATGGGACTATCTTTGAAAATCACTTGGAAATGCAGTTGGCCCAAAATATATCAATCCATTTTTTGATGGTTGAGAGACCCACTATTCACTCATGACACCAATACTTTGAGTACGGTGACCATTTTTTCAGGACAAAACTGAAAAAGGGAGCAAATCTGAAAGAGGTTCATAAGGATAAAAAAATTAATTGTTTATGTTTATAACTTTGCTTTACAAAGGAAAATTCAACAGTAAAACCAAGAAAAAGGCATATTTGAATAAAAATATCTAAAATCAAACAGTATGTGTAAATTTATTTTAAAAAGACAATTCAATTGCCATATTTTTCACATGAATGTGAAAGATGGTGCATTAAGTGGTACCATTTGTACGGTAAAAGTTAAATGACGAAAATAAAGGATAAAAGTGAGTTTTTGAAAAATAAATAAATCTAAAGGACAGCTTTCTGAAATAAAGGACTGTCCTTTATAATAAAGGATGTATAGTCACTGTAGTTATAGCATATTTATAGGTTCCTAGGAAAGTATCGTTTAAGCTCTTAATCATATCATTCAAATTAAATAACCCAAGTATTACAGTAGTAGTTCCCTGTCTTAAAATCATTAAGTGTTCCAGCAGTCATTTTACTGCTTCCTTATTCCTCCTTCTATGTGTGAAAGAGAGCAACTGGAAATATTCTGGCTTCTGGAGTCAGCCTTCTATCTGGTAAGACAAAACAAGTTGCATCTGATCCTGGGAGATTCCGGTGCATCTGCCAGACAGAAACTTACATTTGTTTGATGTTATACCATTAAATTTAGGTGCTAAACTAATTAAACAGGAAGTAATGGGAAAATGTTGGAATGCTGAGGAAAAAATGTTGCTATCTGTAAGTTATGTTCTTTAATGGGACAGTTTTATCCAGGCCAGAAATGAGTGGCAAAAATACAAAACAGAGCAATCTGACCCTTTTATTATTAATTACATATTTAATTCTACAGCTGCTAGCTAGGTTTGATTGTAGGGTGTTCCTCTTTAAAATGGGAAGATGGAAGGCTGCCTTGTTTTAATATAACATGCAAGCTATAAGAGACGTGTGAATAAACTGAGCATGCCAAATTATGAGATCTGCTCACACATCATTTCATTCAGGCAAATGAAAGACTACAGCCATGTCAGAAAAGGCAGTGGCAGCAGCACAAAGCCATTTCCTCAACATAAAAGAGGAGTTTGCCATGATTTTTTTGACAAGTAAATTGCCATAGAAAATAACACTAATAAGAACGTAATAGGAAATTGTCACAAAACCACCAAAAGGCATTTAAGTCCCTCAGAGAAATACTATATTCTTCAGAAGCTCATGATACTGTTTTTGTTGCTGGAGTTTTGCATTTACAACTTTTGGAATTCATTTGTTCATATTCTCTCTCTGTCTATCTCATATCTTAATTTGAAATAGGAAGCACAAGATGTGAACTCAGCACAAATAAAGAACGTGAAAAAGAAGCAGAGCTTCTTTGCAATCAATATGCCTTAAGTGAATGGGCAATTTCCAGTCTAATTTGGTCTAATTTCAAATATTCTTTGAAAGCTGTGAACTGAGACCTCTGGCAAACCCCTGATGTTTTGGTCGGAAAATGGAATATAAAATACAAGAAAGACAGGGATACAGGGGAGATATCAGAAAGAGAGAGAATGGCTGCTCCACCCAGTTTTGGCTTGGCCTGTCATAGAAACATAGAATTATGGAATAAGAAGGGATCAGAAGGAGTATCTACTCCATACCTTTACAGAGTGCAGGAAAATCAGTGAAACCATCCTCAAGAAGTGTCTGTCCAGCTTCTTTTTAAACACCTCCAAAGATGGAGAACCCAAACCTGTAAGAAGTAGTAGTTGTTGTTCATTTGTTTAGTCGTGTCCGACTCTTCGTGACCTCATGGACCATAGCACGCCAGGCCTTCCTGTCCTCCACTGTCTCCCAGAGTTTACTCAAATTCATGTTCATTACATCAGTGATGCTATCTAACCATCTCATCCTCTGCCGTCCCCTTCTCCTTTTGCCTTCAGTCTTTCCCAACATCAGGGTCTTTTCCAGTGAGTCCTCTCTTCGCATTAGGTGGCCAAAGTATTTGAGCTTCAGCTTCAGCATCTGTCCTTCCAATGAGCAGTCAGGGTTGATTTCCTTTAGGATTGACTGGTTTGACCTCCTTGCAGTCCAAGGGACTCTCAAGAGTCTTCTCCAGAACCACAGTTCGAAAGCATCAATTCTTCAGCGCTCAGTCTTCCTTATGGTCCAACTCTCACAGCCATACATTACTACTGGGAAAACCATAGCTTTAATTATACTTTCCATCATTTGTATAAATCTTATCATCAGGAAGTTTTTTTTCTTATATTTAAGTGAAACCTAGGTATCTTCATCCATTATTTCTACTCCCAGTTTCTGTGGCAGTGGAAAATAATTCATGATCACTTTCCCTCTGTACCCCTTTTTTGGACCTGGATATTGATCTCGTGTCTCCCCTCAGTCTTCTCTTCTCCAGACTGAACATCCCAAGTTCTTTCAATCAGTCATCATAGAGCATGACATCAAATCCATATATCCATTTTGTTACCATCCTCTGTACCTGTTCTAACCTGTCAATATCCTTCTGGAAATCTGGTGTCCAAAACTCTATACAGGACTCTAGGTATAATCTCACAGTGCAGAGTAGAAGGAAATATGGACTTTATGCATCTTTAATACAATCTTGCTTCTAATTTAGTCCAGAACTGCATTAGCCCTTCTAGCAACTGTCTCACACTGCTGGCTTATATTAACTTGTTATCAATGACCATAACCAAGTCCTTCTCTGATGTAATGCTTCCAATCCATGAATATCTTATATGTGAGCCCTACACTTTTCCTCCCTAAATATAATACCTCACATGTTACCCTTTTGATGGACATCTTGTTCTTCTCAGCCCAGTCTTCCAGCCTTTCCAGATTAGATTGCAATTTCATTCTGTCACTCTGGGTAGTGGCCAGGTCTCCCATTTGTCATCTGCAAATTTGACAAACTCATCAACCCCAACAGGTCATTAATAAAAGATTTAAATAATACTGGGCACAAGACAGATCTCTACTGTACTCTAAAATACTCTAAGTATTTTAATGAATTGTATGTATGTATGTATGTATGTATGTATTGTATATACCAGAGTTTTCCAAACTGTGTGTCGCGACACAAAAGTGTGTCACCACACACAGCGTGGTGTGTCGCCACACCACCCGGAAGTGGCGGTGTGCGCGTGCACGGCGGCGGCGGCAGCCGCTGCCACCACGCATATGTGCGCCGCCGCACCCCCCCGCGCCGCCGCCGTGCACATGCGTGCTTGTGCACACCCCCCCACGCCGCCGCCGTGCACGTGCGGCCCCCCCCAACCACTGCCACGCTGCCGCCGCCGCCACCACTCATGTGTCACCAGCGGCGGCACTTTGGAAAGTCCTGGTATATACTGTATGGTAAAGATATATAAGTTTAAAATTGAATTGTAATAAATAGTAAATAAAAAAGTAATATAATATAGGTGAAGAAAAAGAAAATAGGGAAAGGATTAGAAATAGAGTTATATAATAAGAAAGGAAAGAGGGAAAGATGTAGGTGGAAATGAGGAAAGCAGGAAGAAAGAGGACCCCAGTAAAGGGGAAAAGGGAAGGGGAGAGGTAGGAAGGGAAGAGGAGTGGAAGATTAGGGAGGAGAAAGGAAGAAAAGAGGGAGAGGGAAGAAAGGTAGTGGGAAAGAGATAGAGGAAGATGTAAAGAGGATGGAAATAGAGGGAAAATAACAGGACTAAGGATGAGCAACAATAAGTATAATAGGTAATGAGTATTGTAATGAAATATAAATATGTATATACACATGTAATTGTTGTTATGTGATATGTGTACTGTTTATGTTCAATGTAATTAAAATTCTTTGAAATTCAAAAAAAAAGACAGATCTCTACGGCACTCCACTGGTTACTGTTCTCCAACTTGATGTGGAGCCATTAATGCTGACTCTCTGAGTGCAATTATCTAACCAGTTGTGGACTCACCTTACCGTAGTGCCATCCAAACAACACTTCAACAGCATGTCAATGAGAATGTCATGTGGAACCTTATCAGATTTGAGGTAGTTTATATCCACAGCATTCCCCTTGTCAAAGGAAGAGATGAGATTTGTCTCACAAGACCTATTTTGACAAAGCCACACTGACTCTCAGCATTCATGGCATTACTTTCAAGATGCTTACAAAGGGACTGCTTTATCACTTGCTCCAACATCTCTCCAAGTATTGATGTTTTGATGTAGTATTGATGTCCTCTTTTTTCTTTTTTGAAGAGGGGGATCATATTTACTCTCCTTCAGTCCACTGACACCTCCCAAATTCTCCAGGACTCCCGCAAAACAATGGTCAGAGGTCTCAACAGCTCTTCACCCAGTTCCATCAGTATTCTAGTGCATATTTCATCAAGGCCCAGGGATTTTAATGCATTCAAATTAGCTAGAAGATCCTTCAAAGAGATCCTTTGCCAAATACTTACTGACTTGCACCCTCCCCTGTTGCATTCATTTCTACCTATTTTTGTTGTTTATTCGTTCAGTCGCTTCCGACTCTTCGTGACTTCATGGACCAGCCCACGCCAGAGCTTCCTGTCGGCCGTCACCATCCCCAGCTCCCCCATGGTTGAGTCTGTCACCTCCAGAATATCATCCATCCATCTTGCCCTTGGCCGGCCCCTCTTCCTTTTGCCTTCCACTTTCCCTAGCATCAGCTTCTTCTCCAGGCTATCCTGTCTTCTCATTATGTGGCCAAAGTACTTCAGTTTTGCCTTTAATATCATTCCCTCAAGTGAGCAGTCTGGCTTTATTTCCTGGAGTATGGACTGGTTTGATCTTCTTGCAGTCCAAGGCACTCTCAGAATTTTCCTCCAACACCACAGTTCAAAAGCATCTATCTTCCTTCGCTCAGCCTTCCTTATGGTCCATCTCTCGCAGCCATAGGTTACTACGGGGAATACCATTGCTTTAACTATGCGGACCTTTGTTGTCAGTGTGATGTCTCTGCTCTTAACTATTTTATCAAGATTTGCCATTGCTCTCCTCCCAAGAAGTAGACGTCTTCTGATTTCCTGGCTGCAGTCAGCGTCTGCAGTAATCTTTGTGCCTAGAAATACAAAGTCTGTCACTGCCTCCACTTTTTCTCCCTCTATTTGCCAGTTATCAAGCAAGCTGGTTGCCATAATCTTGGTTTTTTTGAGGTTTAACTGCAACCCAGCTTTTGCACTTTCTTCTTTCACCTTTGTCATAAAGCTCCTCAGCTCCTCCTCGCTTTCAGCCATCAAAGTGGTATCATCTGCATATCTAAGATTGTTAATGTTTCTTCCAGCGATTTTAACTCCAATAATCATTTCCTATGAATATAAAGAGAGAGGCAAAATGGAAATTGAGTTACTCTGCTTTCTTTTGGTCATTTGTTAAATTTCTCCATTTGGAGTAAGCAGTGAGCCCACCACCTCCTTTGTTTCTCTCTGGCTGTTGATATATTTGCCTCTCTTACTAGTCTTAACTCATTTTCCATTTTTGACTTCCTGGCCTCATTGCTACATTTTTGAGCTGAAGACATCCTGGGTCATTAGCCCTTCTTTCCATTCCAATAAGCCTGCATCCACTGCTTGTTTAAGCCCCATCATCCATTGCAGGTAGACCCTTGGAGATTATTCCTAAGGCTCTGTGATCCTTGGCAAAGGAACAAAAGTCCATGCTTGACAGCTGCATCATACGGACAATTCATCTACTGTAGTTGAGCATACAAATTCTCAA
Source organism: Charina bottae (assembly GCA_023362775.1). NCBI lineage: Eukaryota > Metazoa > Chordata > Lepidosauria > Squamata > Charinaidae > Charina > Charina bottae. The sequence continues at coordinate 231,024,751 of JALMGJ010000001.1, read as the reverse complement.
AGCAACCAAATAATCCAGCAAGCAGATATTTATTATTATATTTGATTTATACCTGTCCCTTCAACAAATTCTCAAGACAACTTATAAAGAATTTAGAGCCCTATCAGTCCAGGCTCCACAAATAGAAGTGCTTATCTGTTATTAACAGCAATTAAAATGTCAGGGTTATTTTCTAGGTCATAAATCTGATCTAAGTTCTACACGTAAGCTTCTGTTGTAGACGGTATACAAGAGCAAACAGCAAGAGAATGTAATCCAGCTAGAATTTCAGAAGCAGTCCAGGAGGCAGGACATTTTCCACAAGGCCTTCACAATGGTGTTGTTCTAGCAGCCCTGAACAGACACCTGTTCAGTGTCATACATACACCTTGAGCTTCTTACTGCTCAAAACACAGGGGCATTTGAAGCAATATCAGGATGCCTGGAATGTATTTGCCTTCTTCAGGTGCACAATAATATTCCTATCCTTTGGTAGCAATAAAGTTATTGCTTCTAGAAGCAGGCAAGGTCCCTTTTAGGCAACAAAGCCACTTTGCAGAAGAACTAAGACTACATAGGACTCTCAGGTCTCTGGTAAGACAACATCTCAGCAGTTAATGACTTGATTGGACCTGACTCAACCTACTTTGGCCAGACTTTTATGGATCCTTTGCAAGCCTAAGCTCCAATAGAGCAACAGAACTGATATACTGCCTTAAGTGGCAGAAAGGGTTTTCCAGTAGTAGTTGCTGGAGGAGATGCTAGATGTATTTGTATGACACATAGACTTAAGTAACCCTATTTCAGTCTAGAGTAGTGTACAAACTCTGTCAGTATGATCAGTTTTTGGGTTCGTGTATCAGGTAAGCCCTGAAAAATAGAGTATTTGAGTAAACCATGATTAAGCTAACCCCGGATAAATGTGTTGTGCACATCAATTGTATCTTCTAGTGTGCACATTTGTGGACCATTATTTTGAACTTTACATGCTTTTTTTTAAAAAAAGATTCTGGTTTAGTTTTCCCTGTTATTTTAGCTTTTTAATGTATTCCTGAATATTCCAGGGATCATATGAGTGATTTGATATATGTTATACCATAAGCAAAGGCTGTTAACCATCTGGATGCATATTATTTCCCTTCCTGGTTCATTTTCGGGCAATGTTATGGTGGCCTCTAATACGAATTAAACAGTAATCAAGGAAAGAGACAACCATGCCTCTCTTCAACCTTGGTCTTAAACTATCCTGTCAGATTTTTATCGGCCTTTGAGTTGTGAGCTCATTGGCTTGTCATAGATGTTTCAATCAAATGCATCACCTCCAGTTCACCCTGCTGAGAATGGCTTTCCCAGACTGCTAGCTATATGACTCCCAGGATAGTATCCACATAATCCTCCTTACTGTGAGCTAGCTTGAAATGGCAAGCTATAATCATTGTAATTTTTCTCAGTCTTTAAAAAATGCCTCCCTGAATCTTAAATCATATATTTTTGGTCATAAAGACATTCCTACATGTAAAAGGACACCACTTCCTTAGGAATAGCTTATATGCTTTTGCCAGGGCCCCCTATAGCTCAACCCTCCTTGTAGAATTGCTTGATTTCATGAAAAGTTTTCAGGTGAGCAATATATGATCTAATTTGTTCAATCACAGCTTATTAAATAAGCCCCAGATGGCTGGATTTATGCCACACAGTCAATCATAAACCATAGCTTACAAGCCACAAAGTTCCACTCAGCAAGTAAGCCAAGTCCAAATAAATCACATTACAGGTTAGTGAAATGCTGAAACCCAGTCTGCACTTCTGAAGGCATTTGCAATTAGCAAATGCTAGTGGATGCTCAAAACATGCAAAGCTAAAATATGGTTTGTTTGTTTGTGGTTGGTTTGTTTAGCTTAGTAATCTAGAAGCAACTTCTTATAGGGAACAGATAAAACAGACAGCTGAGAGGCTGACACTTTTTAAAGTTGTTTTTGGTTGGCTGAGGACTACAGAAGACTTTTTTTTATGTGTGTGTGTGCCTTCGAGTCAGTCTTGACTCCTGGTGACTGCCTAGACAAGTCCCTGCAGTTTTCTTGGCAAAATCTTGGAAGTGGTTTGCCGTTGCCTCCTTCCTAACAGAGGACATAGTAGTGCTAAATTCATGGAGGAGAGTGAAATATTTCTCCATCCCCTTTTTCCCCCCAGTGTGCATTTTTCATTATGTGTGATTTTTTTTAATGTATTAGGATATGCAAGATGAACTTTCTACTAGGATGCGTAGAAGCTCTCTAAACATATGTCATGAACCAGTTCTAAAACATACAATTCTGTAGGATATAAAACAAATAAAGCCAAACTTTCTAGATAACTTTATGGCTTCAATATATACTGCAGCCCGCACCCCCACCCCCCTCACATTCAGTCTCTCAATCTGTGAGTGGGAAGAGGCATCTATCTGACTGTGGAATAGTTTTCCAGGCTTGGTGAATGAGTCAAAGGGGTGCAGGTAGGATGGTGAGCGAGGCAGTGAAACTTTTTTGCCAGTAGTGACTCAGCTCATGATTACTGTCGCCGATTGCAGTCATGATGGTCATTTATTGATGGGGAGAACAGCAAACTCTAGATAGCCTCTTTTGTCTGCATGGCTGTTTGCAGCAGTGACAGTTGGATGAAGAGAGCTTTGCACACATCAGTCTATTCAAGGAGAATTGACTTGAAATCAATAGGCTTAAGGGCACATACGGACTGTCAATACTGACAAAATGTTGGCATATTTTCTCTGTGTTAATTGTCTATACTTATCTTCTACAGAGCAAAAAAAGGGGGGAGCATTCTGAGTTTTGGTTTCAAATTGAGATCTCCATTGTTTTATCCATTTTTCAAGTGACAGGGTTACTTATAAGGGTGCTGGGAGGAATAAATATTGAACAGCCATAATAATACACCTTAAGGGTGAGGATATCATGCCTACTTTGCTCCATAGGTCACAATATAAGCATTACTGTATGGCTATACAAAAATGTGGTTTCTTTCTGCATGGATATAAAACTGTCAGTTTTGAAGGGATATTGCTGAAATGACTCCCTGGGTATTCAACAACCCTCCCACCCCTCTATTGTTCCTATGATGACTTGCATGCAGTCTTTGAATGAGATTGTTTCATGGGATGACAGCATGAGTGTGTATGACATCACCATGCCATGACATTATCACATAGATGACACAGATATTTGCCTTAGTTGCATCACATGACTGACACAAATGACATCATTTGAACAGTGATGACATGATATATATGACGTCAGCATGGCTTCTAACAAACACCTATGGATCACAGCTGATTCAGACTAAAGGGAAGCTTAGATAAACCCAAACCACATATTCCTGATTATTATACATGAATAATCCATATCATATATCTTTCCTCTACATGTAGGCAAGATGGATGTCCACCAGCATCTCTGTGCTGACAGAACCTTTCTTAGTGTCTGCCAAGCTCCCTGCCTTACCCAAATGAAATGCAATTTTAAAAATTGTTTAATATTAATACATATGTAAAACAAAAAAACTTCTAGAGAGTGTAAAGCAAAGCAAAGCAAGGCATCAGACTTTAATTTTACCATGTTTTGATCCCATAAGCATTCTTAGGAAATAAAAATATTTGACAGCTGTAGTGCCGTGTTGTCCTTGGATAGATGCCCAGAGAAAAAGACATGGTAAGCTAGAGTACTAGGGAGTATCATAGGAGCACCCTCTGCAATTTACTTCTGGCAGTGGGCATTTCATGAATGAGCTTGAGTGAGATAAGTTGTGCATACACAAATTGGCAGCTGTTCAGACTCTCAAAAATCCCAATGTGCCCCCAGTTCAAAAAGATTGCCAACTCTTGTCCTGTACCATTCATAAAACAATGAAGATCCAGAAAAGACATGGATAATTACGTGGTTTAATTCATTACTTGCTGACTTACTGTATATCCTGCCTTTTATTCAGGAGCTCAAGACAGTGTACATGGCACTCTGTCCCCCAGTTTTTTTTTCAGAAGCACCACTCTGTGGGATAGCTTGGACAGCGAGAGAGTGACTGGCCCCAGAAGTCAGTCAGTGAATTTCTGTGGCTAAAGGTGCACTAGGATCTGGACCTCCCTAGACCTAATCCAGGGCCATTACTATACCACAGCTGCTCTGCAGAGGCATTGGCCTGATCCAGTATTATGGCCCCGATGTTCTCATGGTGATAAGAAAAAGAGAGAAGAGGGAAAGAAAGACAAAGTTAGTAAAATATGTGAGAAAGAAGGGAAGAAAGAAAATACTAGAGGAAAAAAGAGATAAATATTCATTCCTTAACTGATTGTTTAGGCATGTGGTGTGGGATGGTCATTTTCTGTGGAGTGTACCAATGAAACAGCTGGCCACAAGCTTATGATAATCTTGATATTTTTTTTGCCCCCTTCCTGATTTTCTGCAAAATTTAGAAATGCTTTTATGGAACACTGATATACTCGTTATTCTCCAACAGACTGAACTGGGCTTCCCCTGGCAATGGGGTTGAAATTGATATGCAATTGTCTTATGTCTATGAAGGTTCTCAGTCATCCAGGTGGAATTGTCTGTAGCTTGAATCATGTCAACTGGATTTCTATTTTCTCAGTGGAAACGTTTCGCTCCTTATCCAAGGAGCTTCTTCAGTCTGAGCAAAGTTAGTAAGGGAATCCTAAATATGTTTCTAGGTAGCTGTGTGACCTTACACCTGGGGCTAGGTCATGGTTATATTGAGATGTTATTTTAAGTCCTTTTATCATCTAAAGGAGGATCGTTAAGATCACCATGCTGCTGTTGAGCTTGTGAAATGGTCTTAATCTTCCTAGGCACAGAAGACAAAGCAGGGAGGAAGATGGGGGAAAGATTGTGCCTGAGGCCTAACTTTGCTCAGACTGAAGAAGCTCCCTGGATAAGGAGCGAAACGTTTCCACTGAGAAAATAGAAATCCAGTTGACATGATTCAAGCTACAGACAATTGTCTTATGCTTTTGATTGCTAAATTAGTTGTTGATTTTTCTCCCCCATCATGCTTTAGACTGTTCGGTTGCCATTAGTATTATTATTAGGTTGACTAGCATTTCAGAAATAAATTGGAAAAAGTGCTTAAGAAAGAGCAAGTGTGTGAACATTGCACCACCTGCAACTCTTTCAAGCAGTCGCATCTTTTCCCAGGATCACAAGTTTGCCCTTGACAGCTACCACCCAGTCCTGGAAGAAGATGTAGCTGCTTTAAAGAGATGAAGACAAAAACTACATTCATACCTCAGTCTGCTGTGAATCCATTTTGGAACTGAATCGGAAATACTGCACGTCCCTAATTATTAGCAGCATTAGTGTAACATGCTGCTTGTATGTACAGCTTTCATTGGGCCAAGGGATGCCACTGAAGACATGGTAGGAGCCACTCTACAAAAGGGGTCAGGTCATAAAAATAAGATTTTAAAAAGGGGATAGTGGGATTTTTTTTTCCTGGAATGGGAGGATAGTTTTGTTTTATTTTGCTTTGATTTTTAAAGAAATTTTGCTCTGCCACTATTTTCAGCTAATGTAATCGGAAGGGATTCTATCAACTGCAGAAAAGTGGTTGAGGGCCACATGGGTTCTCAAGTTGCCCACTTCTGCTGCATGCAATCGATTTTCATTCCAGTTCAGCAGTGGTTTGCCTTGCACTGAGTTCTGGAACTGAAGAGAGGCGTCTGACAGTAATACACTATGGTGAATGAACTCCCAGAACACATTTGAGATACATCTGTACCAATCTCTAGCTGAAAAAAAACCCTACAATTTTATGCAGATTGCCTCTTCACTTTTTCCCCCAAAATCCCTTTGTTCAAAATCTTCTGATGAATTTACAGTTTCCAATGAGTCATCTCCGGAAAGATTAACTATCAGCTGCAAGTAGGTATGGTTCAAACCCTGCAGATGCAAAACACAAATAACTGTTGAGTGTTCTTAATATAAAGCATTATATCATAGATTCCTCGGAAGAGGCAAAGTATAACAAAAGGAAATGAAAGGGTAGGTTGAATAATGTTTATAATTATGACTCCTCAACACAAAACATGTCATTCTTTTTCTGAACCAGACGGTGTTTTACAGAACTTCTGTGTTATCTTTGCCCTTGAAAGCTGTGGGTGGCTCCGCACATTTTATGACACACAATAGTGGCTTAAAAACATTCAATGTTAATTTAAGACTTTCTTGGGGTATCTTCACCCTTCCATAGTCTAGCTATTTCAAAATGCTTTGTGGTAAATATTAGAAAATGTTAATTACGTATAACCCCATTAATTAATGAACCATGTAACAACATTTAGTGCCAGTTGTGCTATAATGCCACTGTACAGTGACAATGTGTACCTTTATGCCATTTGTTTGTGTGAATGGCCATGTAGAGTACATGTGGCCCATTCAAAGCAGGCAAAAAAGGCAGATTTTTTCAGGAAGATTTCAGCATAGGGAGAATAACACCTTTGAAGAAGACATAACAAGATACAGGACACACTGTTCTCACAACAAAACAAGACTTCCTAACCAACAGATGGTTTCATGTGACCTGGAGCAGACAATGGCACTCTGGTAGAAAAATATCAGGAGATGTGGGGAAAGTGCCAAGATAGGACAACTGGCCAAATCGGACTGCTCAAGCTTTGTTGCAAGGTGTAACAATGTATGGGAATTCTAGCTCTTTAGAGACATTACATCAACTGAGAATCCATGCACAGTGGATGTCATCCAACATGTCTTACCTCAGTTCTTCTAGAACTCAACCTACACTGGCCAGCTAAACTTTTAGTTCAGGAAGTGAACAATGAAAGCTGTAAACCTTTGTTTGTCATTACTGTACATGTCTGAATCTTGGGATAAAAAGAACAAGTAATGTTGGAGTCCTTTCAGGGGCCTGACATGGCATTTTGATTTGATTATGTGCCATCAAGTTGGTGTTGACTTTTAGCAACCACATAGACAGATCTTGTCCAGGAAAATCTGTTCCCAACCTGGTCCTTCAGGTTTTTCAATGATACAACATCACCACTGTAATTGAGCCTATCCATTTTGCTTTTAATCATCCTCTTCTTCTCTTTCCTTCCACCTTCCCCAGCATTATAGAATTCCAAAATGTGATAATTTGAGCCTGGTCATTTGTGCCTCAAGTGAGAATTCTGGGTTGGTTTGTTTAAAGATCCATTTATTTATTTTCTTGGCTGTCCATGGTATTCTCAGGAGTCTTCTCCAACACCAAAGTTCAAAAGGATCAATATTCTTTCTATTCTGCTTCTTCAAAGTCCAATTTTTGCTTCCATAGAGTGTCACAGGGAAAATCACTGCCTGCACTATTCTGATGCAACATCTGGAGGACACCAGGTTAGGAAGGCTGATCTATTATTACGTTAGTTCCAGGTTTCAGGATGATTTTCATATAAAGAAAATATTTTGCTTCCTTGAGTATTTTAGAATTTTGTTTACATTTCAAATCAAAGCTTATAGAATTGACATTTAAAATCTGAAGCCTTTGGCTTAATTTGTTTGTGGCTTGGGTTTGTTGCTTTCAGCTGCAGTTTAAATATGACAGTTCATTCATCTGTACCATCTGGCATAAATATTACATTATTGAAACTCAATCACAGATAACTCTTGAAATATTATCCATGTAACAAAGTTTATAACCAATTTGCATTCTGATTGCACCATTGAGCAAAATCTATATACTAAGCCCAAGCACTTCAGTTCAACTAGTTTATTTCAACATTTCCCAGGGCTACGCAAAAAAAAGCTGTGGTAGATTGGATAACTGCACTGACATTCCCAATGTATGAGGCTAGTCTTTGATTATTAGTAAAAAGCATCCACATCAGATCAGTACCAATAGAAGAGAATATCTGTAGCTCAGGGTTGAACTGTGGAGTCTTTGGTGCTCTCTGAAGACCAAGGACTCCACATCAGATCAGTATCGGATATGTGGTATGGGACATATCCAAAGGAACTGATAGAAAAAGGCAGCTGACCATTAGACAAAATGAAGCAGCCCTTTTAAACAGTGGACTCAGATAGGCAACAAATGAGGTCAAACTTCTACCCCTCCCTTCTTGATCCACTGTCTGAAAGGTCCATTTCACTCCTCTTAGGTAGAGTTACCAGACCTGGACAGCAAAAATCCAGGTAACCACTAGATGTCAGCAAACAGGAAAATATCTGCTATCATTGAGTGGTCATCCAAATATTTTCAGCCGAGGTCAGGTAGCCCTTTCTAAGGTGAATGGCTCTCCAGTGTATCTTGCTGCCTTTCTGGCCTTCCTATGGCTACCATTATGAGGAGGTCCTCAGAGCAACACTTACTAAGCTCACTGCAGATCTCCTTAGTTGATTACAGCTGCCTAGAGGCCGAGTGGCTGGAAAAGAGGGGACAGCAGAGGGACAACCAAAGAAAGGGAGATTTCCCCCCACCTCAGATGACAGATCTCTTTTGATCATCATCACAAGCACCACCAAGCAGTGTTCTACTAAGGCCTCTATTTCTTCCTTAATTTTTTACTCAAAATGTAGTCCCCTGCTGCCATGTGGGAAAAATATATACCATTCTACCATGGTAGCAGGTTTCATAGGTTGTCAACTGGCATAGCAGTATTTAGGCTGCAGGAAGTGAAGCAAATTTCCTCAGAACTTAATCTGACTCAGTTCATGAAGACATGCTTCCTGTCCAATCTATTTAGGATTTAATTGGTAGCTTTGGCAAACCTGAACACTTTTAAGGACCGCATGAACCATCTGAAGGATATTCTTCTGAGTAAAACACACTTAAGGTTGTGAATGTCTTCTTTCACTTAAGATAGCCCAGGACTTTTTCTTTTTAACTTTAATTTACTGTAATATTGACTAGTATCTTGGGATCACCTTTGGCATGATTTCCACTCAATAATATCTGAAACCCATAGTTAAATGGGTGAAAATCCCCCCAAAACCCAGTGATTTGATGTGGTTTACTGAAAGCCAAGATGTTGAATTTCAACAAAACACATAATTAGGTATAAATGATCACTGAGAACATTTTATGGAAAAGTTAGAACATTTGTGCTGGCTTATACATATTTTTGGACTCATAGCCCAATGCCTCAGACAAACAGATATTTAGGCTTTTTATAAATAGCCCAGCATTCTCTCTGTCTACTAGCTTAATTTTTTTTCCTGCCTGTTTAGATCTGCATAAACAAGGGTAAGGTGGCAATGTCAAAATATAGCTCCAACATTTGTTCTAATGCATAGAAATGTTTATATAGTTGTAATATAGCATGTTTTGTTGATAAATAGTAAAGAATTATTCTAACATTATTGGCAGCTATTCCTAAGATCATATGAAATTGTTTTCAGATGTATATTAAACTACATGGAGTTCTACAAATGAATTGTAACCATGCTGAGAGTCTTCAAATGGCTGACATCTCTAGTAAGCAGGCAGCCTTCTAATCAGTAAGGGAGTGGTCATTCATTACAGCAGAAATTCCATCTGGTAAGTATTGATTGGTGTAAAATAATTTTGTGTAAGTTGATGAAAGGAGGAAAACATCCTGCCAGGTGACATAAGGCAACCATGACTTTTCTGGAAGAAAGCATAGATGTGTCAGTGAAAACATCTGTAATACAAGCATGATGAAATGTTCAGCTTTTCAGAGGCCATTTTTATGCTATTCTAAAATGCTTATTCCCAACAACATCTATTTTCTATGTAAATAGACAACAGTCCAGATCATTTCACTATACAGGAACATCCTTAAGGGTTTTTTTAAAAGTAGATTTATCTTCTTTTTATAACTTCAGTTGTGTTTATGGATATATCTTTATTGTAAACCACCCAGAGTCCCTCTTTTGGGGGAGATGGGCAGTGACGAAATTTGATAAATAAAAATAAAAATATCTTACTCTAAGCTTCTCAGCTCCACAAATCCTCATTATCTAATCAAAGACCTCCCAATGCTGCAGATGGGATGGGAGAGTGCTGAATCATGACCCTATTCCACTAACATCCCAAGTGTATTGTTGGAGACCTTTCCAGATGATCATTTTAGCACACCACCAAAATGTACTGGTCATCAGAATGATGCAAATGGTATCCAATAGTTAGCTTGGTATTTGCTTGTTTTTCTCATGCCACAAAAAGTCCACCTCATTCAATCAAATATTGAAATCTTTCTAATCGTTCCTCAAAGTCCTTCTGTGATGATATCTAAAGAATTAATCCTCTCAAATTCTCATTGAAAGCAATTCTCCTTCCCTTCCTCTTGCCTCTGTCAATCATCACTTTAGAGCTCATTTGTTCACACAGCTGACTTCCAAAGGTCTTAGGTTGAGTTTATGACAAATAGATGAAGAGTAGATTGGGGTGAGGAGAAGAGACAAACTGCTAGACAGTCTTTAAAAATTATTATATGCTGCCCAGAGTCACTTCTCATGAGATGGGTGGCTATATAAATTTGATAAACAAACAAACAAACAAATAAAATGTCTTTCTATTGAAGACTGGGAATGGAAGAGGGCTTTTTGTTTGTTAGTTCAAGGGGTAAAGACAATTGATTGTCCTTGTTGCTCTCAAAACCACAGTCAGCAAAGGCTGCCTGATTCCCAACAACTCTTGATAGCTTACATCTCAAAAGTAAAGAACAATAAATAAGATGAAAGAACAAAGAAATGCAAGTCCGGAACAAACAACCTAATCCATCAAAACGTACTCCCTGCCCTCTCATCTCCGCACTGGTACCTCTCACCCCTGGCCCCCATCTCCCAGGCCGAGGCACAGGTACCACACATTCATTTACCCTCTCCCAGCCACACCCGCACCCACAACTTCAGCCATCCTAGCTCCACACGGAACCCGGCCCCCATGCTAGGCGGCTACTGCCCTCAGAACTCAGCAGCCTGTATGGAGCCCAGATTCCATGGCCAGCTCCAGTCCCCGCCTCTCAGCCCGTCAACCCTCCCCTTCCTGTTTACATGGCTAAAACCTTTATAAACCTATAAAGGTTTAAGTCAGATGGTAAAGACTCTGCCCCCCAAGCTCAGAGAGGTAGTTGAAGTACTTATCACTAACGAAAGTGAGAAGTCTTGGATTCGTCATGTCCTTGATTCCCCACCCCTACCCCAACATCTCAGAAGTAGAAGATGATGGAGGGTCTGTAGAATACTGAGTCCAGCTCTTGCACTGGTGATTTCTTTTTTTTCTTTTTTTACTTTCCTGCTCTTCATGCTGTAAGGATGTCTAACAGTTGCAATATGGTGATGTATGAAAAGACACATACTGCCTTCTGCTTATAATGTAACCGATATGGTAGTTGAACAAAGCAGCAATGTAATGCCAGCCCTACTATTAGGCAGTGTGAGGCAACCACTTCAGTTAAATAATGAAAGGTGCAAAAGTGGCAGCATTCCAGTCATTCCTCCTGAACCCCTGACCATTCCTCTCTAGGCTGTTCCACTCATAGTGGAAGATCTTCCCTATTCATTTATTTAGCTTCTTTACAGGGTCCCAATTTGAAATAGAAAGTCTGTTCTCTCCTGCCTTTACAGCAGAGGCAGGCAATCTGGATCTCAAGGGCTACTTGTGACCTTCAATCCTTTTGCATCCCTTGGCATATTTCGAAGATCTTCTACAAGTGATTAATTTGGATCTCTTACCGGAGTGATCTGTCCCTTCCCTGATAGCCTTTTGCACAGACAGGGGAAGGAAAGAGGGGGGAAAGGAATGCAAAAAGGGATTGATTGATGATTGATTATATGCCATCAAATTGTTTTCGACTCCTAGCAACCACATAGTAGATAGATTTTCTCCATGACGACCTATCCTTAACCTGGTTTTTCAGGTCTCCACTGTAACTGAGTCCATCCACCTTGCTGCTGGTCATCCTCTTCTTCTCTTTCTTTCCACCTTTCCTATCATTAGAGCCTTTTCCAGAGAGCTGGGTCTTCGCATGATGTGTCTGAAGCAAGAAAGGAAGGCAGAGGAAAATATAAGAAAGCAGAACAGTGGGCAGTCCAATCCAGTCTCCCACTTGCTTCAGCTCTGCCCATCACTGGGATGACGCAATGTGGCCCCTAACAGATTATGCCTTGCATTATAGCAAGGTGACCAGATTGTATAAGACAGAAGGGCCATTGCAGGAGGGCATCAGAGCTGGTATAAGGGACCGTAGTGTTTGAATCAACTGAGAAGGCCCTTTGGGGCCTAGAAAGCAACCTGAAGCATTCCAATTGTTCTGAACTACAATTCCTGTGGTTTTTCTGATGACTCGTACTGGCTGAAGCTGAGAGGAGTCCAGAATATTTGGAGAGCACCAAGTTGCTTCTCCTCTGGAATCTCAGGAAAGATGCTGCTGGAAAGACTAAAACAGATGCTTGTTGTGCCACTATTGGCTTCCTCAGTTCACGTGCACAATTTGTCTAAGAGCCAGTCCAGGCTGAGGTATTCCCTTCAGCTTTACATGACCAGGCATTTTCTTGAAATGAATAGAAGCTCAAGGCCAAATTCTAAGCTGTCATCCAAGCTGTATTTCTAGCATTCTAAATCCAGCTTGGCAAGTAATTTCAAGTCCCAACCCTTTTTATATTCCCCTTATGGATGCATTTGAGGAATATATGTTTAAGCCATTGTGGCTTCCCGTGGACCTTTCCTTGTAAAGACGACCAAGTTTTTCTGCAGTTGGAGACGCAGCTGCAGCAGCCTTCACTTGCTACCTACTCAAGGGAGGACGTCACCAGATAAAGAGGTCATGGATTACCAGAGTCAGAATTATACTCAAATGAATATAAAACTGGGGCTTGATTCACATCTGCTTGTGTTCCCTTAACTAATAAAGCCACGAGAGCCCTAGAAGGTGCTTCTTCTCTGTACATTAGGCTACTGATAGAAGAGAAAAGTGGTCCTGATTGCAGGGGGAACATACACAAGCAATTCATGGAGAAGAACACCTTGGCAGACATCTGCAATCAATGCAAATGGGCTTGGGGTGGGGCTCAAATCACAGCTTCCCATTTCCTTTCCATGCCTTTTATACAGTAGGAATATGTGAATATGGATATGTCAGTTAACACCATTAAGAAGTTCTATTGAAAGAGTTGGGCCTGGTTAAAGTTTTGGAAGCTCTGAGCTCACTGTTCTTGGTGAGTCACAGTTGCTTAGGAGGCACTATCTTTGTGGGCACAGCAACTTTGACAAGCAATTAATTGGCTTCATTGAACATGTGGTAAGAGGGCTTAAAATATTATTATTAATTGTGACTGTCTCACTGGTGGAGAGAGGCAGTTCAGATCTACATTCTTCCACTGTCTGTAGCTGTTGTCCTTGACTCATTTTTACAATACATATTTCATCTTTCTCAATTTCACAGTTTCCAACTTAATATCAGCATGCATTTAATGCCCAAGGAGCATCGTCCCATGAAAGACCTTCTCGGCTGACATGTCCTCTCTATGGAATTCCCTGCCTTTGGGAACAATTGTCAGTTGCATGGCTTCACCAACTGCCCGCATTTCTGGAAGTGTTGAGATATATACAGTAACTTGCTGCTGAATTTAAATATGATGGGCTTTTCTATGCTTTAAATGCTTGCTCTTTCAATAATTTGGTAATTTTGTAATTCCAGGTTTTGTTATTTTTCATTTAAATCTTGTAAATGGCTCTTGGACTCTATAAAGTAAAGGAAAAGGTTCCCCTGCACAGTCGTGTCCGACTCTAGGGGGCGGTGCTCATCTCCGTTTCTTAGCCAAAGAGCCAGCGTTGTCTGAAGACACTTCCGCGGTCATGTGGCCAGCACGACGCACGCGGAACGCTGTTACCATCCCACCAAAGTGGTACCTATTTATCTACTTGCATTTGCATGCTTCACATTGCTAGGTTGGCAAGAGCTGGGGCGAGTGCGGGAGCTCACTCCGTCACGCGGGGCTAGGGATTCGAACCGCCGAAGTTGTGACCTTCCGATCGACAAGCCTGGTGTCTTAACCACTGAGCCATCGTGCCCCCTTTTGGACTCTATACAATACTAATAATCAAGAATATTACCACTCTACATATACTGTATGTCTGGCTGTGGTTTGATAGGGGTGCATAGGGGAGCTGCCCCAGAATCCAGCCCTCTCATGCAGCTGCAGGGCACCTAGCAGGGGTGTCTTGGTATTGTTGTGAATGGCTTGAGTGTCTAGGTGGGTGGGACTGGGGGAATGATTGTGAGTGGGGTGAGCAGGTATATTTGTGGGTGGGGTGGATGGATGTTCTGGCCTGGGAGAGGGGGACGAGGGATAGGAGGGAACTGGGGTAGATGGGAGGGCAGAAATGCACCTTGAGACAGTGAGGGGCAGAGGGAAGTACTGCAGGAACCTGAGGGCAGGCCATACTCAAGGATGTTGGGACCACTGGTTTTGAGAGTGGTCCTAATGCCAGGCCCTCAGGGTCTACCCTCAATGCAAGGTTACTGGATCCTTGGAGGTTATTGGATCCTTGGAGATCCTGATCTCTGACATATTCTATGCTGCAACCAAACTCTGAACTGCCCAACAGATTCTCAGGGAAAATCCCAAGTGCCCTCTGGGGTGGGCTGATCTAACAGGCCCTATCCCTCTGCCAGATGGGGTGGCCCCAGGCACGCTAAAAGTAATCAGAGAGTGTTCTGCATCATGACAACAGATGGATGGTAATGTCCTTCAGAAGCAGCAGTCAGAGATCAGGATCTCCAAGGATCCAATAACCTCCAAGGATCCAGTAACCTTGCATTGAGGGTGGACTGTTCCACAAGCTGCTCTGGTTACCAGTTGGCTTCCAAGTGCAATTCAAGGTGCTGTTTATTATCTATAAAGCCCTTTACGGCATAGAGCCAGATTATTTGAAGGATTGCCAGTCTATGGCTGTTTCTGTCCATCCAGTGAAATTAGGCAGAGTAGGCGTGCTTTAGGGCCCAAGAATTAACAGTGTCTATTGGGACCCAGGAAGTGTGCCTTCTTTGTTCTGGCATCTGCCCTCTGGAATATCCCCCCAGAGATCCAAATGGATCCCACCCTGATGATGTTCAGGAAGCTATTGAACACCTAGCTGTTCTCTCAGGCCTTGGAGCATGTTGATGGTTGATTCCCTGTTGGATGGCTTTTTGATTTCTATGTCTGTCTTTAGGCTGCTTATGAATCCTTTTTCTTTTAGTGTATTGCCCTTACTTTTTATAATTGTAAGTTATCCAGAATCTTAAGGAGTTGGGTGGCTTCTAAATTTATTAAATAAATACATAAAATGTAGTTCCATGCAACATGTATAATTCATAATTATTTGTATGCCATGAATCTTGTAACATTGACACAGCTTATTACAATCATATTTTTATGAATTTTTAATTTTTTTTCTCTTAACCCACTTTGGCTCCCCCACTGCCTATCCAACTACATCCCTACTTGAACCTTCTGCATGTCCTGTTTGTTCTTCTTTCTTTCAACAAGCTAAGGCAATTGTTTTCTCTATATTTTGAATCCAATTGTTAGTGGTTTAATAAGCAGTATAAATATGTCTTTGCATATTCTCAGGTACATACAGATGCATAGATATTCTCCACTGTTCCCCACTATGCATAGGTAAACATAATTGTGTATATTATTAATAACATTGTGAGGGAAATATACAGTGACTCATATCTCAGATGAATGAGTCAAAGTAGACCATCATCACACAGTAACAGATAATACTTGCATTAATAATTCCATATATTGCAAACTCACAAACTTCAAGAATTTTGTTTTGTACAGATTCCTCAGGTTTCCCAAAAGTTTTACAGAATGCTTGTGATGTCCCAGGATGAAAATATTGATTTTATGTAGTTTCCTCAGTGCAATCTTCTCCTAAGTAAATTGCAACTTTTATGTTTAATGGCAAATGTTTTGCTGCTCCTGTTTACTCTGAAAATTATCATATAGTTCCCTAAATGAAAGAGAAGACAGTTCTATAAGGCATTATGCCCATCACAATGAATTTCATGTTGCATTACCTTTAGATAATTTGCCAGATTGAAGGTCATTATCAATTGCTGTTTAATCAACCAAATCATGCATGTAGGCAAAGGTTAACTGAGCATGAACCCATCTGCCTTCCTTTGTCAAGTCACGACAATTTGTAGACTAATAAAACTGCTTTGATTGCACTTAAAAACACCTGCTTTGAAAGCCAGCCTCATTAATATTGTGCTAATGAGTCACAATAGCCTTATTGTAGGGGCAGCATCAAAAGCACTGATTTCCCTTCATTCAAGGTATCTGCACACATATAAATAACCTGTTACAAAATTACAGTCATTATTGCATTAAGGGAGTTAAAATAAATGCATAAAGATTTACAAGTTGAAGTAATGCTAAGGATAAGATTCTCTGGCTGAGCCATGTGAATGTAGTCAATGTTTTCCCCTCATTGTTTGTTTTTGCATAGCTTCTGTCCTCCTGTGTCTCACAATGGGAGGATACAATTTCATTTATATTTCTTGGGAGTGAATTGAAAAGTAATGAATAATATTTTGAAATTTAACCAGATTCTAAGATTAAAACACTAAATTCTAATCCTGCATGCTTGATGGTCAATAGGATATGGCACAGGTCTTTAGTAGAGTAATGGTAGTCATCCTAGTATGAAATCATTCCAAGAAATAACATATTGCATTGATGATCATGACATAAGACTAACATTGATTGTTCACCTCACCTTTGCCAATCTTTGTCCTCCATGAACATGGGGTGATTTGGAATACTTTAGGAAATGGTGAAAGTCATTTCACTTTTAGATTGAAGAGTGAATCTTACACTTAGGGGTTGGTATGTGTTTTCCCCTAAATGTTCTTTTTCTTTTAATAACTTAAGAATAATTTGATATCCAAGTCAATAACAGTCTTGAGAATTATGCGTTGTGATCATCTAGCATCATTTTTCAGAAGCATTACTTGCAAGGATCACTGCCCCCATGGGATTGTGATGCCACAACAAACTCATATCTTTGAGTCCACATTGCTCCTGGTCAAAGCAATTTGGCAGGATTATGTTGCAATGCTTAGGCCTTACAATCCTGTTTATCTGGAATGAATGCACATATAATCAATAACAATTCCACTCTGAACTGTGCCTCTAGCCAAGAATTCTGT
Organism: Charina bottae; assembly: GCA_023362775.1. Taxonomy (NCBI): domain Eukaryota; kingdom Metazoa; phylum Chordata; class Lepidosauria; order Squamata; family Charinaidae; genus Charina; species Charina bottae. Next base: position 231,007,605 of record JALMGJ010000001.1, on the reverse strand, counting down.
TCAGCAAAATACAGAGCTTCCCTTTCTTAGGGGGAAGGCAAGGATAAGTTTTTGTTTTTCAGGGTGAATATATTGTGCATCTGTAAAACTTCCTACCTGGTGTCAATCTGTACCTGAAACAAATGTATTTACAGTACTCCGAGATGGGGCAGAAGGCACCACTTCTGGCACATTCCCTTTAGACACTGCTTTGAGACCACAGGTGGTAAATGAAAAATGCCACCCAGGAGAATAGAGAATAAGAAGATGGGCTCAAGTGTTCAAAGGCTTGGTGCCCTATCATCCCTTTCAAGAACCGTCATAATGAGCCTTTAGAACTGAGCCTGACACTTTCTTTTCTTCAGCCTCTTTTTCATTATTCCCCTTCCAATGTCTTTTGACTAAATGCACAAATCCATTTCAAAAACGGAGATTAAGCCATCATTGGCACAGATGTTTCAGCAGCATTAGCCAGAATGGTATAATAAAGCTGCATTGGAACCTAGACAATGACAAGCCCTTGAAAATGTTTCATCTCAAGGAGGGGAGATAAGGGGAGAATGCGTTGGGGAAGAAAACACAGTATTGCCTCAATGAAATTAAATGGATGAAATGAAAGGACTTTTTCGCCCTATAATTTCAGGATCTATGAATCCTCTCGCTTTCCTTATCTTCATGCCCTTAAACATGAATAAAGCATTTGCTGTCAAGATGTTTCACAAGAATTTGACATTGCAATTATAATTGTATGGGCAAAATTATTTACTCATTTTTTTTTAAAAAAAGTCATCATTTGTGACATGAAGCGTATTCTAAATTTGTCAAGTCTCAGTACTGTGAAGAGGTGAGACTGTACTTGGCGTTCACCATTCCAGGTCTGTGGAATAAGTTGTAGTGTGTGCCTGGGGTCAGTGTATATATAAAGCTTAAACCTTGGGTCAAACATTTTTAGGAGTTCTGAATCTGAACTGTATGGTAGGAAATGTTATATCCAACACATACTTACACATAAAAAGCAGCTCTATAAAAAAGTGAGCTTGTATCTAGACACAATAGGTATATCTTAACTATGCTATTGAGTTTGGATGGACTTATTCCCAAGCAGCAGAGACAGATTAATGAATTGTCAAATAATTTGGAATAATCCAAAGATCCCCTTGTTTTTGGAATATGGGTGGGGATGAGATGAGACAGAAAGTAGCCTTAAAAATCTCAGGAGCCAGTACCACCTTTATAGGACATTGTTGCAGAACTTGAGGTGGCCCCCATGTCTCCCCAATTCTGTTGCCAAATAGCAACACACCTCTGGCAGCATCCTTTCCCTTTTCCTGCAACTTCTGTAAATAAGACATATGTATGTGTGGGGGCGTGGGGGCTCAGCGGGTAAGACGTCAGGGTTGTTGATCAGAAGATTGCAAGTTCGGAGGTTCGAATCCCTAGCCCCAAGTGATAGAGTGAGCTCCCGCACTCGCCCCAGCTCTTGCCAACCTAGCAATTTGAAAGCATGCAAATGCAAGTAGATGAATAGGTACCACTTCGGTGGGTAGGTAACAGCATTCCGCGTGCATCATGCCGGCCACATGACCGTGGAAGTGTCTTCAGACAGCGCTGGCTCTTCGGCTAACAACGGAGATGAGCACCGGCCCCTAGAGTTGGACACATTTGGGGGGAACCTTTACCTTTACTATGTGTGTGGGGGGGTATATATGCAGACATGTGTATGAAACATAGAGTACTATTTTTATTCTTGCTCTTACGCTTTTATTTTAAATCTGGAAATCATCTGAGATATGAGGAGATGGGCATTGCTATAACAGTGTTATGTGTGTATGAAAATGTACCTGTTAAATAATTAAACAAATTTAAAGTAATATTAATATTTTATTCAATTTCTTCAATTTTGTCTTCTACATTTTCTATGCACCTTGCCCCCACATTTATTGCTTATTGAGAGAGCTAGTTTGGTCTAGTGGTTAAGGTGCTGGGCTAGAAACCAGGAGTCTGTGAGTTCTGGTCCCACCTTGGGCATGAAAGCCGGCTGGGTGACCTTGGGCCAATCACTGTCTCTCAGCCCTAGGAAGGAGCCAATAGCAAACCAGGAGACTGAGAGTGCTAGTCCTGCCTTAGGCATGAAAGCCGGCTGGGTGACCTTGGGCCGGTCACTCTCTCTCAGCCCTAGGAAGGAGCCAATAGCAAACCAGGAGACTGAGAGTTCTAGTCCCGCCTTAGGCATGAAAGCCGGCTGGGTGACCTTGGGCCAGTCACTCTCTCTCAGCCCTAGGAAGGAGCCAATAGCAAACCAGGAGACTGAGAGTTCTAGTCCCGCCTTAGGCATGAAAGCTGGCTGGGTGACTTTGGGCCAGTCACTCTCTCTCAGCCCAGCTCACCTCACAGGGTTGCTGTTGTGGGGAAAATAGGAGGAGGAAGGAGTATTAGGTATGTTCACCACCTGGAGTTATTTATAAAAATAATAAAGGCGGGATAAAAATTAAATAAATAATAAATAAATAATAATTTATTGCTTATATATTAGCCAGGAAGTGCAAGTTATGTTTGATTCTTGGATCTCTCAGAATACAGTTGACTCACAAAGACGTAGACATGCTAGCTGCAGTTGCATCTTGGTGTCTATAAATTGTCTGAACAGTCAGCTCAGGGCCTTGTTCATTTTCATTATGAGATAAGAAGCTTTAGTTAACTGGAAGGTTGGCATTCAGGAAGTGCCTTGTGAAATAGCAAAAGATAAGGAACAGGCTAACTTTTCATTTGTGTTATCATAATATGGATCACTGATGTTCTGCATTCACTATTACCATAATGGAATATAGAGACAGCCCGTGAAAAATAGGGTCACATGGGATATATGATGTACTGATTTGTGTTCCGACTGAAGACCCTTCTCTTCAAAAGACATGGTTCATGCTAGCTAACTAGGCATAGGAAAAGGGACACCCACTTGTTATGAACTTCAAATTGGGAACTCACTAATGTGCATGGATCAAGTCCCTGACTTTTATTTGTATTTAAAGAACTTTTTGTTCTTGAATAAAGTGTATTCTCAGGCTGACCCAAAACAATTTAGGTCACAGTATTCTCAGCAAGGGTTGTGTAAACATAGAATTCATTCATCTATCTCAGTTCTCAAATGCCATCTATGGGTTCTCCAAAAACAGGATTTCTCCCCATGATTAAAACATCATGAACCATGCTCATGTTAAATTGTGACCTGGATCAAACAAATGCCCCAATATGAACCTATATTCTCTCTTTTAGAATGAAATGCACTCTCTTCTTTCAGAATGAGTGCCTTTCGTTTCCTTCAACCTACACGTAAGGCACAGGATTATAAACAATTCATAATGTTGTTATTCTATGTAAACTCCGGAAATGTCAGCTCTGTAAAAACTCTAAGCTCATTCACATTTCATTGTTTCATGTGTTGTATTAATCTTCATCTTTTATAAGATCAATAAACAAAACATGACATTGCAGAATGTGAAACTCCTATGCTGAATGTCCATACTAAATCAGAGATCTTCCTAAAAAGACCAAAAGCAGCATGCATGGTGCTCATTGAACACAGTAGAAAGCCAATGAGGAATAACGCAGCAGTGTTGATCAAATCTGGGCAGACTTCAGGCTGGTGGGATATATTCTGTGTATTCTCTTAGGGTTTGTTTTCATTCATTCATTCATTCATTCATTCATTCATTCATTCATTCATTCATTCATTCATTCATTTCTATTACAGCTCCATCTCCCCCGAAGGGGACTCTGGGCGGTTTTCACTGTAACTGTAGCAGAATTTATTTATTTTGGTCTCTGCATTAATCCACTTTGTTACAGTGGCCCTTTTAATAATGCTTTCAACTAGTTTTTTTTTTTAATCTATAAAATCCAACATAAACTTCCAGAACATAAAAGCCATAATTCAGTAGTTTCTATGGAAAATATTTTTTGAATTTATGCAGCTCCCTTTGCTCCCACCAGCAATTAGCTTCAGGATGAGTGAAATTCAGAACCGTAGCAAAGATTAAAGAAGCATTACTTCAGGGGTGGGGAACCTTTTTTCTGCCAAGGGCCATTTGGATATTTATAACCGGGGACCAGGGGTGGGTGGGGGGCGGGGTTTCTGGGATTTCCACGGACCAGGGGCTGGAGTTTGCGGGTGTGAGCCAATCACAAGCACTGGGGGGCGGGGTTTGCGGGCAGGAGCCAATCACGTGGAAGGGGCAGGGTTTGCGGGCGGGAGCCCCGCGGGCCTTAGGCAGGAGCCCCACGGGCCTTATACGGCCCACGGGCCTGACGTTGCCCACCCCTGCATTACTTGAACACCCATTCTGCTACTCCAGTACAGTTCACCACCAATTAAGGTAGCAGGACTGGCTTGAGAACAGCAATGGTGGAACATTCCAATGTAACTAAATATTTGTTGGTTGAAATTCAACAGGTTGGAAGGGAAAACAGAGAGACGTTTGCTGTCTATCCCTTGTTCCACATTTTAAGCAATGGGAAGGAATTTGTACAGAATACTGTAAATCCTACTATCCCAGGGTTGGGAGTGTCAAAAAGGGTTAAAATCCTCCCAAGTCCTGAGAATCTCCTCCTTTTAGTCCAGCTCTGTATTTCCTTCATTTTGAGGCTGTCTGAGTTGGGAAATGCAGACTTAAGAGGTGCCAATTTCTACCTTAAGGAGGAGTTTATACCAAATTCCTCGTTCCAGACAGGAGCCCTGTCTCCAACATTGGAAGGAAAAATTAAAGGAATCCTATGGGTCCATTGGGCTGTGCCTAGCAACTCTTGTCATACCTGATCTCTGGAGTGTGTCCAAAGCATGATGACAGAGTGTTTTAGAAAGTAAGTTGTATAATGAAAAGTTGAACCAGTTGGTATGTTTCCTTTGGAAAAGAGACAAAGAATAGCTCCAACCATCAATTGATCCAGATTACAGCAGAGGGAATTTTAAGTAATCTTATGGAAGAAGGGACAAAAGGTGGTGGGCTCTTCACTGTGAAAGGTGCCTAATCAGAAGCTGGATGATCATCTATTAGGGATGATTTTGCCATGGATTTCCCATATGGACAAGGAATTGAATGAGATGACTATTGAGGTTCCTCCTTTCCAATCTTAGCTATGATTTTATGATTCCTTGAATAGCCGGTTTGAACTTAGCTACACACTGGATTTGGGGCTCCTCTGAATGGTTCACACACTGCTCTAAAAATGCTTCAAAATAACCTATACATTTTGAGAAAAAAATATTTAAAAATTGTGGAGTCCATGGTGCTCTCTGAGCCTTGTTGTTTTCTTGCAGACGTTTCATTGCCAGGCTAGGCAACATCTTCAGTGCGAAAAGGGGAGTGGAACTTGCTCTCTGTTTATATACCCTGGCTGTGTATTTAAAAATTATCTTGAGAAAAGATAGGACAAATAACCTTCCAGATGCCAGCAATGGCATTTCCTTTTACTAGCTTTACTGGTAGCTAGGTATTGTAGGGTCTTTCCATCAGTGCAATAGTGCAGAGCCAGAGGGTTTCTTGCACCCCTAGTTTTATATAGGAAAGGCTTAGCACACCTAGGAAACCATGCTAAGGTTTGGTAAATTGCTACCAAGTGCAGATGATACTTACCAGGATCATGTGTGTCCTGCGGGCTGTGGGTTGCATTTTCTTGAATGTATAGGGTGATGGTATAAAGCAAATGGAGGCTTTTACTGGACCATATTTTGACTCAAGTTGTAGTGCACTCTGATTCTGATTCATAGTTCAGTTCAGACCAGTAGCCTATCTAGCCCAGCATTCCTCAACCTGGTGTTTTTCAGATGGATCTTCAACTCCCAGAATCCCCCACTGGGAATGTAGTGGAGGGTGGTAGGTTGGAGAAGGATCTATTTTTTCTTGCATTTTATTTCTTTCTGTTTCCCCAGTGAAAATTTAGAGAAGCAAAATTTAACCTTTCTCCATAATATTTCAGTCTTTTTTTCTTACATTTTAAGGATCAATTAAGTTTTATTCACATTTCTCCAGGTAAGCTAACAGTAGAGGCAATACTAAAGGGGAAGGGAATGTTTTTTCAATGAATGTTCAGGATTAATTTTTATGGGATATGTAATTATTTTCAGTATTATGTTTCAATATTTATGTTTCATGAAACAACTAGTGCTCTCCCCCCCCCTTTACCGAAAGGCATAAAGCAAATCAAAATGAAAATGAAAAGCTCTAAAAAGAAACTGACATGATTTGTATCATGGTGGCATTGATTAAAGGCAGAAGGCAAATTAAGCTTCAGTCATTGAATTTGGAATGTATGAAAATGGAGTGAAATGCTTAATTTAGAAATGCTGAGATACTAAATTTTGTAATTCAAGGGCTATAATTAACAAGGGCAAAAACAATACACTTTAATAAGTCTTTGAAACACTTTAGATAAATAGAAATGATGTACATTTTAAAAATTAGCTATCAGATAAAATAAAAGGGCCAGCCACGTTTGAACAGTATATGTGTGATGTACAATACATTCCATACTGAAATGGTGTTTCAAATGCATCAGCCTTGGAATAAAGCATCCATGTTCCCCATATTTAATACCAGGCTTAGAATAAAACCTTTTTCTGGTTTTATTCTGGGCTTGAGACAAAATATTTATGTGATTGACTTGTTTTGTTACAATTGGCTTGGGGAAAAAATGCAAACATAATTAGTAAAGTAGCAGGGCTAGTCTATCACTGTTGCTACTAGCCAAGACTAGGTAATGGAAAAATGGGCAAGAGAGGGAGGAAGCTGCAGTTATTTAAGCATATATTCAGCCCCAGATGTTTCTGTTACTGTGCCCCAGTCACCAACCTACCTGGATCAAATACGATGCTGCATTAGGATGGCTGGTTCAGTAGATAAGACTCTGCACTTAGCTGGCATGAAGCAAGCCCCTCTCTTTGAAGAGCTGAGGCAGCCACATCCTCTGGAAGCAGCTGTTTCAAAGGGACTCTCATGTCCTGTCCACATGGACAACTGCTTCACTTTGTCAGTGTCCCAGCAGAAGTGTGTCTGCATGTACATGCAAGCACTCTGGGAGGGGCCTTGAAGCAGCCATAGCTTCAACCATGCTAATATATGTTATGCTTTTTTAAAATTATCCTTAGCTTTGCAGTAGGGTATGGATAGTGCTTTCTATGTGTTATTGTTATCAGGTCTTGGGCTTTCTTTTTCCTTTTTTCTTTTGCAAGTAAGTAGCTACTAGACAAACAGAAAAGTGTGTGCTAGGTATTATTTGTATTTACAAATGCTGCTAATAATGTTGCTGAGTTTTTCAGGTTGTGAACTGCAAAATGTAAGACTAAATTACTTTGGTTTATTTGTTGAGCTTTAGTATGTTTATTCTGTGCATTTTATTGGTGCTGAGATTTCAGGCTGCATGCTGAATCCAAAGATGATATTGCTTTTGTTTGTTAAGCAGTGCTGGCGGGTTGCCAAATGCACTGTGCCTTTACTACAGAGAGAGAAACCTCAAGCTAATAGTTGGAAAGGTGTATTTTTTGTTGCTTTTTCTTAATGAGCTGTATGGAAGTGAACCATGGTGCTTTAGGCTTTCTCCTGAGCTGTTTGTACAAATAGGCTGGAAAAAGGTGTTTAAATTTTGCTTCTACTTTTCTTGTAAGAAAATGTTTTTAAACATCATATGTTTAAAAGGCTATGTTGTCTGTAAATCATAAAATCCAGTATTCGGCATAGATTATCCGCCCAGAGTCCCTCCTTGGGGGGAGATGGGTGGTGATAAAAATTTGATAAATAAATAAATAAATAAAATTATCTCCCTACCTAATTTTGTGGTTTTAGGGTGAAAAACAAAGGAGCAAGATTCCTGTTGTAGAATAATTTGTGACTTTACAGATAATTCTTTATGCTTTTTAAATCAAGGACCTGGTTCACATTATTTAAAGCTGTTGCATTATGGAATGAACGTTTTCAAGAGAAAAGGCATCACTGGCAACATGACAGCAACCATATTTATGCAAGGCATTCTAGCCAAAAAACTGGAAAAATCCTAATGCGGGTAATATTTAATGGATATTCTAAAAAGAAAAAAAGATATATATAGTATAACTCTGGAATCCTTGACTTAATCTTGTAATCCTTAATTATAGAATCCTAAATAATCCTAACTCTGTAACCCTAAATTCTGAATACATATAGAGTTAAGCACTTTCAAATACACTTGCCGGCCTCATTCCCTGGGCAGATCCTTCTTCTGAATATTGCCAAGGCTGGCATCAGCAGCTGGCATCGTAGGGCTCAGAGAGAGCATGAGTGAACAGGGTCTACAGCAGTAGAGTTACCTATCGCTGGCAATGACAGGTGGCCATACTAACATTCTCCAACAAAGCTTTGGTAAGTTGTGTGAACTTTAAAATGAAAAGGGGACTCAGCAAGCTTGAAGACAGCCCCCACTGTTTTAGTAATTCAGATTAAAAATGTAGTTGAAAAATCAGTTTAGCCTGTAAATTGACCACAGCAAATGCTAAGCTCTTGAGGAAATCTTCCTAAATAATGCTTACAATGACCCAATCAACAGCAAGGGCAAAGGACAGCCACGCAGTGCACAATGCATTGTGTAGCAAGCTCTCTCTGGGAACTTTGGGGTGAAAGAACACATGTCATTTTATAGCAATCGTTTGGTCTCTGGAGCCTCGGGAATTCCCCTTCCTTTTTAAAGCAACAGTCCTCAGAGTCTGACAGTTTCCCAGATGGATTGCTTTGTCAAGAAGCAGCAGCCCTTTCTTATATCAACTTAATTTCCTCCCCAGAGGAACATAAATATTATTTTATTTAATGCCTGGACAGACAGTTCTTCTCCTGGACAAAATGCCCTTTTATGTGCAAAAGATTTTCAAATGTAGCTTTTCTGCATAAACCCATACCATCAACATTCCCGCAAGAGCAGGGTAAACAAATGAAGGTGCTCCCTACTGAAATTCTTTGAAATGATCCAGATTAAGGGATAAGCCAGAAATAAACCATTAAAGAATGAAGCGTTAGATTTATGTAAAATAAAGTGAAACTAGAGCCATAGAAATTTGCATTTACTACACACCCAGATACTTACAGAATTTTTTGCAGAATATAATACCTTAGAAACTTTGGGACTTAACAGTGTATCAGGTCTCCTTCGCATTCCTTGGAACAAAGGTTCTACAGGAAAGAAAATGATTTTCCAGTTGGTTCCTGAAATACATGTGTTGTTAATGATGTACATGTTGTATTCTAAAGTGAGATTCCAGGTCTCATGGTGAGGAGCAATGCCACACATGACTCTGAGAAACCACCTTTGGCATATATGCTCAGAAGTATGTCCCCTGGGTTCCATGTGGTTCGTTTGCTATTGCAAGTCTGGGGGTCTGTTTCATTAAGTAGTCTTTTCTAGTTTGGTGTTTTCTCCACTTGCTTTCATTTCTGCAGGTTGTTGTTACTGCTGCTATCTTTTTGCCCCAGAATGTTTGCAGCAACAGAGCAGATTTCAACAGCTACTCTTGGCAACCATTTTATTTTCCAATATGCCCAAGATGTTGTGTCATTCAGGAACATTCTGAGAAAAAATATAATGATTTCACAATGGCTGTTCCATTTCCCCCTCGAATGTTTCAGAACAATGTCATGTCCAAATAAATAAAATGGTAGCAACCAGGAACAGCCATCACAATTGCAGCAGGAAGGTAAGCCACTTCACTCTTGAATGGGCTAGTGCTTTGACTTTTTTTAAGAAAAATTCTTATTGAAAATTTGTATTACAAAGTAAAAAACAAATACAAACTGAACTCAAAGAAAGAAAGAGAAAGAGAAAGTATAAAAAGTGCAAAGAAAGAAAAGTAAAAAAGTAAAAAAGGAAGCAAGATGAAGAAAAAGAAAAGAAATATATAAAGAAGTGACTTCCAATCTTCATCACAAGAATAAACAAATTTGATAACTCTTCACCCTGGGCTAGAACTTACACTGAGTTTTCTTTTCATTATTTTTTTCAGTTTCACAGAAAATTAATTGCTGATGGATATGCATGGACTTCTTCCTTTTCATGGAAAGGCAAAGAACAGGGGGTAGAAACCAGGAGACTGAGAGTTCTAGTCCCGTCTTAGGCAGGAAAGCCAGCTGGGTGACCTCAGGCCAGTCCCTGTCTCTCAGACCTAGGAAGGAGCCAATAGCAAACCAGGAGACTGAGACTGTATCATGTCAACTGAATTTCTATTTTCTCAGTGGAAACGTTTCGCTCCTTATCCAAGGAGCTTCTTCAGTCTGAGCAAAGTTAGTAAGGGAATCCTAATATTTAGGATTCCCTTACTAACTTTGCTCAGACTGAAGAAGCTCCTTGGATAAGGAGCGAAACGTTTCCACTGAGAAAATAGAAATCCAGTTGACATGATTCAAGCTACAGACAATTCCACCTGGATGACTGAGAACCTTCATAGACAGGAGACTGAGAGTTCTAGTCCCACCTTAGGCATGAAAGTCGGCTGGGTGACCTTGGGCCAGTCCCTCTCTCTCAGCCCAACTCACCTCACAGGGTTGTTGTTGTGGGGAAAATAGGAGGAGGAAGGAGTATTAGGTATGTTCACCGCCTTGACTTACTTACTATCCCACCTTTATTATTTTTATAAATAAGTAAATAAATAAATAAAAACTATCTATAGCTTCCCTGCTTTCTTCACTTCAGTTCAATCCTGTCCAGGGAAAGTCATCATGGGTGGGCTGATTCTGGTGCGATCAGAGTCAGTCCACTGAGAGATGTGCAATAGGAAAACAAAAAAACAGTACCTTCCATTAGCAATCAACTCTGCTCAAAAATTCCAGCTAGGAAAATACTAAAGAAATTCAAATCTCCTTGAGAATTACATAAAGGACCAGATGTTTCTTTCACAGATGTAGAATACTTTCAGGAATGTGCAGAAGAGATTTCAGCACAATGCAAATGCAAATAAAAACAACAACAACAAAAATGGGGCCATTTGTTCTTTGGGGGATGTATTTTGGCACTACTTTGCTTGGAACGCTTTATCTTTTATTCCAAAACCAATGCACCCTCCAAGAGGCTCATGAGGCAGACTTTCAGTGTGCAACAGGTACAGCTTTTGGCCTCTCCCTCATGACGACTCTTACACATTCTGCTAAAACTGGTCAAATGCATTGACGTGCTTCTCTTCATACTGATCTTCAGGAAAACCCCAAACCTATTCAGAACAATGGCTGTTGTGGGTCTTCCGGGCTGTGTGGCCGTGTTCTGGAAGTTGTGGTTCCTAACGTTTCTCCAGCATCTGTGGCCAGCATCTTCAGAGGGCAGGAGCACAGATAGAAGCAAAATCTCTGTCTTCTATCTGTGCTCCTGCCCTCTGAAGATGCTGGCCACAGATGCTGGCGAAACGTTAGGAACCACAACTTCCAGAACACGGCCACACAGCCCGGAAGACCCACAACAGCCACTGAACTCCGGCCGTGAAAGCCTTCGACTATTCAGAACACTTTGAAAACCTGAAACTGACACCCATGAACTCTCTGAAAATAAAAACACAGTTTGGATGCTCAATCGTGACTTTTAGTCATTCCAAAACTGTGTTTTTATTTTCAGAGAGTTCATGGGTGCCAGCCACTCATGTGTTTTTCATGTCACAGTAAATTCTTACCATGTACGAATTAATAGCCATAAAATAATAGAGATGGTATGGACTACTACTTTATGTCTTTTTCTAAATTACCATCTGCTTGGCTGGAAAGGCTGAAAGCATACAGTAATCTGCATTTTATTTATCAACTACTAGTGCTTTAAATGAAAATAAAAATCAGCATGTAAATAAAGAGTGAATCTTCACCAAATCTACAATTTGTGTAAGTCTTGCACTAATACAGTATCCCCAGTCATGCATGTGATTTCAAAATGGCTCTATTTTTTTTTTATTTGGATGGTTTAACATATTGAGATTATTACGAAATGGCCCTTCATGTTCAAGTAATATCCTGTCAAATTCAGTCTTTGTATATACATAGCATTGAAATCTCACTAACTTTTTTGCTTAGATTATGTACTTGCTAAATAATTTTAACTGGGAGTCAAGCAGTACTTGCTTAATGGAAAGCAGGCTAAAAACTGATATAAATCAATAAAATAAAAATAAAAGTACTGAATGGTTTTAACTTGTATTAATGAATTTTATTTTATGATTATCTTAAATGACAAAAATTGCAATAAAATGCTTTGGAATATTTAACAAAATAAATTTAACAAAATAAAAGAAGCCTCAATTTTTAATAAAACTTTTGATAGCTAAATGAAATAAAGATAAAAGATTAAGATTAACTATTGAAAGCAAAACCTAAAATGTTACTTGGACAAGATATACAAAGTGAGGTTAAAAATCTTTGTTGTCTTTTATTCGTTCAGTCGCTTCTGACTCTTCGTGACTTCATGGACCAGCCCACGCCAGAGCTTCCTGTCGGCCGTCACCATCCCCAGCTCCCCCACGGTTGAGTCCGTCACCTCCAGAATATCATCCATCCATCTTGCCCTTGGTTGGCCCCTCTTCCTTTTGCCTTCCACTTTCCCTAGCATCAGCTTCTTCTCCAGGGTATCCTGTCTTCTTAGACGCTGTTAAATTAAGAATAGCTAGAATAGAAAGGTTATGGAATTCTGCTACACGTGTTTTTATGTCCTTTCTAACCATCCATCTCATTTGTCTCCTACTTTTCCTTCAGAAAGGAAGAACAATTGACAGAAAATTATTTCTTCTCATCTTCATATCATTCTTGTAATCTAATTCAAGTTCTCAGTATTACACAGTCATCCAGCAAACTCAGTAACTACGATATCCTTGGTGTAAGAACAGTTTATTATACAGTGGCCAGAACCTATCTTCCCAGTCCTAAAAAAACAGCATTAAAATGCTGCTTTTCCATTTGTTTGATGCTGGTTTGGGATCTGTAAAGCTCTGTATGTCTTCATATAAGCCCTATAAGTCTGCAAAGGACTGCCTGTTCTCATAGAAGCCTTCCTGTTCATTAAGATTTTCTCTTTTTAGCCCTTTTTAGCTCAGGTAACTTTGTTAGCAGTAGTTAAGTGCGTAGCAACTCGAGAAAGAGTGCTCTGTTCAGTACTATCCTGGTTGCAGAATGCTCTAGTCCAGGGTTTCTCAACCATGGTTCCGTGGAACCCTAGGGTTCTGCGAGGGGTCACTAAGGGTTCCCTGGGAGATCACAATTTATTTTTAAAAATATTTCAAATTCAACTTCCAGTGGGGAATTGGCGGACTGAACAGCTGTGCCCGTGGGCTCAGCAGGCAGAACTGACAATGTGGGGTTTCAGGTTTTCGGGTTCAGGCAGGTTTTTCCTGAAGCCCAGGAGTGTTTTTCTGGATAAGGAAAACACCTGGAATCACCCCATCTGTCCTCTGGATGGCTGCTTGCAGCCAGAAGATCACAGTGTTCGTGCTCGACTTTTCACTTCCGGGCGTTGATCGGAGTGCAGCGAAGAACCAAGGCTCTTAGCCTTGATTCCACAGTTAGCTGTCTGCGGCGATTTGGAAGAAGAAAAATCGCCGAAAAATCACCCTCAAAGAGAGGGTGATCAGAAGATAAACCACAAGGGTCGCTGAAGTAGCTGCTCTCCCCCGACCCCCGTATTTCCACCGCGGGGGATGGGAGATTGAAGTGGCGAAAGGCGACTGGAAGAGGAACGAAGCTCTACAGCAGCCGTGAATCTGAATAAGATAAGTACTGTAGCTACCCGATCAGCCTTTTATACACTTTTTTTTTACTTTTAAATATTACTTTTCTTATTTAGTGCTAAGATTGTCTCTGGGCTTGATTTATATTTGCTGGTGTGTTACTCCCTTCTTGTTAAAGGATGATTAAATGGTGGGAAAAGAAGGTTAATTGACTTTGCTAAAAATGAAAGTGACTTTCGTTATTACCTGCAGTTTGGTCTGAGTTTCCTACCTATGGACAATTGTTGGTATTTTTCTTTTCGTTTTGTGGAATTATTATACTAAAGTTTGGACGTAAATTGAGTGATTAATACTTTGTTTTTTATGACTTTTCGTTGGGACTGCTGCCTGAAAGAAGAAAACCTTATTACTTTTTTTATATATATAAGTTTCTCTTTTTTCTTTGAACTTTGAATTCTGTTTGGACTTGCTTTTTTGGAAGAAGCTAAGTTGTTTAACGTTCAACTTGGATTATTATTTGGAATGTAGAGGTTTTTTTTTATATGTTTCTGGTAACATCTTCCCTTTTTGACTTGTGGTTGGATTGAAGAATTACAGGTGGGAAGGTGAAACCTGGGAATATTTACTATTCTCATCTTTGATTTTGACTTCAGGAGAACAAAAAGTCCCTACTGGCTTTTTATCTTGGGTGTTTGAAATACCGTGGATATATATACTGTATTTACTTGGATTTTGACTTTATATGGATAATTAACATTTTGCCTTTTAAGCTTTTTTTTTTTTTTTTTTTTGGTGATTACTACTGGGAAAGAATTTACCCCTCCTTTCTTTTATAAGTTTCTTTTAAATTTTTATACTTTGTTTGGACTCTTTTTATATAGAAATTTGATTGCTCAATATGTACTTTGGGTGAAGAAGTTATTTAGATTATTGCAGCTTTTCTTTACATATTTTATATAATTTTTTTTCTTTTTTTTGCTTCTTTTTCTCTTCAGTTACTTTTGGCTGGATTGAAGAGCTATAAGTGGGCGTGAGCAACCTTGCTACTGCCTATCATTTTTATTATTATTTTGACTATAGTAGGGGGGAAAAAAGTTTCCATCTGCCTTTTTATTTTTTGTTCCTGATTTTACATGGACTTACATATCTAATGGATTATTTACATATCTAATGGAATACAAATGAATTATGATGTCAATTATTTTTAAAGGATTGTTTTTGACTTTTGTATGGATTACAATCCTGGTGTTATGACAACTACTTTTTAAAGGATTGTTCTTATTTTTGGTATTTTTCTTACTCTCTCCTTTTTGTAAATAATTATTGCAGCAATTATTATCTCTTTTTTCCTTTTTTTATTTTCCCCCCTCTCTCCTCCCCCTTTTTTCTTTTTACAGGAATATTATCTACATTATGACGAATATGGCATTGAGGATGAAGAGAGACAAAGAGAAAAAAAAAGGAACTGGAAGTGCATCTATGGAAACTCCACCTGCAGAAGAAGAAAGAATTAAGGATGCAATCCTGGATGCAATTACTGTATTAAATAAAAAAATGGATGACTTGGGCCAACTAATTAACAAGCGGATAGAAAATTTATTTACTTTAGAAAAAAAGATGGACAAAAAGATGGATTTATTGGGACAACAAATAGTTAAGAAGAAGGAAGAGACGAAAGAAGATCCAACCCAGGAAATAGAACAAGAATTTGAAAAATATGAGCAAATAGTTAAGGAAGTGGTTAATACCTTATCAGGGGAATTTAAAGAGATGCAAGGTCAGATGCAGAAATTAGAGGTCAACTCAGAAAGTTTTATTAAAGAAGTTGAATACAACTCAGATATTATTGTCCTTGTAGAAATGATAGAAAAGGTACATATTAGGAGATTGAGTGCATCCCTAGAACAACTAAATGAAAAAGCAAGAGAAAGGACTATCTTTGAATTAGTTAAATTTCTAGAAATAAGAGAACAAGATGTGGATTTGGAAATAGATAAAACTTTTAGAGTTAATCCATGGCATGCTAGAGAAAAAAAAGCGTTTAAAGGATACAAGACAGATATGAGGGATGCACCAGGAGAACGTAAGAAGCATTTCATAGATAGAAGTAAGGAATAGAAGTAAATGACCTATAAGGACTTCTTAAAAATTGGGAAAATTGGATTTTATCAAGGATATAAGATTGCATGTAAACTACCGATGGACTATTTGCGACTTACAGGGGGGATAAAGCCTATATGGGGGTATGAAGACTAAAATATATACTATTATTTTCTTAATGAGTGGAAATTATTAATAGACTATTTGCAAAATGCAGGAGGGGCAAAGCTTGTAGGAGGATTGGAAGATCAAAATATATATAAATGGATATATTAGACAAGAAATGTTTTTTTTTTAATATTATATATAGACCTAGCAAGTAAGATAAATTCTTTATATAACCATGACCAGAGATAAGTCGGAAGTTGACTATTTTCTATGTTTCATCTTTTTCTTTTTTTCTTTGCTTTACTACTCTTTTTTTCTTCTCTCTTTGATTTGTATTTCTATTTCTTTTTCTGTTTCTAACTTTTAACTGTGTATAATCAAAATTCAATAAAATTTATAAAACAAAACTCACTCCGTCACACAGGGCTAGGGATTCAAACCTCCGAACTTGCAATCTTCCGATCAACAAGCCTGGCATCTTACCCGCTGAGCCACCATGCCCCTTTCACCTCTTTTACTGCTGCTTTATTTGTTTGTACTGTGTTAGCTGTCTGAAAGAACTGTTTGCTTCTTTAAAGCCGTTTTCCATCCCATGTTACCCCCTTGAGAGGACAGTAAGACTGATATGACGTTCTTGGCCCAATAACAGCCAGCTGCCATGGTTGAAGGTGAGTTAACCTAGCTCCTCTCAAGATCCTAGTCCAGGACCTGAACTGTTACACTAGTGGTTCTTAAACTGGGGGTAATTTGGGCACATCCTGAGGGCAGTGGAACAATTTGTAATTGCTTGTTTGAGAGTCGAGGATCCAGCATTGGACCGCTGCTGCCAAGATGCTTATGTAAAAAAAAACAGTCCGTTTTTTTTGTGGGGGCAATGACATTATTCGAGGCTGGGAAAAGGAGTAATTGGGTCAAACAGTTTAAGAACTGTGGCCTTACACCAGCGTGGTGTTTCCTTAGCCTTGTTGTGGGTTGCTTCCCTTTATGGCTGTACAGTTACATTTTAAATAAGCAAGTGAAAACAACCACATGGAAAATTACTTCCACTTGCCATGAAGGATTTTTGTGCATTACGATAATTGTTCGGGGAAGGACATCCTCTCCTTAACCCTGCCAAGAATGCAGGTTATGGTGTGTTGCGGTGCAGAGGGAGGGAAAACAGGCTTAGGCAGAGGCTCCTAAATAATACCCAAAATGAAAGCTGGTGCCTAGAGGTTTTTCCCAGGCAGCTGGGGGCAAATCCTTACAAGGACTCAGGCAACCATTAGTTTTATCATGAAATAAAAAAAATAACTTCTCTGGTGAGATTTTTTACAGAGGGAAAACAATATTTTACAATGGCTTAGTAAGTCCTTGCCTGCACAACGTGGCCTCCATTGTGCCACACTGGAAAACACCTTCTTTATGGTACTGGGAGGCAAACTGGTTTTCTTTCATGTCCTGGAGATAGACCTGGGTGGTACCTCCCCCCCCCACACCAACCTGAGGGAGTTCCTTTTCACAAAGCAGAGTAATCCTAATTTAGACCAGAGGAAATACAGAGGGGGGAGTAGTTTCCATTACAAAGATTGTTAATGTTCATTTCACATGTTGCTATCCATCCCCACAAAAGAGCACTATAAAATCCAGATGCTAATGAAATGAATAAGACTTTTGGCATACATTTCTACTGAAATAATCTTCTGTTTATGCAACCTAATCTAAAGCTGCCCCAGTTTGTTTCCCTGTAGAAGGATGTTTCACGTGTACACATTCTGGAATGGGAGAGCCTTCCTTCTGTTGGAATCTGGTGGATTCCTCTGGTGGAAACAGAGGGACCCTGGGCACAAAATACCACATTGGCTACTCTGAGGCACTGTTTTATAGCGAATTCTTTTCCTGTTTATTTAAATCTAGCCCACCACATCACAGATATATTATGCAGCATTATACAAATGTTCTACTGGGATAATTGCAACTTTCTCTTTCTTTTAGTTGTTTAGGTTACAGAAAGAGAGATGAGAGCATTAACAAGGGATTCCATTGGCTCCCAAGCAATCAAAGGACTGAGTTCAGTCATGCAGTTCCTTTAGGAAAAGCCTGAGGTTTTCCCCCAAATAAAGATGGATTTAGCTTTGATTTGTTTAGTTTTTCAGCAGGCATCTTCAACTCCTATTTATTCCAAAATGTGCGAGGGAATTATTAGAATTAGAAAGTTTATATATTTGTTTAAAAAGTCAGATGAAAATGAAAGTTCTGTGTTGAGAAAGTTTTCTTGATTATATCGATTAACGTTTCCTTATTTTAATCAGGAAAGAAAAATAGAAAGTAACATTGCCTTCCTAGAAGTAACTATGCTGGAGAAACTCAGGAATAATGGTCTCTACCCAAGGGTTTATATTACTGAATGATACACTTTCTAAATTGAAACAGTATACTTTTGGATCACCCCAACCTCTGCACAGATAGGCCTGATCAAAAAGCATTGACACTACTGATCCATATGTAAACTGGAGGAACTCATGTTTTATTCTTCATATGAATTGCTTAGTACAAATGCTGATTCTGTATGCTTATTCTGAACACATTCCACCAGCCATGGGATCGAGAGATATACTGAGGATAGCCATCAGATACGTCTCGCTAATGCATATGGCCTTGTAACATGATAAGGAAGAATATCCTCACTGCATTTTTTTCTTAAAATGCCCATTTGGTTCCCTCCTCACTTTTTCTTCATTTGTTATACAGCAGTTCAAGCCACCGGGATTTGAGTGGCAAAGGACAGGGGAATCTATGGCCCTCTCCGGTGTTGAAACAGCACAACTGAATATTATGTTATTCCCTGCATTCAGTGTTACACTAGCAAAAAGGAATTCAATACAGAAGTGAATTTTTCACTTCCTTTTTTACAGTAACCCCCTGAACTCATAAAAAAAAAGTTTCCAGATGCTTCATGAATACTCCAAAATAATGTGAGTGATGGGAATCTCTGAACATTTCATAAGTATGAGCAATAAATAGTAGGGTAGAATATTTGTTTTCATTCATACACTTTTCCCATTATCAATCTTTAATATTTCAAGTATGAATAGCATTAATGATGTAATTATATAAGGAGAGATGCAGTGTTTGTTTACAAAGTAATTTTTTATGATAAATACAAACTGTAAACATTTTTTTAAAAATGTAACATATTCTAAAAAATCCATTGGTGAGTCTATATACTCAGTGTTAAATTTCTTCAGTGTGACCCTTTTATGGACTTCTGTAAAAGCCATACAAACTGGTTCTTTCCTTAAGCCCCGGGATAGGATGGGGTACTCTGCTACCCAAGGGGACTTTATCCTCCCCGATATGTGCCATGTACTCTGTGTTTTTGTTTTGTCCATTTTTAGGTGCTATTTACTTGATACTGTTGTGTAACCCTGTGATTGAGGAGGCACACAAATGGAGGAATAAATTCCAATATAAGAGAATATCTGTAGCTCAGGGTTGAACTGTGGAGTCCTTGGTGCTCTCTGAGCTTGGTGGTTTGCTTGCAGACATTTCATTACCTGAATAGGTAACATCATCAGTGATGTTACCTAGTTGGGTAATGAAACATCTACAAGCAAATAACCAAGCTCAGAGAGCACCAATAACTCCACAGGAGAATAAATGAATATATAGAATAGGACCCAGCTCATACTTTTAAGCAAAGGGCATGCTTTGGATGCTATGGGGGCAGAAGCCTGATCTTCCTAGCATATTTCTGAGAAAGTCTTTTTTTAAAAAAATGAAAGTACCTTCCTTGACATCATAGCCACACATTCAAGAAAACTTTGTCATGTAGATTTTTCTCAAGCTGTACTAGGTCTGAATGTAAGTGAACAAACCTCACTGCATTTTTTTCTTAAAATGCCCATTTGGTTCCCTCCTCACTTTTTCTTCATTTGTTATACAGCAGTTCAAGCCACCGGGATTTGAGTGGCAAAGGACAGGGGAATCTATGGCCCTCTCCGGTGTTGACCTTCAACCCCACTCAGCCAGACATTGCAGCAAATGATTAGGGACTTGGGCACTGAGGGCCGACCACACCTGGGGAGCTACAGAGTCCCCATTCTTTCTTCCCAAGCCAAATTTAGAGCAGTCAGGAGGTGTGCTTTTAAAAACAACTATTAAATTAGTTCCATCAAATGCTGGAAAGACAAAATGTGCCTTTCATGTGAATACGAAAGGATCCATATTGCATTTTGGATAGTGTTTTAGTAGTTTGCCCCAAACATGAAAAATCCTTCATGCAGCAAGAACCAATTTACTAAACATGCTGGTCATAATTATTTTTAATTGTAATCATATGTGTATGTTCCTGTTTTGTGGAATAGTTGATGAGATCATTTTTCATCCTAGGAGGCTGGGTTTGATGTTAATACACAGTGATTGGGGTTGTTGTGTTATGGATAGTGGGGGAAAAATCACCAGGGAGACATACTGATTGTTATGCTTACATTGTGCTCAGTCTGTGTACAGTAGAATGCAAAACAGTGTGAGAGGAACATTGTCATCCCGGTGTGGAGATGGGAATGGGGAAATAAGACGGCAATTTAAGGCTGATTTGGATATTCCATCTGATGTATTTAAATCAGATGGATTTAACTCACATTGCAATTTTATACTCTCCTATTGAACTTAGCGAAGCCTACTTCTAAATAAACATGAACAGAATTGTGCTGTCACTGCCAATCTCCTAATAATCATAGACACACATCTAATCTATCTTTATGGACCACATCTGTGTTCTGAAATGGACCTATGCAAGTTTCCACATGGGTAAGAAACAATCTTCTCCCAATATTCTTGGGATATTCTTCCTTATCATGGAACCCTTCAGATGTATGGTCCCAAACCCAGCAGAATTCCATAAGGGTTAGGAAATTCTGAAAATTGCAGTCCCAGCATATCTTGAGGGCACCACTTAGGGAAGTCTATCTTAACCTGATCACACTGAATTAGATCAGTAGGCTGATCATACTCCTCATACTCTATTTTCCCCACAACAGCAACCCTGTGAGGTGAGTTGGGCTGAGAGAGAGTGACTGGCCCAAGGTCACTCAATATTAATGGTTATCCACTTCCTCCCTTAGGGTTTTCAGAAGCTTTCTTATGAAGTATGTTCATTTATGTGGAATAAAGCAGCAAAAGAAAGTCCCAGTATGCATTTTCCCTCTTCACTTCTTACCTGTCTCTGCAATTACCCTAACCGTACCTGCATGGAAAATAAATTGACTTTTCATTTATACAGTCACTGCAGTTCATTTGTTTTATCTTGGTGCAAAGCTATTATTTATTTTTGTATTTGGTAAAAGTATCCAAATAAGATTTTTAAATACCTTCTGAGTGGGTGCATGCAAGTCTATGTGCCTATATAGATCTGTGAGAATGTGCCAAACCAATAATAACAATGAAGAAAAACTAGCTAAATCCCAAATCATGACTAGAAATATATAAGCATTATTTAGGTCTTGCAGAGGGACTATTTCTATAGTTGAAGGATGGAGGTCTTGAGGCTCTTCAGATGTTGCTTAACTATAACTCCTCACATTCCTCCTTAGTAGCTTTAAAATGAGAAAAAAACCCATTGGTCCTCAGAATAGCAATACCCAGTTTGATTGCCAATGCAGTGTCTTGAGAAAAATTATTTTCTTTTCTTTTTAATAGTAATTTTATTAAAACTTACAATTACAAAGATAAAAACTAAAAGAAAAAAAAAGAAAAAAAGTAGAAAGAAAAATAGAAAAGGAAAATAAGAATATAGTAAAGAAAAAGAAAAGAAGTATATAAAGAAATGACTTTCCCATCATCACAAGTATAAACAATTTTAGTAACTTATCACCTTCTCTTAAAATACAACAAATGATCTCTTCTTCCCATATCCCATATCCCATCTCTCATCTATAAACAAATCCTTAAAGCCTTGTTATTTCAATCCTGATCAGCAAAGGTCCATTAAGGGTTACCAGAGATGACAACATATCTATTTTAACTTTGATCAAATAAACCAACTTTATATTCCTTCCTTTTACTTTTAACAATCTTGATCTTTAGTCCTTTCAAATAATCTCCTAGAACTTGATGTCCTTTCATTTTTTCTTTGTTCCTTCTCACAAAATTCTTCAAAGTTTAACAAGCCTCTTTTGTTAATCCAATATAGGAAAATTATCCAGTTCACTCTCTTGGTTTGTTATTTGTATATTTATTTATTTATTATTTAAATTTATATGACTGCCCAACCCCCCAAACGGGGGACTCTTATATCCCTTTTAATTATTAAAACATCAGCCAGTTTCTTTTCTAAGTCCAGTGTAGCATCTTTTTCCATGTCATTATTGTAGCCTGTCATTTTTAAATCCACTTTCAGATCAGTCTCAATCTTGTCAGGTAAAGCTCATTCCTCTTCCATAACATCTTTTAGACTGAGTCTATCTATAGAGGCAGACACTCTTAAAATTAACTTTCAGGTCCGTTGTTCAAAAATATCCTTCAATATATCCAGTGTTAAAATATTTTGCTTCATTCTGTATTAGTAAGTCAAATTTAAGTGTTTATTAATTGTAATCTTTAGTTCCTTCTGGTTCCCTCTAGTGTCCAACTCATGCTACCATGTTTTTTTTAAGATAATTTAAAACAAAAGCACTTTCCCACTGGAAGGATTCTTATAATTAATTCCAAAATCTTATTTCAAATCCATCTGGACCCTTAGTCTGTTTGTAACTTTCCAAATCAAAGTTCTAATCACCCTTTTGCTGTTTATTCCGAAATAATTTGTTTTTAGTCCTTAAACTTGTATTTAAAACTTCTTTCACTAAGCCACGGATGGGGGTCGGGGGTCTCGCCTTGGACCTCCTCCTGCATCACTCTGGGACGACTCTTGCCTTTGCGCCCGAGGCACAAAGGGGGAGAAATCCTCCTCCTCGCTCAGCTGCACTGGGCTGTGAAGCTGGACGAGCCGCCAGACCTGGAGCGCTTCCGCGCGCAGCTGAGCGAGGCCCCGCGTCGGTCTTTTTGGAGCGCTTCCGCGCGCAGCTGAGCGAGGCCCCGCGCCGGTCTTTTTGGAGCGCATTTCCACAGCCCAGCGCTCCAAAAAGACCGGCTCGGGGCCTCGCTCAGCTGCGCGCGGAAGCGCTCCAAAAAGACTGGTGCGGGGCCTCGCTCAGCTGCGCGCGGAAGCGCTCCAGGTCCGGCGGCTCGTCCGGCTTCACAGCCCAGCGCCAGCGCCAACCACACTCCCTTCCGCGTGATTGGCTCCTGCCCGCAAACCCCGCCCCCTTCCACGCGATTGACCCCTGCCCGCAAACCCCTCCCCCTTCCACGCAATTGGCCCCCGCCCGCAAACCCCGCCCCCTGGCTCTCGAGCATTTCAAAATGTGCACGAGCATGCCAAAATGGCTCCCGGCATAAAAAGTTTGCCGACCCCTGCACTAAGGCATAGCTTTCCAAAGTGTGTGTCACGATACACTACTTTGTCACCTGCGGTGTCCTGGTGTGTCGCGCGCAAACCCGGAAGTGCTGATGGGGGGAACCGGAAGGAGTGGCACCCCTGCCAATCAGCACCGCCACCACCGCCATTGGTGTGTGTCACCAACATGAAAAGTTTGGAAAGCTCTGCACTAAGGATCGAAGGAAACTTACCCAGTGCTATAAAACTTATCAATCCAAACATTCATAATAGCTGAAAAGCAGTTAACAAGCAATCTCTGAAAGTGATTAGAAAAGGAAGAATGCAAACCCAGTGTCCTTTTGAAGGCGCTGACCACGGTTTGGGTGAAGATGGCTATTCCCTCATCCCACAGAGCTCTAAGCCCACCAGAGATTGCCATCTTGTGGTCTCTTTGTGAGGAGCAACTGTCTGGAGCGCTTGTGGGTGATCTCAAGTCCTCTTCTTGTCCGCAGAGGAATTATGAAGAGCCCGTCTACTCACCGACTCTTCATTCCACTGCAGTCATTGGCTCCGCTTTTAATGGAGCCATCTTCAGTTCGTCATTTCTTCCCCAGAAGTCCTGAGAAAAGTTATTTTCAGACCTCTAGTTTCTGCTTCTTTTACTGAGGATGCAAACAATTGGTTCATCATGTATTACCTGCCATGTCTGATACCATTTTCATAAGGATATAAACTGGATCAGGTTAAAGGCTGTTATCCAGCATTTGATTTCACATAGTGGCCAACTAAAGGCATCCAAGAAGCTTACAGTAGGACAGGGCCTTCTTTCCTTCTCTTATTTGGGAAGTGTTGGAAATCCTTTAGTTCCAATGGTTAACAAAGAGAGCCAGAAACCTTTATCTCTCTACTAAGAATCACATTAAAGGGATATCTGACCACCCTCATTAAACTATCCAGTTTCCGTAAGTACCATTTAATTTAATGATGGCACTTCATGAGCTACCCAAATGCTTATGTAACATTTTTAGCAAAGATCTCTGAGAAATGCAGAAGAGTCTATGTCACAGAAAAGGAAATAACTGTAAAATAATAATTTTGGCAAATAATTTGACAAAATCTATAAAGAATTAAACAGGACTGACAAAATGCAATGGATGTTATCTACAACCAGAACTGTTCTTATTTACTTAAAACCCAGCGATGACAGAAAAAGCCCAAATGTCCAGGAGTTACGCAGAGAACAAAAGGGAATTTTTCCATGTAGGAAATACCAGACTCAGATCTTCCAGTAATATAGAAAGTAATTGCAATTGGTTTGCCAAGATTTTCTGCATGGAATCAAACAAAAGAAGCCAGCATATGGGTGGAATAAATAGAGCATATTAAGAGAATGTGCCAAACCAATAATAACAATGAAGAAAAACTAGCTAAAACCCAAATCATGACTAGAAATTGATGGAGGCAGCCAAACAGACAGGGTAATGATGACACATACTGTATTGTATATGAGCAGCATCTAAGCAATTAAAATAGAGACAGGGAAGCAAGTTGTACAATGAGGAGAAAGAAATTGATTTGGTTTATCAGTCAACACAACTTTTTTCTCTATTGTATCTACAATTCCTTCTTTCTTTAGAGTTTGGACGCCAACCAGAATATTAAGTTTTGTTGATGAAAACACAAAAATGTCTATACAGGATCATAACAAAAACATAGTGTTTTGAGAGTTTATTTGGCCTTCTAGGTATGACTCAATTATTTTATCTGGCCTGACACAAAACTGGAACATAAAAGGGGATATATGGAGGGTTTTTAATTTTTTGTTGCTTTATATACAAAAAAAAAAAGAAGAAAAAAGGAAAGGAAAAGGAAAAAGGAAACAATATACAGTACATATTACAAATAAAAATCATTTAGTCTAATTTTTAAAGACATCATTAAACCTTGACTACAGCCCAATCTTTTTTGCTATTTCCCATGCTCAATTAATACACAATAACTATGAAACTGACATTTTAATTGAATATGTCATTTTGCAATTTTAGTCAATTCAAATCCCTCTTGAAATACAACTGGGCCAAATGGTGAAATAAAAATATGTTTGTATTGAAATATACTGCCATTCTGTAGTTTTAGATGATCCAAATTCCTCTTCTCAAACTCATATGCTTTAAAAACATGTCTGGCAATAAATTAATCCAAGGATTAATATCTCTACTTGTCCATGACTTTCATCTTTTGACTTGATCACTTCCGTTCCATGGAGAAATTGAAGTCAAAATGTAGGACCAATGATAAAACTGAAAGGCAGGAGAGCTAAAACCATCATTATCATATGATAAGCCATGATTTAAATAAAAAGAATCTAGGTCAGAGCTTTCCAAACTTTTCATGTTGGTGACACACTTTCTAGACATGCATCATTTTGCGACACACTCTTACAGCAGGGCATCATTTCGCAACACACTCTTGCAGCAAGGCACAAGGCAGGCACTAGGACCTGCGCGGAATCCTGGCAGGGCTCGGAGGCAGCAGCAGCCATGACACACCCAGACACTACAGCCAACACACTAACGTGTCGCAACACACAGTTTGGAAAGCTCTGATCTAGGTGATTTTCATTTCCATAAAAAAAGCATCTTAAGATCTCAACAATCTGCTTAAAATAATTTAATTGTATTAGGATAGGAATACATCTAAGTAAGTATATCACTCTTGAAGTAATATTCATTTTTACAACATGGGGAAGCCATTACCTTATTCAGGAGAGACATAGGAGTGGTACGTAACATGTATGGAGTCCCTGCATATATTGAATAAAGTTACACCTTACTCTCACTTCAGTCGTTGTAGTCCCAGTTAACTCTAAAATTTACAGAAAATCAGAATTACTGGAACCCTGTAATTACCCTGCCTGTTGAGCAAATATGAGTGTCAATATAATCAGGTGCAGAGTTCCATTTAAGAATGAAGTACAATAAACCCTTGATTTAACCTCAATTCAGCAGACCTCACATTGAAGAGACAAAAAACTGCAAGAACTGAATTTTGTACAAATTGTAATTGGAAGCTACCAGTCACAAACAGAAGGCAATTCAATGAGGAATCATTTCTCAGATGGCAAACACTAACCCCTCACTTGAGGTATTTAAGAACATGGGCGGAGGGTGGGGCACCCTCATGTTTACACTCCTTGGACCTCTTCTATTACCTCAGGGTTGGGAGTTGCCCTCTGCTCTTCAATCCTGTATTTGCTACTTGAGGAAGGCTTGCAGTATTCTTTCTGAGCCTGCCCCCCCCCCCCCGTGATAGCCACCCTCTGCTTCCAGGGTGGACCACGGGGCCAGTGTGAGAGGATATTGCCGTAGAAGGTGGAGAACCTGACCAGGTTTCTATGTGGGGCAGTGATATTTATATAATAAGAGTAGGTGCTGCTATGCTCCCATGCCTTTTCTGCTATGCTATGGGCTGACTGAGCAGACCTGAGGATTCTAGCAAAAAGTCAATACAGCACTTTCAGTAAAAAGGTTCTCCCAGGATTGTGTTTTGGGCCCCCCAAAATCTCATTCGCTATTGAATGGATATTTGGTTTTAATGGACACCCCTTCCCTCATTAGTCTGTAGGTTAAATATTTCATCATCATCATCATCATCATCATCATCATCATCATCATCATCATTATTTAGATTTTCATCCAGCCTTTATTTTTGGTCAGCTCAAAGCAGCGTACATACCTAATGGTCCCGCTTTCTGTTTTCCCCACAACAACCCTGTGAGGTGGGTTGGCTGAGAGTGAGAAACTTTTGTTTAAACCTTAGTGGAACATCTATGTCCGATATCTTTACTAGATTTATACAGGAAGAGGCTCAGGTCATCTGACAAGAGGGAAGACTGTGCTGCAAAATAAGCCCAAGGCCCAGGTGACTGTGCTGTGAAGAATTCCATTAACTTTAGTGACTAAATTCCTTAAAGAAGCAGGATCTTTTTCTCAGGATTGCATGGATGCCAGAAAAAAGCCAGGCTACCTTAATCACTAACAGAGAGGTGCCATGCTTGCCCATGTTCAGAAGCACTTTTCTCCAGTCTTTCAAAGCATGCCTAGCCCTGTGAAATACAGAGTTTTTCAGAGATGGACCTCTAACAATCAAAACATTGTGGAGTCCTTGGTGCTCTCTGAGCCTTGTTGTTTTCTTGCAAACGTTTCATTGCCAGGCTAGGCAACATCTTCAGTGCGAAAAGGGAGTGGAACTTGCTCTCTGTTTATATACCCTGGCTTGTCCTGCCTGTGTTGGTGGGGGTGTTATACTCTCCTTAGTAGTACCTTGATTGGGCTGTTGTTTGCTGCTTGGTTGATTGACTGAATTAATAGTTCCTTGATTAGGGTCTATTGTGTTGTTTGATTGCTCCTCTGCTGCTAATCTTGCTGTTAATCTTTGCCTATCTTGTTGTTGATTGCTGGCCAAGAGGTGTTCTGGTCTTCTGGCTTTTCTATTGTCTCTTATGAATGGTATGTAAATGTTGTTTACCTCTGTGTGTCTATTGATGGCTGCTTTGTCTGAGTGTCAAGCTTCCAGGAATTCTCTAGCATTTTTGGATTTGGCTTGGTTTAAGATGCTCACAGTTTCCCAGTTGAAAGTATGGTTAAGTCTGTCCATGTGTTGTGAGATTAAGGAGTTTTCATCATGTCTTCTGACTGCTAGTTGGTGTTCATGGATGCGTTGTTAGTCTTCTGCCAGTCTGTCCTACATAGTGGCTGTTACAGTCCTTACACTGTATGTTGTAGATAACTCCTGTTTTTTCTTCTTGGGCTACTGGGTCTTTTGGTTTACTTACAATGTTCTGAAGGGTTTTGGTTGGTTTGGTTTGTGTGCTACGGTGATGCCATGTGGTTGTAACAGTCTATTAGTAGTTTCTGAGATGTTTCTGATGTATGGCAGTGTAATCCTTTTCATAGCTTCTGTTGGTTTTGCTGTGGTGGGTTGAGTGGTCAGGCACTTTTTGATAAAGTTGCGTGGATATCCATTTTGCTGGAAGATGCTATATAAGTGGTCTGTTTCCTTTTTCTGGTGTTCTGGGTTGCTGCAGTGCGTTTGTGCTTGTCTGAATAGTGTTCTTACACAGCTCCTCTTGTGGGAGGTAGGGTTATTGCTTTGGTAGTG
This sequence comes from Charina bottae, assembly GCA_023362775.1. Classification (NCBI taxonomy): domain Eukaryota; kingdom Metazoa; phylum Chordata; class Lepidosauria; order Squamata; family Charinaidae; genus Charina; species Charina bottae. The sequence continues at coordinate 230,979,160 of JALMGJ010000001.1, read as the reverse complement.
GAGCACTTGGTTAGTTAAGAAGAGACTAGAAGAAGACAGCACCCTTGAAAGGAGAAACAACCTCAACCCAAACCAGATCTGCCGTCTTCTGGACCTGTGTCTCAACATCACTTACTTCTCGTACAGAGGTGACTTCTACAGACAGAAACATGGCTGTGACATGGGTTCCCCTGTGTCACCCATTGTTGCCAACCTATACATGGAATAAGTGGAGAAGAAAGCACTCAGCATGTTCCAGGGAATGGCGCCCACCCACTGGTTCAGGTATGTGGATGACACCTGGGTTAAAATCAAGGCCCAGGAGGTACATGCTTTCACAGACGATATAAATACCATAGACGCAAACATTAGGTTCACCAGGGAAGACACCAAGGACAACAGGCTGGCATTCCTAGACTGTGAAGTCCTTATTGGGACCTGTGGCAAGCTAGAAATAGAGATCTACAGGAAACCCACACACACAGACCAATACCTGATGTTTGACTCCCACCATCCACTACAGCACAAACTAGGGGTCATCAGGACATTGTCACACAGAGCAGAAACCATCCCCACCTCCATGGATTCCAAAAAGAATGAAAATCAGCACCTGAGAACAGCTCTGAAGACCTGTGGATATCCAAATTGGGCCTTCATTAAATCTAAGTCTACCCCAAGACCCAAAACAACAGCAGACAGAGCTGAGACTCCGAATCAGCGGAAGAACCTGGTCATTCCTTACATGGCCGGCATGTCAGAAAAGATGAAACAGATATTTGGCAAACACAACATACCTGTATATTTCAAACCCACCAACACACTGAGACAGAGGCTTGTACGCCCTAAAGATCCAACACCAAAACATAAGAGGAGCATGTCGATGAAGGTTCTCAGTCATCCAGGTGGAACAGTCTGTGGCTTGAATCATGTCAACTGGATTTCTATTTTCTCAGTGGAAACGTTTCGCTCCTTATCCAAAGAGCTTCTTCAGTCTGAGTAAAGTTAGTAAGGGAATCCTTAAATATGTTTCTAGGTGGCTGTGTGACCTTGCACCTGGGGCTAGGTCATGGTTATTTTGAGATGTTATTTCTAAGACCCTTTATCATCTAAAGGAGGATCGTTAAGATTACCATGCTGCTGTTGAGCTTGTGAAATGGTCTTAATCTTCCTAGGCACAGAAGACAAAGCAGGAAGGAAAATAGGGGAAAGATTGTGCCTGAGGCCCCCACCTCTATTCAAGGAAGGATTTTCCAAGTTGGCATAAATGGATTCCTTGACCCCTCTCTCAAACCACCTATCTTCTCTGTCTAAAATGTGAACATTAATGTCCTCAAATGAGTGTCCTTTTTCCTTTAGATGAAGATAAACTGCTGACTCTGGTCCTGTGGTGTTACTTCTCCTGTGTTGGGCCATCCTCCTGTACAAAGGTTGTTTGGTTTCTCCAATGTAGAGTTCAGAGCACTCCTCACTGCACTGGATTGCATACACTACATTGCTTTCCTTGTGTTTTGGAGTTTGATCTTTGGGGTGTACAAGCCTCTGTCTCAGTGTGTTGGTGGGTTTGAAATATACAGGTATGTGGTGTTTGCCAAATATCCGTTTTATCTTTTCAGACATGCCAGCCATGTAAGGAATGACCAGGTTCTTCCGTTTACTCTGAGTCTCAGCACTATCTGTCGCTGTTTTAGGTCTGGTAGACTTAGATTTAGTGAAGGCCCAATTTGGATATCCACAGGCCTTCAGAGCTGTTCTCAGGTGCTGATTTTCATTCTTTTTGGAATCCATGGAGGTGGGGATGGTTTCTGCTCTGTGTGATAATAATAATAATAAGATAATAATAAGATAATAATAATAATAATAATAATAATAATAATAATAATAGGAGCAACGTAGTATATGCAATTCAGTGCAGTGAGGAGTGTTCTGAGCTCTACATTGGAGAAACCAAACAGCCTTTACACAAGAGGATGGCCCAACACAGGAGGAGCAACACCACAGGACCAGAATCAGCAGTTTACCTTCATCTAAAAGAAAAAGGACATTCATTTGAGGACATTAATGTTCACATTTTGGACAGGGAAGATACCTTAGGTGGTTTGAGAGAGGGGTTAAGGAATCCATTCATGCCAAAGTGGAAAATCCTTCCCTCAATAGAGGCAGAGGCCTCAGGCACAACTTGTCCCCCATTTATCATGCTGCTCTTTCATTAGTCCCCAGGAAGATTAAGACCACTTCACAAGTTCACCAGCAAGGCCACATTTAAGGATCCACTTGGGGATGAATAAAGGTTTTAGGAGTAAGACATCCCAAAGACTATCTACACCTCAATTGCCCTACTAACAAGCCAATCAGGTGTAAGGTCAATACAGCCACCCTGGAAGACATATATGGGGTCCCCTCACCAACTTTTGCCCAGACTGAAGAAGCTACTTGGATAAGCAGCGAAACATTTCAACCAAAAGAAAGAAATCCAGTTGCCATGACTCAACCTACAGACAATTCCACCTGGATAACTGAGAATCTTCATTGACATAAGATAATACAAACTAAATTCTGAAGAGAGAGAGAAAACAAAAAGAAAAATAATAGAAAGTGCAAGGAAAGAAAAAAGAGAGAAAGAGATTAAAGAAAAAAGTGTTGTCAAAGAAAAAAGCTTGTCATTTATATTTCCACTTTCTGTCTCTATTTGTAATCTACAATTTCTTTATTCTCTAGTAAATCTGCATAAGCTTGTTTCACCTCTTCATCCTGTAGGTTTCAAAGCAATTTTTGAGTCATTTCAAGACACTTGAAGAATGGGGACAGGGACTTGTAGCTACAATTGCAAAAATAATGTTTTCTTATATGAATGTATTATTTACAAAAGAAGCAAGGAAAGTTGTCATTTTTGCCATCTTTTACTATTCATTTTTGTGTTTCCTTGTTTTTAATGTTTTAAACAGTTTGTAAATTGCCCAGATTTCCCAGAGTCACTGGGAGTCAGGTGGCATATAAATACATTATTATTATGGTTGATCGCACAGTCAACCAGATGTTTAGACTGGATTTGGCATTTTTATCCACGTATCGAGTCCTTCCCAAGGACCTAGGATAGGCAGATGTTGTTGTTTGATGGTGTTAAAGGTATCATCGCAGGATGTAAGCTGTTCCAAGTTGTTGTTGTTGTTTATTCGTTCAGTCGTTTCCGACTCTTCGTGACTTCATGGACCAGTCCACGCCAGAGCTTCCTGTCGGCCGTCACCATCCCCAGCTCCCCCATGGTTGAGTCCGTCACCACCAGAATACCATCCATCCATCTTGCCCTTGGTCGGCCCCTCTTCCTTTTGCCTTCCACTTTCCCTAGCATCAGCTTCTTCTCCAGGGTATCCTGTCTTCTCATTATGTGGCCAAAGTACTTCAGTTTTGCCTTTAATATCATTCCCTCAAGTGAGCAGTCTGGCTTTATTTCCTGGAGTATGGACTGGTTTGATCTTCTTGCAGTCCAAGGCACTCTCAGAATTTTCCTCCAACACCACAGTTCAAAAGCATCTATCTTCCTTCGCTCAGCCTTCCTTATGGTCCAGCTCTCGCAGCCATAGGTTACTACAGGGAATACCATTGCTTTAACTATGCGGACCTTTGTTGTCAGTGTGAGGTCTCTGCTCTTAACTATTTTATCAAGATTTGCCATTGCTCTCCTCCCAAGAAGTAGACGTCTTCTGATTTCCTGGCTGCAATCAGCGTCTGCAGTAATCTTTGCGCCTAGAAATACAAAGTCTGTCACTGCCTCCACTTTTTCTCCCTCTATTTGCCAGTCATCAATCAAGCTCGTTGCCATAATCTTGGTTTTTTTGAGGTTTAACTGCAACCCAGCTTTTGCACTTTCTTCTTTCACCTTCGTCATAAGGCTCCTCAACTCCTCCTCGCTTTCAGCCATCAAAGTGGTATCATCTGCATATCTGAGATTGTTAATGTTTCTTCCAGCGATTTTAACTCCAGCCTTGGATTCCTCAAGCCCAGCATGTCGCATGATGTGTTCTGCGTACAGGTTGAATAGGTAGGGTGAGAGTATACAACCCTGCCGTACTCCTTTCCCAATCTTAAACCAGTCCGTTGTTCCGTGCTCTGTTCTTACCGTTGCTACTTGGTCGTTATACAGATTCCTCAGGAGGCAGACAAGATGACTTGGTATCCCCATACCACCAAGAACTTGCCACAATTTGTTATGATCCACACAGTCAAAGGCTTTAGAATAGTCAATAAAACAGAAATAGATGTTTTTCTGAAATTCCCTGGCTTTCTCCATTATCCAGCGGATATTGGCAATTTGGTCTCTAGTTCCTCTGCCTTTTCTAAACCCAGCTTGTACATCTGGCAATTCTCGCTCCATGAATTGCTGGAGTCTACCTTGCAAGATCTTGAGCATTACCTTACTGGCATGTGAAATAAGTGCCACTGTTCGATAGTTTGAACATTCTTTAGTGCTTCCCTTTTTTGGTATGGGGATATAAGTTGATTTTTTCCAATCTGATGGCCATTCTTGTGTTTTCCAAATTTGCTGGCATATGGCATGCATCACCTTGACAGCATCATCTTGCAAGATTTTAAACAGTTCAGCTGGGATACCATCGTCTCCTGCTGCCTTGTTATTAGCAATGCTTCTTAAGGCCCATTCAACCTCACTCTTCAGGATGTCTGGCTCTAACTCACTGACCACACCGTCAAAGCTATCTCCAATATTATTATCCTTCCTATACAGATCTTCCGTATATTCTTGCCACCTTTTCTTTATCTCTTCTGCTTCTGTTAGGTCCTTACCATCTTTGTTTTTGATCATACCCATTTTTGCCTGGAATTTTCCTCCGATGTTTCTAATTTTCTGGAAGAGGTCTCTTGTCCTTCCTATTCGATTGTCTTCTTCCACTTCCGCACATTGCTTGTTTAAAAATAATTCCTTATCTCTTCTGGCTAACCTCTGGAATTTTGCATTTAATTGGGCATATCTCCCCCTATCACTGTTGCCTTTTGCTTTCCTTCTTTCTTGGGCTACTTCCAGTGTTTCAGCAGACAGCCATCTTGCCTTCTTGGTTTTCTTTTTCTTTGGGACGTTTTTTGTTGCCGCCTCCTGAACAATGTTGCGAACTTCTGTCCATAGTTCTTCTGGGACCCTATCTACTAAATCTAGTCCCTTAAATCTATTCTTCACCTCCACTGCATATTCCTTAGGAATATTAGTGAGCTCATATCTAACTGATCTGTGGGTCTTCCCTATTCTCTTGAGTCTGATTCTAAATTTTGCAATAAGAAGTTCGTGATCTGAACTACAGTCAGCTCCAGGTCTTGTTTTTACCGACTGTATAAATGTCCGCCACCTTTGGCTGCAAAGGATGTAGTCAATCTGATTTCGGTGTCGACCATCTGGTGAAGTCCATGTATAAAGTCGTCTTTTAGGTTGTTGGAAGAGAGTGTTTGTTATGCACAGTGAGTTGTCTTGGCAAAATTCTATCAGCCTATGTCCTGCTTCATTTTGTTCTCCCAGACCATGCTTGCCTGTAATTCCAGGTGTCGTCTGACTACCCACCTTAGCATTCCAGTCTCCTGTAATGAAAATAACATCTCTTTTTGGTGTATTATCTAGTAGGTGCTGCAGATCCTCATAGAACTGATCTACTTCTGCTTCTTCAGCATCTGTGGTTGGGGCGTATATTTGGATCACTGTGATGTTAAATGGCTTACCCTGAATTCGAATTGAGATCATTCTATCGTTTTTTGGATTGTATCCAAGCACTGCTTTAGCCACTTTATTATTAATTATGAAGGCTACTCCATTTCTTCTGTGGTCCTCTTGTCCACAGTAGTAGATCTGGTGGTCATCTGATGTGAAGTGGCCCATTCCAGTCCATTTCAGTTCACTGACACCTAAAATGTCTATATTTAATCTTGACATCTCACCAATAACCACATCCAATTTGCCCTGGCTCATAGATCTTACATTCCAGGTTCCTATGGTGTGTTGATCTTTAGAACATCGGATTCGTCGTTCACCACCAGCACCGTCGGCCGCTAGCCGTCCTTTCGGCTTTGAGCTAGCTGCGTCATCACATCTGGGGCATCACATCTCTGTTCCAAGTAAAGCTGCCTTTTGCAATTGAATTATCATCATCATCATCATCTTGCTGTAATCCTCTGCTTTTGTCTTCCCATTATTATTTATTCATTCATTCCATTTATATGGCCACCCATCTCAAACAAGTAACTCTGGGCAGTGAACAATCAACAATTTATTAGCCACCCAACTCCAATGGACTCTGTTATTTTTTAATAACATGAAAGAGACCCAAACTCTAGATCAGGGCTTTCCAAAGTTTTCCTGCGGTGACACACCAACTGCCGTTGGTGTGTCGCCACGGGAAAACCCGGAAGTGCCACCATTGCGGCAGCACGCAAAAACCCGGAAGCGCTGCTGGCGCTTTCGGGTTTTTGCGTGCCGCCGTTGGTGTGCCGCCGTTGGTGTGTCGCCACAGGAAAACCCAAAAGCGCTGATGATGATCAGCGCTTCTGGGTTGTGTGGCGACACACCAGACTGTGTGTGGCGACACACTTTTGTGTCGCGACACAGTTTGGAAAGCTCTGCTCTAGATGATGATGATAATGATAATAATTTATTAAACTTGTATGCCACCTGACTCTCAATGACTCACATGAACTTTCCCTCATGTTAGCACTGAACACTAAAAGAGCAGGCCTAGGCCCCCTTACCTTGCATTTCCTGTAGTAGCATGTGCTATAGAGACCCCAATACATGGCTCCAGTGAACCTGAGTGACACTGAGAGATATATTGCCATCTTAATTGCTCTGCATGCTGACTTGATTGAAGTAGTGGGATCACAATTGAATGAATGGATGAAAATACCCCCCTCCCGCGAAGAGTATATCCAAGAGAATGATTAAAATAGTTTACCACTGCAGCCAGTCAGCATACCTTTCAGGACAGCTGCTACTATTCAGAGAACCACCTGCTGGATATTACAGAGAAAAACAATCCCCAAAGAGCCCATTTACCAACCCCAAGGGAAGCAGTCTGTGAAGGGAGCCAAGCAGAGACTTTTAAGCTTTTTTTTTTTTTTTATTCTTGTAATCTGGCACTGAGAGGATTGCCAGGTGGTGCTTGCAGAAAAGGAAGCCATTAGTTCAGCCGCTTGCAACAACATACCACGTGTAATGGGGAGAGAATAAAATGGCAGCTCACTTGCTTTCTACCCACATCAGGAAGGGAGACAGAGGGAAAAAATCTTAAAGGGACCTGTTTGCAGGTAGAAGAAGAAGAAGAGGAGGACCCAGATGGCTCTGAGGGTTTGTCAAAAATTGATTTGTGCTAATGGAGGGCCCCTGCATTTCAGCCAATATACAGTATAAGTATTCTTTAGAAATAACATCTACTTTATGGTTGAAAAAAGAGAAGGACCTGGGAATGCCAGTTTAAACTTTGGATATTCAGGTCTACAATACTTGGCTCCTTTTCTGGCAGGTGCATAAGAAAAAGAAAGGATTTTGCTGCATTTGTGTAACCTGATGATTTTGCAAATGCAGTTAGCAGTTTTACTACATCAGCAATAAAAAGTGGAGGGTTCTTTCTCTCACCCTCAGCTGGCTTTGACTGAGGTCAAATAAATATTTTAAAAATTGCTTTCAAGTATTCATTCATGGATGTGATTCTTACCAGCAGGTAGAAATGCATTTTTATTACATTTTCTGTTTATCATATGGTAGCATATTTGCAGATGCTGTCTCACTCTCTATTTTCCCCTCATTGCCTTATGCTGAAATAAAGGCAGCTCAGGCTGCAGTGAAAACAAAGTTTTTCTCTGCCATTTGTAGAAATAAATTTGTCACTCTTTGGAAATACTGTTTTTTCCCCTAGCAATCCAGCCTTGGCTAATATGAAGAGGTTAGTACTTGCTTAAAAGTTGTAATGCTTATTTTAAAACTGAAATGAACAATCAGTAGTTAAACAGCTGTCAACAGGCTTAAGAAATACCATTTTGCTTTTCTGAATTGTAATTGTTCTCCAAAAATGAATTTACACCAAAAAAAAAAAACCCACACGATTTTGATCCTTTCCCCTTTAGAAAAGAAAGGCACTCCTTTTACTGCAGCATTAAGCAGATTTTAGGAGGAAAATACTCGAAAAGATATCACCTCCAAGTAACGACTGTGACCAAAATTAATGGACCTTGGAATCAAATTGAGCACTTTTCATGAAGATGGAAAGAAAAGAGTACAGTATTTTTTTTTAAAAAAAAACTATTTGGAATGCATGAAAGGATATTTTTAGCTGAGTTTTAATGAACAAAGTAGAAAACTAAGCAGAGATTAAAGTCCTGTTTGTCACAGCCAGAGATTTCCAAAATGCTTATCAGCCTTTCACAGCTGAACGCCGCTTAGATTAAAAATGATCTGAAAATGGGCTGACTGCAAAAATGGGGCTTTATATCCAAGCTAATTGCAAAGTGCATATTAAACATGAAGCCTGTGCGGAAAGCAGCTGCAAAGGTCTTTATCTATATTAAGAGACTGCCCACCTACATAATAAGAGTAATTACAAAGGAGATGTTTTTCCTCAAAAAAAGGAAATTACATATAAAGGGGCAAATTGCATCTCTAATTTTACAGATATCTTTAACAGCCTGTGTTAAGGTCCCACTTTCTTGATGTCTAGGGACAGGTTCTTTAGCCATGCCACAAAAGCCTATGTGGCATGCTCTGGTGAAATATTTCTTCATCTTCTTTTTAAAGGAGGCCCAACTTCTCTGAGGATGGAAAATTTAATTAAATCCAGGCGCAGCCACATGGCCAAGTCTGCAATAACCAGCTGTAATGCCATGATTATGCTATCATACTTGATTAGGGTTTTTTAATGTACATGTAGAGTCAGTTTAAGATATTACACAGAACCAAGAAATAGAATTCTGGATTCTTTATCACTTAGATGATAGTTAGAGTGTTATTGACTAGTTTCCCTGCCCTGTTTACACTAGCACATCAGAAGTAAAGTAAAGAGTCCTTCAAGTCAAGTTTTGTCCATGGCAAAAACAAATATGGGTGCTAGTAATCTGTTACCTTTTCTTCATGCATTAAGTCTGCTGCCCCAGGCAGCCATCTGACAGTACTTTGTGGTAGGGCTGGCATTGCTTCAGAAGCCTGTAGAGAAAGTAAACAGACTTAGGACCTTGTAGATTCTTGGTCATCCCCAGTTGGTTTTAAAAACACTGAAAGATGTTATTCTAATTCTGTAAAGTTCTAAGATGGACAAAATACCAAGAATACCTCTCCATTAACTCCCGTTTGTCTCTTGAGTACAAATGAAGATGCTATTTATCTTCTTCATAAAGCCCCAATCTGTTCAACCCACCAATGAAGTCTCTTCTGCACATCAAGCTCAAGCAGGAAGATCTTCATAGGTCTTATGTCGATGAAGGTTCTCAGTCATCCAGGTGGAACAGTCTGTAGCTTGAATCATGTCAACTGGATTTCTATTTTCTCAGTGGAGCGAAACGTTTCCACTGAGAAAATAGAAATCCAGTTGACATGATTCAAGCTACAGACTTCATAGGTCTTGTTCTTGCTCCACCCACATCCATGCCTGGGTAACTGATGCTCAGTTGATATTAGCAAAAATCTATAGTATAACTATTCCTATAACTATAACTATGTTATATGTTATATTATTTTATATTTTAATTTAAGAGGTGCTGTTTTTATTGTATTTTAATCTGTATTTATTTTTAGTTTTATTGTAAACCACCCAGAGTTGCTCTCTGAGGGAGATGGGTGGTGACGAAATTTGAAATATAAACAAATAAATAAATTCCATTTTATTTTGTACCAAGAACTGAATAAAACTGCCCAGAGTCCCCCTTTGGGGGAGATGGGTGGTGATATAAATATAAATAAATAAATAAATAAATAAATAAATAAATAAATAAATGGTAATAATTCACAGTAATGCACAGCTTTTTTATGAAAGGATGATCAACATTAAAATACGTTTTATAAGAATCCTGGAAAATTCTGGAAATTGCAGAGATACCACGGTCAATACTGGGTTGAAAACAGTTAAGGCTTCAGTTCTATTTCCACTCAGTTCCCTGATTGTATTCTAAATAGACTCACTACTAAACAGTAGGATTGCATTGGAAGTACTCTTTCCATATAGGAATAGGGAAATGTAGGGAACAACACTATTGCCAAATCAAATTTGGTGTTCCGTATTTTGGATTTTTTTTTAATTAGCATTTTGACTGCTGTATCCCAGTGTTGCTTTTTACTTAGGAGAAACCACTTCCCTGAAGTTATACCAATCTGTGATATCAGCACATAGGTTTATTGGCCAATTATTGCCAAAGGGTTCTTCGCATATACAGAGATACTGTATATTCAGCAATCTGTGCTTTTCTGTAAAAAACATTTAAATCCAATAATTGTAACTATTGAATGAAATCTGTAAGAATGAAAATGCTTACTAGTCCTAAACAGAGATCTGGATGATAGGATTGAGAAACAGATAATATTTTTTTTAAATAATATTTTTATTAAAAGTTTTAACTACAATAATAAAAGAGTACAAACTAAAAAGAAAAGGAAAAAGAATAAATGGTACAAGATAGAAAAAAAGAAAGAAAAAATAGAAAAAAGAAAAGAAAAAACCTAAGAAAGCGACGTCCCACCTTCATCACAAGTATAAACAGTTTTACTACCTCTTCACCTCCTCTTACTTAGCAAATATAAAATTGTTCATCCCATAACTCAGCTCTTAACTATAGGCAAGTCCAATAAACAAAGTCTTTTCCAATCCGGGTGTCAGCAAAAAGTCCAAACAGAGCCCTAAAATAATCACATTCGTTAAGAAATATAACACTCATCATTCCGTATCTTAACTGTAAGCAAATCCAATACACAACATCTTTTCCAGTCCAGATGTCAGCAAGTCCAGAAGGACCCCCACAAAAATAATATACCCCATTTTAACCCTGATCAAATAAGCCAACTTTATGTACCTTCTTTTTTACATAAAACAATCTTGCTCTTTAATCCACTTGAATGATCATGATCCCTTGTCTCCAATTTCTTCAAAACTTTAACAAGCCCCTTTTATAACTCCAGCAGGAAGAAATTATTCCAATTACTCTCTTGAATTGGCATTTTTATTTCCTTCTTAATTTTTAGAGCCTCATCTTTTTCTTTTTTTTTGTATATCCAGTGATAAATTCTTGTGCACGTTGCTCTCCATAATCATGTCAGATAGGTTTTGTTGGAAAACTTTTTCTGTAACAGCATCTTCTGGTGTAACAGCTTCTTCTGGGAACAGGGTGTTCATAAAAACAGACAACATACAATACAGTGTTAGCAAATGTGAATCTTGTTGAGATAATATATGGGTTGTGGCCTGGATATCTAAGAAACTGCTTGTCCCAGATAGATTTTGCCCATTATTGTTATTTTGTATTACCACCAGTAATGACTCCTCCTAGTGGCGCTGGCAGGAAACACCCTACGGCAAGATCTCTGTGAGGAAAATCAAACAGCCGCAAGCTGTAAGGCTGAGTGCAGACCCTCTACCTCAAATGGGAGGTAAAACTTCAACACAGAAAGGCTTGGAGGCTGGAAGTTCCAGGGTTGCACTTTATTTATTTATTTTTATTTATTCAATTTATCCCCGCCCATCTCCCCGAATAGGGGACTCTGGGCGGTTTACAGAATAGCAAGCTACAAGGGGGAACCATCTGTCCCAGTTGATACAAGCAACCAACAGAAAGTCCAAAGGGTGAATCCAAGAAGACATAGGGGGATGCCTTCAGTGGGGTATTCTGTCTTTGGATATCAACTATATCTGGATGAATATGACAATAAAGTGAAGTGTTTTGGATTATTAGTAGTATCTCACTGCTAGAGTCCATCTGGATTGAGGAGATAGCCAGACATGCATTGTATGTATTGTTTGCCTACATTGGGTTTAATTGAACAGCTTGTTTCTCATGGGTGCATCACTCCAAGTAGAATCCAATAAAGTGATTATTAAACTTTCACTTAACTGTACCATAGATCTATTTGGAGGAGTGGAATAGAGAAGCAACTGTGTTTTAGGACTGTACTATAGACAGTGATCTATGGAGAAGAAAAACCTTGTTTATTGCCATCTGCAATAACTCAAGAAGATCTTCTCTTGACACTACCTGCATTAGAATGCTTTCTCTCTCCCCAACCCCACTCCATATTCAAGAGGTACAAAACTTGTTTTAATTTCCTCCTGAAGAGCTATCTTTACACAAGCCTTCCTTGTGAACAGGTGGTGTACACTGCTACAAGCAAAGCAGTCCTCCCAATGCACTCCATGCCCTTCCAAAGTCTTTGAGCAGCTGCTTGGAGGACCTTCTAAAATCATATTTTCATGTGAATGTGTATGTATTCTGAAAGGCCCTTAAAGCAGCCACAGGATATAGCCAGCTTGATGCTTTGAGGAGTAGCAGTGCTGCCAACAAAGAGCCACTCCTAATTTTTTGTGGAAACAGGCATACACAGACATACTGTATATGGATGTCTTTAAATATGTTAATGCTTTTAATTGTGAATCTTATCAGAATATCTCAGAACTTTATCAGAAATTGTATGTACCATAGTTTAATAAGTCTTTGGACATGGGAAGCAATATAGAAATTTGATTGTATAAATAAATCGGCGGGCTTCCCCACCCCACTTCTACTATTCTCCTTTCAATATGTGATTGTCTGCAGATACAGCTTCTCTCTTAGCAGAGTCTGCTCCAGGAGTTCCCAGGTTCTAAAATCTCAGAGGGAGAGACCAAGAATAGAAGAGATTTTCCTCCATTAACAATAAACTGGAAAAGGCAGTAAGAATACAGAGGCTAGTTGGTCTCCTTCTTCACCATTAAGCTGTAATTATACATGAAATTCCACCACCACCATCCCAGGAGTGGGTGGATGGAAGTCATGTAAGACCTCATACACAGGGACAGACATAATATAACATCCATATCTCCCTGCTCTGACAGCTAAAGGGAAGGTGGCCTGTATATATCATTCTGCTAACTTATACAGGTAGAGAACATCTACTTAAGTAAAAAAGGTAAAGGTACCATCTGCACATTTGTGCAGTCGTGTCCGACTCTAGCGGCTGGTGCTCATCTCCGTTTGTTAGCCAAAGAGCCAGCGTTGTCCGAAGACGCTTCCACGGTCATGTGGCCGCATGACACGCGCGGAACGCTGTTACCTACCCACCGAAGTGGTACCTATTAATCTACTTGCATTTGCATGCTTTCGAATTGCTAGGTTGGCAAGAGCTGGAGCTAATGCAGGAGCTCACTCTGCACGCAGGGCTAGGGATTCGAACCTCCGAACTTGCAATCTTCCGATCAACAAGCCTGGCGTCTTGTATCCAAAAGGCAACATATCGTACTGCAGCTGACTTAGCCACTGCAATGGACTTTAGTACTGTAAACATGTAGCCAAGATACTCTGCTTCATGACTGGAGTACTGTATTAAGTTCTAAATAAAATCATGTCAATTATTTTTTTTCTATTGGGAAAGAACCAAATCTTCTCAGAGACTGCAGTTCTACTAGCAGCGTGTGTGTGTGTGTGTGTGTGTGTGTGGACATCTGTGTGTATTAGTATTGATTAGGCAATACAGATTAAATCAAACTCTGTTCAGAGCAGCAGCAATCAATGGGGTTTTATAACAGCAACTATCATCCATTATCTCACTAAGTTTCTTAGCATTGCTGTTACAGTAGGTAACTATTTTTTTCCAAAAAAAGAAGGCTTCCCTTGTGTATGCATAGGTGGGCACATACACATAGAGGTATATAGCAGCAAATCCAGTTGACATGATTCAAGCCACAGACTGTTCCACCTGGATGACTGAGAACCTTCATCGACACAATGAAGACTTTCAATTTACATGCTGTCATATTTTAAAGAAGAACAAAAAATTCTGTCCCAGAGATGTCAGGTTTCTAAGAGTAGAAATCTACCAGGACTACACTGTCGGCTTCCTTGGTTCTGATATATCTGTGTTCTGTGTTTTTTCTTATCTTCTTCACAATGATTTCTCATTGCATATCTCATGAAAGATAGATAACTGGGAACTGCTGACTTGTCATGAAATAAGGTCTCAATTGTGCATCATTTTGCAAATCTGCCACCACTGATATGAAGGAGATTCATTACTGTACAGTGTTTGATAAATACAAACTGATCATCAGATGATTAATGAGCAAAATGCTTTACCAAATATCTCCATAGGACTAATTGTGCCATAAATAAAGTAACATTCCCCCCCCAAATATTTCATTGTCTCAGGAGAATACCTACTTCTGATTGCTAAAAAAAATAGCGTGGTCAATTTCTTATATGCAAACCATTCTCCTCAGATGTGTTTCTGATTTGGGGTGGGGAATACATGTATGGCTAAAGCAAAAATGCTTAAGTACCCATTAGAAATCTTAAGACTTTGTGCCTTTACTGGATTTTCCTGATTCTAATAAGGTGAGATATATAACCGCCTAGGGTCCCTCCTTGAGAGGGAGATGGGCGGGATATAAGTATGATGAATAAATAAATATGATGAATAAAAATATAAACCCATCTCTTAACATTATTTCTTGAGACTTTAATTGTGTACTTCTTTAAAGAGCGGGAAAAAAGGATCAAAATTGGTATGTAATGTTTTGATATATGAATATTATCCTATCACTTTTTTGTCTGTACTTTATTGTCTGTATTAATGGGACAGTATCTCTATTTTCCTACAGATTTTTTGGAAATCGTAAAGGAAATTATAGCCAATATATGATATAACTCATCTTCCCCAAATTTATATATCAGCTAATGTGAATTACCCAAGAACCTTTGTTTTAATGTATATAAAGCTGCTTTTAAACCACCCTTTGATACCTTTTTTTGAAGCGGGTATTCAGAATATGACTAATATAAGCTCTTTTTAAAATCAAACCTTATGTTTGCAGTGTATCTTTTATCATACATCTTTCCTTTTCCTTTTCCTTTTCCTTTTCCTTTTCCTTTTCCTTTTCCTTTCCTTCTTCATACTTTTAATTGAGAAAAAAATGAATGCCGGCATGCTTGGTTTGATGCTTGTTTATATTTCACTGCAAAATCTTTTGGGAATGGAATATCAAAATTGAAATTTATAGTAGAATTATATTCCATCTTTACAGACAGAAATTGCTTAGGGTGGGCAGGTATCAGCATTTTGCTTAGCAAATGTATGATGCAGCTGTTAAGGAGACTTAATTCTTTCCTAAAGATGTTTCTAGAAGATCTCTTCCCTCTTCCTTTCTCCCAGAAAGAACTCTCCTTTTCTATGTGAAAATAAGAAAGGATGTGAATGTTTCTGTAACTGCATTTCTTTCCTGCCTATCTATAGTCAGTCAGACTTTTACAGATTTGTTGGAAATTTTGCATTTTGGGATGCACTGACCTTGGGGTGCTCCAAGTGACCAACAGGACTGCTTTCATAGAAATGTTGTTTATTCGTTCAGTCGCTTCCAACTCTTCGTGACTTCATGGACCAGCCCACGCCAGAGCTTCCTGTCGGCCGTCACCATCCCCAGCTCCCCCATGGTTGAGTCCGTCACCTCCAGAATATCATCCATCCATCTTGCCCTTGGTCGGCCCCTCTTCCTTTTGCCTTCCACTTTCCCTAGCATCAGCTTCTTCTCCAGGGTATCCTGTCTTCTCAATATGTGGCCAAAGTACTTCAGTTTTGCCTTTAATATCATTCCCTCAAGTGAGCAGTCTGGCTTTATTTCCTGGAGTATGGACTGGTTTGATCTTCTTGCAGTCCAAGGCACTCTCAGAATTTTCCTCCAACACCACAGTTCAAAAGCATCTATCTTCCTTCGCTCAGCCTTCCTTATGGTCCAGCTCTCACAGCCATAGGTTACTACAGGGAATACCATTGCTTTAACTATGCGGACCTTTGTTGTCAGTGTGATGTCTCTGCTCTTAACTATTTTATCAAGATTTGCCATTGCTCTCCTCCCAAGAAGTAGACGTCTTCTGATTTCCTGGCTGCAGTCAGCGTCTGCAGTAATCTTTGCGCCTAGAAATACAAAGTCTGTCACTGCCTCAACTTTTTCTCCCTCTATTTGCCAGTTATCAATCAAGCTGGTTGCCATAATCTTGGTTTTTTTGAGGTTTAACTGCAACCCAGCTTTTGCACTTTCTTCTTTCACCTTTGTCATAAGGCTCCTCAACTCCTCCTCGCTTTCAGCCATCAAAGTGGTATCATCTGCATATCTAAGATTGTTAATGTTTCTTCCAGCGATTTTAACTCCAGCCTTGGATTCCTCAAGCCCAGCACGTCACATGATGTGTTCTGCGTACAGGTTGAATAGATAGGGTGAGAGTATACAGCCCTGCCGTACTCCTTTCCCAGTCTTAAACCAGTCTGTTGTTCCATGCTCTGTTCTTACCGTTGCTACTTGGTCGTTATACAGATTCCTCAGGAGGCAGACAAGATGACTTGGTATCCCCATACCACCAAGAACTTGCCACAATTTGTTATGATCCACACAGTCAAAGGCTTTAGAATAGTCAATAAAACAAAAATAGATGTTTTTCTGAAACTCCCTGGCTTTCTCCATTATCCAGCGGATATTGGCAATTTGGTCTCTAGTTCCTCTTCCTTTTCTAAACCCAGCTTGTACATCTGGCAATTCTCGCTCCATGAATTGCTGGAGTCTACCTTGCAAGATCTTGAGCATTACCTTACTGGCATGTGAAATAAGTGCCACTGTTCGATAGTTTGAACATTCTTTAGTGCTTCCCTTTTTTGGTATGGGGATATAAGTTGATTTTTTCCAATCTGATGGCCATTCTTGTGTTTTCCAAATTTGCTGGCATATGGCATGCATCACCTTGACAGCACCATCTTGCAAGATTTTAAACAGTTCAGCTGGGATACCATCGTCTCCTGCTGCTTTGTTATTAGCAATGCTTCTTAAGGCCCATTCAACCTCACTCTTCAGGATGTCTGGCTCTAACTCACTGACCACACCGTCAAAGCTATCTCCAATATTATTATCCTTCCTATACAGATCTTCCGTATATTCTTGCCACCTTTTCTTGATCTCTTCTGCTTCTGTTAGGTCCTTACCATCTTTGTTTTTGATCATACCCATTTTTGCCTGGAATTTACCTCCGATGTTTCTAATTTTCTGGAAGAGGTCTCTTGTCCTTCCTATTCGATTGTCTTCTTCCACTTCCGCACATTGCTTGTTTAAAAATAATTCCTTATCTCTTCTGGCTAACCTCTGGAATTTTGCATTTAATTGGGCATATCTCCCCCTATCACTGTTGCCTTTTGCTTTCCTTCTTTCTTGGGCTACTTCCAGTGTCTCAGCAGACAGCCATCTTGCCTTCTTGGTTTTCTTTGGGACGTTTTTTGTTGCCGCCTCCTGAACAATGTTGCGAACTTCTGTCCATAGTTCTTCCGGGACCCTATCTACTAAATCTAGTCCCTTAAATCTATTCTTCACCTCCACTGCATATTCCTTAGGAATATTAGTGAGCTCATATCTAACTGATCTGTGGGTCTTCCCTATTCTCTTGAGTCTGATTCTAAATTTTGCAATAAGAAGTTCGTGATCTGAACTACAGTCAGCTCCAGGTCTTGTTTTTACCGACTGTATAGATGTCCGCCACCTTTGGCTGCAAAGGATGTAGTCAATCTGATTTCGGTGTCGACCATCTGGTGAAGTCCATGTATAAAGTCGTCTTTTAGGTTGTTGGAAGAGAGTGTTTGTTATGCACAGTGAGTTGTCTTGGCAAAATTCTATCAGCCTATGTCCTGCTTCATTTTGTTCTCCCAGACCATGCTTGCCTGTAATTCCAGGTGTCGTTTGACTACCCACCTTAGCATTCCAGTCTCCTGTAATGAAAATAACATCTCTTTTTGGTGTAGAAATACCTATGGCAAAATTGTTTTGTATTTCAGGAAGTTGTAGTATGTGCAGATATTGATGGATTTTTCCCCCAATTCTTTTATATTTTGTACTAAAAGCAGTTCCTAAAGATATGTTTAAGGGGACCTTCAGTCTAAGCCATAGATGTTAGTAGAGTTGTCCTCCCCTCCTCCCCCTCCCCCTTCCTCCTCCTCCTAATTCAATAGAGGCTTTACGCCTCCAAAGAGGGCCCTTTCCCCCAGATTCAAGCCACTGGCTGAAGAAAGGAGGCCCCATTCAATGTTTCTAATCAAGGCACAGCAACTCAGCTTTTCCAGCCAATAATTGCCTTGAAACGGATGTTTGTGACACTCTGGACTAAGGTGATGCCTTGAGGCAGAATGGAACAACTTTGCACATATTTTCAAGTTAATTGTTGGTCTACATTCCATTTTAGAAAGAGAAAACACTCTTCAGATTCATCTGATGTCATTGTAAGCTAAAATTGCCTCCTGAGTGTTGATGGAAGAATGCCATGGTAAGTGTAGTCTGGAAAAAGAGCACAACAAATTGAAAAGCTTTCTGTATCATGAAGATAAAATGGCTAGGATGGACTTGGTGGAACTCATCCAGATCATATTGTAAACAAGTGGGTAAATGTGAGGAAACTAGAAATGGGCTGCCAAATAGCTATAGAATTTCTGAAAGCATATCCAAGAACCTGTTTCCTGCCATCCAGTTTGGAAGACTTGTTAGCATACACCATGTCCACAACAATTCAAGAAAGAAATGCTGAAATAAAACACTGACATCAGGGAACAGAAACAGAAACAATCCAGGTGCCAGACAGTTTGCATGTTCAATTTCAATTCTAATGCTATAAATTCATGTTAGATTCTAAGTATGTCTGTTTTGACTTGAGCCACAGATCACACTGATTATGGTTTTCATCACATAACTGCACCTGTAAATAAAGTTCAATTTTCTGCTCTTCTCATTATTTTTAATTAACTAATTGTTATGTTTCCTGGATGCAACTGGTGGGATTCATGGCTTTTCCCACTCCAGGGACACAGACATAGCTCTGACCGTGAAGAGGGGAATTTGACACTGGTTCCCTCTCCTGCTTCTCAACCAGCTTCTAACCTTAGAAAACCTGGAAAGATGATGTGCTGGGGCAAAACTATGGAAGCAAATCTGTCATCACCCTCTGCCACGTCCCTAAACCTGACAGACATTTAGAGCCCCTTGCAGTGGGAGGCTAACAGTTTTTAGGAAAAGCAGAAAAGAAAGGGGTGCTTAAGCACCATTTTTCCCTGCCAGTAAACAGCCATCAGAAGGTCTATTGTTTCAGCATTCCAAATAAACCCAAGAGTTGTGATGCTGGTTATCAAAATATGCAACAGCTAGAAAAGAAAAGGGACAAAATATTTTTTATTTATAAACATATTTATATCCCGCCCATCTCCCCCGCAAGGAGGGACCCTGGGCGGTTCACAACATAAGTTTAAAATCAATAAAAACATAAATATTACAAAAATTCAATAAAATATCTAATACAATTTAATCCTAAAAATGGCAGTTCTTACTATCCCATGGTCGGAAGGTTGGTCAAAGTAGATCTAGGCGATCAGCCAACCCCAAGACTGGCTATTTCCCTCCCCTCCCCAAGCATGATGGCAAAACCAGGTCTTTAGATTTTTTCTAAAGTCCAGGAGAGAGGGGGCCGATCTTATTTCAGGGGGAAGAATATTCCAAAATATGAGTTTCTTCCTTGAAATTTGGCACATATCTTATTATTATTATTTTATTATTATTATTATTATTTCTAACTTATATCACCGCCCATCTCCCCCCACAAGGGAACTCTGGGCGGTTTACAATCAAGTCAGCAATTAAAAACATATAAAATACTTTATACAATTATTAAGAATATAAAAATATAAAATCCAAGAGGCTGTATGTGATGTTTGCGAACTAAACTTTACAGTGCGAGCCATCCCCAGGAAGAGCTATTACTCATCCCATCCCATTATCTTCTCATAATGGTCCAGGCTTGCACTCAGGTTGCATCCTGTTGTTCTGAAAAACAATACTATTGAGGGTTTTTTCCCCCCACTGCTACGTATGGGACAATGGAGCTCCCCCCCAAATCTCAATCTAGCTCCACCTGGATGGGGCTATTTCAAGAGCTGAGAATTGGGATCCAAATCAAACTAATTGTTTCTCTACACTCCTATTTATTAGGATACGATAGAGGAATAGGTTTGATTATATAAATATGTTCTGTGTGTAACGTCTTCCTGGTCTCATCTTTTCTTCATCTTTTCTGGCTGTCATTTCATGTAGCCTATTTCAAATGTATTTTGTTACATTGGCCAAAGTCACAATCATGTCACATGGGCTGTCTGTGGCAATACCCTACAGTAGTTATATTATCTTTTCAAAGATGCTGCTATAATCAGTGACTATAGTGGAATCCCTTGATGTATTTGGCTCAAATAAAACCTTGGTCATTAAATAAATCCAGCTTCTAAGAAACAAAAGTCCTGACAAGGTGGCACAACCGCTCAATTTCTGCATAGTGAAGAAGGATCATTATAAAAATATTTGCATATGTAAAGCATTAATTTTGCTTCACTTTCCTAGAACATTCTCTCAGCTTTTTTCTCATGAGTGTGGGCTTTACTAAAATCCATAGGTCCTCATTAGAGATTAACAATTAACAGTCACATCAGATGGAATGCATTCATTGGATTCTCCTTCATCCCTGTGTCCTGTTAGCTTTCCTCTCCCAAGGTCCATCAGTTGAGTGGCATGTCTGCCTTGTGTGCATAGTTTCTTGGTGGGGTAAACCAGGATTTTTCAAACTATGTTCTGTGGAACCCTAGGATTCCACAAGAACTTCATGGGGTTCTGTGAGAGACTAAAGGGGAAAAAAGTTCACTCAGATTCAGCCAATTTTCTATCACTAGAGCTTTGCCTCTTGATCAGGCATTCCAGGAATTTTTTTAATCTAAATGTTCCACACCCTGAAAACGTTTAAAAACCCCTCCTGTAGATAATGAAGAGTTCATACCATAAATAAAGACTCCATCAAGTCAAGCTTGACTCCTGATGAGTTCATGGATATGGATGTGTAGTTATCTTGGCAACAATATGAAAGTGACTTACCATTGCTGCTCTCTATTTCATAGTGGTCTCCCATGTAAATCCTCACAAGTATAGACATACAGTATGGTAGAAGCCACAACGACATTGTATACCTTGTAATATCATCGCACAAACTGATCTAAATGATATAACTTGAGTCAGTTGTGTTGTGACATGATGCAAATGATGTATAGTATGCTATCTGTCACATGCATAAGGATGTTTGTTGTGTATGACATCACTTACCTCCTTGTGCGGTCTCCCATGTTAACCAGGATCTACGCTACTTTCAAGGTCACCGAGGTTGGCCAGGGGCTACCACTGGGTGGGCATTTGCACCATAGAGTGATACATACTGTATGTATCTCATCCTTCACTGTATTCAGTAAGGGAGAAGAACTGAGAATGATATTGTATGGGGGACAAGGCCAGTAGACACAGCATCATTTACCCTATTGCATGGTTGTTAATGTGATTAATAACCATGGTAATATTATTAGTATGGCCAGTGTAGTATAGTGGTTAAGGGGTTAAATTAGGACCAAGTCCATCCTGAGCCCTGGAAACTCACTAGGTGACTTTGAACCAGTCACTCACTGTCAGCCCAATTGATCTCACAGGGCTATTGTGTTGAAAATTTGAGGAAGGAGTACAGTGTATACTGCCTTAAATTCCTGGATGAAAGGCAGGATAGAAATCTAACAATAAATAATATGATACTTTACTATGTCATTTCCTTCATTTTTACATACAGTATAAAGCAATGGGAGGGTAAGATCTAATGGTTCTCACTTTCTTTTCCTTCTGTTCAATAAGAGGACATAACTCTTAGTAATATATGGCAGATGGACCAACTAGATTGAGCACACTTCACCCACATGCACGAACGAATTTGGCTCTTTATTTAGTTATAAAATTTCTAGTCTACTTTTTAGTGTCAAATGCAATACAATTTATTATAAGCAAACAATTCAGAGCTGAAATGTTTTACGGTAATTGCAACTTCCTGACTAAGTTCATTGGCAGTCCATCACGCATCGCATGGGAATATTCCCATTTTGAAGGTACTAGTCATTGTGGCTGGGTTACTGCAATTCAGGAATATCCTTAGAATCAGCCAGAACTAGAAAAAAGGCTCTCTTTGCCAAGGAGGCTACTTATGTTTTTGGCTCTAAGAACACTTCCAGATTATGTACCTGCTCCTTCAAAGGAGTACTAGTAAACTCCCTAGCAACCATCTATCACAGTGTCTCTGTCTTGTCAGAATTTAACCTCAGTTTATTGCCTGCCATCACATCCTGGCAGTGGTCTAGGACCTGCACATCTTCTGACTCAGATGATATGGAGAAACAGAGTTGAGTGTCATTTAATACTGATAAATCTTGATTTTAAATTACAGAATGACAACCATACTGTTTTCATATAGATCTTGAACAGCACTGGGGACCAAAATATAATAAGGACAATGGTATATAAAAAGCCAAGAGGTCAATAGAAATCACCAAAATTGCATCTTCACCCTCCTTTTTAAATGGTCATCCATCAGGGCAACTGAAAATGATTCAGCACTATTCGCCTAGCCTAAATGCAAACTGGAATAGGTCCAGATAATATGACGATGAATGTCCAGATAATCCATTACTTCTAAGGGTGGTGGACAGTAATTTAGAAACCAGATAGCCTAAAAAGTCCCTCTTTTAGGGAAAATACCCAGGATGATAATGACTATGCAGTTACAAACATTCCAGGAAATAAAAAAATATTTTTGTAAGAAAAGTGGGGAGGTTCAAAGTGCATTACACTTCTGAAAATATATTTTAAGAAAGTATGGTAAGGAATGAGAGCCAGTTTGGCATAGTGGATGAGGCATCAAGCTAGAAACCGGGAGACCAGGAATTCTAGTCCTGCCTGAGGCATGAAGCCAGCTGGGTGGCCTTGGGCCAGTCACTCTTGCTCAGCCATAGGAAGCAGGCAATGGCAAACCACTTCTGAAATCTTGCGAAGAAAACTGCAGGGACTTGTCCAGGCAGTTGCAAGGAGTCAAGACTGACTCAAAGGCACCAAAAAAAAAAAAAAAGGTAAGGAATGCCCACATATGGTATAAATTACCAATGGTAAACCATTTGTGTTACATGAGACCCTTCTATCCAAATCTTGGATAGACTTAGGGGTGGAAAACCAAGATCTGTCATGTAAAGCTGTTAAGAAAGTGGATTGTGAGGATTCTGGGGAGAAGAAGCCGAGTAATGGAGGTTCTGGTTGACAGCTAAAGGTGGTCCAATGACCAAAACCATTTAGACAGCTGTAATGGCTGTTGAAAATAGGCTATAGCCTGCTGGTTATTATCCAGAGTAATGTTGGCTGGTAAACATAAAATGGACTGAACAGTTGACACTAAGTTTGGGTGCAACCAGAACAAGACTTCAGAACAGGACTCACTGAAGTGTTTGAGGGCATACCCTGGAAAGAAAAGTGTTGAAGTGCCAGATATCATCCCAGCTAGCTCAGATCTGAAAGCTGTGGATAGGTGGAATGGGTAGCACACTAACAGCATCTCTGTTCTGTCTCTTTGGCCCAACATCTGATGCAGACTCAAGTGCTACATCAGAGCAGATGGATGTCTTCCTGGGAGCAATTGAAACTTCGGTAGAGAGTCCCAGGCCATTATTTGCATTACAATTCAAATTACAAAGTACAATTCACCCCCCACACATTTTTTTTCTCCAACATTTTACACTGGCTATTGGCCTGGGTTCAAAGTATTGTAGAAAAAGGGGGACATTAGCAAAAGTTGTCCTTGCCTCATTCTGTCAAATGGATCATCTGGACCAAATCTTCCTACTCCTCATGTAATCACACTTTCTGTGATCACAATTCTTCTTACTTTTCCTCTTCCTTTAATAAAATACTCTGTGGGAAAGTACAGTTGCTATGGCTGGAAAGCCCAGAAGTCCAATTGATGTTCTTTACAAGTAACCTTAAGCTATTGTCAGAGACTTGATTTCTCTTTATTGTACTGACTTCCTCAACCCGTTAGGGTCCACTTTTTCACTGAGCCATTTGGAAGTTGTCATAATCAGGACTTGGAGGCCTTGTCAGTTTCAGCCACACAGAGGTTTTAAAAGGCCTGTTACTTCTGAGATTAAAAAGCAGATTATTGCTCCAATTAACAGCAATCTACACACCATTATTTTTGTTTCTCGGTTCTTCCACAGCAGTTTCAAGGAGACTTGCTGATTGTCTTCTCTTCTGCTGATCTCGGCATAATGAGAACACAGGGAGACAATCAGAGCTCTTCCTATGGCTGACCAATGGGAGCTTGCAAAAAACATCATTCAATCAGTGCCTCACTATGCTACTGCTGGTCCTGGAGCCACAGACATCCTTCACCTATACTCTGCATTAAAGAAAATGAAATAAATGGCCATTTCAGGACATCTGTCACTTAAAAAAGAGAAGAAAACCGAGTGCTTGTAACAGGCTGTTAACTGCCTGACAATAATGCTTTACTTTTCCTATATTAAACATTTCAATGAAAGCTGTAAAGGCATCGTGCTAACATGTCATTGATTCTGCACTCAAAAACCTTTCCCCCGATTCCAACCAGAGAGTAGTTGATAACTTCTGACCAAAATGCATGTTTTTTTTAAGGTGCAGGAACTGGAACCCATTGTGAGGAAATTTCAGTTCTGCCACTGTTTTTAGCTCATTAGGATTTATTTATTTATTTATTTATTATTTCTAACTTATATCACCGCCCATCTCCCCCCACAAGGGGACTCTGGGCGGTTTACAATATAAGGATAACCAAAATCGTTCAATATCTCCACTCCAGAAAATCTGCAGAAAAGGAAAACAATCCCAAACAGCTTGATATAACATGTCTACTTGTCTTCTGTATGAAAAAAGAAGAAAAAACAAGCCAAAATTTGTCCATTGGTATTCATCTTTGCCAACAAAAAAGCTAAGAATCCTGTGGCACTATAAAACCGAACCAATGTATTATTGTATCTGTGCCCAGTTATGTACTGTATCTGTTGAAGTTGCCTATGATCTATGAAAGCTTCTGAAATCACAGCTTTTTCAAGTGCCACTAGATTTTATTTTTCACCCCTATTTTTGGGTGTATTCTTTGTGGGGAGGAAAGAATGTAAACAGGTGGTGTTGTTTTTGCCAGAGTGCAGCAATCTATCTATTTAATTCACAGCTTTCCAAACTGCGTGTCGCAACACAATACTGTGTCGCCTGTGGGGCCCAGGTGTGTTGTGTCAAAACCCGGAAGTGCTCATGGCGCACCACTGCGGGCCATCAGTGCTTCCGGGTTTTCACTCGGCACACAAGGACACTGATGGTGACACCGCTGTGGCACGCGAAAATCTGAAAGCCCCGCAGTGGCGGCGGCGCGCAAAAACCCGAAAGCACCACTGCGGCGCTTCCGGGTTTTTGCGCACCACTGCCACTGCAGTGCTTCCGGGTTTTCTCGCGCGCCGCCATTGGTGTGTCACCATGGGAAAAGTTTGGAAAGCCCTGATTTAATTCATTCAAAAGCAGGAAGCACACTTTCCCAATAAATAAGGGGGGAAAGACCGAGACCAGTCTTTTAAAATAATTACATTTGAAAAGCCAGCCTCTCTGTTGATTTTCAGAAATCACACCTGTAATGTCTTTTCAGCTTTTGCTATCAAAATGAACTTGGCCCCTCAGTCAAAGAATCAGCAAAGGAAATAAATGTTTTGCATCAGTTAATTTTCTCATTTTTGGCTCGTCATAAAAACAAATCTAAATTACATATGTAAATTCATCATATAAATTAAAGAAAGAATCTTGGACGATACTATACCTTAAAGTAAGATCTGGGGCAGGCCTGTTGCACTGTGACTCATCAGTACAAATGGAATCCACGACTCTGTCAAAGTTTGATCTTGTCTCCTTTATTTTTGCAGAGCCAGGAAGATAGTGTGTGCCCTGATATCATACAACAGTGGGGACCCTGTGGTCCTTCAGATGTTGCTAAATGCAACTCCCAAAAGCCCTAGCCAACACAGCAAATGTTGAAGGATGATGGGAATTATTGTTCAGCAACACCTGGAGAGTCATACATTTCCCATCCCAGTGTGGATTGCTCTCAGCTTCGTAGGTTGCAAATTGTGATATGTTGGTTGACAATGGCACTTTATCAATATTCAGGTGTGCAACCAGAGCACTGAGATCAGAAAAGCAAGGTTCCAGCAAGTGACTTTTATGAATAACTAATTCACTAGAGAAGAAGCAGCTACAGGGAATTCATGTTTCCTAATTCTGCCAGAAAGAATTACTAGCTGTTCTGGGTTTACAGATCAGAAGTTGGCTTCATTAATCAGTCAGGGGATTAAAGGTGCTTGGTCTAGCTTCTGTGTGTGAGAGAGACCATCCAAAATATTCAAAGCTGCTTTGAGGATCATTCGGTCAAAAGCCAGGATTATCACACAAACAACAAATAACCAAGTAAATGAAATAATACTGGAATCCATAAAGGGCTATGGGTTTTGGGAAATACATAGCCATATGTTCTTCCTCTTCCTTGACACTACATTAAGGACAGCATAGATTTATGGCACAATCATACAACCATTTCAGTCCTAAAGAGCCATTGCTGTATTCAAGTCTTCCCAAAGACAAATCTTACCGCTCAGACCAGGGCCTTCATAGGAACTGGGGTTAGTTTTTCTGTTGTGGATGGCAATCTTAAATTTTGGATTATGTATGTTTTGTAGTATGTGCTGTGTCAGTTTTAATATTGATTTTATTAACGTTCCATCCCAGTTAACTGCTTTGGGAGCATTTTAATCTTAAAGGCCAGCCAGAAGGAATAGGGGCATGTCAACACCACCCATGGCAGAAAATCAATCCTGCAGAAATAGTAGAAAAGTTGTTGCTGATGCTCTTTGTAGATGAGTAAATTAATGAGGTATAAATCACATTAAAATGTTTTAGGGCAAAACCATTAAAAAGCGAGGGGTTAAAGATGGCAAACATTATCTGACATAATCTGTTTAGGATTTTATTTTTTAAAAGCATTTTTTTTTTCAGTTTTGAAGCTTCATCATTTCAAATGCACATTATTCAAGTTGTTATCAGGAGAGAAATTCTGACAGAAAGAGGAGCTTAACCTAGCTTGACACATGCAGCCATGAAAATTTTAAAGTGGTGCTTAATATATCAGTTTACAGTCACTTTAATTTTCAGTCATTTTTTGGTAAAAATAGCCCACTAGCCTAATGTCTAGTTTAAAGTTCTCTGGGCTTCCACGTTCTACAGTGGAAAAAACCTTTTGTTTATGTGGAAGCAATCCTTCATTTGTTGTAAAAGGTAAAGGTAAAGGTTCCCCCCTCACATTTGTGCAGTCGTGTCCGACTCTAGGGGCCGGTGCTCATCTCCGTTTGTTAGCCGAAGAGCCAGCGTCGTCCGAAGACGCTTCCATGGTCATGTGGCTGCATGACGCGAGCAGAACGCTGTTACCTACCCACCGAAGTGGTACCTATTCATCTACTTGCATTTGCATGCTTTCGAATTGCTAGGTTGGCAAGAGCTGGGGCGAGTGCGGGAGCTCTCTCCGCATGCAGGACTAGGGATTCGAACCTCCGAACTTGTGATCTTCCGATCGACAAGCCTGGCGTCTTACCCGCTGAGCCACCACACCCCTTTTTATTTGTTGAGTCATAAATAAATCCTATTTAATTCCATGGAATGTTCCCTCTAGATAGTATATTTAGTTTTGTATCATCTAATAGTGGACTCCAGAAATGTAAAGAAAGCGGTATTTCAGAGGAAAATACAGGTAGTCCTCACTACTGTTCGAAGTTACAACGGTGCTGAAAACCGAGACTTATGACTGGTCCTCAGAGTGGTCCCTGTGGTTGTGTGATTGTGATTCAGGCACTTGGCAACTAGTGCACATTTACAAAAGTTGCAGCATCCTGTGGTCACGTGATCACTGTGACCTTCACAGCCGTCTTCTGACAAGCCATGTCAATGGGGAAGTCGGCAGGAAGTTGGAAGTTGTGGTCATGTGACATTGTACTTAACAACCGTAGGTGATTCGCTTAATGACCAGAGCTGGAACCGATATCATAAGTCAGCATGGTCTCGTGATTTTTCACTTAACAACCATGCTGCTTAACAATGGTGTTGCCGGTCCCAGTTGAGGTGAGTAAGTGAGGACTGTCTGTAGGGAAGTATGACTGGTTTTAAGAAGTCCAAGTTTGTAAAAATCATAAGAAAAAATAAGAAATAGCTTTAAAAAAAATAACTAAGAAAGAGGAAAAATCCTTCAAAATGCTCCAGAAAGGACTGAGGAAGCCTCACTACCAAATACTGACAATTCCAATGTCTTCTGGTGCTGCCTCCAAACTCAAACCAATTAAAACCTTTCTATTCTATATCCTGGATATGAGTTGGGTTGTGCCTATGGGGTGAGTTCATCTCTGCAAGTTCCTGATGGACCTTTCTGATCAAAAAGGCTATTAGGAGTTGGCCAAGCATGCTGAACCCTGACACCTGAATGAGAAAATGTAGTGCCCTGCTTGGAACAAATGGTGATTTGAGCTGACAACATTATCATTCATTCATTCATTCATTCATTCATTCATTCATTCATTCATTCAATTTGGATGCTGCCTGACTCCATCCAACTCTGAGCTCACAACAATAAATCACAGAAAAACAGCAGACTACACACAATTAACCAAAGCAAGTAGGCCTATTCAAGTTCATGGTAACAGCAATTGTGAATACATGGGAAAGAATGGTAGCTGATTGTAGTCCTTATATCTAGATGTGAGCTGGTTGCATCAGTTGGTTGCAAGTTTATGACTCTTCTACCTGAAAACCAAGACCTTTTTTTGCCAAACCAATAGTGTGAGTCATCATAGCTAAGCAGCTGCAATTGAAAAGGATGATAGCTCCCTTCCCCAAACTGACACCATTCAGATATGTGGGATTTCAACTCCTATCATCCCAAGCCAGCATGGCTAGAGGACACTAAGTTGAGGAATGTTACTTTACAAGATCTGGAAGTGAGTGGGAAGGTCAGAGTTTGGGCTCTTATTGAGGAATGAAAGAGAGGGAGGGGCAGAACGTTTTTCCAGACTAAATTAAAATTTCAGCTGAAGCCAAACACCTCTGGAAGGCCCTTGGGTAGTTTGGACCATGTATGGGTATGTGCTTAAAAACAGGAAAGTGCAGTTTACACCCCAGGTTCACTGGCACAAACCTTGGATGAAATCATCAGAGCCCCTCCAAACTTTGCCACCACTATCATTTTCACAGTGACAGAAGGGAGAATTGTTAAATAGTTGGGGAGTACTATATTAACTATATGTAATATATTGTAATTTAAAATAGCTTTAAATTAAACATCTGTCATTGTTTCTTTTTCTCTTCATCCTGCCATGCCCACTATTTAGACTGTGCAAACACACAACCCATAGGTTTAGCTTGAAAAAAATAGCCTTTGACCTGGAAAAGGCCGTGTATCCTTGTTTAAACAGCAGAGGTTCCTGAAAGCATTTTTTTACTGCCCTTAGTGATCTCTGCTGGTAGTGCGCTGTTACTTTCTACGCATCTCTGCTCCTCTTCACATGACTGAAAATACTAAATTTCTGGAGAGATCAGAGGCACAAAACTTCAAAGGAAAGGGGAGTTACACAGAATCATCATCATCTTCCAATTCCTATATTTCCATGCTTGAATGCTGGGTTGAGAGAGGAAGGGGACTTAATGAAATTCATTAGCCTTTCCTTGAACCCAGCAAACTTGTGCATCTGAGTTGGTGAGGGCACAATTGGGGTTCTCACAAAAGGCTTAAGCCTTTGCTACCGCTTATTTTGGTTGTGTACAAAAGACCGAATCTACACAATAGAGTTGATACAGACCTATTTTGTACTGATCTATGTAGACCTATTTATTTATTTAATTATTAAATTTATATGGCTGCTCATCTCAAATGCATGACTCTGGATGGCTAACAATTAAAAACAAAATAAAAACAGAGAGCTAAGACTGTAAAATGTAAAATGTTAGGGGCACGACGGCTCAGTGGTTAAGATGCCAGGCTTGTCGATTGGAAAGTCGGCAGTTTGAGACCCAAGTGAGCTCCCGCACTCGCCCCAGCTGTTGCCAACCTAGCAATTTGAAAGCATGCAAATGCAAGTAGATGAATAGGTACCACTTCAGTGGGAAGGTAACAATGTTCTGCGCGCATCATGCCGGCTACATGACTGCGGAAGCGTCTTCGGACAACGCTGGCTCTTCGGCTAACAAACGGAGATGAGCACCGCCCCCTAGAGTCGGACACGACTGTGCAGGGGAAAACCTTTACCCTAAAGACTGTAAATAACATAAAATAGCAGCCAAACAACAACACATAACAGACATCCACAGTAAATAGGTTCACCCACAGTACCAGGACCCCAGGCTTGATGGCCAAAAGGTCTTCAAGGCCTTGCAAAAAGTCAGCAGAGTTGGGGTAAATCTGATCTCCAGGAAAATGGTGTTCCAGAGGATGGGAACCATGACAGAAAGGGCTCTCTTCCTGGGTCCCGCCAGATGACACTCCCTTGTGAACAGGACCCGGAGCAGGCCTCTCCTGCCAGATCTAACTGGATGGGCAGGCGACAGCAGAGAGGAATGGTCCTGCAAGTATTTATTTATTTTATTTATTTAATTTATTCCCCGCCCATCTCCCATACAAGGGACTCTGGGCGGGTTACAATAATTAAAACTTAAAAATTTAAAATATTTAAAACCATACAAAATAGAAGATGTATAAAAATAAATCCAGATATAAAATAAAATAAAATAAAATCCAAGATGGATTGGGGACCGTAGCATAGGTCTTATTGCTACAGGGCCAGCCAACCCCAGGAGGCACTACCACCTCCGTTGTCCCAGGCCAGGCGGCAGAGCCAGGTCTTAATGGCCTTCCGAAAGGCCAGGAGTGAAGGGGCCAGTCTCACCTCCAGGGGCAAGATGTTCCATAAGGCGGGGGCTGTCGCAGAGAAAGCACGCCTCCTGGACCCCGCCAGATGGAATTCTCTTGTTGAGGGGGTCCGAAGCATGCCCTCTCTGCACGCACGGGTGGGGCGGGCTGACGTCATCGGGACGAGACGGTCCCTCAGGTACCCTGGTCCTATGCCATATAGGGCTTTAAAGGTAATAACCAACACCTTGAATTGGACCCGGAAGCAAACTGGCAACCAATGCAGCTCGCGTAGCAGAGGTGTTACATGTGCCGATCTTATGGCACCCGTAACTGCTCGCGCCGCCGCATTCTGTACCAGCTGAAGCTTCCGGATACTCTTCAGGGGTAGCCCCATGTAGAGCGCATTACAGTAGTCTATGCGGGAGATGACAAGGGCATGAGTGACTGTTCAGAGGGCCTCCTGATCCAGGAAAGGGCGTAACTGGCACACAACTCGAAGTTGTGCAAAGGCCCTCCTGGCCACGACTGCCACCTGCTCTTCGAGCAGGAGTCGTGAGTCCAGGAGGACCCCCAGATTCCGCACTGGATCCGAGTAAGGTAGTGCAACCCCACCCAGAACCAAAGATGACAACTTCCCGGATCTAGGGGGGCCATCAATCCACAGCCACTCCGTCTTACCAGGGTTCAGTTGAAGCCTGTTGTTCCCCATCCAGACCCCCACAGCCTCCAGACACTGAGATAGGGCATCGACCGCATCACCTACTTCACCCGGGATGGAGATGTATAACTGGGTATCATCAGCATATTGGTGATACCTCATCCCGTGGTGACGGATGATCTCGCCCAGCGGCTTCATGTAGATGTTGAACAGGAGAGGAGAGAGAACCGATCCCTGCGGCACCCCACAAGACAGGGGTCGCGGGTCAGCTCTCTCCTCTCCTATCAACACCGACTGGGAACAGCCCTGGAGGAAGGAGGCGAACCAGCGCAAAACCACGCCGCCCGCCCCCAACTCCCTGAGCCGCCCCAAGAGTATACCATGGTCGACGGTATCAAAAGCCGCTGAGAGATCTAAGAGAGCCAGGATGGACGCACTCCCTCCATCCCGCCCTCGCCAGAGATCATCCATAAGCGCGACCAATGCAGTCTCTGTCCCATATCCTGGCCTGAAACCTGACTGAAAAGGGTCCAGATAATCCGTTTCCTCCAGAATCCTCTGGAGTTGCAATGCCACCACCTTCTCAACCACCTTTCCTAAAAAGGGAAGGTGGGAGACTGGGCGAAAATTGCCCAGAATAGTAGGGTCCAAAGAT
The DNA here is from genome assembly GCA_023362775.1 of Charina bottae. Taxonomy (NCBI): domain Eukaryota; kingdom Metazoa; phylum Chordata; class Lepidosauria; order Squamata; family Charinaidae; genus Charina; species Charina bottae. The sequence goes on along the minus strand of JALMGJ010000001.1, from coordinate 230,946,791 downwards.
GGTTTTTTGAGGAGGGGGTGCACCAGCGCCTCCTTAAAGGCAGCCGGGAACACCCCCTCACTCAAGGACGAATTTATAATCGCCAGGACCCAGCCACATGTCACCTCTCTAGCTGATTTCACCAGCCAGGAGTAGCTGGTGAAAGTAGTCCGGCCTCGAGCCATTAAGGTCTTTAAAGGTGTATGGGATAGATGTTTGGCAGCAGAGAAGGAATCACAGGCAAATATGATGATACTTACAGACAAAGTGTTTTATATGGGCCCTGTCACCCGATATATCACACTCTATATAAAGTCTCAAGGTCATCTTTCTAAGAGATACATGTGGCAGGCCACCCAGTCTAAATACGGAAAGATCTTCTACCTGCCCCCACTTTCCCAATTACAGTAAGTGTTTCTTTCATCTGTTTTTAATCAGGTTTGGTTCATTTGTTGCAGTCTGTTTCCATGGGTGTCCCAGTTTCTCAAAAGCCACAAGATGATGAGCAAGGCGTCACAGTCCAAATTCAATTCTGTGACCTCAATGCATATACGAAAGGGCGGGGCTTGGATCAAGACGTTGCATCCCATCTTGCAGATTTTGTCACATTCCTGCATTTGCTGCTGTTAGTGTTCATTCATGTTAAAAGGAACTTTATGACAAAGTAATGAACTAGCTGTGAATGATTTCTGTGGAGACTGAAGCATAAGGTACAGTAAGCTTCACTTTGTCATTGGAGCTATGTTTTCTATTTTTCATAATGCACATTGGACAAAGGTTGACATTCAGTGGTTTCTTTTCAGACCTTTTTCAAAAATAAAGATAACTACCCCCCAACTTCAGTAAAATAAATATGAATTTCTATATCGCTTAAATAAAGGCTGCTTCTCTAGTACTGGAGCTGGCAATCTCAATCTGTGTGGTTCCCCATCTCAGTACATACATACCCATCAAGTTATTCCATTTGGTCTGGTTTGGTCCAGCTTGGTCTAGTGCTTAAGGCTCCAGGTTAGAAACCAGGAGTTCTAGTCCCGCCTTAGGCATGAAAGCCAGCTGGGGGACTTTGGGCCTGTCCCTCTCTCTCAGCCCTAGGAAGGAGCCAATAGCAAATCAGGAGACTGAGAGTTCTAGTCCCACCTTAGGCATGAAGGCTGGCTGGGTGACTTTGGGCCAGTCCCTCTCTCTCTCAGCCCTAGGAAGGAGCCAATAGCAAACCAGGAGACTGAGAGTTCTAGTCCTGCCTTAGGCATGAAAGCCAGCTGGGTGACCTTAGGCCAGTCACACACACACACAGCCCTAGGAAGGAGCCAATAGCAAATCAGGAGACTGAGAGTTCTAGTCCCACCTTAGGCATGAAGGCTGGCTGGGTGACTGGGCCAGTCCCTCTCTCTCTCAGCCCTAGGAAGGAGCCAATAGCAAATCAGGAGACTGAGAGTTCTAGTCCCGCCTTAGGCATGAAAGCCAGCTGGGTGACCTTAGGCCAGTCACTCTCTCTCAGCCCAACCCACCTCACAGGGTTGTTGTTGTGGGGAAAATAGGAGGAGGAAGGAGTATTAGGTATGTTCCCCGCCTTGAGTTATTTATAAAAATAATAAAGGGATAAAAAAATCTAAAAAAAAGTAATGATGTTCAAAATGCAGGAATAATCCAAGTTACTCTTTTGCAGTTAGCTAAACTTCCAATTTCTAGCACTGACTCATACATTTTTTTAACTAGAAGGTTTACAAATACTGTGCAGTTTCTGCTAGAAGAGTGATGGTTCTGCAGAGAACTGATTATTATAAGCTACTGTTAAATGGATTTTAACAAGGCAAGAGTTTAGGTTGTGGAGGCCAATCAGAGGTCCATCAAATTGTACTCTTAATGTGACAGGGAGAAATTATTCACGATGGTCTCTTCATTTTCTAGAACAATTCATCAGGTAAAACGTTGCCAGAAATAAGGGGCATGGAAGATGCAAGAGAATCTAAAAATTAGATCAGATAAGTCTGGAGGCCTACAGGTCAGAGGGTTATTCCACACTGCAACCTAAGCCTGAATGCAGAATCATTGTTAGATGTTGTTGGTATCATATTACATATGATGTGATTTTAGTTTAGTTTTTTTTTTTTTTTGCTGGCCACACATTGTCTTTGCCATACCCCTGCCTACTTTTTAGAAAGAACACATAGATTCTTGCCTTGTTACAAAACCACAGCAAGTTTTTTTTTAAAGTATACTTTTCAAACTTTTGAATCTCTGTCCTCAGCAGTACTGCAACTTTCTATCTTTTGCTGAATTGTAATCACTTATTAATGTGTATAATAAAACTTTTACTGGATAATATAGTGCTATATTAAACTGGTGTCCAGAAGAACACTTTAATTCCCCTTCCAACTAATTGAAGTAAAGCAATGTCTCAATATGACCCAAGGTTCAAATGTGAAAGCAATGTTTTATAATTCTGCCAGTAATAAAATCTCTGAACAGTAGAATAAGCAATTATATATGACTGTGAGGGTGATTGTGCATTCAGATATTATATTTTAGGTAAGACTCATTTAAAGAATGTGTGCTTTAGTTGACAAAAGCTACAATAAGAAAAGAACTAGGATATACTATAATTGCAATATTTGCATAGCCTTTTCATATATCCCCTGTCAAAGCTGACCAAACCCAAAGGGATTTTCTTGGCAAAAACTATATTGCAAATGGCAGATTTACTGGGGTAGACTACAGCAACCTAAAACAATCAGTGCCTACCCATTATTTTCAATGTGCACTGAAAACTATGATTTGATTTTGTCTGATTACTTGAAACGATTTATGAAAGTACACCCTGATGAAAGCTTTAGTGAAAGATAAGCTAAGATAATTCCTTTTTTTAAAAAAAGATGTGGGAAAGAAAAGTGTAACATTGATTCAGAAATCCAAACCAGCAGTCAGTTTATTTTCTAGGGCTAATCCCATTCTGTCCTCCATTCTTCTCTGGACCTTGAAGCACCAGGGAAGATAAGTGAAGAAAATTTCTGTGAAATTCAATGATTTATAGATTGGGAAATAGAGTAGGGTTAGTTTTAGTTTTTGATAAATGGCCAGATGCTGGTCCATTTTCTCTTTCTCCCTCTCTTTCATTCTCTCTCTTTCTCTCCAGGTACATCATGCCTGCAAAATAGAAAATAACAGGGAGAGAGACACTATGGAGGCAACCATCTTTTTTTTTCACACAGTGGAAGTTATAGGTCAGCATTACTGTATATTGCAACTTTTCCAGCACCATTTGCGAAAGATTTTTAGATGGCAGACTGAAATTGAGCAGCTTGTATGTACATGAGACAGAGATTACCCTTCTGAAAATCCTAAGCATGTGAAAATGTTCTTCTGTCCCTTGAAGCCCTTCCAGAAAGCTTTGTCTGATGCACCAATTAAAACAACCCAGCATTCTGCTAAAGGTTATCAATGAGACCCAGAACTTTGGACTCTAGCTGCATCAACTATAGGTTGGAAGAAATACATATACAGTACAGTAGAGCACTAGCATGGCACATTTTTTCAACTACAGTATACTGTAGGTACTTATGGGATTTTAGTAACTTTTTAAATTATTACTTTGAAGCACAAACGACATAATGCCTTGTTATCAGTGTTTTTATTAATTATTTTTATGAACATATTGTTGCACCATTGAAAGTCATAAATCACATTGGGAGGATCTGAATTGTGAACTGCAGCCTAAAATTATTTCAGACAAAAATAAATTGGGGGTTTTAGCATCCCCCCCCTCATATGAGGTAAGCATTTTTTGAGCTTGGAAATGAAGATTCTAATGGCATCTCCACTGCTCAATTTATCATTCTCATTATTTACAAATTTTGAGAAGTAGGAGAAATCTTCCTTTATTTTTTGAGAGAGTGGCACTGCACCAAACCTAGGGTAACAAAACTTTAGTTTGTTTTATTGGAGCTTTTTATTTTGTGAGAACCTTTGGATGAAGCAGCATGCAAATGCACAGAAGGGATAAATAAATAGGAAATACAGCTTTGTGACAACTGAATCCAAATCTGTATTGTATTTCTGTATTGCTCTTTTCCTTCTAGTGATGGCATAAACTGATACCTGACAGAGGAATGCACAGAGGAAATGGAAAAGGCAAAAGCAAGTAATTTACCATGTCCCTTATTTGAGCACATCTTGACAAGACAGCAAGATCAAAGACTTTGTCCTTTGCACGACTCTAATCCTCTCAGTTGTGTGGCAAGAAGGAAATCTCTTCAAATATGGAAAATGTTTCTTAAACAAGGTAGTGCTTCTTCTTGAACCTAAGGCACCTTGAAAACCAGGCTGGCTTTTATCTAAGGTTAAAATCTTAAAGGTCTCTGACCTCATTTACTATCAACTGGAACAAGAGAGAAGTCTTAATGATTTGTTGGGGTGACTCTGCACTCATAGATAATTTCACTCTGCACATGCCACAGACATTTCTTTTTTCCAACATATATTTCATAAACTAAATTGTCAGTTTAGGAGTGTGAACAGCATATATAATTACCTCATATAGTTCAATGGTGATACTAGAACTGGGCAAAGACCGGCTGTATCCTTAGCTCCAGATGTAGCCAAACCCACTTTGTGTCAGAATTGTTCCTGATTCAGGCTGGGGGTGTGCGTGGAGGCGGTTTGTCTTCCCATTACTTGCCTCCCTCATCTCTCCCACCCACCCACCCGCCATGGCATCTTTAGTTTTTTTAAATGCTTGATTACAAAAGGTCAGAAATTGCAGGAATATCAAACAATTATGAAACGATGAACCTGGCCATATTTTGTACAAATCAACAGGATTTTTCATGTTACACAGTCTTTGGACTGGAGCAAGCAGTTCAGACTACTTCTACATTATTCTCAAATCTTCCTGGAATTCTTTGCTCCTACCAATTTGACTAAGCCCATATCCACCCATGGGCATCTGTGGGAGGGCAAGGAGGACAAGTGATGTCTTATACATCATTATGTCTTCACCCAAAGGACACGGGTATGTAATTTGCATCATTTGCATGATATTGTCCTTGAGGCTTGTAGCAGAGGTCTATATTCCCATTCTCCCCATCTTCAGTCTCTTTGGTGACACTCCCTAATACACTAACAAAAAAAAGAGAAACCTTTCATAGGAGCAACATTGAATGAAGGATAGAGAGAAGATGCACTTATATTATTGTTGTTTTATATAGTTAAAAATAGAAGTTAATTAATGAAAATCTTTTGGGAAGAGTAAATCAACAAGGGAGGAAGACACTAAAATTGAAAAATAATTGTTTATAAATAATATAAAATTGGGATAAATGATGTATGTTTTCAAAGGAAGGGGTGGGAAAGAAAAATGGAAAGCTGGATCAATAAAGTAACTGAAGAAGAATCAAGCAGCAATGTATCAAGCAAGAATGAAAGTGAGGATGATGAACTTAAATAATAAATCCATGGAATGTTTGCAAGAGGAAAAACCATAACAAAAGCAGTCAAAAGGAGTCAGGGAAATATATATCTCTGTTTTGCTCTCTCTGTCCATGAGTTCACCATGGATCCAAAAGGCTTCCATTGGGATGACCAGTTGCAAAGGACATTGATCTGAGGATGGATCTGTTAATCCTTTAATCCAATACTCTGCCTTCCTCTCCCAGCTGCCAACACCAACCTTTTGTTTGTTTATTTATTTATCCTTTTCCTCCTTTTTAGCCCAGAGGTCACCCAGCACTCTTAGGTTATGTCAGAGGCAGAGCTCCATGGAAGATTTTAGATCAGGGACAGGTGAGATTATCCCCACATCCCTAGCAGTGGTCTTTCCTCCTGTCCTTGAGATGACAATGGGACACTGGTGCCATAACAGCAGTCCTTTTTCCACACCTCAAAAATGAGGCCAGCAAAGCTGTTGCCCTCAGATGATGGTGGAAGATGGTGGTTCGTGCGGCTGCTGTGACTCTTCCCCTTCTCTGTTCCTCACTCCCTTAGCAGCAAGTGCAAAGGTAAGGGTAGCTTACAGAGGGGGCAAAGGCTACTGGTAGAAATATTAACATTGAGGAATACCTTCTGCAAGGTCAGTATTCGTACTGAATCCCAGAGAGAGAGAGAGAGAGAGAGAGAGAGAGAGAGAACGAGAACGAGAACTTTGGTTTTATAGTTCTGTTCTTTGGTTCAGATCAGTTTCTGTTCTATCCAGCAACCAAACAGAAAATGGCCATGGAGGCAGAGTTCCATGGCTGGATGGAAGGGGCAGTTCTGCAACCAACCCATTGGAGTCTTGTAAGCCTTGTCAGACGTCCCTCAGGCTCCTCCTCCATGCAAATCAGAATGCTTCCATAAAAGAGGATTTGTACTGCTTTCCACTGGAAAACACTAATTTCCTCTTGGATCACCTTGATCTGCTTCAGCCAGCCTCAGTGGCTGGTTGCCCCCAAGAAGGAGGATCCTATATGAGTATACATCACTAATGAACTAAATGAGCAAGCCATCTTGGAGCCAGGGCAAGGGAGCTGTGTGGATGACCCCTCTAACACCTTCATCCAATGTTGGCGTGGTTAAAAACAGATAAATGAGATGAAAATAAAAAGAAGTACAGTAGCTCCCAAGTTCAACCAATGGGTCTGGATACTCTGAGCCTTCCTCATTTCCTTAGCAGAGCATTGGGATGAACTGCCATCACAAATGGGTTCATCAAGAGAAAATTCTAAAATATTTTCTTCATTGAAATAAAACACTATTGGAGAAACAGGCATCTTTACCTATTTTTTCATCTCAAGAAAACAGTAGTGATTAAAAACAACAACAACAACAACAACAACAACAAAATATAATCATTCAAAAGGAAGAGAACTGAAACAACCCATGTTAGCCTCTAGTAAAAAAACTAATTTCCTTTTCCCAAGAATTTACTTCCAACTTTCTCCTTCCAAATATATAAAAAATCAGCCCTCACGTTTGGAGTGTCAGGATTCAGCTGAGACAGTTGTTATTGTTGTGGTTGTGTTATTGTTGTTAATTTTAGTTTTCTTTCTATACCGAACAATCCATACTTTTCATTTTCTTTCCACAGATTGAGTTAATTTTCCATGCTGTTTGTACAAGGTCAAGTGAAGACACTTGGTGTTTAGGTTTAAAGCACATTTCTTTTTGTTATTTGTATATTGTTTGAATCACAATTCAAGCATTTATTTACTTCATCCTGTGTTTGCTGTAGGAAAATGCAAAGGGCTGCCAGTTGCAACTTACCCAATCATTCTGGTTGGGATGACACCTGCTCTCTTCCAACACATGAAGGACCCTGCTTCAGTAATAGGAATTGACTGGACTTAGGACATGTCCACTTCATTCAGCTCAAAACTCAAGTTGTTGCGAATTCAGATCTGTAATCAGATTGTTTCCCCTCTCATTATTTTATAAAGAGTAGCCACAGTATGTCTCTGTGTGTGCAAGTGATTTGACTTAGGTTCTTCCATTCTAATGGAATGACATTTGCATGATCTCAAGGAGTTCTTATTTCTGTTCCTTCTCTGTACTTAATTAGGTGACATGGAATGAAATTATATTTCATTATTAGGAATTCCTGGGCATATTTTTAGGTACAGAATGGGACATTTAAAACAAACATTTATAGGGGGGGGGAAAATCACATCTGGATGATCATTTTTCCATAGATGCTGTACGTAAGGGATTTCACGTTGACCTTGATTTTCACAAAAATGGAAAAGGACATGAGGTTCCTGTTTCTATTACAACACTTGCCAAAACTCCTGCAAAGTAAAATACTTTCTTGTCATTCTTCAGGTTTTTTTTTAGCATAGGATGAGTTAACAAACTCTGAATTTTCTATGCTATGCCAAAAAGGCAAACTAATTTGAGAACCCCTTCATCTTCAGATTATGACAGGTGGGAGTTGCAAGCAGTTCTGGAAGGCTAAGAATGTATGGGAAATATCAGTCAATAACCTTTGCTTCACCCTTTTGACGGAAGTTAAGAGAATAACTCTCCCTTCCTCTTCTCTGACAAGAAGTTATTAGATGGAAAGGAAGGAAATGAGTTCAGATAGTCACCTGCTCAGTGGAGGGCCTGAAATGCAGTTAAAACCGTGTCAGCTTGGTGGGAGCTGAGCTGACACATCTTGAAAATGAATTGACAGAAGAAAAATTGAACACTGGTGTCCTCTGTCACCTTGTACCTTTACCCATATTATCTTGAAGTCTAGGTTTACACAGCAAAGCAAATTCCTCCAAAACAAAGATAATAAATATGTTGCTCTGCCTATTGCAGACCTGCTCAGACACCATGCAAGAATTGTGTTTGACTCATTTTGCTTGCATTGAGAGAATGTGTGATATTTACTTTACCTTCTGTCTCTTGATATTTACTTTATCTCCTAATTTTTTTAATGCTTTTCTTTTCGTAGCTCTCTTGGACTTCAAGAGACATGGTCCAGTCCTGATCTTCAGAAAAACAGCTACACAAGTCCTTCCTTGCCTAGTCACTTTCCACCAAGAATGTGCAAATGTTATGGTATCATAGGAAGACTGAACAAATGAGGCTAAAATGGATCAGGGCCAGGAGAAAAAGAGAGAGGCTGAATTTTCTGGCCACTACCCATTTTGGCCTTTCAGTCTCACCAAAATATAGTTTGGCTACTGAGATGATATCACTGCATCTCTGGCCAGACCACCTGAAATTCCTAGCCACAAAAGGTTATCCACTCCTGCTGTAGGAAAAGGGGAAATTAACAAAGATCCTTCCTCCATTGGATCCAATTCGGAAAGTACAGTGAGTCATTGGCCCCCTTTGTGTAGAGAGGCGTTGTGGTCTTTTGGGCAGGGGGAAATGAATCTCTCTCTCACACACACACACACACACGCACGCACGCACACGCACAGACACACACAAACAGTATTTTTGCCAGGACTGCTACATTTGTTCCTTAACTACTTTAGCCTTAAAATATGTATTTTACAAGTTGGGTAAACAACCTGTACGTGATTTCTACATCACAGGAAAAATAAGATTTGGAACCATAATCTCACTACGTTGCCCAAAGCTTTCAGGATTTGGCAGCAATGGGAAAATATTTTAAAGCACAATGCTATGCTTAGTGCATCTCCTCGTGCTGATATTTTTGAATCTTTGTACTCAGTGATACCATCTTAGAGTCTCTTGTGGAATGCCAGGGGCAAGCTCAGGCAGGCCGGCTGTGTGTTTAAGCCTTTCAACCGCCAGAGAAATCATTGCCTTTAGCAAGACAATATTTCTTGGATATGTTTTCTCTGCCTACAGGATATTCCTAATGATAAGGAGCAGTGAGAGAACCAGGGGAAAATTATTTAAAATGCCTTCCTATCTTATCAGTTTCGGTTGACTGAAAGTCATTAGGACCCCACTTCTCAAGAAATGTTCAAAAAAGGACAGGATGCAACTTTTCAAGAAATTGTATGTTTGATCCATGTGAGATCAAATGTACTCCCTTTTATAGAAATGGAATGCAAACATGTGTTGTGGGGAAAACAGACTTCTTTTCCTGACTTTGGTTTGGTACATGGGGAAAGGAAACTGAGAGGAGGCAAAGAGGAAGCTGCTGAAAGAATTTCCTTCAGTGGAACCCAACAATTAAAGTATTTCAGCTGGTGAAAAGGAAGATAAGAACTCCGACCTCTCCAGCAGTCCACATCCTTATAGGCCCTCTGTAGCTTTGGAGGGTCCCCAGTCGTCCAGACAAATTTTGGAGGAGTCAGGAGGAAGGGAGGAGAAAAGCCCGTTCCTAGCAAAGTGTTGGATGAACAGCTGAGTTGATGAGATTTTGTGGATTGTCCACTTGGATAATACCAATTATTCACTGGTCTTTGCGTTTCAAAACATTAAGCACATTATTATGCAAATATAGCTTTTTGCCATTGCATAAATTTAAGAAATTGTATTATTCACACAAGGCCACCTAAAACAATAGCTGATCAAACAAGGCCTGGAGTTTGCACATAAAAAATGGATAATACTTTAGCCCAGCAGTTGACTTTTTACTACTACCACTACTACTACTTTTAGTGGCTGAAGGTGTATTCAGTTGTAGGAGGGAGGAATCTTGAGGGCCACTCAGGGATATCTGGAAGACTGATCTTCCTTATGGCAAGGTAAAAAGGTAAAGGTCCCCCCCGCACATTTGTGCAGTCGTGTCCGACTCTAGGGGCCGGTGCTCATCTCCGTTTGTTAGCTGAAGAGCCAGCATTGTCCGAAGACACTTCCACGGTCATGTGGCCGCATGACGTGCACGGAACGCTGTTACCTTCCCACCGAAGTGGTACCTATTAATCTACTTGCATTTGCATGCTTTCGAATTGCTAGGTTGGCAAGAGCTGGGGCGAGTGCGGGAGCTCACTCCGGCACGCAGGGCTAGGGATTCGAACCTCCGAACTTGCGATCTTCCGATCGACAAGCCTGGCATCTTACCCGCTGAGCCACCACACCCCACTCTTCCTTATGGTAGTCTTCAGCAAAGATAGTTGTCATCATCATCATCATCACCATCATCATCATCATCATCATCTTATCTGTTCTCTGAAAGGAATGCAATTCAGACTTATTTCTCTTTTTTTTTTAACAAGTTCTTGATTGTGGTAGTTTCTTCATTAGACATATTTACAGACAACAAAAACTCAGGAGTCAAATGCCTTTGCACCCTCCATGTCTTTGAGCTTAAGAACATGAGTAAATTGACACTCTGGGCTCTTCCTCCCACTGTGTCCATGGGCTTTCCTGTAGTCCTTGATTCAGCCGAAAAGTACATTGGCATAAATTGCTGTACTGCAATGACCGAGCCCTATTCCGTTTTAGTAATTGGGCCAGCCTGTGGTGCTCTCCTTTCAGGATTAATGTGGGGCAATTTAAGTGCTGCAATTGGTGGATTCCCTGCCTTTCTTTCCACTCCCACCCAGCCAACACCTCCCAATGGGAAATACACCCATCAATCCCCCTTTAATCTGTGGCATTGTGGGTTGGGCAAGGACAGGCAGACTCCTGGGACAGAGTGTTTAGCTACCTTTCAGACTGTCCAAGTGACAGGTCGCTTGGGCAGAGATGCCTTGAGCTGATTACCCAGCAGTTCTATTTTCGAACATAGGCACAGTGTTCTTTCGAAAAAGCGTGAAATCCATGTCCAAAAGTATCCTGGCTGAAAGGTTGCAGGCACAGAAGAGGAGGGGGAGTTCTCCTGGTACACCTGTGACCTGCCAGCCAGGCTATTTTGGGACATGGGTTTAGTGTTCTTTCCAAAGAGCACTAGATGTGTTCAAAAACAGCTTGACAGCCAGGATGTGGGATGAAGCAGGAAGGAACTCTCCCCAGACTCATCCCTCCCCCTTACCTATCAGCTGAGCTAAAAGGGGAAGCAGAAAGAATGGCTGTCAATTTAAACCCAACACCCTTCGCTGAGCTGGGCTCCTGCGCACATTGGAACGGTTAGAAGGATTTGCAAAGAATCAGAAATCAGAGAGAGGCTCAAGAGTCATTACGATTTCAGTTCCAAGAGGATAATGAAGCTGGAAACTGATGTGAGCTGCAACTGATACGAGCCCAAATTGGTAAGGGTTTTTAATGATAAGTGCTGGCAGTGAATGGATGTTGCTGGAACCTCCTGGAAGTAATCATACGGCATGCAAAATGATTCAGGAATAAGCATAATGCTGCTCCCCTGCCCCCACCCACCCCCCAGTAACCAAAACATTAAAAAGTAAAATTATGCAAAAGCCCTTGTTGGCTGAAGCAGTAGAAAATCTGTAATGCACTCATTTGAGGCAAATACCAATACGCAGTTGGCAGAACCCATCTCTCTTTATAGTTTGAATCAACTCTCTGCTCAAAAGAGTGCTAAACCCATGGATATAAGGTAACAAGGATTAAGAAGGCAGATGCCGCTGTGGAAACCAGGTGTCCAATCCCTTCTAAAGTCCAAGGAGCTGAGCAGATCCCAGCCCCTGACCTTGTCACCAACCACATGATTGAGGAAGCATCATGGATCACCTCCATGATAAAATTATATCAGGATACGAGGAAAAACTGTAAAACCGGAACACCCAAACACAACTTTACCTGCCTCTGTGGTGGCTGGGGATGAGATGAAGGCAACATCATCAGGACACGTTATATAAAAATGGTTCACAAAACATCTTCATCCCACAGTTTAAAGGACAAGAAAATGAACCCATTGTCTGAAGAACAGGCTTGTCTTCCCTTGTTGTTCTGAGGACTCAGAGTCCTTTGTGTTAAGGTAGAAACCTACAGTATGTATTCCACTGGTAAACCTATACAAGCCCTATACTTTTTCTTATTTTCTTCCTCCTGCCGATTGAAACAGAAGCAGGTTTTAAAGAGGTTTAGCAAGTGATATTTCTACCTCCTTCTGTCCACAGGGTATTCCACAAACACTGTTATCAGCCTGTCCCTTGCTCGGCTGAGTCATCTGAAGGCAATTATGGGGTCCCTCACCTGATTCCACGTAAGATTTAAATCCCTTGGAGTAGTCTCTGTGCTGTGCACCTGTTATCTTTCCTTACTAGGATTTCTATTTATCAGTGTGAGGCTCCTATTTTTTCTCGCATCCCCAGAATCAGACTTTAATTAAAGGTCAGCTTGCGGTCTAGGAACACATCTTATTATTTCCAATTGTCCATGGTGGCCATTTCAGCCTTCTTTCTTCAACCAACTAGAGAGAACATGGCTCTAGGTTGCTCCCAAGGAGGGCACCCAGCTGGCTTGGTGGTTAAGTCATTCCGCACCCAGGATGAGGAAGTGTCATGCTCTTGATCCTTTAGCTATTAATCAGAAAGTCCAGACACAAACCCTTAAGGATATGAAGAGTTCTTTATTAAAGCTAGAGATCCATAACACATTAAAGACTCGAATGAATGAAGCTCGTGTAACCCAACAATTAAAACCTTCAAGGTTCCCTCGCAAGTTGACAGCCCCTCCCTTCACTTCCCAATTTCTCGATCTTCCCAGCCCCGAATCAAGTAACAAGGTGCTGATGTTGTTTGACCTATCCTTGGTGCTGAACTGCTAGACACCATACTTGCATCAGCATAATCTGCAGTTCCGTGAATACACCAAGAACCCACTACAAGCATTCTCACCTACTCCGCATGTCTGGTGAGTGTCCACTTCAAAGTAGACTGGCAGGATGTACCTCCCTCCTGTCACCATGGCAGGATATCACATCCTGACAGGAAGGCCCCGCACACCAAGTCCATGATCAACCTCCTCCTGGCTGGCTGGCTGCAATCTGCATAGGTTTTTAACTATGCTTCACACTGCTATACCTCAGCTGTCAAATTTTTTTAATCAGCTTCTCTGGGCACTGAGAGAATTATGCCTTCGTGTTTGCAAGTAGGCAGGGCTACTTTGGATTTGAAAGTTTCTATGGTCCAGATGCTAGTAAGTGCATATTTCTGACCAAAACAAAGGAGGCTTGGGGTATTTGCAATTAACTTTGCAAATTCAGTTGGCAACTAGCCTGTTCTGCCCATTTGATCAAACTGTGGAGTAGATTTAACAATTCACCAGGATTTGTACTTCCCAAAAGTTCCAATGCACTTTGGATTCTGAAAAAAATATCAAAATATATGTTAAATTGACATTTTGAGAGATAACACATTTTGAATCAGTGCTTTAAAACAGGTTTTAAAACCCACATTGTTCTAATGTAGAACAAGAAAGAAAATGCCTGAGCTTATGGGTGACCAGATATCAGAATGCCTTGGAATGGCAGAGACCAGCTCACCTATTTCTATCCCATTCCTCTTCATGAAAGCTAGCACTCTGTTGAGCACATGAAACAGTATCTACTCACACACAGATTTGTATGGCCTTCTCTAATGAATAAATAATTGTTGTTTTTTAAATGTATGCAACTGATCTTCTGCTTCTTTTAAAATGAATGGGACCTCAAACTATTGGAAGAAGGCCATTCTTAAGATTCTATGCAAAGCAATTACTAAGCAACATACATCTTCACTTCAGGGTTCTCTTTATTTGTGAAATAAGACAAGTTACTAGTGAGTCAAAAGGACTGGGTGATCCAGCTCTGATATCAGGTTGTGTCTGTTTGCCAAATGCAAAGTACCCACGGAACACATATGGTGAGAAATTAGCTGCACGTTTGGCTGATGTAGGTCTAGTTTTTGCCATGTGAAAATCCTTATTTCAAGGGTAAACGCTTTCAACATGCAAAGGGAACTTTTCATGGTGGCGCTGAGTTACATTTCAGGGGTGGCATTCTCTTTCGGATGGAATGTGTCAAAAGAGGAGGATGTCAGACCTCTGATTATCTGATCTGATCTTGCCTAGCACCCAGCTTCAGCTCTTTTTCATTCAGTCTGAATGCTGTACTCTGGGGACCTAGTTAAGGTCAAGGAAAACCTATAACGGAAGGCAGCCGTATGGAAATTAGGATTCCAAGTTTATCATGTGCCAAGATGAAACAGCTGGGCCACATAGAGAGTTATCTTGGGGAGGTGGCCTGCAGCTGAATTCTGATGCCAGAATCCTTTAGCAGTGGGGTATGAATGGTTTTTGCCAGAAATGCCTTTTAATCATGAAATTGATGGGTTGGCATGGGAAGTCAGGATGCTATCATGAATTATGTATTGACCATTTAAATTCCATTTTAATAAGCACTCCATAAGTATATCATTTCTCTCTCCCCATCCCAAACCTTTGCATGAGAAATGTAAATAAATGAACCTGTTTAGCAGAGTTCTTTTCCCAATGAAGGGCCAAGAAGCATACATTTTTTAGATTCTTTGATATTAATTCAATGAAATTTCAGTATTCATTATACTATAATGCACAGTTCAGAGAAATCACATTGAATATATCTGTTTGCTATTATTTCATGTGCCTAATTTGGTCTACTGATTCTTCATTGCAAATCAGTTTTTTGTTTCCGATTCATAAATATAGTTTCAGGATTTGTGAGTCCAGTAAATAGCCTACCGGTAATTTTTGGGTGTGTACTGGGGTCAAGTGAAAGTGTTTGTTTTGACCTATAAAGCCCTATATAGATTGATGCTGCTGTATCTCCAGGACTGCCTTCTTCAGCTACAATCAATCTACCCAAGATGCTGGGGGGAAAATTGTTGGGGTATTGGAGTGCTGAAGCCAGGACGAGAGGCTTCTCTATGATGGTCCCCATGGCTTAGGAGGCTTCCCCTGGGAAAAACAGAACTCTTCTAGAGGGCTTTTAATTAGTTGAATATTGCCCTTGGTATTCCATATAATTACCTTTTGCTCCATTTTTGCTTAATTTTGGTTGATTTTTTAATTTTATAGGTGTTTTATGGCAGATATATTATCTGTACACTGCTAAGAATCACCATATTTGTGGTGGTGTAAAAACCTAATTCATTCAATCCTTCATTAAAATATAATGATCAATTTCATTATCTGATAAAGTTTCCTTCACGTGATCTACCTATTGTTCAAAATACTAATCTACTTTGGTGAGACTGTCCTGTTCCCACTAGGGCCTGACACAGGAAGTGGTGAATAAATGATCTTTATTTAAATAATAATTACACACAGTAAAGTTCAGAAAGCAATTGCTCACTAACACGTGGTTCAATTCTGGAGCAGATTCCAAGCGCGGTCGGCGTGGCGCGGGAAAGCAAGGCAAGGCTTCGATTCAAGACTTGGCAAGGCAGAGCTCTGGTGCAAGGTCTGGCATGGCAAGGCGAGGCTCGGGATCGAGGTCTGGCGTGGCAACGGGATCGCGATTCATGGGAGGCGTCTATAGGCAGTGTGAATGGTTGTCTCCAGCAACCTGCTCAAAAGTTTGGTGCCTTTTATGGGCACAATTTTTCCGCCATTTGTGTGTGGGAGCCAATTGTGCATCTTGTAGCTTGGCTCACCTGTCTTTCGCACACGCTGATAGGTAGCGGTGAGCCTGCCCCCTGACTGTCTCCAATCGCTGTCTCAAACTCTGGTTTGAATTTTGCGCCTAAACCCGTTCCCGCCTTTTCTATTGTTGTCTCATCCTCCTCCGCCTCAGACTCAACCTCCATCCTGACAGAGACTCTAGCTCAGTGTTCTTCAACTTTGGCAACTTTAAGATATGTGGACTTCAACTCCCAAAATTCCCCAGCCAGATGTCTTCCATAACCTAAGTACTTTTACACACTTGCTAATTCAGGCAACCAAAGAGTAAGGGTTCCATAACTTTAGTGAAATAAACCCATTGAGCTCTAAATTTTACACATTTTGAATTGTACAACAGTTTTCCAAATAAAACGTACTCAAAAATATTATTTCCAAGGCAAGTGAGTGAGATGGGCAGTGACTAAATTTAAAGTAAAAATAAAATAATAATAAAATAATTAAAATAAAATAAAATAAAATAAAATAAAATAAAATAATAAAATAAAATAAAATAAAATAAAATAATGAAATAAAATAAAATAAAATAAAATAAAATAATAAAATATAAAATAAAATAATAATAAAATAATTAAAATAAAATAAAATAAAATAAAATAATAAAATAAAATAAAATAAAATAAAATAATGAAATAAAATAATGAAATAAATAAAATAAAATAAAATAAAATAAAATAAAATAAAATAAAAAATAAAATAAAATAAAATAAAATAAAATAAAATAAAATAAAATAAAATAAAATAATAAAGTGAAAGGAAAGGCATATATGGGTGAAATAGCATGTCAAAATGTATTATATTAGGGGAAATTCCTTGCCAAGCGTGTATATACTGAAGAACGAAAATGTGTCTTGCCAAAAACACACATTAAAAATAACCTTTTTTTTCATGGCCAACTTATACCAAAATAGGATGAAATCAATTTTAACTTCCAGAGCTCAACTGAACTTTCAGACTCCTTCATCCATACTTCCTAGGAGACATGCATAGACCTGCAAAGTAATTGCTTTTACTAGATTTCCCTCTGAATTTCCTGGAGCTCAAATATCATGGCAATAATCCGGTTGGAACAATAACACTTTGCTGTTGATGAGGTCACCGGGTGTGTCTGGCATCTACTCTTGATTGAAAGGGGTTCAGGTAAACTTGCCCACAGGTTTTATATATCGTGCTTATGTTTAAATTGGTATGCCTCCAAAGTATTAGCATGCTGAAATTATTCTAATGCGATATCCCATGTTCTCCATGTAGGCTATCATAATTAGGCAGCTCAGTTGCTTCACCTTACATCGATTCTTTTTGGTTCCAGAGTTCATTAGTGGTTGCTAATCTACCTTTTTCATGCTTCCTTAATAAAGTGCAATTTTTTAAAATAAGAAATGAAGTAAGTCTACCTCTCTCAATTGTACTATATAACTGAGGCGGATGTGATTTCATTCTGTTTATAAATATGGCCATTGCAGACTAGATGACAACTCTAATTTATGAACAAGTCAATAGAATCCAGCTGTTCTGCCTTACTAAATAAAATAAAATAAAATAAAGGGGGGAAAGTGGTTATTCATTTCAATAAATATAGTTTAAGCTCTGACAATGTCTTAATGTTCAAGTTATTCATCATGAACTTTAGGCTTTGCACTGGATTTAAGATTTAAAGCTATGAGAAAGGAAGAACAGATGATTATAGGATTCATGGCAATAATTTCATCTGAAAGAAAGAATAGCACAAATCTTTCAGGTAAAATTAAATAATTATCAAGGGAACACTTTTTGTTTATTTGTTTTGCTCATCTTGAATGGGAGGTTGAACATTTGTCACTGAACCTTAAATTTTAATATATTGAAACTACAGCCTGAAGCTCCAAAGCCTATGATCCTAGACAATTCCTGAAAAAAATATTTAGAGATGTGAGAGATGACAAATACCATGCTTAATTAAAAATATTCTGTAACTAAAAGGTGCTTCAGATTCTCTGGCAGCTGCCTAAAACTCAGAGTGATTCTTTCCAAGCACAATTTTCACAGAGTCTCTTTAGCGAGATTTATTGAGAAAAATGGGACAGGGCTACAAAAATTGCAGCAACTGAACTATTTCCCATTTAAAACCACTAAAAATAAACATATTTTGCCACTCTTAACTCCATGATGAAATCTCTAATATGGGTCTTTACACATGTTTGGTCGGATTTATTTGTCACTCTCCAGCAGTGCTCTGGGCATCTCTTTTAAAACCCTAACCCTAACCCTACTCCCTCCAGGACTGAGAAGCAAGGAAGGGCCACATAGGACTTGGATTTCATGACACTTCCGAAGGATAATGTTGATGATTCCATAAAGCAGGCAACTACATCAGCTACAACAGAGTAATGCAGGCTTATCTGCATTAGCCAGTTGCCCTGTCACCAGAACAGGCAAGCAGTTGTTTCTGGAGGGCAGAAACAGATAAGATATTAAGAGATATTAATCCCCTACTCAAGGGGCATGGTGGCTCAGCAGGTAAGACGCCAGGCTTGTCGATTGGAAGATCGCAAGTTCAGAGGTTCGAATCCCTACTCCTGCGTGACGGAGTGAGCTCCCACACTAGCCCCAGCTCTTGCCAACCTAGCAATTCGAAAGCATGCAAATGCAAGTAGATTAATAGGTACCACTTCAGTGGGTAGGTAACAGCGTTTCGCGAGTGTCATGCCAGCCACATGACCGTGGAAACGTCTTTGGACAACGCTGCCTCTTCGGCTAACAAATGGAGATGAGCACCGGCCCCTAGAGTCGGACACGACTGCACAAATGTGCGGGGGGAACCTTAAAAATCCCCTACTCACTTTCTCTGCTCCACTTCTGAAGTACACTTTTCTCTGTTACATTGCCTTGAGCGTTCTTGTCTGTTTGGTGAGAGAGCTTCAGTTTGTTGCAGGCTAACCCCAGCAGTTGGTTGGCTCCTTTGCAGAGGAAGGTCTACCCCTCCAACTGAGTCCATGCTTAACATACATGTTAATGCCTCCATATCTTCTATGAGCATTGCTAAAATAGCATAGTGGTTAAGATCTTCATTTGGCATACAGAAGGTTGTCCGTTTGAAATCTGGAACATTTTTTAAAATTATTTCTTTTCTTTTCTTGAGTAGATAGGCGTTTATTTAGTAAGTTCAAGGTTTTTTTTATAGTCACCTCAGGTGGAAGGGTTTCATCCCCACCTCCAGACAGCCAATCATTTTGTTTGGGTGATTTAGGAGCTGTGGGTAAAACCATTGCATCAAGTTCCCTTCTTTCCAGAGGGCATACTGGAAAGAAATACTTTTTTTTAAAGATGCTTGTTGTATCTGCAAATACAGTATGTGCTACAGTATTTCCTCACAAGAACCTGGAGGGATCCTCCCAAAACTGAGTCCATTCCATCTTGGGGGTGGCAGATGGAGAAACCACATTCTGATTTTTTTGAAAGTGGCTCATTTTATTGCTTGTCATTACTTTCTCACATTCCTGTGACCGATTATCTATAATTTATCTGTTTTCTGGAACCTCTGCCTGCTCAATCATCTCATCTCTAATAGAGGACTACAATGCACAGCACCTTTTTGGGGTGTGCCATTTCAACAACTGGATGTTAATCTGCATCTACCCTCTGCTCATGACTCACAGTTGGATGATGAAATGAAGAGGACAAATGTTACCTGGGAGCAATACCTCCATCATTATGTTAATTACCAGAAAGACAATTGGCCTAACCTTTTACCAGTGTTTACCTATAATACTGTAACTCTGTTCATGCGTCTGATCAAATGTCTCTGTTTCAGGCTTCTGGTTCCAAATATTTCCTGATCCTCATTCATACCAGGAGTTTCCTGTTTTCTCATGGAATTGCAGGGCACTCAGCACCTCCCTAAGGAGCAGTTGGATCATATAATAGCTTCCTACAAATGCCCTACCAACTGTTATATCTGGGAAGCACACACACACAGACACATGACTCCACTGCAGTTGGATCTTTCTACCAGATTTCACCCCTCTGCATGACCTACTCAGAATCTGGATGCCAAGTTTATTGGATCATTTCTACGCATACATGGATCAGTCTTGTCCCTTTTCACCCTTTTCACCCACCTACACAAAAAATACACCTGATATTCCACTATTCTCTTCTTGCCCCTTGTGTACTACCACATCACACATTTTAGAGGAGTAGGAGGAAGAAGTCAAGGTGGAACATATTTGGGACTCCTGATGCAGGAGTGGCACATTGGAGTATCTGATTCATTGGAAGAACCATCCTGACCCAAAAGGTACATGATGCTATGACTCTAAGACTCTAGCAAATACAATTTATGTGTCTAGTTTGGAGGCTACTCATGATGCCTAGTGGGTCATTCATGGAAGGGAGAAAGGAAGTACATGATGCACTGTGACGGAATGGTATTAACACAAACTTAGCTATAAACTTGTTTAACTTTTTTGTCTGTGTTCCAGCTCAACACAATAAGTTGCACTACGACCCTTAGCACAATTGAACAGATTGCTATAGGTTTCAGCTTATAGTAGAAGATTCAGGATTGGTTTTGTTTGTTTGGACAGTCTGGAATTTGGACAGTCTGTCACAGGCTTAAAAGGTCATGTATGTATGCAAGCAATCTGATCACTGATTATATTTTGAGCTCTGCCTGGATCAGCAATTTGTCCCAGTTGCAATTGTGCTCTGTTCAAACACAAATAGCTGATCAGCAAAGCATCTGGTTTTGCAAAATATCTGAGTTGTAACAACATGGGGAAGTTAGCCACAGCTGACTCCCAGATTCATGTTTGGTTTAAGGGAGCCTAAGGCAGGTCAGGATTGGTGACTCTGTCATTCTGGGAAATCAGGAGCTGCTTAGTATTTCAGGTCCTCTAAGTTGATGGCCTGTGGAAAATGAAGAAAGATTGAGCAGTTACCACTATTGTTTCAAAGTATTCTCTTCCTTTTCATAGAGCCAGATCAGTCCCTTGGTTTATTAGTTACTTGACAGTGATGCAGTTTAGGGGACATCAGCTGGAATGCAACTGGATGAACTTTGGAGATGGATCAGATTGAGTATGGAATGAGGCCCATCTGAAAGCCCATCTGAACTCTACTTCACTGCAGAGGAAGCATCAAAAAGCATTTGCTTCCCTGCCTCCATGGTGTGTGGCATCCCCCCAGCCAAAATGTGGGATAGAGGGAAATGGACCATTTGGTCACTCACTGTGAACAATTTGCATTGATCTTTATAGACAGAGTCAATGTGATACAGCTAACGTGGACATCAGTATTAGGCCAGGTTATAAGAATTAGCTGGGATGGAACTGGTCCCATTGTTAAAAGACATAGAACATCTTGCAGGAGGAATTGTTTCATTCTTTCTAAAGGAGCCAGTAATTAGACCTCCACTAAATAATCTTTTCTTTGATCCCATAGATCTGTACAATTATACGCCAGTCTCAAATGTAGTCTCAGATACAGCTGAATGATGCTAATTTTCAGCATTCACTTTTACTGGGTTTCAGTCAGGATATAAATACAGTTCTGAAATGTTTTGGTAGCCTTGGTAGGATGACCTATTCCAGAAACCAGAACAGAGGAGTGCGGCCCTGCTAGTTCTCCTTGACTTCTTGGCAGCTTTTGATACTATCAATCATGATATCCTTCTGGATTACTTGGTAGGATTGGTTCTTGAGGGCAATAAAGCACCACTTCTTGCCTTTGTTGCCCTGCAAACCCATAGCACTGATATTTTCAGCAGCAGCAATAACAGCAGTCCAAATAAGGAATATTAAAGACAATGATTGCTTAGAAAAACAAGAGTAACACATCTTTGTCCACAGCTTCTCATATGTGAAGGATTATTTTACAAGTCTAACAACTGTTGCAGCTGGCATTGTCAACCTTACCAAGAGTAATAAGAAATACTATGGAATTCTCCATTTATTGGACTAGCTCTGGAACACCCTTCCTCCCCCTAAATTGTTTTCTAGATTTGGCTGTTACTTTTATTTTTTCTTCAACCAAGTATGGTTTTTCTTCTAACATAACTTTTGTCTATGGTCCTTCACAAGTTGTACATGATTCCTACCTTAAGCTTTGCATGTGGCAAACCATCCCCTGCTGTCTTGTGACCTAGTTATAGAGGGCTGTGAACTTTCCTCAAGAGGGAGCTGAGAGAGCAAGCTCTCTAAGGAAGCTTGACTTTGTTCTTCAGGATGTCACCTCAGACTCTAAAGGAAAATACCCTGTATTCTTTCTACACCCTTTTGCCCATCAAATAGAAGTGATATGATTTTCCTAATTATTCAGTGTGATGGTATTAACAAGAACTATATAAATAAAATATAATGCTGTCGGGTTTCCTGAAGGAAATACCTCCATTGAGCTCAAATTATTAAATTAGCTGAACAAAGTTTCTATTCTACTTAAGGGTGTTGATCATTATGATCAAGGTGGAAGTATTGCAGGAAATGGCAATCTCATGTTGGAATCTCCCCTTGTAAAATGTAGTCAAATTGACTTATGTCCTGTCATCATCATATTAGGCTTTTCCTCATCCCTACACTACATCACATATGGGAGAATGTACAATATTATGATAACAGGATATATTAGATTTAAGAATGGAAGAAATCAGTATAGGACTGCACTATCTTGCATTTATTGAAACATAAGAAACTGCCATAGTCAGACAAATGGCCCATCAAGCACATATCTTTTCTGTAACTACAACTGCCTCTTCAAGCAGCTGTTGGCCATGTTGAATAGGAATTCTGGGGGTTGTAGTCCCTACATATGGAGATCATCAGATTGGAAAAGGCTGGTTTACGCTGATTGGTAGCAACATCCCATACTTCTAGACTGAAGATTTTCTCAGCCTTAACTGGATATGTGGGAGATTAAAGTAGGAAATGAAAGCATGCAAAGTAAGAACTCAGTCACTAAGCTATGATATTACACTCCCAAATGTGTTTAGCTACCCTAAAAAACAGAACAAAACCTAAGTCTGGGTACTGTGTATATCTTTAAAGATTTCAGAAGAAGTAAAACACACCTGAAGTCTGCAAAAACCATGATTGTGGTTAAGTATTTTTTGCCTTGTTATTCTCTAATTTGAGTGAAGCAGGAATATCCCTATAGTGCAAAACTCTCCAGGTTAATTACACTGGATAATTACTATATGCAATATTTACTGAAGCAAAGGAGACACTTCTCAGATCACACATTGCAATCATATTTTTGTCATTCCCTCCAAATCTTGGGTTTATGAAAACCTAGGCACCCTGTCTTTATAATTAGAAATTGTTTTACATTGCTGCATTTCCCTTTAACAACTGTTTTAACTAGCTCAAAATACTAGCATTTGTATTGTATGAATAACATAGTTTAAACCTTGGGTTGCACATCAAATTTCCTTGATTGCTCACCTTCATTAATTATTTATTAATTATTAATCCTATTAATAAAATCCTAGTTAGAATGAAACAGTGTGTATCTTCCCTATCTGAAGAGCTCAGCATATAATTCAATAGCTTTAATTAAAGTTGGAAGGACAGATACTGAAGCTGAAGCTCAAATACTTTGGCCACCTAATGCGAAGAGAGGACTCACTGGAAAAGACCCTGATGCTGGGAAAGACTGAAGGCAAAAGGAGAAGGGGACGGCAGAGGATGAGATGGTTAGATAACATCACCGATGTAATGAACATGAATCTGAGTAAACTCTGGGAGACAGTGGAGGACAGGAAGGCCTGGCGTGTTATGGTCCATGAGGTCACGAAGAGTCGGATACGACTAAACGACTGAACAACAACAACATGAAATTGTAGAAAATTAGAATTGTAAAATCTACCAAACTAGATTCCGCAGCTACACAAATGGCTATGAGCTGCCTGTTTTGGAGGGGTCAAAAATCCATCCCTCCTGGAAAAAAAATGTCACTGTTCTAAAAGTTAAAATTGTCCTAGCATAAATTTCTTATCCAAAGTCAATAGTCACATGTGCCTCAGTTTGAATCAGGTTCCTTAAAACCAGGGGTTGGGAATGATGGTGCTGCTTCCATTGATAGACCTGAACATCCTATCTTCTCTGTAATGTCTGCTAAGGCTTTCATCTAGCAATCAAATCTCCCATTACTTTATTTTGGAGTACAGTTCTTACTTACAGCTTGTCCCATAAATTGAGATGTTCTAGAGCTCCACAATTCAGAACACTTTCACAAGTGCAGAGTAGCTATTTCAAACCAGGTTGCATTCTCTGTTAGCTGGAGATTTATTAAAGTACAGTAAAATGATATAGTACTTTTGTTTTTCACTTCAGTCAAACATATTCTTGCATTCTAGAAATGTAATTTGTGGAAACTGGGCAGATACAAACTAGGCCAGAGTGTGGAATTATTGTTAATTCTATTGATATAATCTTGCAGATCATGTTTAATATCATTTCCAAATTGAGAAATTAATAATTACTCCAATGGTATAACTTAAAATACAATTAAAATACTAGCAAAAAATGATTAATTTGGTTTCTCTCTCTTTAGCAAGCATGGATTAGAAACCACTGTTGCAGAAATCATCTGCCCCTTCTTCTCTTTTCATCTAAATTCTATGAACAAAGGAGTGAATGAAGTATGGCAGCTCATTTTGATTAGTATGAACAATCCCTGAAGCATGTTCTCCATGTTCTGCTTTTTCAGGCTTCAGTGCTCTTGTTTCAGCTCCAGCCATCTGCAACTTCAGTGAAGAGAAAGAGAAAACTGCATCTGGATATGGTCATGGTGGCATCCTATATGGCTTCCCCATCCAGGAGGTGACTAAGAGAGATCTTGGCCGATCACATAATTGCAAGACAAAACTAATTACAGATAAAGCCACCATGTAACTTTACATTAATTTTATGTTGAACTTTATTATAGGTAATAAAAGGATCCCATATCTTTTCAAAATGTATCCATGTGCAGTGACAATTTGTCAGCTTGCTTTCTCAGCCATGGACAGCTACTTGGATTTATTTACTTAATCAACTGATATTCCACCTCCCATGTCAAAGACATCTCTGCTTACATTACCATTTAAAAGGGAAAAAAGGCAAAGCAATCTCACAAGAAAACTTATCTTTATGATTGGGCCTATGCTTTATTACATATTCCTACACCAGTCTGATTAAAAATGGAAGTAAATGAGCTTTCTATTTTCTTATAGTTGGAGGAAAACGGAAAAGACTTTTAGTCCCTTTAAATGATACAATGCATTAGGCTTCACACTTTTTCACAACTTTGCCAGGGCTTCAGATACACATGTGTCTTAAGTTACTTCATATATACGTATGTCTTAGAGTGAGAAGAGAGATGGTGCCAGGCTAGCAGCTCAGTTGAAGAGCTCAGG
Source organism: Charina bottae (assembly GCA_023362775.1). Taxonomy (NCBI): domain Eukaryota; kingdom Metazoa; phylum Chordata; class Lepidosauria; order Squamata; family Charinaidae; genus Charina; species Charina bottae. The sequence goes on along the minus strand of JALMGJ010000001.1, from coordinate 230,921,518 downwards.
TAAATTTTAGTATCTCTTTTCCGACCTCATTTGCGCATGTGTCTAGAGACTGAACATACAAGCAGTAACTCTCTGTAAGTCATTCTTTACCATTTGAAGGAAGAGAGAACAGATTGACCAAAAGAGAAGGACTGAGAAAGTTGGGGTTGGATGGAGGTGAGATACTCCAAAAGAGAGAAATTTAAAGCCCAAAGGACAATGTATGAATAGGTGGATAGATGTGATCAGTGTTTCTCAACCTTGGCAACATTAAGAAGGGTGGACTTCATGCTGGCTGGGGAATTCTGGGAGTTGAAGTCCATCCATCTTAAAGTTGCCAAGGGTGAGAAACACTGGATATTATGGAAGCCAGAACGATTTGCAGGGGATAGAAGGTGTTTTTATGGTTTTTAATTTTGTAAGCTGCCCGGAGTCACCATGTGTGAGTTAGGTGGCCTTATAAATCTGTTGGTAGATAGATAGATAGATAGATAGATAGATAGAATGAATGAATGAATGAATGAATGAATGAATGAATGAATGAATGAATGAATGGTCTAGGTATAAAGTAGAGCAGGGTTAGATTTCCTTTTCTCTTATTTCCTGTCTTTAATTCTTTTTTCTCCGGACTTCCTAATCTTCTTCTGTGCTTAGCATGACTTTGTTGATTCTGAAAAGGATTAGCATGATGGATATATATGAAGGCATATATCTTTCCCTCTCTCCACTGGTCTGATTAAGCATTCCACAAATATTTGTTCATCAGTGTAATGAGTATATATGTATCAGCCTAAGTTTTGCCATGCCGAAAAAAGATACAAATAGTTACTCACAAATGATGGAAAATAACCTATATATTGTTCTGTTCCAATGGGTTCTGTAAATTTGTGTGACTTGATTTGAGTTGATTCTTCCTAATTTTCTCCAATGATTTCAGCTGGTCTTAATTTTCATACATTTCACACAGATAGGGAGTGGTTGAACTTTAAGCAGTGTTGTCAAAACTCAAGAATGCCACAAAAATGTGTCAGGTTTCTTGGTTTCATTCACCACTGAGATGCCTCTCCTGAAATGTTCATGTGTAACAAAACATAGCATATCATAACAATACACAACTTGTATGGAAACAAACCTATGGCTTATAATTACCATCTTCCCCATATATTGCATTTCTTTACAACAGCTCTTTTTGCCTGTGTTTAACTGACATTTCAAATGGGAATCATCTTTTGGAATGCTGTTTTTGCTCTCCAAATGACCTTCCGAACACCCTTCTGGCCACCCTTCTTCTTTTGAGACAGCATTCTTTTAATTCTCTACTGCAGAGATGTTTGGGATGATTTTGTTTTTAAAAATAGGCATCCTATAAGCCTTGGGAGGTGAGTGTTAATTTTTCAGGAGATGAATTCATAGTAGATCATGCAAACAGCTGACTATATTTGCGTTCTGTGCCACTGGCAAGGATGGAACAGATATGTGGAGGGAGGGATTCAGACAATTTGGGGCTTGGCTAGAATTTTCTCCCACCAGAATTGCAGTTGGGAATTTAAAGTGAAATTTGCTACAGCTGGTGAACAACAGGAAATATGCTCAAAGTGTCCTGGTTTAACAGAAGCTGATCCTATTTCCTTGTCCCTTTTATTAATTCTATTATTTGTCCATTGACCTTTGGAGGGGTCCATGTGGGCAGGCTTTCCTGAAATCTAAGATGATAGAATTGTAATTCTCATGTTCAGCTTCATCCCCAAAGGCAATGTCCAATATCCTACTAGGAGACTTGCTCACATGGGCTTTCCTCTCTTCTTGAGGATGGGAGGGGGGGGGGTTATGTGCAAGGGTGGTACCCTACTCCTGCTGATCCAGATCAGTTCCATCAGTAGGAACTCTGCTCTACACGTGCTGACACAGAAGGTGGCCCCGTTGAATTCAAAGGCATCTTCTCCCAGTTGTGGGGGAAGATTCTCTCTTCTGCACTGATAAATACCAAGCTCATTTTGAATTGCTGATAGTGAACTCTCTTTTTTTCTAGTATAACTTTAACTAGAAGAATTATTACCTTCTTGGTTTTTAAATAAGTGGAAAACAAGGATCTTGCTGAAGAAACAGAGACAACGCGCAGGAAACAGGAAAGAGCCTTCCTTAATCTGTGAGAGTGGAGGGCTTGCAGTTTGTAAAGGAGTATTACAAGCATGCTCCTGTTTTCCAAAACAGATATAAATGTTTTGTAGTATGTATTTATTTATTACACACATTTCTACACCACTGCAATAAAAAAGACTCTTACAGCTTACACAATAATAGAACCATTTAAAACATCCACAGTGGCATATAAAACCACATAAGAACTTCACAAGTGGCAACGACATGCCTTTTCTGCTGTGGCTCCCGCCCTCTGGAACATCGTTCACCCCCGAGGTGAGGTTAGCCCCATCCCTGTTAGCCTTTCAGAAGGCCCTGAAAATGTGGTTCTTCCAGCAACCTGGAAGAAGCCCAGAGTCCCCTTTGTGGGGGGAGATGGGCGGTGATAGAAGTTGGAAAAACAAATAAATAAACCTTGGGGAACCCGTGGGGAGCCTACATGGTGGCTGTATTGTACTTAGATGGAAGTTCTCCCGCAATCTTGTTTTTATTTATTTTTAAAAGTGTTTTAATAGTTGTGATCTTGTTTTAACTGTTGGTTGTATGCCGCCCAGAGTCACGTTTAGTGTGATGGGAGGCTATATAAATGTGTTCAATAAATAAATAAATAAACAAACAGTAAAAAGAGCAGCAAACAAAAACACAAAAGTGAAACAAAAAAAAATGAGAATTAAAGATGGCATCATAAAATCGAGGGAGGGCCCTCTGGGACAATGTAGGAGTAAGAAACAGAAAGAGAAGATTTGATGCCCACATTTGTATCAGATCATTTCAAGCTGCCTATAAAGAGGCTGTGGCATTTCTTCCCGAAAGACTTTAAGGAAAAATTGGACAGAGGTTGATTACATATGCAACTATGTGGGTATCCTTAGGAGGACAGATCATACTGAAAAGCAGATGTGTCTGAGGGGGGTTGCTCAATAGCATCACAATGGTGGACATGACCAAAGCCCTGCCCCTTTTTAACATGTATCTATCGCATGCAGTGCACGCACATAAAAAGAGGTGGGAGCTTCCATCGCCAGATTGTGCCTGCCATTTTGACACTGTTGACACCAACTTCCACCCCACTGAGGCCCTGCTCAAAGGCTCATTTGGTCTGGGTTTCTGTTCTATTCTGTTATTTCTGTTACTGAGTATGAATCCTGATTTTAAAAAAATGATATCAAACCAAATCTCTTCAAGTGCAGTTGGTGAAACATGATAATTAGATTTGCTAATAAAAGCAAGTCTATGCCACAACTTACTTTGGTTGGCTGGAGTTCTACTACTTGCATGTGGTCACTGGAAAGTCAGTCCCTCATTAAAAGGTGAGCCTGGAGCATTGTCTTATTCAGGTTTGTCACTTGAAAAAATGAGCTGGGATATTTTTTTCTGGTCTGCAATATTTTGTTGCCTCTACACAGCTTTCACAGGATCAGCAGCTCTGTAAGGCAGAACATCTCTCAGCATTCATGAATGCTTTTGTTTCTGTCAGTCTCAGTGCTCAGACGGACCATTTTAACAGAGTCTTGCTGTGGTTCAGAGTCCCAGAAAATCTACACGCTAGTAGATAGACATCTCTCTGTGGCAATGGAGAAGTTTTATTCTGGCCAACAAAAAAAGAGCACATGTGTATCTTGCCTTATGCATAATGCTGGATATTAATATTAATTGAGGTGGACCAATCTTTGCTTTAGAAACCAAAAAATCCTATCCTGCTCTTGTTGAAGAAGCCTTGGCATGGATGAACTTCCAATATAATCAGTTTAAAATAAATTTAACCACTTCTAAACAACCTCGGCCATCTCAGGCAGAATTATATTGATCAATAGTATGGGCCATATACCAAATTCTAGCAAAGTTTCTCCTCACCAGGTGCATCTAGTCAAATTAAAATTTAAGAGAGAGATGAATAATAGATCAGTGATTTCTATCTTCCAACTTACAGATACTCCACCTGAATATGGGATAGATACAGGAAGATACAGGAAGATTAAATTGACCTCTTCATATCTTCACATTTCAAGCCAACTTGTTCCTCCAGGATTAAATCTTGATTCATAAAGTTTTCCCCAGATATTGATTATAACAACATTGACTTACGACCTGTCTGAGCAGCCAGAGATTGCTAGCTGCTTGATAAAACATAAGAACAGTATGGTAGGGAGGGGGAAAAAATCCACAAAGCTTTTCTTTTTTCCTCCTGTACCAAAATGGGATAAACCTTCTTCAGTTCTATGTATAGAATATATGCAGTCTCTGTGTATTGTTCATATTTTCCAAATATTCCGAATCATAGACTTAAGGTATTCACTCAGGATTATCTAAGAAGACTGTTGAGCCTAAAACTGAATCAGATATCCCCATATGCAACAAAATGTTTGGTGCACAATGACACACATAGAATAAATAGAATAAATCACTATGACATCTCGATGAATTAGTATTTTCCCAGTTTCACACATACAGCAAGGTGAGCTAGAGAGGATAAAAGGAATTGGGCACCTTCCATGTTTCTTCCCCCATCCCAATGTATTTATATGTGAAAATGGATGAAATGTCAGCAAATTCATAACAGTTCCCATATGCTTTACGTCAGCCATACCATAAATCTTACAGCACTGTTGCCATTCGGTATAACTTTATTAGATAGCCAGCCTAATTACTCCTTAGGTTTTGGAGCCCTCCAGGGAAAAGTAATGCATCAAATGATATCTAGCAACTCATCCCATCTGTACACGTTACTTATTCCAGATGTGGTAATAAAAGGAGGCTTGACACCAGCATGCTGCCCCCAATAAGGGGGAGAGATGATACGCACAGCCTGATTCCTACTCCTGAATCCTGCAGGTTGTCTTCAGTCCTCTAAGCTCTAAAACAGAGCTTTCCAAACTTTTCATGTTGGTGACACACTTTTTAGACATGCATCATTTCACGACACACTCTTACAGCAGGGCACAAGGCAGGTACTAGGACCTGCGTGGAATCACAGCAGGTTTGGAGGCAGCAAGGCACAAGGCAGGCACTAGGACCTGCGTGGAATCACAGCAGGTTTGGAGGCAGCAAGGCACAAGGCAGGCACTAGGACCTGCATGGAATCACAGCAGGTTTGGAGGCAGCAAGGCACAAGGCAGGCACTAGGACCTGCGCAGAATCCTGGCAGGGTTCAGAGGCGGCAGCAGCCGCAACACACCCAGACACTGCAGTCGACACACTAACGTGTCCCGACACACAGTTTGGAAAGCTCTGCTCTAAAAACTCAGATTCAAATTTTGAAATCAATATTTAAATTTTAATCTGCAAATAATGTTCAGTCCTGGAGGATTGTGCTAGTTGATTAACAATTTTTTTCAAGGTGAGATTAATCCAGTTGAAGTAAATCACCTCTATCTGTAGGTTGAGTCATGGCAACTGGATTTCTTTCTTTTGGTTGATTGGGAGGGAGAGTTTAACATGGACAAAACTTTCTCCTATTGAAGTAATGGATAAGGCACATAATTTTTGGCTGCCATCAGTGTTTTACTTGTTTTTCTTGATGATGTTGTTGTTGTTTTGCTGTGCTATTTTGGGTAAGCCGTTTTTTCTATTCCATACTTTACAGCTGCATTCCAAGTAAGTTCTATGAAGTTCAGTTAACAGAAATATATTTATTTATTTATTTATCACATTTATATCCCGCCCATCTCCCTCACATATCCTGATGGAGATGCAAATATATACTCTCTCTCTCTCTCTCTCTCTCTCTCTCTCTCTCTCTCTGTGTGTGTGTGTGTGTGTGTGTGTATTTTCACTCACTCACTCACAGAATTTGCATTAGTTGCGTTGATGTTTTTTCAACAGGCTTGTCCAGAACTTTTGAAATCTGTTCCTGCCACATCACTTAGTAATCATCACTCTTGCTTCTCTACCACTAAGGTTTATTAGTATTGGCCTGACAACTGTGTTATTTCAGTTATCCAAAAGCAAAGCACACTCTGGCTGTGGTATTGTTGCAACAGGCCTGACCTGTTTCCCCATTCTGACCTAGGGCCACCATAATCCCTTCCCTTGAGGGGAACATTTAGACCAGTCTAAATAAACCCCTTCCACTGGTGATTTTTTTCTTGTTGCCTCCAAAAAATCATAAGAAAACAGGTGAGGCAATTCTTTTTTCCCCCTCCCCACTCTGGCATTGCTAGTCTGCAGTCAGCAAGACTTCATAATTCTCAGAGCACTCCAAGGTGGGAACCTCCTGGCACCGGCTTAGGTTTGCTCTGCTCACATATCATTTTATACCTGCTTTCAGCTTCTTTGAGGCTGTGTGATGATCCCTAGTTGCTGTTGGTTCTGTAAAAAGGAACTACATTGACTGTTGCTTTAAAGGTACGTTGCTTTGCTTTTCACACACACACTTCAAGAAAGCACAGGGAAAGAAAGGAAAAAGGAGCCACGAATGAAACAGATTAAGTATACATAAATAAAATGGAACTTCTTTTGAAATAGTATCTTAGTATCACTGTGCCTTAGGCTGTGCTGAGATATTTTGAAAATTCATTTACAGTTAAACCTTCACATACATTGAGGTATGTCCTGTTGGGTTCAGTGAGACTAAGTGAATACATATAGCCATATATCATTGTTGCCTATCTCCTTTTGGTGGTGGTGGTGGTGGTGGGTGCCTTCAAGTCAGTGTTGACTCCTGGCGACTCTCTGGACAAGTCCATATTGTTTTCTTGGCAAGATTTTGGGAAGTGGTTTGCCCTTGCCTCCTTCCTAGGGCTGAGAGAGAGTGACTGGCCCAAGGTCATCCAGCTGGCTTCATGCCTCAGGCAGGACTAGAACTCCCAGTCTCCCGGTTTCTAGCCTGATGCCTTAACCACTGTACCAAACTGGCTCTTCCTTCAGAATATCCTTGGTGGACAATATATTTGACTACCATCTTGCCTCAGAATATAACAGGAAGCTGATCTGACTACTCTTATGCAACCAAACCCTAGTCATATTCAGGCCAGATTATTGCAATATGCTTTGGCTGCCTTTGAAAAGTTTCTGAAAGTTTAAAAGTAGGCACTGTTCTGAATTGTGTGTATCTATTGCTGTAAGAGTCTCATTGACTCCAGATTTGTTTCTCAACATAGTTCAAAGCACTGGTCATCATATCAGGCATTGCTAAGCTGGATTTTTTAGCCTAGGCAACAATGACCCTAAGTTCTCTGGTCTTTCTGTAGGAAATGAGATATATCAATCTGAAGAACATCTATATCAGAGCTTTCCAAACTGTGTGTCGCAACACAAAAGTGTGTCGCCACACACAGTCTGGTGTGTCGCCACACAACCCAGAAGCGCTGATCATAATCAGCACTTCCGGGTTTTCCCGCGGCGACACACCAACTGCAGCGCGCAAAACCCGAAAGCGGCAGCAGCGCTTCCGGGTTTTTGCGTGCTGCCGCAAGGACGGCACTTCTGGGTTTTCCCGCGGTGACACACCAACGACGGTTGGTGTGTTGCCGCGGGAAAAACTTAGGAAAGCCATGATCTATATAGTCTTAGTAGCTGGTCTGTAGGTTGATGCATCCAAACAATCTGTCCTCTGACTATTATTTAAGCCTCTGTCCAACTGTGGCTCCCTGCCATTACTGGATTGTTTTATCAATTTGGATTGTGGGTCCCTTTTTTAATGCAGTTTCTGCTTCTAGCAAATGAGCTTTTTTGCAGCATCACTGCAGGAGAAAAAGTGAGATCACCACAATCAATGTGGTCATGCACAATCCACAATTAGACAATGTCCTTTGCCAAAAAGAGAACCAAAAGCAAAGGGCATAATAAGTTTATTGCCATTCATTGATTCTATTTTATCCATTCCTCTTTCAGATTTTTCTGTCTCCATTGCACTTGGTTATATTCCTGACTCTCAGGTTACACGCCGATGGATGCTGCCAGGAAGACTTTGGAGCAGAGGTCCAAGGCATCCCTAAGGAGAATGAGGAAAGGGAACCTCAGAAACATATTGTGAAGTAAGTGAAACACCTGAAACAAAGATGGGCATCCCATGGCTGCATGTAGCCCACAGTCCCTCACCACAAGATCACATATTTGCCAATAAGTAGATGGGAGAGAGCCAGCCCATAATATTCAGTATATCTTCAAATATATTCAACTGCTTTACCCTATGCAGAGATGCAGTGTATACTTATTTTTTCCTCTTTCCAATCTTCTAAGTTCAGAGCAATGGAATGCCCAAATTAAACACAATCAGTTCCTACTTGGGGATTTCCATACTAAAGCTCAAACACCAATTCTTACTCATTCATTTATTTGTTTTATTTATATCCAGCATGAGCTCATGGAAGCTAACATGGGGACTTCCATTCATTTTTCTTCACCAAAAAAAAAAAAAAAACCCAAGAAAGTGTTACAAGCCCAAAACCACTCAGTGAGCTTCCATGTCCAAAAGTGGACTTGAAGCTGGGTGTTTTCTTCTAAGCCCTAGTCTAAGGTCTATAGCTCTACACCATATTAGTTCCTCCAGAGTTGGCTCCTTTTAGATTTGGAGCAGACTTGACATCTGCACAATCCCTTGCTTAATGAATAAGAATGCACACCCACAAACCCTTCTCCCCTGCCTTTTCCAAGATAGACAAATGCCAAGAAAGGGGAAAGAAAGAAAATTTCTTTATTCATGGCAACAACTTGACTAGGTTGGTGGCAGTGGCAATGATGAGCAAGAAAGGTTACTAAGATCCCAACAAGATGCTGCTTCTAGCAGTGATGGCTTTTTTTCTCTACTTGATTAGGGATAAACCAATTCTGCAGGGGTTAACCAGATCTGTCTTAGCATTAACTAATCAATTCAACTGATCAATGTATAGAGCCCATGCCTACCTTTCATTCTTGTCCAATGGAAGAAGGAAGCAAAAGGCAGTCAAACACAAAAGCCAGCTGGAATTAAGGCCTTTGATACTGGAGCATTTTTTGAGGCCAAGCCAGGACAGTTGGCAGGTATGAAACCACACTGCTGAAAATTGGTACTCTGGGCCCCTGAAGACATTCAGTGAGAAAATGAAGGAAATCGTTGCACTGGGTCTCTACATATTTCAAAGTAAAATACTGGGGGGGGGGGACTTCCAGTGGGGACATGGCTGACTGAACAGCTGTGCTCATGGACTCCGTGGGCAGAACTGACAATGCAGCAGTTTTTTGCGAGCTCAGGCAGGTTTTCCCTGAAGCCCTAGAGCATTTTCATGGATAGAAATTGCTCAGAATCATCCCATCTGTCCTCCAGAACAGCGCCTTGCAGCCAGAGGATCACAAACAGCTAATCGGGTAAGAGACACCGGGAGGCTGGGACGTCACCATTTCCAAGCCGCGCTGTAGCCTTAAAGAGACACTAAGTCGAGCCATCCCATTTCTAAATCACCCAATTTATACATATTTTTAAGATTATGTACCCTAGGAGAGGCTTTTTGGGATTAATTTTTTTAAAAAAAATCTTTTTAAGTTTTGGCTTGTTTCCTACTCAAATACTAAGGAGGATTGAGAATAAATAATTGCCTCCCTGCTATTATTTTTGTATTGGATTTGAAGAATTTAATATTTGCCTACACGTTGAATCTACCGTTTTGAATCTTCAGCTTTCTGTTGCCACGTTCCCTGGGAGCTGCCTGTTAGCATACTTTCTCTTGTGCCAATATCTTTCAGAAAATTTCCATTAACTCATTAACTCCTACTTTCGCTAGTCAAGTATCTAGGGGGCACCATAATCTACTGCCTGAAACATGGAGGATTACAAGCAGACTTTCTCAGAGTTCCGTTGTGAGCTTAAGCAGTCCTTCAAACATATTTTTTCCAATTCCTGTCAAGCTATTTTGCAAGATATTTGGAATATTGTAGAAAATATCAGCTCTAAAATGTGTCGTGGAAGAACTCAACAACAATAGAAATGTTTCTACTGATAGCGAGATTGAAGTCTCTGTGGAAATGCTAGATGAAGACCAGATTCTGGTGTTGAAGGAGTTAAAGTTAAAGTTAAAGTTAAAGAGACAGACTGAATTGCAAACTACAAATGGAATTGTTTTTCTGATGGAATGTTATGGGAAAGAAGAGGCTTTGCTCTGTGGGAGGTTTTCTGCTGAGAAGTCTGAGTTTCTAAGGGGGGCAGTTGGGCTGTCTGATTTTTTAAATGAAAAATGCCTTGTGTATTCTCGAGATATGTGAATGCTTTGGTTTATTTTGAAGTGGGGTAAAGATTAGAGAATGTTTATCTGGATTGCTTTTAAGGCTTGTTTGACTTCATACATTTTTTTAATGATTTGGATTAAGATGAATAAGGTATAAACAATAAATGCTAGATTTAGGTTTAATAGAATTAAGATTGTTATAATTGCAGTATTATTAATTATAAGAGTAGACAATTTATATGTTTTTTAGTTTGCTCTCTATTATAGTGGACAGAAATGTACAGAATAGTGGTAGGAAGGAAATAATTAAATAAATGTTGTTTTGAGGGGTGGAAGTTGATTAGGAGGTGTGTGTGTGTGTGTGTTTGTGTGTGTGTATGTATGTGTGTGTGTGTATGTATGTATGTGTGTGTGTGTATGTGTGTGTATGTATATATATATATATATATATATATATAATTTCTTTTAATATAAGGGGAAGGAGCAATTGTATTTAGTGATTTTTATAATGTGCTAATGGAATGATTTATAGAAATAATGTGATATTGATCTGATATAGAGTAAGGGATTAATTATGGAAAATTGTTGTATATTCTTGCTGTTTAAAGTCGGAAGTCATCTTTTTATGTAATCTTTAAAAAAAATTCTTCTTATGTTTCTACACCTTTTTAGTTTTTTTTCTTTTTGTAGTTTTTTTCTTTTTGGTAGTTTTTTTCTTTGCTTCAAACCTAATAAAAATTATTATATATATAAAAAAATAAAAGACCAGGTGGGGGGACCCTCACCCTCCAACCTTGGGAGAAAGCAGTACAATTTTTTTGAAAAACAAAGGAACAAAATCACAAAAGCTTTTTCCACACTTAATCTCAAAAACTTGATGGTATCATTTTCACCATCATCCCCCAACACGCACATCACACTATACACACATTCTTCTGGTCTCTGTGCATTCCTGATGATGCTTTCTGGGAGCCGATCTGGAGCACCTCAGTAGTACAGAGGGAAGAAGAGGAAGGAGACTGCCTGTTGTGCAAAAAGTTTTGTTCATTCCCTTTCAAGTTGCAAAAATTGTTGTTGTTTATTCGTTCAGTCGCTTCCGACTCTTCGTGACTTCATGGACCAGTCCACGCCAGAGCTTTCTGTCGGCCGTCACCATCCCCAGCTCCCCCATGGTTGAGTCCGTCACCTCCAGAATATCATCCATCCATCTTGCCCTTGGCCGGCCCCTCTTCCTTTTGCCTTCCACTTTCCCTAGCATCAGCTTCTTCTCCAGGGTATCCTGTCTTCGCATTATGTGGCCAAAGTACTTCAGTTTTGCCTTTAATATCATTCCCTCAAGTGAGCAGTCTGGCTTGATTTCCTGGAGTATGGACTGGTTTGATCTTCTTGCAGTCCAAGGCACTCTCAGAATTTTCCTCCAACACCACAGTTCAAAAGCATCTATCTTCCTTTGCTCAGCCTTCCTTATGGTCCAGCTCTCACAGCCATAGGTTACTACGGGGAATACCATTGCTTTAACTATGCGGACCTTTGTTGTCAGTGTGATGTCTCTGCTCTTAACTATTTTATCAAGATTTGCCATTGCTCTCCTCCCAAGAAGTAGACGTCTTCTGATTTCCTGGCTGCAGTCAGCGTCTGCAGTAATCTTTGTGCCTAGAAATACAAAGTCTGTCACTGCCTCCACTTTTTCTCCCTCTATTTGCCAGTCATCAATCAAGCTGGTTGCCATAATCTTGGTTTTTTTGAGGTTTAACTGCAACCCAGCTTTTGCACTTTCTTCTTTCACCTTCGTCATAAGGCTCCTCAACTCCTCCTCGCTTTCAGCCATCAAAGTGGTATCATCTGCTTATCTGAGATTGTTAATGTTTCTTCCAATGATTTTAACTCCAGCCTTGGATTCATCAAGCCCAGCACATCGCATGATGTGTTCTGCGTACAGGTTGAATAAGTAGGGTGAGAGTAAACAACCCTGCCATACTCCTTTCCCAATCTTAAACCAGTCCGTTGTTCCGTGCTCTGTTCTTACCGTTGCTACTTGGTCGTTATACAGATTCCTCAGGAGGCAGACAAGATGACTTGGTATCCCCATACCACCAAGAACTTGCCGCAATTTGTTATGATCCACACAGTCAGAGGCTTTAGAATAGTCAATAAAACAGAAATATATGTTTTTCTGAAACTCCGTGGCTTTTTCCATTATCCAGCGGATATTGGCAAGTTGGTCTCTAGTTCCTCTGCCTTTTCTAAACCCAGCTTGTACATCTGGCAATTCTCGCTCCATGAATTGCTGGAGTCTACCTTGCAAGATCTTGAGCATTACCTTACTGGCATGTGAAATAAGTGTCACTGTTTGATAGTTTGAACATTCTTTAGTGCTTCCCTTTTTTGGTATGGGGATATAAGTTGATTTTTTCCAATCTGATGGCCATTCTTGTGTTTTCCAAATTTGCTGGCATATGGCATGCATCACCTTGACAGCATCATCTTGCAAGATTTTAAACAGTTCAGCTGGGGTACCGTCGTCTCCTGCTGCCTTGTTATTAGCAATGCTTCTTAAGGCCCATTCAACCTCACTCTTCAGGATGTCTGGCTCTAACTCACTGACCACACCGTCAAAGCTATCCCCAATATTATTATCCTTCCTAAACAGATCTTCCGTATATTCTTGCCACCTTGCAAAATTTAGTGTCCTCAAATTAGACTTCATTTGTCTTCTTTTTCCCCTCAATTCCTTTTCAAGAGTGCAGATTATCTGATTCAGTTAAAGTGAAGGTTGGCCTGCAAGCATTCATTAAATATGCAGGTCTGTGCTATAAATGTACACAATGATAAATGTAGGAATACCCATGCAGAATGAACAATACTTCTGTATCAAAAAATAGATTACAAGGTTGTTGTTAGAGTCAGGAATTAGTACATATATCACATCAAGCTTTCACTAATCATAAATATTTTGCCATATATGCAATCAGATTTATATTGGTTTTCAGTTTTAGAGAGAGAAAGAGGTATATCCATTTTATAGATGTATATGTGTGAGCTTACACAATTTAGTTCTGAAATACTGAATATTCTTATCAATTCTCTTGCACAGTTTTTCAAGTTCATAGGAGAAACCATCTCACTCCTGTTAATTCAAAAATATATGTTTTCTTTCCGGTATATATGTGTTGTTTATAATTGATCTGATTCATAAATGATACAAAGTCAGGATTTTTCAACCATGGCATAGTGGCCTGATTTGTATGTAATATTAGGCCATGATGGAAGGGTATACACATCATTATAAAACAGTAGAAATAAATCAAATGTTGCCTCAGTAATATATGCAGGCTATGCCATTCTGTCCAGTCTATTTGATTTCACTTTTGGAAGGGGGTGGCGGGTGCAGTTTATTTTTGCAAAACTAATTTTGAAAAATTTAGGCTTTGGATCTTTATTCACATATTCAAGAGACAAACAGCAAATTTTCTATTTTTTTGCAAAACTATTTGAAGAATTTGGGATCATCAAAGAAAGCTGATCAGTCACAAGGAAGGAAGGGTTTTTTTCTATTCAGAAGACCTTATATTTTGCTAAGATGAACTAAGAAATATGAATGATTGAACTGTTTTTTTTTTTTTAAATGTCCTAAGGAAACAAGGATGGTCGAAGTGGGGGGGTTGGGCAAACAAATCGATGCTTAATCTTGACAAAGCTCCCTGCCTAATTTCCTCTATTTCTTCAAAGAGTGGCTTTTAGCCTGGTTAGCTGGGGATGTGTCAACACTGATACGTTGGAAAGGGTCAGATAGATCCATAGCACATTGTGGTCATGGCCTCAGGCACATGGCAGGAGGCCATTATCATTTTGTCTGCCATTGATTTTGTTCTTTCTGGCTCGTGTTAAATATTGAAAGGTGCTCCTAAGTTTATTTGGTTACGAATAAGAAAGATTTTACTGTCTGGACACTGATCCTTTTCTTTCCAGTTTTAGAGTGTTTGCAGCCATATTCTCTTTAATCTTAAATTAATGATTATCTTTAAAAAAAAAAAAACCCAAGGCTGCACATCAAATGCCTTTAGCTGAATAAGAGGTTACCTGCTGTGTGGGTGTTTTTCTCACATGTGCTTGTTTTAAGTAAGTTAGCACACTTAGTGATTGTACCCTCCCCATATTTCTTAGTTCAACAAAAGCATCAAAATCAAGAAGATAATCACATCTAAAGGCCTGCCAGTACATCTGCCATCTAAAAAGTACATTAATTGTTTTTATGAGTATATGGAAGGGGAGTGTTCCTAGGAATATAAGAGGAAGTGGAATTCCATTATTCCTGTTCTAATAAAGAACAGAAGAAGCAAGAAAACACAAGTATCTCCAGAAAGAGGACCTTTGTGCCCACAGTTGTAAGCACAGGTGCCACTCAAGCAAGTATACCTGCCCAATTGGGCAGGTTTTTCATAGGCTTGGATATGCCTGTGGAGAAACTAAATTATATATTTGACCCAAATTAGAGCCAATGTGCCTAAATAGGGTTTGAGTATAAAATTAAATTTAATGCCAGCTGTTTGTTTGTTTGTTTGTTTGTTTAACAAAATGATCATTTGTCACACATAGAATACACTAGACAGTGTAATAGTTCCTGATTCTTTTCAAATGCATTTTATCCTCTCTCTTTTTTTTTCCCACCAGACTTCTGAATAGGAAGACTTATCTCAGCATTTGTGCTTGGCATAAAATGCAAATGGCTCAGTGACAGATGCTGTAATGAAGTTGCTCGTAATTAAATGATAACCAAACTCAGCCATACATAAAATGTTGATATTACAAGCAGGACAGATACCATCCCTTTTCATCATCCTGGAGGGTATCAGTGGCTAAATGCCAGCTTTTAATAGCTTCACATTAACTAAAATATTCAGGACAACTGAAGAACACTTTTCTAGCAGACACATGCACGCAAACAAACGAAAAACTGTCACCAAGGACAATTAAAGCAAATTCATTATACTTCTCAGTTTGATATTATAAGCAGTGGCAGCTGGTAGGATGGAGTAGAGAATCATCATAAACATAGATAAGATGTCTACTTCCTCTCCCTTCTCACCAGCAGATTTATTCCAGATTGGTCTTTCTTTGCTACCATTGCAAGATAAGAATCCATCAGATAGGATGAAATCCTGCCTGACTCTCCACTTCGCTTCTCTCATAGGTTGCAAACAATGACCTGGAAAGCCCATCAGCTTTCAAGGATCCACCACAAATGCTTAGCCTTAGCATGACCTCTGATACGATTGGCGTTGTTTGAACTCAATCTCAACAAGGGAAGAGTGTTCATCTACAGTCAATTAAAAGTCTTGCCTAAGAGAATAGAAAAGAATGCTTTCTAAAACTATTCTATGTTGAAAGAGCATTGGAACTGAATTCTTTCTTTGGCCTTTGGGACTTCTCTCTTACAGTACATTTCATATGCTATGAAATACGCAGGCTTGCTAATGTGCTTATGGGAGGGGCGGTGTCTCTGAACATTTCTACTTAATCTTTTCACAAGTAAATATCAGCCTTAGTTGCTTCAATAATTTTATTTTCATATAAAAATCATGTTCATAACTTTATGGCTGCTATTTGCAAGATTCATGATCCTGTCAGTGCTTTTGAAATAAAACCACAAAATAAAAGCCTTCCAAAATCTGGAATTCTGCATGCAACTCTGTTGGCAGCATTTTTCTGACAGCACTTCACTACAAAATAGAACACATGGTGTATGCAGAATTAAACAGAAAAATGCCCTCCAACATTTCACAGAGATACTGTGAACATCCAAGAGAGACACTCTTGTATTCTTGTCACAGCCCCAATGGCTGTGCCCTAAGGAACTCCGTATTCTCACACCCCTGGGAGAGAGAGGGGTTTTCTTTCTGTCTCTCTTCTTCTTTGTTCCCTGCATCTCACCCTGCAGTGATGGCTTGGGTTTTGTTTGTTTATTTGTTTGTTATTTCTGACCATCATAATCCACAGACACAAATAACTCCACCAAATTACTACCAAATAACTCCACCAAATTACTATTATGAACCTCAAAGCCCTGCCATGTCACTGCAAGAAGAAAGTCCCTTTGAATTCAGTGGCACGTCCCTCTGTCTGCAGCTTTCAGAACAATCTCTTCATCCAGCTGAAATGCAAATCCATCGCTTTAACTAAACATTCAAACGAGCTTGCAAAAATGTGTTACCATTTAAACAACTGGATGGCTTGAAGGGAAACTCAAAAAGAAGAGGTATCCACTCTCTACCTCATCCTCTGACTTCCTTTATGCTACACGGTCACCACCATCTTTTTTCTAGGTAAGGAAGTTAGGCAAATATTATACACCATATAATACTTTTCCATACTTTTCATTTTATTTTATATGAAAAAGGAAAAGAATGATAGAAAAAGAAAGGACAAAAATCCCACAGTAACATCTCTGTCTCTCATACACTTATCAAAACTCATCTTACATGGTTTCATATCATGTTATATAGTTACATTATTAAGTCAGCTTACTGAGCAATAATAGAAAAGGGATATTAAACATAAATTAGTATATGCAGTCCACATTTACAAATAATCCTTGGCTGAATAATTAAAGCTTTTGCTGCTAAAATCTTTGTTCAAATACAGAGAGGTAAGTTCTTCAGATGATTGTACAGCCAATAAAGAAGGGCTCTCCATCCAATCATCTAGGAGCACAGCCTCCGTTCCCATGGTCCACTTCCAAATTATTGCTACAAAAATCAAAAGATCAACTGTAAAAATCTATGACGTCCAAATAGTTACTTGACTGGTTTCAAAAAGGAGCCATTATAACACACAACCATTTTGTATGAACCACCATTGCATTTTGTACATTAAACAATTAGTTGAACCCATCAGGTTTTCACAAAAGAGATTGTACGTGAAATCATATTTGTTGAATTTACTGTAATTTCAGAAATGTGATACATATTGTTAGAGATATAGATATACATGTAGATGTAGACAATATAGTTAGAAGTATGTTTGTGTTTGTGTGTCAAAATAGTCTTCCACTGATGTTCATGTATTGGACACCTCAATCTATGCTGCCTTGAATTTGAAGATCATTCAGTGGCCTGTTAGAACCAGTGAATGGAGCAGAGCTTAATGTTGTGTAAACTCGTGGGCAGAAAAAGGAATATTGTTTAAAAACACAGCCTGTGAGCACGTTAGAGAGATTCAGGTTCTTATTCTTACACTTTTAGCCCACCCAAGCATAAAGAAACACATGCTTAGACATTGCAGAAACACATGCTTAGACATTGCAGGTACAAAAAGTAAGTACAAAAGAGTTCTTACATTTTTTTTTGTCCAGGTACAGCCATTTCAGTAGAAAATTGGTTTTAGTTCTTCTTTCTGTTCCCTAAACTGCATACCTCTGGCCCTGTTTGCTGCCAGAGGCTGCGTGGAGAAAGGGGGGGAAAATCTCCTAGGCCCATCCATATGGCCAAGATGGAGGGAGAGCAGCTTGCATGCTGCTTCTGTCGGTGGAAGGAGCAGAGAGAGAGGAAGTGGGAGGGTCAACAAGCAACTTCCTCTAGCACAGAGTTTGCCTCCTAGAGCAATCACCCATATGCTAAAGAGGCATGCTTGATTTGCTGAATTCCAACACCCCTTCTCAAATCAAAGTCATACATCATGCCTACACAAGATTTAACTCACTTCGTAGGCCCTGGTAGACACCCTTCGCAAGTGGTTTTGTAAGAATGTCTGCAATCATGCTATCTGAGGGACAATACTGCAAATGTATTAGTCCTGTCTCCTGTGCCTCTCTAATTATGTGGTAGCGAACATCCATGAGTTTTGTCCACCCTCCCACCTTCTGTGACAGAGAGTCTTATACAACTTTGGTTGTCCTCAAAGACTCTTATTGGAGCAGGAACACTGACCCCCAGATCCTCAAGTAAATAGTTGAGCCATTGCACCTCTTTGCATGTCTCAGCTACTGAGACATACTCCGCTTCAGTAGTTGAGCATGCCAAAATAGCCTGCTTGTGACTAGCCCAGTTTACAGCCCCTCCCCCAAAGAAAAACACATTCCTACTAGTGGATTTGCAATCAGTTACATCCTCTGCCCAATCTGCATCGGTGTACCCCACTAGTTCAGGAGAATCAGTTGCTGGCAGCTTAAGCTTCAGATCTGCAGTCCCCTTCAGGTATCTTGCCACCCGCTTAATGCCTGTCCAGTCCCTTTGGGTGGGTGCGCTGGTCTTTCTGCAGAGGATCCCCACTGCAGTTGAAATATCTGGCCTTGTTGTGGTTGACAGATATAACAGCTTCCTAATGGCCTCTCTGTATCCATTGTTCTGAGGCAATAGTTCACTAGTGTCCTTTACTTTGTGAAAGTCTGTTTTCATTGGAGTTGGTACTGTGTTTGCATCTTCCAGCCCCAGGCTCTCCAATAACTCTAGAATCTTTTGCCTCTGACTAAGGAGGAAACTTCCATCCTCTTCTCTGTCAATTTGTATCCCCAAGTAGTGGCTTGCCTTCCCAAGACATTTCACCTCTACTTCCATGTTCAAGTTGGATACAAGTTCATTAATGTCCCTTTGATTCTCATAACAATTTGAAGAATCAAATCATCCACATACAGTATGTCAGAATGAACGTCTCTGCCATTCTTGTGTCATGTGTAAAGACAGGGATCTGCTTTGCCCTGAGTGAAACCTAGCTTTATTAGCATCTGGTTTAATTTCACATTCCAGGCCCTTGCTGCTTGTTTTAGCCCATAGATCCCTTTCTGAAGCTTACACACTAAATGCCTTTTCTTTGGATCAGTGAACCCTTCAGGTTGTTGCATGTACAACTCCTCCTGAATTTCACCATGCAAGAACACTGTCTTGATGTCCATATGCTCTACTTGCATGTTTCTACTGGCTGCTAGACTTAAAAGAAGTCAAATTGTTGTGTGGGTCACAACTGGTGCAAAAGTCTTGTCATAATCTTCCCCATACTTTTGTGAATAGCCCTTGGCTACCAGTCTAGCTTTGTATCTTTGGACCTCTCCTTTCTCATTCTGTTTGGCCTTAAAGACCCATTTGCAACCAATGGCCTTTTTGCCAACAGGTAACTTTGTGAGTGTCCAAGTGTTGTTGTGTTGCAGAACCTCAAACTCTTCTTGAGCTGCTTTCCTCCACTTACTTGCTTACAGCTGGTGGCAGCTGTTGCACTTCCTTCCATGATGCAGGCTCTTTCAGCAACGCCACTCCTGCAAGGTAGGACAGTCACTTGGCCAGAACTCCCTTGTTGGGTCGCAATGAGCGCCTCAGGTCTGGAACAGGACTCAGGTCTGGATGATGCTGCATCTTTGCCTCTTCTGTTCCTCCTGGTTCCTCATCATCTGACTCAGGCAGAGTTTCTGTCTCGAAGTCCTCTCTCTGGGCTTGCCTGCTTGCTGCATCATGTAAACACTGGGTAAGGTACCTCGAACGAATCTTCTTCACCTGCCCCTTCTGCAGTGCTATTGGCTAGAGGATTTTGATTTGGCTCTGTTTCATCAAAATGCACCACTCTGCAAGTGTGGATTGAGCCAGTCTTAGGATCTAAAACTCTATATCCCTTGCTTCCCAGTGGGTACCCCAATAAGGTTCCTTCCTTTGCTCTGGAATCTAATTTTGTTCCTTTCTCTTTTGGGATGTGGATGTAGGCCTTGCATCCTAACACCCTCAAGTGCTTCACACTTGGTTGCCTACTATGCCACAGTTCAAATGGTGTTTTATCTGTTGCTTTTGTTGGTAGTCTATGTTGCAGGTAGGTAGCTGTCATAGCGGCTTCACCCCAATATTTCCTGGGTAAGTGAGCCTCCATGAGCATGCACCTGACCATGTCCATGATAGATCTGTTCTTTCTCTCTGCCACACCATTTTGTTCAGGTATGTACACTATGGTTTGCTCGTGTCTTATGCCCTGCTCTTTGAGATATGTCTGCATTTTATTGCTTGTGAATTCGCCCCCATTATCTGACATTAGAGTTTGGGGTTTTCTTCCAAATTTGTTCTCCATCCTTGCCACATACTGCTGTAGCTTGTCCATGGTCTCTGACTTCTCCTTTAGCAGATAAGACACACAGTACCTAGAGAAATCATCTATCATAGTTAGTAAATATCTGTTATCCCAACAGATTCTTGAATTGGCCCACACAGGTCAGTGTGAATTAGCTCCAGGGGCTGTCTGGAGTGCCTGGTGCTTTGTTTTGGTATTGCAGGCCTTGTGGCCTTCCCCTGAATGCAAGTTTTGCACTTTGCATCAGTCTTACCACAGTCTTTGATTTCCAAATTGCTGGCCAATCCATCTTTCTTCATTTGAAGAATTGCATTCAAATCTCTATGTCCAAATCGTCTGTGCCAGAGGGTGGCACTGTCATCCTCCTTTCCTTGGTGACTGGCCATGCATGCCATGTCTGGCCTCTCACAATTGAGAAAAAATAAACCTTGATCTAGGTATCCTGTTAGAAAAACACCTCTTTGATCCATTATTTCACAATTGTTACCTTTAAATCAAATAGTGTGGCCTTTCTTCATCAGTGCAGATGCACTTATCAAATTCAAACTCAAAGCTGGAACATATAAAACAGTAGCAATTAAATCCTTCTAGATGGTGCCATTTCCATACCTTAGGAGAGCACAGCCCTCTCCTTCCACAGGGATTGTGGTTCCATCTGCTAGGCCAATTCCTTCCTTTGAACTTGGGTTCAAATCAATGAAGAGAGATGGGTCATTCATCATGTGCACAGTACAGCCGCTGTCTATTATGAAAGATGAGCAGTTTTTATTTATGGCTGAAAATGCTAGAAGACTCGCATCTGGAGCTTTCTCTCTGTTGGTTTTCTGATCTGCGTTCCTGGCCCAACAATCTTTCTTTAAGTGACCATGCTTGCCACAAAAATGGCACTTGATGGGCCTCTTTCTTATTGAAAGGCTCCTCTGCTGCACACCGCCATCCAGGGATGGAACTAGGGTCTGTGTCACAAACATGGATTCCACACACCCCCATGGGTTATTTTGTCATTTTGTCACCCCTGGGTGTCATTTTGGTGCCCCCCCCCAGCGAGGCACCTGGGGCACATGCCCCGCTTGCCCCCCCCCCCCAGTTGTGGCACTGCTGCCATCTTTGCCCTGAGGCGCTTTTGAAAAATAGCCTGACTCATTCTGGGTCTGCTTGGCATTTCTGTAGGAGGCCTTTTCAATTAAATCTGAAAGAGGTCGTCTTGATCCTCTATAACTAGCAGCAAAACTAGAAAAATTCTGAGGCAGTGACCCTAATAAAAATCCAACTTGGATCCTGTTATCCAAGATTACATAATTACAAGCAAGTTTGTGCAGCAATGATTGAACTTTACAAATATGCTCATCTATGTCTCCATTTGGCTGGAATTTTAAATTGGACAACTCTCTCACCAGATTAACAACTTGGGAATCACCTCCTTCCCCATAGAGTTTAAACAATTCTTCCATCATTCCTCTCACATTATCTCTGTGCTGGATTTGTACCAGCATTTGTGCACTTAAGGAATTCATGATCAAGCCTTGGAGCTTAAGATCATTGGCCATCAAGTCTGCATATGCTGCTGAATCTGGACTAGGAGGATCTTCATTCAAAATATTATGCAGATTAAAAATCCTTGCCTGCCTTTCCACCCATATCTTCCAGGGATAAAAGTCTCCAGGTTTTAGTTTAAAAATCACCGGATTGTGAGGCAGGAGTACATTGGCCATCTTGTCTAAGCAAAAAGGATCTAAAAATCACTTCAAAAAGGAAAAAAAATCTTCCCTTTATTCTTAAGTCTATTTTCTTGTGTAAGAAACCTCTTCAGTAGCTAGACTGAGTATTCTCTCAAAAACAACAATGCTCATTCAAAACCAGCAAAAAAGAAAATTTCTGCTCAAAAATAAAACAAGGCAAAAAAGAAAAATTCCTGCTGTTTAAAAACAAAACCTCTTTCTACAAAACCCTGGGCCCATAACCCTTTGAAGATTATTCAGTGGCCTGTTAGAACCAGTGAATGGAGCAGAGCTTAATGTTGTGTAAACTAGTGGACAGAAAAAGGAATATTGTTTAAAAACACAGCCTGTGAGCATGTTAGAGAGATTCAGGTTCTTATTCTTACACTTTTAGCTCACCCAAGCATTAAAAAACACATACTTAGACATTGCAGGTACAAAAAGTAAGTACAAAAGAGTTCTTACGCTTTTTTTGTCCTGGTACAGCCATTTCAGTAGAAAATTGGTTTCAGTTCTTCTTTCTGTTCCCTAAACTGCATACCTCTGGCCCTGTTTGCTGCCAGAGGCTGCGTGGAGAAAGGGGGGGGGAATCTCCTAGGCCCATTCATGTGGCCAAGATGGAGGGAGAGCAGCTTGCATGCTGCTTCTCTGTCGATGGAAGGAGCAGAGAGAGAGAGGAAGTAGGAGGGGCAACAAGCAACTCCTCTAGCACAGAGTTTGCCTCCTAGAGCAATCACCCATATGCTAATGAGGTATGTTTGATTTGCTGAATTCCAACAGAAAACCAAAAATTAAAAATAAAGTAATAAATATTACTTATTGGTTATTAACTAATCAATTGTACTTAAATTAATTGGTAGTAATTAGTTTTTGGTAATTGGTTTATTATGTTATAAAGAACACATTAAATCCTCTAGTCCTGAAACTTAGATATGCTGGCCCATATTAGACATCAAAAGATCCTTTAGGTGATGATATTGTACCTCTGCACTGTTTGGAAAATAATATTTAAGTTACAGCACCGCAGATAACATACATACATACATACATACATACATACATACATACATATCCCTGAATCCTTTACATTAATGTCAAGTCCACATTCCACACTTCACCCTCTTTTAACTTATCACAAGCATCACGCTGGAGTTTCTTTCTGCCATCCTTACAACATGAACAGAGAGTTAAGGGAGAGGGCCAGTTAATCAAGTTTCTTGTCTCTCCCACCCAGCCAGCTTTATATTAGGCTGCATTGCATTTTGTAAGTAAGAACACACAACAGGGAGTGCAACCAGAATGTGTTGTTGCTCACAAAGCCCTAGCCATATGGACATACAGATGAGGAACTAATTTACAGATTATTTTCCCACTCCTTTGAAAAAAGGAAATGCAACTCAAACATGGTTTGGAACATTAAATTGGACCAACATTTTTTAAAAAAGGAGGGAAAAGGGAGGGGGAGGGATTTGCACATAAAGCCAATCTTGTTCACATTTGTTTGAAAGCAAGTCCTGCTGATTTTAGTGGTTCTTTTTAATGTTTGCTTCACTTACTCCTCTCCCTGACTACATAAAAGAGGGGTCAAGGTACCTTCCAACAGCAGCAATACATACCATGTAAATTGTTAAACAAGAACTGGCAACAAGTAGCATAATAAATCATCGTGAACATTTTCTAATCCGATTTTTTTTCTCAAATTAGGCCATTCTATAATAGAAACAAACATTTCAGAGTCCTTTGACTTTCTTTTTATGATATAATCTGAGTTGCATCCAATAAATCTTGCATTCTGTATTATCTTAATTTCAGTCTGTCAATGTGGCACCTAAACTAAAACAATACTTTCCATAGAAAAACACTTTCTTTTGTTTTTCACAGGGATGGAATTCCTGGCTTGGGTGTTATCTCCCAAATGAAGAAATGAAATTAAACATTGCCTAATATTGTTCTTCTTTTAGGAATCTTTTATATCTCAAATTACAATACTGTATTTGTTAACATTCCAAATTTCCATTTCCTTGCCCATTAACTCAGAATAAAGGGCCCATATATCTTCTTCCCCTTCCCTTTCAGTAGTCACTCAATAAGCACCAAATATTTACTCCAGTATTTTATCAAATCTGATTTGAAGCTTTATTATTTTACAGGCTTTTCTCTAGCTCTGCCTACATCACCACATTCTCACTCCTAAATAACAGAGAGAAGTCCCAGATGGATTTACTTGATGGATGAATGGATGGGTGATTTATTGCTTGTCCTACAAGTATGGATGCAATGTCCACACATAGAAGAATTCCCTCAGGCCTTCTTTCACTGCCTTTCTTCCACACATGATACTAACACATGGCCATGCATGCCAACAACATAAAAGGGCATTGCATTTATAAGTCCCCCTACTGGGGGAGATGGGCGGTCATATAAATTGAAATAAAAAATAAATAAAAAATAAAATAATAAAATAAAATAAAATAAAATAAAATAAATAAAATAAAATAAAAAAATAAAATAATAAAATAAAATAAAATAAAATAAAATAAAATAAAATAAAATAAAATATAAAATAAAATAAAATAAAATAAATAAAATAAAATAAAATAAAATAAAATAAAATAAAATAATAATAAAATAATAATAAAATAAAATAATAAAATAATAAAATAAAATAAAATAATAAAATAATAAAATAAAATAAAATAAAATAAAATAAAATAAAATAAAATAAAATAAAATAAAATAAAAGATCTGAGTTTGCTTTCCACAGCCCCAACTACGTGTCTCTTCACTGTTTACTTGAAAATAAAACAACATATCTGTGATGTTGCCGTGGCATTCATGTTTACCACTTGGACAGCACTTACTAGTTGAATATCTTGTGTGTCTAGTTCCATGTGTTCCACGTGGATGCATGTTTCTTGGCAGATGCCTCTCATGCTGCATAAATGTAGGCTGACCGACTGATTTCCTCCAAGGCCATCCCATAATCCTGAATGGCTGAATCTTCAGGAGATAAACCTTTATCTGGGTTTACAGTTAAAAAAAACAAAACAGGCATGGTCAGCTGATTGATTGCCACTCCCTATTTTTGTTAAATATGTAAAAAATAGGTATCAGGGAATATATTTCAGGCTAGCTGCCTTGCCGGCAAACAAACAAACAACCTATAGCAGGGGTAGGCAACCGTTTTGGGCCAGTAGTTAGTTTTGAGAGCATGCTGACAGTCACAAAATGGCATGGTAAGCATATCAACTAAAAGTCAAATCCACGTTCTTATTTACCCAAGGGCAAACTAGTCCAGTTTCTCTGCAACACCCTCTCTAGCCCTCCAGTTTATCTTGGTCTCATTCCTGGGTAGATGAGCATATTTTTTAAATCAAGCTGTAGTCATCCACCATTTTTATATTCCTATAAACAGAGGGTGATATTTTGCTTTGCAGATTGCCTACTAACCATTTTTACATGATTACAAAGTATGTAATCTAAAACAGATAGATGATAGATACTGTAGATAGATAGATAGATAGATAGATAGATAGATAGATAGATAGACAGACAGACAGACAGACAGACAGACAGACAGACAGACAGACAGACTCACTCACTCACTCACTCACTCACTCACTCACTCACTCACTCCACAGAAGGTGCCCCAAAGCACCACGTTGCCTACAGGGGTACTGCTATTCTATATGGGAGGAACTTCACATTCTTGTGAAAAGCTAGGTCCACAGCCAGACTGAAGCAATACATGAACTTTGAGAGATGGAGTTGCCTTTCTTTAAAAAAAGCCAACTTTGCCATATTTATGAAGTAAATGAAAGAGATTGGAACTGGACCAGACCTGTGAGACAGCAAAGAAAGGTACGGCAAGCTTGTTTAGAACAGCATGTACCCCATCAGACCAAATATATTTATATTTATATATAAATATTTATATACAGTATATAAATATAAATCTATAAATATAAAGAATAAATAAATAATACAGTCCTCCAGTTAGGAACGCTTGCTCAGAGAGGGCTCTAGGAACTTCCTGGTTTAATTTTGCTATCATAAAGCAGGACACTCAAGCAGCCGATTTTACTGGCCTAATCCACATCAGCCTTTTTGTTCAAGGGATTTTGCTCTACAGGGAATAGATAAATGTGAAACATTTAAATGACATTCCCTACTAGAACAAAACAAACCCACTTATAATGTATTTCTTCATCCGGCTTACTTTTAACAAAACGTGTATAGCTAGAGTCCAGATTGATACTGTATATCTTCAGGTAGGTTAGTATATGGATATACAGTGTCAATGATTTAATTGTGTAAATAATATTAATAATGCATTATGGTAGTACTAATAATGTCAATAATACATCAACACTGATGAAGAAGGTGATGAGATGATCCTGGTGATAGGAGTATAATATTAACAGCAATAATAGCAATAATAATAATAATATCAATAATTATGATGAAAACAATGGAAATGATGATGCCCTCATTCTTTGGCCCTGACTCCAATGGCTCCACCCATTTTTCCACCATTTTCCCATTTCTGGAAAGGTGGTCTTTGCCACGAATTTAAATGTTAACCTGTGCTCTACAGAATGTGTAAAAGTTTCTTGTGAATAAAAACCGGGATACAAAGTCATACTGAGTGAGAAGCCAACTTTTCACAATGCCTTCCTATCTGTTGGCCTGATCCAGAGTAATTTAAATGCCCTCCCAAGGAGAAACAAGTTAACATTTCTGGAAGACAGCCAAATCTGTGGATCATTGGGTAGATAGTTCTGCGCACAACAAGCAGTTTGCTCTTGTATAGTACAAAGTAAATTGCTCCCTCTGAATGATTTGATTCTTTTCAGAGCTGACAGCTGAGTGCTCAAGATGGAGAAAGTAAGAGAGTTTAGCAGTTGCTGTGAAGGAGCAACTGAATAAGGGCATTGAAATTCAAATCTAGATAACACTAAGATCCTTTCTCTAATGTCTCTTGGTTTCAGAGCTCATAGTGTAACATCTGGGTTATCTTAAAATGTTGTTCCTGCAGCCTTGCAAAAAGGAAAAGAAAGTTTTAACCTCTCAATTGATCTGTTCACCCATTTCTCTGATGCCAGAGCCAGAGTACAAAAATGGCAATGCGGCAGTACTAAATGCCATATTGGTCAGCACACATCCTAAGATATACACAATTTGACGTCAGTATTAGAGATGCCAGAAATAGTAATTGAGAAAATTAAGAAACATGTTGATGGAAGAGAAGCAGGGGCCTTCATGATCGCATCCCAGGCAGATGTCTCTGCCTGAACACATTTAATGAAGGAGAGTTCACCATCTTTCTGTTCAACTGTCAAACTGCTATTATTATTAGAAAGATTTTTTTTCAATATTCAAAGTCTGCCTTTCTGTAACTTAAATTCATTATTCCTTTATTTTGCAGTCTGGAATAAGAGAGAACTCATCTTCTCAAGGCTAAACATATCTGGCTCCTTCAATCTCTCTTCTGTTGGAGGTTCCAGCAAATCAGCATGCCTCATTAGCATATGGGTGATTGCTCTAGGAGGCAAACTCTCTATGTGCTTCTAGAGGAAGCTGTTTGTTGCCCCTCCCACTTCCTCTCTCTCTCTCCCTGCTTCCTTCCACCAGAGGAGTAGGATGCATGTGCCCAAGCTCCTTCCACCATCGGAGAAGGACCATACGGCTGCTGGTCCTTCCATCTAGAGGTCATGAGGCCTAAACTCCATCTTCCCTCAAAGCAAGAGCACGCGGCTGCGGCTCCCTATTGAGAGGCCATACCTAGGCCTCAACCTAGGTTTTCCCCCCTTTCTTCATGCAGCCCCTGGCAGCAAAGAGGGCCAGGGGTCTACAAACAGTTTAGGGAAACACAGAAGAAGAATCATTCCTAACAGAATGTAACTGGACCAAATAAACGTAAGAACTCTCTTGTACTTACTTTTGTAACCTACCTTGTCTAAGTGTGTAATTCTTTATGCTTGGGTGGGCTAAGTGTGTTAAGATCAATAACCTATGTCTCTCTAGTGTGCTCATTAATGCTATTTTGATAAAAACTCCTTTCAGTGTGTGCTTATTGTTTCGCTGCATTAAGCTCTGCCCCATTCACTGGTCCTAGCAGTCCACTAATGGCATCATCTTCCTAGGGATAATTTCTAGTCCCCTAATCACCTTGGTTGCCATTTTCTGAATCTATTCTAATTTCTCTGAATTCTTCTTGAAGTGTGATGCCCAGAACTGGATGTATTACTTTAGGCAGGATCTGGCTTTGGCAAAATATATTTGAATGATTATTTCACATTATGCAGCTAAAATTGCATTTACTTTCTTTGCAGCTACATCATGCTGCTTGTTGATACTTGATTTACAATCACCTGTTATTCCTATACATTTTTCCAGGGATACCAAGTTAGGTAGCCCCCATCCTATTTCAGTACATTTCATTTTTGATTTCTAAGTGAAAAATTTTGCACTTCTTGCTGTTAAAACCCATTTCTGCACACTATCAAGATTATTTTGAAAAAAAATTCTGCCCTCCAGTTTATTAGCTATCTCACCCAATTTTTGCCAGACTTTGTTTTTTTTAATAATTTTTATTGAAGATTTTGATTACAAAAGTAAAAGCAAATACAAACTAAACTCAGAGAAAGAGCAATAGAAAGAAAGAATAAAAAGTGCAAGGAAAGAAAAAGAAAAAAAGAAGATAAAAATAAAATAAAATAAATATTTTAAAAAATGACTTCCAATCTTAATTGCAACAAGTATAAACAAACTTAATAACACTTCACCCCATAAAGTTACAAATATATCTTCTTTTCATAACCCGTCCCTTATCTACAGTATATGCAAATCCATAAATCATCAACATTTCAGTCCTGGTGTCAGCAAAAAGTCCATAAAGGGTTACCAGCTTTATGAAAACATGTCTTGACCTTGGTCAAACAAACAAACTTTATATTCCTTCCTTTTACTTCTAACAACCTTGATCTTTAATTCATTCAGATGTTGTCACAGGATTTGATCTCTCTTCAATTTTTCTTTTTCCCATCCCAAAGGCTTCTTTGAGAGTTTAGCAAACCTCTTTTTTAAATCCAATAAAAAGTCATTATCCAGGTCATTCTCTTGGTTTATCATTTTTATTTCCACTTTGATTTTCATGGCTTTAACCTACTTCTTTTGTATATCCAGTAGAAAGTCCTGATCCAGGTCATTCTCTTGGCTTGTCATTTGTGTTTCGACTTTAGTTGTCTTCTTTGTCTTATAATTGACACTTTTTAAATTATCCAGTATTTCTGGTTCTAATATTTCTACATCAGGCAAGATTTGTTTCACCTCTTTATCCTGTAAATCTCTCGAAATATTCTCTTTCACACCTGTCATTAATATCTTTTGGACATAGTGTATCTATAGAAGCAGACATCATTGCTAAGATTGTTGCTGCTACTTTCTGACCCCATTCTTCAAAAATCTCCTGGAATATTTCAAATGTCATAATGTTTTGTGTCATTTTGTAGATTCCAGTACTAACCAAAAACAAAGAGCAAGCTTTCACTTTTTTCCCCTTTTCTGTCTGGAATCTTTAGTCCCTTCTAGTATCCAATTTCTGAAATCATAAAGTCTCAAATTTCTGTTATGATTTAGGATAGATAAAAGAATTTAGTCCCTGTGAAAAGCTGTTTATTTATATAATTATTTCCACAATTTAATAGTAAAAGTTCTAATATTCCAAATTTGTTTGGTCCCTTAATTTGTTTATAACTTTCTTGGATCAGAATCTTATTTAGCTTTTTGCCATTTATTTCCAATTCTTTAAATTCTTAAGCTTATAGTTATATATAAGAAAGAAAGAAAGAAAGAAAGAAAGAAAGAAAGAAAGAAAGAAAGAAAGAAAGAAAGAAGGAAGGAAGGAAGGAAGGAAGGAAGGAAGGAAGGAAGGAAGGAAGGAAGGAAGGAAGGAAGGAAGATTTAGCAGCTGTCTGGAGCACATGTGGGTAATCTCTCATCCTCTCCTTATCTGGAGAGGTTCTGTAGAACTGGTTGCTATGTGGTTCTTTGGTCTTTGCCACGGTCATCATCTCTGCTCTTTCGGAGACGTACTAGTTTGCCATACCTCCCCTGGAAATTGCCAATTTATGCAAGACTTTGTGAGGTGCAACCTGTCTTGTGCCAAAACCTTTACTACAGCCTTTAGGCCAGAGAACATTACAATAAAAATATATTAACCTATAATTTACAAAACTAAAAAATAGACATAAAATACAACAAAATTACATAAAATAAATAAAGTAACATAATGCCGATAACGGTGGCAATCACCAAAATTTGTACTATTTTTCAATCGTGGATAGGACGGATGGCACAGATAGTGACACAAAATCAGGCAACCTGGAAAGATACGTCAAGGTCCTGGTCGGATAGAAGAAGTGACAGATAAGCGCTGTGCTCTCTACCAGAGTAGTTCTTTAAGATGGGATAGATGAATGTCTTCCAAGATTCCCTGTAAAGAGATCTACAAAGGAGCAGGTGGCTTAGGGATTCCACAGAGCCATCTCCACCATGGCCATACATGCTGCAGAAGAGGAATGTTTTTATACCGCCCACACAGGACTGCAGAGGGTAGCGCAGGCAACCTAGCCAAGGTGAAGGCTGGACAACATTTCAGAATTAGAACTGAGGAGAGAGAAGGTGATGGCACGTGCCCACTTGAGAAAAGTCCATGAACTGTGGGGTTAGATACTAGGCTTAGACTGGTCTCAAAATCAACATCCCAGATGTCGATGAAGGTTCTCAGTCATCCAGGTGGAACAGTCTGTGGCTTGAATCATGTCAACTGGATTTCTATTTTCTCAGTACAGGAGAAAACCTTTGTACAGGAGGATGGCCCAACACAGGAGAAGTAACACCACAGGACCAGAGTCAGCAGTTTATCTTCATCTAAAGGAAAAAGGACACTCATTTGAGGACATTAATGTTCACATTTTAGACAGAGAAGATAGGTGGTTTGAGAGAGGGGTCAAGGAATCCATTTATGCCAACTTGGAAAATCCTTCCTTGAATAGAGGTGGGGGCCTCAGGCACAACCTTTCCCCTATCTTCCTTCCTGCTTTGTCTTCTGTGCCTAGGAAGATTAAGACCATTTCGCAAGCTCAACAGCAGCATGGTAATCTTAACGATCCTCCTTTAGATGATAAAGGGACTTAGAAATAAACATCTCAAAATAACCATGACCTAGCCCCAGGTGCAAGGTCACACAGCCACCTAGAAACATATTTAAGGATTCCCTTACTAACTTTGCTCAGACTGAAGAAGCTCCTTGGATAAGGAGTGAAACGTTTCTACTGAGAAAATAGAAATCCAGTTGACATGATTCAAGCCACAGACAACATCCCAGATATGTTGCTTAAGATGACTCCTGACATTTTCAAACCATAATGGGCAGAGGCTTTCCAAAGAGAGACCTAAGGACTGGAGTTTGCTATGAGCCCTTGTTAGCCAGGTTGATTTAAAACAGTCTCTGAGAGTGCATCATCTAGAAACTTCATAACATGGTCCCCGAAACCAAATCTCTCCCATCAACACTATCTGTGTAGTCAGTCATTGACATAGAATGTTTTTCTTTCCTCTTCTGGTCTTCTTTCATGGATTGGAAAGATGACAAGAATGCCACTTGAACCCTCAGTGTCTTCAATTTCTTTTAAAGATTTTCAAATCTGTGGTGTTAAGGTTGTAGCTGTCCTTTGTCACCTAATCCATCATCTGTCATGCCAAAAAGAGAAATGATGCTCCCCCCACAAACCATTTTTGGCCATTTTTGAAATAGGCTGGGGTGGGTAAAACTCACAAGATTTGATGGCATGCAGACTTCAGCCAGCCTTCCCCTGACTGCTCTCTTGGCTGTTTAGGAAACTCTTTCAATTAGAAACTGCAGATAGGTTCAGATAACCGCATCTGCCAACATAATGTACTTACTGTACGTAAGAAAAGAATGTCTGAGTAAAACATTGTATAGGGTAGATTAGAATACTAAAGTGGATCTAGTTTTATTTCAGGTAGCTTTATTGATTCCACTTGGACTACACTGACTAAATCTGGAGGTAATTCAAAAGTAATGACCATTATCTACAAATATTTGTGTGTCTTCTTTATACCCTTTACAAACGTCTTGTGAAAGGCAGATAATCTGATGGAGAATGATTTACGGATGACCTGGAGGTGAAATGTATTTGTAAGTTTAGCAGACATTATACTTCCACCTGATCTAATTGATGTTATTTAAACATGGAGGTATACAAATGCCCAAATGAATGTTTCATTTCTTTATTGGTTTGGTGGTTGATCAAGAGTTTGGAGGGGAGAAATCATCTCTGTTCTTTAACTTCTGGAAAGTTGCCTTCTTATCCTTTCTATGAACAATTAAATGAAGTAATCAAGAGAATGGAAGTGTTCTTTTTTATGATGTTGAAATGAAAGTACTTTGAAATATATGATTTCATTTTACACATTAACCATTTGCCGCTCCCTGAGGAGGAAAGGGGCAGCACGGTGAAATCCAGAGAGCATTCTTCCTTTCTGTGGAGGGAAAAGTGGGGCGTGATGGGAGTCCTCTGGCTATGCACAGTGAAGATCTCAGAAAAGGTATAGGTCCTTCCTTTGGCCAGGAGTGCCTAGATTGGGGCCCTCCACTATATCAGCCTGGAACTGGCATAACTACTTCACCACCGGGGTTTGGGATGGGTGACCAACGCTTGGGCTACCTAAAAGGTGGAAATAGTCTGTCACTGTAAACCAGCCAACTAATCACCTTAGAGTAAACTCAGATATACATATACATATACATATACATATACATATACATATACATATACATATACATATACATATACATATACATATACATATACATATACATATACATATACATCTCAGATATCTCAGATATCTCAGATATCTCAGATATCTCAGATATATATATATATACGTGGTGGCTCAGCGGGTAAGACGCCAGGCTTGTTGATTGGAAGATCACAAGTTCGGAGGTTCGAATCCCTAGCCCCGCGTGACAGAGTGAGCTCCCGCACTCGCCCCAGCTCTTGCCAACCTAGCAATTTGAAAGCATGCAAATGCAAGTAGATTAATAGGTACCACTTCAGGGGGTAGGTAACAGCGTTCCGCATGCGTCATGTGGGCCACATGATCGTGGAAGCGTCTTCGGACAACGCTGGCTCTTCGGCTAACAAATAGAGATTAGCACCGGCCCCTAGAGTCGGACACAACTGCACAAATGTGCAGGGGGAACCTTTACCTTTACCTTAAACTCAGACATAACCTTAAGAATGACTCTAATCATGGGAGGCAAAAGAAGAAGAAGAAAATAAAGGATTAAATCCAGCAAAATGATTTGGAAAAGCAATAGTTACACTGTTAATTGGAACCATGAGTCTAAAGGAGCTTGCTCAAGAATAAGTGATGGTAAATATTTGTTTAGGGGTATTTTTTTCCAGACACAGCTATTATTATACTCCAAATGGATTATTTTACTAGGGGTTAACAGCCTCACTCATTGCATCACCCAAAAGAATGTTCCAAGCAAATTGCTTCCTCTTGTCCACCAAGCAATGGACTCTGTGCCATGACCTTTTCCTCAACTCCCTTCCATCCTCTCAGCATCACTTCCTTTGTGCTTATTAATAGAGATCCTGGTTTTCTCCCCACCCCCTCTCCCACCCCCGTTGATCTTGCAGAAATTATAGGACATGAGCTCTGAACTGGAATGCCATCTGCATAGCTCGGTGGAAAATGGGGAAGCGCAGCCTATGGCACCCAGCCTCTCACCAAGTACCCAGTCACAACGGTCTCTTGCTCACAGTTGATGCAACAATGAAAGCTTTCTAGAGCTGCCTTTACAGATTTCAGCAGTAGAAGTTAAAGGAACAGTGGGGTCTTTCTTCAGTAAATGGAATGCACTTAATTGTAACCCTTTCATATTTTTTAAAGCACTCTAGTCTAAGGGTATCTTGAGCTAAAAGAAGTTTTTTCAAAATTCTATTCTGACTATAAAAAATTCAGTATGATGTAATGAAGAATGCCACACCCAGAAGTATTAGACTGCAACTCCCATCATCCCAGTGACAAAGTGAGCTAGGATGGTGACATATTGGCTGTGGTACCCCAATTCATATGGAGGGCTCTGAGATGGGAAAAGTTGGGCATTGTGTGTAGACACAGATTGTTGGTGAGAGCCAGAATTCACTTAGCTACAAAGTTCATGAGATGACCTTGGGCCTCTGGCTATTTCATAATAGGGTTATTGTGTGGATAATGTACGTATGTGGGGGAGGCAATCTGTTTTCCTCTGCGCATCTTGAAAAGAGAGCAAAGTAAAAGATTTTAAATATGTTTTTCTCCAAATGTTCTCTCTCTGTCTATGAAAATAAAACACCATGTTTACATTTCAGTCAAGCTGTCGCTGAGAAGAGACATACTTTTGAATTGACTTGTCAAAGGAATTGTGTACTTTGAGATTGACCCTCCTTGATAGCTAGAATGTTAGGAAGTTAACATGGAGCAGGTTTTCCCAACCTAGTGCATGCAAGGTGTGTTGAAATTACAACTCCCAGAATCCCCTAGGCAGCCATAAGGAATTCTGGGTATTCTAGTCCTACCACATCAGGAAGGTGCCAGGCTGGAGAAGGCAAAACTATAGACTTAGAGCAGAACAGGTTGAAATCTCCATTCAGTCATGAAGTCATCTTTCCCATCCTTATCTACTGTACCTCACAGGATATCAAGCATAAACTCAGGAGTAGGGAGAATTATGTGTAATTCCTTGGTTTTTTTGAAGCACATTGATGATATAAACATTAACAAAGACAATGTGATAAATCCTTTCAATAAAAGGCTATTGTTTACTGATTTGGCAAAAGTGTTTCAATATAACTTCCATCATTTCCTTTGGGCAAGAAAGCAGTACATAGAACTTCTTTTAATGTCACATCCTGATCCATATTTTTCCCTAATGAGTGCTAATTTCATTGATCATAGAAAAGCTGTACATGTGCGTCTTGTTATGCCTCCCTGTCAGCTTTTCCTTTTTTCTTTTAGACAATCAGGCTGCATTATGATGGGTGGCCTTTGGTTTCCAAAACATCTGTGTGTGGCATTGATTAGGGAATGAAGAGGTTACAGAAGCAAAATCCATCACATGAATTATCGAGAGACTTTCCAAGGAAGAAAAGAGCTGGCTTCTTATGCAAAAGATGTCTCTGAGTCAGACATTCTTCAGAGAACTAAAGGAACAAAGGAAAGTAACAGCAAGACACAACAGCAATGGTACCGATTTTCTTCCATTTTTCACAGGGGAAGTGTAAGAGGTGGAATACCAGGGGACCATACAACTCTCAAGAGATTTCCCTTTTTCAAAAATAAGTAGAAAAAGAGAACACAGGATAGCGCTGGATGAGAGAGGGGATTTATTTTATCTTATATCTTACTTATAAAATACCTTACTTATTTTATTATAAGGGAGGGAGGGGCTGTGTGCATAATTTTGAGCTTGTTTTTTTTAAAAAAAAAACATTTTGTTTTTTTTAAAAAAAAAACAACAAAATGATCCCAGTTGCAGAAGGGACTGTCCAAGCAGTCAGCTGCTTATGATGGGAGACAGGGCTCTTTGGGAGTAGCACAAATATAAGGTGAGGAAGCAGCTGCTTCAGGGATTGGAAAGGAAAACTTCTCTACGCAGAACAATTTGGAGGAGACCACTGTCCAGAAGTGGGCTAAGACCAGCTGGCCAGAAACCAAGGATGAGATTCCACTCTGCAATTCTCAGCTGGGAATATGTGGGTTGATATAAATCTAACCCATTTTACTGCCTGTTTTGCAAGGCAGCTTTCTGGCATTACGTTTTCTTTCTTGATTTTTAATTGAAACATCTGGATGTTTGCTAACTCTCATAAAGGTAATGGAGAGCTTAGTTCACTTTTGGAAATGTACAAAATGCCAGGGATCTTTTCCTTTTTTAAAAAGTAAGAATGTCTAATCAACTTCGATTACTCTGGGGCTGTTCTCTGAAGCTGCTGAAGAGCTTCAGAATTTCCTGGATTGACTGAGGGAATGTGCAACACTGTGTAGTACCACAGTCGTTTCAGAAAGGGCTGAAAAAAGAGAAGTGGCCTGGGAAGACCTGTATGATGAAGTGAACATGCATGGTCCTTGTATGGTTGAAAGCAGGAGGACAAACAAGATTCCCGACCACCTTCTACATTTCAAAGAGTTGGATCCTTAAATGGAAGTGTTGGCTAGACTTCTTTTTCTGCTGATATTCATTCCACCAGGAATCCACTGAAGCAAAAGAGTAGTGAACCACCCAACCACTTCTGGATTCTGAGAGGTCCAGGAGCAGATTTTCATCTAAGCCTGCAACTTGCCCTACTTCTTTCTCACGGCATGCCCTGCCAATATAATTATTTTCTCTATGACAGCTTTTTTTTTCCATTGGAGACAATAGTTCAATAAACAAGTGTATGAGGGATTACATTGGGGATTATTTATTTATTTATTTATTTATTTATTTATTTATTTATTTATTTATTTTCTATCCTGCCTTTATTAATTTTATAAATAACTCAAGGCGGCTAACATACCTCATACTCCTTCCTCCTCCTATTTTCCCCACAACAGCAACCCTGTGAGTTGAGTTGGGCTGAGAAAGAGTGACTGGCTCAAAGTCACCCAGCCGGCTTTCATGCCTAAGCCGGGACTAGAACTCACAGTCTCCTGGTTTCTAGCCCGTTGCCTAAATCACTAGACCAAACTGGCTCCATTATATTTTAATGGAGCAGTTTTGAAGTAATTTAAAATGATCAATCCACCTGATCGTTGCAAATACCAATCCATATTCTGGACAGATGTCAAAGCATTTGCACCAACCCACCTCCAAAGGCCCTGTCTGGGAGTAAATAGATCAGTCTAAAGTCTCAGTTGCCACTTAGTGAGACAGAGCAGAAATGGCATGGGATAATTGTGACATGGGGGAAATGAGGGATATTTTATTGCATACTGTACAATCTTTTCTTTACATATTTTGTGTAAGAGGAGGAAGATAGAGAAATAAATAATGTATCTTTCAAGGTTTTATACAGTTACTTCATATATGGTTGCTACCAATTTGAATGTAATTGCATTTCCATAGCAAAACCCACTTGTCATTACATGTAAAATATTATCTTGGCAATGCTGCATTTAAGCAATCTTTTCAAATGTTTACCAGTTTGGTTATTATTATGGAAAAACACAAGCTACTATATATAAACTTTTTGACAGAGGCTGTCCTTCAAAAATAATGATCCATTTAAAGCTCATGAATAAAAAAATGATGCAAATCTATTTTACATAAAATGCAGATTGGTTTACATTACATTTCCAAGAAAGAAATATGGTTATTTAACATAGTGATTGGACAATACTTAGCTAATGAACCATGATGTATTTGGTACTCATAATATTTTGCATTTGTATTTGGTCAATTGAAGTTAAAAGATTACATTCCTATGTTTTACCAATGGATCCTGAATAAATTTTATGTCAGGTATCTTATCATGAAGTGTGTGTGTGTGTGTATTTCAATCACATTATTGAAAAGTGAGCATTGATAGCACTGGAAATTTAAAATAACAGATTAGTGTACATAGTTGTATATGTTTCATATTTATTTATTAAGAAGATACAATCATGATTTCCTTCAGTGGGTACATAATTATCTATTAATATTCATGGTCTTTTCCATAAGTGGGAAAGTTTTGTTACAATTACTAAATTGGTCTCCAATTAATCCAGAATACATGCTCTCTGAGGTGATTTTGTGAGCAGTACAGACATAACCAGTCACACTGGTCCTCTTCCTCTATGGGGAGTAAGTAAAAATTCCAGCGTGAAGAAGGATTTCTCCTATCTCTATCAGATCTCAGATTAAACCAAGAAATAATATGTTTGTGAATATTAAGGTACTTACCCAAAAGGAAGATAACCCTAGATTTAAGACAAACATGCCCTCAAATTTTTTTTACTAAAGTAGACCAAATCCTTTGAAATGCCCAGATTCCCCACTTTGCTTAACTAGAGTTGTCAATTACCCAAGGGACCGTCTCATCCCCATTACATTGACCCATCCCACCCGGTCAGGCAGAGAGGGCATGTTACAGACCCCATCCATAAAAGACTGTCGATTGGCAGGGCCAGGAAGAGAGCCTTCTCTGCTGTGGCCCCCGCCCTATGGAACATTCTTCCCCAGAGGTGAGGCAGGCCCCTACTCTCCCGGCCTTCCGGAAAGGGGTGAAGACCTGGCTCTGCCATCTCGCTTGAGGGGGGGGTAATCCATCCTGGGGGTGGTTAGCACCTTGAAGAGGCTCCCATGAATTAAATGAAGTTAATTTAAGGACTTTTGAATATTTCTTTCTTGGATTTTATGTTTATGCTTTTATTTAAAAATATTGCTTTTATTGTATTTTAATCTTTATTTATTTCAGTTTTATTGTAAACCGCGCAGAGTCGCTCTTTGAGTGAGATGGGCAGTGACAAAATTTGAAATATAAATAAACAAATTCCAGACAAATCCAGTCCAGGAAATTTCCTTCTCTCCAATATACAGTATGTGTGCTTATGTCATGCTTGTATATACTGTATATTTGCCAGAAGCTGCACTCCAAAACCAGGCTGAGCTATATATACGTTGTCCAATCCAAGTATGAGTTGGGAAAGAAGGGTTGTTAGGGTTCTACCACCAATGGAATGCCATTTACAGAGACCCCATAGTTGAGCCTTTTCCATGAGGGCATTCCTTCTGTGCAACAGCTTGGACAGTAATATTCAGATCTAGATTGCTTCCTCCTTGTTGGGCTTCTGAAGGGCCTTAAAGATGGGGCTCATTGGGAAAGCATTTGGAGACCTTGAGGAATGCTCTACCCCATTGGGTGGCATCATTAAGGGACATTGCTATTTTGACTACAGGCGGTCCTCATTTAGTGACCATATATGGGACTGGCAACGCGGTCATTAAGTGAAGCACTTGCTAAGTGAAACCGCAACTGTGCTTATGATCTTACTTCAGCTTTTCTTTGCTTTACAGACCTGCGAAGGTCATAAATGCAAGGATTGGTTGTAAAGTTACTTTTTCATCACCATCGTAACTGTGAACGGTTGCTAAATGAGGCAGTCACTAAACAAGGACTACCTGTAGTACATTCTAATAACATTCTATTTTAATGGTTTTTGTTGCTTGATATCTATTTGTATATATTGTGATGGTAGAGAACATGTTTCTCAGGGTTGGTGTGTTGAGTTGTAGAGGTTCTCTGAGCTTGGTTTTCCATTTGCAGATGTTTCATTACTAGGCTGACCATATGTCCCGTTTTGAATGGGACAATCCCGTTTTTTTACCTTTTCCAGACTGTACCATCTTTTTCTTTAAAAACTCAATTTCGTCCTGTTTTTGAAGGGATGGAATGCGTGCGCGCGCACGTTCCAGTGTGCCAGCACACGCATGTGCGCACGTTAAGGTTCCGTTTCCATCTCAGGGAAATATGGTCAGCCCATTCATTACCCACCTAGGTAACTTTGTCAGTGCTATGAATTATAGATAGATAGATGATAGATAGATAGATAGATAGATAGATAGATAGATAATAGATAGATAGATAGATAGATAGATAGATAGATAGATAGATAGACAGACAGACAGACAGACAGACAGACAGACAGACAGACAGACAGATGATAGATAGATAGGAGATAGATAGATGATAGATAGATAGATAGATAGATAGATAGATAGATAGATAGATAGATGATAGATAGATAGATAGATGATTGATAGATAGATAGATAGATAGATAGATAGATAGATAGATAGATTGATAGATAGATGATAGATAGATATGATAATCCATTATAAAATTAAGTCCCCATCTGCATAAAGCAACCTCTCAGTCTCCCACACAAAGCACTCTTATGCACTGAAATGCACAAGTACATAAACAAACACAGAAACATTTCCTCTCCTTCTAGCAAAAACGAACAAACAAAGAAGGCCAAGATAAAGACAAAGAAAGAAGGAAGGGAAGAAAAAGAGGGGAGCATCTTTTTATCTTTCTTCTCTTTTTATATTTGCTAACTGTTTTTATGCCCCAAACCATTGCCTTTAAAATGGGGAGCCTATCTTAGTTTATCTGATGATATGATATAAAATGGTATAGGGTAGGTATGTGCAAATCAGCCAAGTTCCAAGTCAACTTCAAAATCTGAAAGCAAAAAATCTCAAATGGATTCAGCCTCCAGCCACATCTTTTTTTAAAAAAAAATGTTTGTCAAGATGTGACTAGAGTAGAAGGGAGGTAGATGCTTTTGAGGACATTAACCCTGCCAAGGTTCAGCCAGATATACCTTCAAGACCCTCGCTACAATAAATTTTTGAAATATTCTGTAAGGGTTAGCTTAGCTTAACCACCGCCATTCTGCTTTTGGAAACTGCTTGCTGCTAGAAATTAGGTAAAAAGACAAGAAGATTAGATACTGCTAGCAATGCAATGTTTAACTTACCAGGAGACATGCAGACTGCCCCTGGAGGTCTTTAGGATGCTTACTGCTAGCAATGCAGATTCAGGAACCGTGCCCTGTTACTAGGAGGAGGGTTCACGATGCTTTCTTACTGAGCTTTGCAAACCCTATATAAGTACTGAACTTGCAATGTGTGTGTGTGGATCTTCCCAGACATATCACTGTCATGATGTCTGCTTTGGTGCCACCCAGCTTTACTTGGCCAAATAAATGCTGTTACTTTAAATCTCAAGGACTGTTATTGGTAACTTCAGGAACTTGGGTAAAACAGTGTAAGCAGGGGCCTTACAATTCCTCCATGCTAGTCTTAAGACAGCAATAGCAGAGATAAGGAAAGGAAAGGACAAGAGCCTTCAAACTGTCAGACAAAGAGCCTATAGATAAGTTTTGCTGAATCAATGGAGAAAATTCTCTTCTACTGGTACAACGGAGAAAGTGTCCTACTCTAACTTAAAATTAAAAACTTTCCCAAACTGTTTAAAAAGTAAGTTCTTACTAACAATCAGATAGTCAAACATCCTTTGACAACATGCTTTTCTGGATTGGGAGGGTTGATATCATGGATCCTGTGCAAAATTTGCTTTGTCTGGGAATGATTCATTATGTGTTGCTTGCGCAACATATTTTAAAAACCAAAACCTGAGAAGTGTACTGTACGTTACATACATTACATACAGTACACTGATTCTGCTAGAAGATACAACAATCATGCATATGCATATTCTCAAATTCATTTCCACAATGAAAAAGACTTACTCAGCAAAAGATAATACAGAGAATATTTTATTTATTTGCTTTATTTTGTAAAGGAATGGGGATTATGAAAGGGGGGCTGAAAGAGCTGGACTACTAACCAATTGGACACAAAGGGACCATTCTCTTGATCAGACAAATAGATTAAGCATTAGAAAAGGATGAGGATAAAAGCGCATGGAGTTGAAATGGTCTTGTTGATCACGCAAGAAAGAATCAGATTTTTAAAAAGACCACAGAATTAGTGTACAGGCTCACAAAGTACATATAAATTACTCCCCAGCATTTTGTTTCTTGATTCCTCTCACCCCTTTACTTTGTTGCATTCCTTTCTAGAGGCATCTTAATCCTTTCAAGGTCTTTTGCATAAGCCATCTAAATCTGAATGAGCTCATGTTCTTCTGAATACTTCCTTCCTGCCCCACCCCTGACCACCATTGTTCCAAATAAGTTATTGTTAAGAGCTCAAGACCTTCCTTTCAAGGACACAGATGAATTCTTTTACGTATGTACTTACTTTTGATTCCATGCAAAGTTCCAGGTGACTGTGCCTTTTAGTACTGACTGGATCATAAAGAAGCAGTGTCTGAAGGTGGAGAACTATCAGTAATAGCTGAATGGTACTGAGTACACTGAAACATATTTTGGAAGGATGAAGTCTACATTAGATGTAGGGGAAGAATATGGCAAGCCATAATTTGTGTTCCTCAAAGCAACTAACAAACAAGGAGACCATAAAAAAGTCACACCAACTCAGTCTAAGGTCCACCTGCCCAGCCATCAGAGCAGGGATACCTTGCCTTGTCTGTACAGAGGGCCACACATAGCCTGGGAATCATGGGCTGGGGCTCCACTCCAACAAGCGAGTGGGGCCAGGATGGAAATATATAAAGTTTATATTTAAATAATGTTAAATGCAATTAATTACTTTCAATTGTTACAATAATTAAAAAATTATTTAACACTTTCTTTCTTTTCTTGTTTTTCTGTCTCAGTACAAATTTTAACTACCAGAACTTTTTGAAGGCCATATCCAAGGCTTTGGGAGGCCACATATGACCCTGATGCCTGAGGTTCTGCACTCCTGAATTAGATGGTGAGGCAACTGCCTTAGGCAGCAGATATAAAGACAAAGGGAATAGGACAAAACGTTGGAAGGTGGAGCCTGCCGTCTGTCCTCTGCCTTGACAGCCAGATAGCCCAGTTTGGTGGAGAATAAGCTACTGTCCCCGGTAGTGTTGGAAATTCAGATGCGAGTTTAGGTGGCTTACTGACATGGAATGTGGGGAGGAAAGCAACATCTTGTTCTTTGTCTCAGCCTGGCAGAAAAGGGCCTTAGTTTGAACTCTATTGCCCATCAGTTCCCTTGAGTGATTCTGTCTTCTAATGGAAGTTTTCTATATTTGTTTTTTGTCAGGATTGTTTTGAAGAGGAGGAGGAGGAGGTGATGCCTTTCCGAGGCCAGGACCCAGAGGAGACCCAAGTATCTCAGGCAGCTGTCAGGGAAGAACTGGAGCTGAGCAAAAACAACTGGAGCAGCTGTCCAACTCCATGCTTCTGTTGGTAAGTTTGCTGAAGTGAAAGAAATTGTAAAGTTAGGAATATAACTTTTATAAGAAAGTATTCTTGAGATTGGTGTTTGCATGAAAGAAAAGAAAGATTTAACTCATTGTTTAAAAAACATAGTCGCTTTTATGCATCTATCAGTATGTATTTTGTTTCATTGGGAAGAGGGGTGTTCTTTTTTGTCCATTTTTTCTTTTCTTTGACAGAAGGGCAGGAGAGGAAGACCTCTGTATCTGTCTATATTTGGGAGAGAGACAGAGTCGTCTTTCTTTTTTCTCCCTTTCTCTCCTCCTTCTTCTATTATAGCCATAATTATAAAAAATATTCCTTGAGTGACCTTGGGACAGTCATTTTTTTCTAGATCTAATTTACTTCATATGGTTATTGTTGGAAGAGGGAAGGGAAATATTATAAATGCCACCGTGAACTTGCAGCAGAAAGGTGAGATTATCATCAGAATGTGACTCAGCACACCAGTAAGCAGCAAAGGTATGCGGAGAAGGGAAGTGCACAAAAGTTTAAAGCTATCTTGTTTCAGAAAGCCTTGTTCATGTACTTCAATCTAGTCCTTAAGGGGCTTGGAGCCATCACTCATAACATAACTCAGATATATCAAGCTAACTATCATTACATTCTTGAAACCAACAGAATATTTTTTTTCAGTATCCCAGGACCAATTGGGAGCATACATTCAGTGGCTGCTGAAAAGTGAGACATAGTGAAGCAAAGAATATTTCAGAGGGAACAAAGGCCGTAAAAAATGCATGTTTACTCTATTTCTGTGGTTTTTCCTTTTCCAGTTGAGAACCAGATATGTATATAGACCACATGGTTAGGTGTAATGGCAAGTTTACAAACCATATCAAACAATGACTGAAAGGAATTGTTTAGCAGCTGATTTTATTCATGCACTTTTTGGAAACACACTGTTCAGTTCCGTGAAGATTTGTCTGTTTAAAATTCAGTTTGAATCTATTGTAGTGATGTTAACCACTGTGACAGATTATGCATGCAAAATATGTACATTTTAACAGGATGGAAAACAGACTTCAAATTGAATTTACTGAAGGAACACTGCAGTTTTCTTAGATTGCTCTTTTGCCAAAAAGATACAAAACCGAATAGTATGCAATACCATTTATTTTTATTTAAAAAGAGTTACTCGATTTTCATTA
The DNA here is from genome assembly GCA_023362775.1 of Charina bottae. Taxonomy (NCBI): domain Eukaryota; kingdom Metazoa; phylum Chordata; class Lepidosauria; order Squamata; family Charinaidae; genus Charina; species Charina bottae. The sequence goes on along the minus strand of JALMGJ010000001.1, from coordinate 230,877,403 downwards.
TCATTTCTTGGTTTTGTACAGGCAACTGTTACATAGTCATGGATCATATAAGTATTAGAGCCAGCTAAAATGTGGTATCAGAAATATTATTATGGATAAAACTGAAATAAAATAACCATGGAGTTAAATTCTGTATTGATTCACAGTGTTGAGACTACTAAGAAGTAAAACTGAAAAAAAAATATTTCAGAAAAGCTCAAGATTTGCCCATTCCAACTCTTCACATTCAGGTTTTGACTTTGCAACTGGACTGCATGGCTCAATATGTGAGTGTCTGGGTCAATTTCTTTAGCATTTTACCATAAAATGTTTCAGTGGATTGTTCATGATTGAATAATGCAGAGTCTTTAAACTCATTCCTGCATCCCATTTCCACTTGCCTGTCAAAAACAGTCTATGGGTGCAATTTGCAGAATCACATGAATACACACTGTTCATCTGTGTTACTTTTTCTAGTTTTCTTTGATGCAATGGAAATGTTAAACTCTTTAGTGCCACGCATGTTGCATGAACAACATACCTGAAGTTTTACCTTGAAAGGTAACTTGCTACAATAACCAATCCTGAAGTTTTTTGGAAAAAGTAAGGTAATTTTTCCTCCTTTTCTCCATTTCAGAAAAGGAATAGGAGACATTCCTCAGACTCCTTCTATCAGAGGACTATGGGTTTGAGTATTTTATTTTAAAGCCATTTACTGAGTGCCATAATGAAGTGAGGAGCCGAGATTATACCTTTAAGCAGCAGCCTCCATAATCCTGAGAGATCACACCTGTAGCCATTGCTCTTTTAGAAACCACCCAACTGTCACAGCATTATCCTTGCTCTTAACTGGGATTTGATTACAAAATCCATTTAAAATTGGGGGGGGGGGTGAATCTCCATTCTTCCTATTGTTCTAGACGGTCCCTTAATCTATGCAATAGATTTTCAGATAGAACAAGGGAACTCTACTCAGTTCAATGGAAGGGAGGAATAAATGAAACCTATCACCCTCTTCCAGAGGGAATTCCACTTATTGGATGCTTCTAGCACAAAGGACAATTTCAGGATTCCAGACAAAACAAGCAACTGTCCAGTACAGACCAACAAGTAGTCATAGTGAAGGAGGACATTTTAAAATCTGCTAAATGCTTTGTGCTTTTGTAAATGAAAGGCACATACGCAGGGGGACTGAGAAAGAAGGGGTGACTATCTGTGGTAAAAAACTGATAAGAAACATTCCAAAGGGTTGTAAAAAGTTTGTAAGGGTGCAGGCGTAGTAGGATGTAAAGGTGTATGTAAAGGTCACCAAACTCTTTGTCTGGCAAACATTCCTATTTGGCAAGTGTGCCCGCTCAGCTGACTGCAATAAACTCTTCTTGGAAATTGTTCCTGACTTGGCATCCATTCCTCAGAGAAATCTGGACCAAAATTTCCATCCAAAACTAGTTTAAGTGTCTAGAGTTTAACTCTAGAGTTAAACGATTGTGATGATGTATCTTGAAAGTCTCCAGCTCGTTTCCACTTTACCCATTTTAACGTTAATGCACCATTTCTGATCCCTAAAAGACATGTAACTTTTGTCATCATTATCATTTTCCATATCTTCCAGGACTTTAGGCAGGATATTTGGGCCTGTGGAAAGGGCCATAATTAATTCTGCCTCATCTTGCACATGGCTTTTCAAACAGTTAAGGGGCATCTCCGTGGAATGCTGATCAAGTGGGAGACATTCATCCAGGGCATTTACAGGATTCACCCCAAACCACAGTCATAGGCCATGCTACTTGTTCCCTCCATCTCTTTCTCTATCTTTAGGGCTGACCCTAGTGTTGTGCGAAAGAACATATGAAGCACCTACCTTGGGCAACTGATGCTGCTTGCCAGTCATGATAGCTCTCCAGTTGATATGTCTCACCTCCAGGCCATTCGCTTGCCTTAGAAAGCACCCACTGTCCTGTACCCCCTAAGCTAGTCTGCTGCCCCAGCTTATTGCTAGGAAGATACCTGTCCCCTTTTCTTTTTTACAGGGAATGGAGAGGGAAGCCATTTTGGTTCTGGCCTTGCCTTGGGCTGGCCCACTCTCTCCCTCTGTTTGAAAAGAGTCTACATGGCATAAGGACTTGAAGAGTAAAAGCGCTTAAAAATGCAGCCCAAAGGAAATTTTCAAGTGCCTTTAGCTGAAGCTTAGAATACACACTTAGCATCTATTTACAAATACAAGAAAGAAAAGGCTGAAATCCTTTTATTTCTTTTCTCTGCTGAATACAAACTGGAGCTTAATTCCGAGTTTAAAAAAATACATAGCATTGCACTGAAAAGCTCCAGCAATTTCATCCTGAATCATTTTTCTTCTGTGACAAATGCTGGGTCTCACAAAGGCTTACTGCTCATTTGAGGGGGGGGGGGGGAGCCGTCATCTTTTTTTGTACTTTCTGTACTTCTCCCTAAAACGATACTTCAAAAGTAGAGGGAGTAGAAAGTTCACTATTTAATCCCTGTATAACTCCTTTTATAAAAGGATAAGAATAATCTTGCACTATATAAGACGCCAGGCTTGTTGATCGGAAGATCGCAAGTTCAGAGGTTCGAATCCCTAGCCCCGCATGACGGAGTGAGCTCCCGCACTAGCCCCAGCTCTTGCCAACCTAGCAATTCGAAAGCATGCAAATGCAAGTAGATTAATAGGTACCACTTTGGTGGGTAGGTAACAGCGTTCCGCGCGCATCATGCGGCCACATGACCGTGGAAGAGTCTTCGGACAACGCTGGCTCTTCGGCTAACAAACGGAGATGAGCACCAGCCCCTAGAGTCGGACACGACTGCACAAATGTGCGGGGGGAACCTTTACCTTTTTATTCTTCCAGTAATCACACAGATTATTCAAGATAATTACAATCAATGAGTCTGTTAATCTCTACTTAATCACAAATTACAGCACCTCAGTAAAATACTATGTGACGCATCTTTAAACCTGCATCTTAGAACATACATGACCACATAATCTGATCAACATTTTCATAGAAACCACACTGCAAGTCATGCTTAAGTATGTTAATTTACCAAGAAAAGAGCTATGGAAAAGATAAATGGCAACCTTGTAATTTTCCATATGATATTAAATTCTATTATTTACCAAAGAAGATCTTCATCAGAAAATGACGAGGGAAGAAAGCATAGAAAACACCGCTTGCTTTGCTAAACAACAGCTGTACTTAAGCACAAAGGGTAAGATTTAGAAGTTATTTTTTGAGTGCATTTTGGAAACAATTCAGAGCTCTTGGGATTTATAAATTCCTTTCAGGGTTTACAATGCTGTTTTCTCAAGTAAACATCTCTAGAAGTGGAATCTTTTTCTTCCCCCTCCTCAAATCCTCTCCACACGTTTGAATCAAAAGAGAATTATAAGTCTTCACAAAGTTTTATGGAGGTAGGAAAGTCCGTCATTCTGTGGATTAGAGATCAGTTCTGATCTTATTTTCCAATGAAAACAGATGCGTTCCTCATGTACTGCGAGAGTCAGCCCCTCAACTATTGCTAGTGCGACATTAATATTAAACACTAGTAGCCATATTTTTATTGATTTTTTTTTCTTGGATATGTAATGGGATACTGACAGCAGCAGCATCTTGATTTTGATCCTTGGGAAAGCTGCTGTTTAGCTGGATCTGAAAACCTGAGAAAACGAAGGAGAGATTGAAAGTAATAGTGGAAAATGAATGAAGAGAAACAACAACTCAAACTTGGAGAAAATTAGGTAGTGCAAAATTGTATTTTAAAGTTATTTGTAGGCTCTGGTCTAACTTACTTTTGACATGAATATAACTGCATCATTAAACTATAGTCACAAAGATAAGTGAGACATGTCAAGTAAATGCAGAAAAGCAGGAGTTTTCAAACTATGGGATAGGATCTCCTGGGGGTAGTAAGCAAAACTTTTTTAAAACTTAGTCCTATACAGGCAAAGTGGGAGTACTGTTAAAACTTGCTTCCAGGTTTCTTAGGCAAGCTTGCAGGAGGTTTATGCAAAGGGAGGAACAAAATTTAGAATGACTTTTGAGAGATGTTTAAACCTGTGGGGCTAGCTATCACTCAGAATCATCCACCAATCACAGCAGGGCTTATATAATTAAGGTTTCTATCCTATGAATGTGATTAGGATGTGAGTCTGTTCTACACGGTATTTTTCTAATGTAGAGCCCAATCTCTCTTGTTCAAATTGCCTTTCCAATCTGTATGCCTGGAATGAAAAAAAAAAAGATGGATGTGAAATCAAGTCATACAATCTCACCTACAGCATATACACATTTGTTATAATGAAGAATTTCAGTCAAATATATATGCAAAAAAATCAAAGTAGCAAGCATACCCACAATTCATTTGTCCCTTCCTCTCTTTAATGACTAGTTAAAATTACCCGTTCAGGTCTCTAATTCCAATTCCTGCCCAACTCATTGGCTGTTTGTACTGAATGGTAGAAAAATTCAGCGTATCAGAACATCACAAATATTAGAGAGCCAAAGGAAGAGCTGGAGGTACACCATCATTATTTTCAGCAGCAGGCATGCATTTGACATTTCATTTAGTTTGGCCTTTCAGTCCACTTACTACAAATGCTCACGTATCATGCCATTCCGCTTACTTCGTTGCTGTTGTTTTTAATTGTTTCCTCTCTCTGCGTTGTGTGGGTGTATTGCAAACTGCCAGGAGTCTGCCCCAGCTGGATGGTATAAAAGTACTGCAAAATAAACAAATAAACAAACATATCTAATTTTCACATATTCACGGCCAGGAAAGACTAGACAGGAATTAGAGGGGAGGGGGGACACATGAAAAAAATGTCCCTAAATGGCAAGATCCCTGCCTGTTGATTCTGTTGCAAGGCCCAGCGAAACGAACAACCAAGTCATTTCTCAAAGATGGCAGTGCTCTGGCTTTTCAAGGTTAAACTGACAATTGTCTTACATGTTTTATGTTTTTCATCCCACTTCCCTTTGTGCACACAGGAGGCTGTTTCATTCCTCTAGTTATCTGCTAAAAAACAGCTGGCTTCACATGAAAAATGATGACACCATTTTACATTACTGCGATTTAAAAAAGAAAAAAGCCCACTCCCCTAGGATTTTACCCCATCTTTTCTTAGTCACTGTTCTTTACGTAGCAGCAGATCGCTCACTTCAGTGACCTGAGAGACAGTCAGTAAAATCAGTCCTATTGGAGGCACAGTATTTGAAGAGATGTATGATAATTTATTAAATCTGCCATTCCAAGGAGACCCTGAGTTGCCAATGCTTACCTGGATGATCCTCTCCAAAAACTGTAGCTAGAAAATGGCACTGTCGGGTTAGGGAACCTGAACTGTCAAGTATTGCTTTGCAGTGCTGTGATGGGAAGCAACAAGGATTGTATTGTTCAAATCTACCTTCTCATTTACTGTGTCTGGTAATCTATTACCTACTCTGCCTTCACTCTGTTTTAGGGGGGGGGGGGAGTTTACTAGGTTTCCATGTAGTTCACGCTTAATAATATAACAATTACTTATATTATTATTACATGTATATCCTGCCTTTAGTAGTGTGACTCAAGGCTCCCACCTCCTATTTTCCCCACAACAACCCTGTAGGTGGGTTGGGCCAAGAGAGAGTGACTGGCTCAAAGTTATCTGGCTAGCTTTCATGCCCAAGGGAGGACTAGGACTCACACTCTCCCCATGTCTAATCCAGCAACGTAACTACTACACCAGCCTGGCTGTCATCACCAACATGTATGATGTTATATATTAAACTAATTGTCAACATGAAGACTTACCATATATAGATACCTCCACTGTTTCTCCCCTCCTCTTGTTCCTCCCCCAACACAAGAAATTGTTTCAGAGGATTATCTCCCAGCACTTTTGGAAGTACAAATTCATCTTTTTAAAACATGCCAACTATTTATCAGTTTGTTTTATATGCCCCCTGTTCTCTAGGAACTCAAGGCAGCCTACACAGGGTATTGTGACTGGCCCAAAGTCACTGGACGGGTTTTGATGACTAACTGAAGATGGTCTTGAACCTGTATCTCCCCAGCCCTAGTCCTAGGTTTCTTAGAGCAGGCCAGCTGCTAAGGAAATCTGAACTAGAATCACAAAGGATAGCAGAGCTATGCTTCACAACAAGATCACATTCCTTGGCAGTGCCAGGAAGAATCAGCAGCAGTAATCTATCAATAAACAACATCATTGTTTTATGTTCCTGCTTAGAATTTCCTTGTTTGACGAGTCTCAAAGTTGTCCCTCTGCCTTTATTCTTTGACATGACTTGAAAGCAGACCTTGGCTGATAAAACTGCCAGAGTGTTTAAGCAGCAAATGACAAACGCACACACATTTTTAAAAATGATCATTCGGTATGCATTCATTTTCCTTGTGCTATTTTGGGAATGCATACTACGTGCACTCTCAACCACAAACATTTCGTGATTTCTCAATTGTATGGCAAGTGTTCAGATTTCTAAACAGTTCTGGGAAAAGCTGAAAGGTCTGAATTTAAAGCAAGGTCTGCTTTTCCATCCATCCATTCATCCAAATACCTATCCACACATACAAATCTAAGTAATCCTGGCAAGTTCTCAGTCATGCTGGGAAAAACAGCTCATGTGACTGAATTGCTAAATCATCTCTTTGGTGAGGCTTTATCTGCACATTCTAGTAGCAGGAACAATCTACAAAATTGATGCGGGTGGGGAGAGGCAGATTAGAATTTTTAGAGTCTGTCCTCCTAATCCAGATGCATTTTGGATTAGCCCAAATGTTTTGAAGTTATACAGGGAGAATGGGAAGGCCCAGTAGTTTTGCCAGTTCAGGATGCATCTGTTTGCAAAACAATTTAGTTTCAGACATTTAGTGATACAGTATCCTCCAAATTAAGCCAACATAAACTAGCACATATCTTCAATAGCTGAATTGCTGAAATTACCTTTTAAGTGAGAAACTATATAACATCTTAAAATTATAGACTAGAGTCTACAGTTTCTTGGGCATCCAGGTATATGTAGAGGCTTTGAATTTGCCACAAATTTACTATTAAGTTGAAGTGCACCATATTCTTTCATGGATACTTGCTGTACAGAGGACTACTCTGAGTTAGAATTGCTCCAAATTATGGTAGGCCAGAAATATTTGGGAGAAAAAGAGCATGCCTGTGTACATGTATGGCATGGAGCTCTTGACTAAGATAGACATATCCAGTTGGAAAGCAACTGAATATCTGCACTAAAATGCTTTGGAACAAGGCTGAGGGTGAAGGCAAAACAGTACTGCTTCTGTTTCCTTCATTAGCCAGGCAGTCCCCATCACTCCAACTCAGCGTGGTGATAGTCCTGCTGGTCAGAAGAGACATTCATTCATTCATTCATTCATTCATTCATTCATTCATTCATCTATCCAACTTCTATCACCGCCCATCTCCCCCCACAAAGGGGACTCATTTACTTGTGGGGTCTCTGTGTTCTCTGATAGTGTTAATTTATGCTCCAAGGGCAGTGCACACCATCTTGAAAGATCATCCAAAGGAACATGAACTGGTATATTCATACAAAGACACTGAGATTATACCAATGCCTGAGCTCCATAATGTGGAGCAAGCTATACTGGGATTAGGGACATTGATATGGGTCCTAAAAGAATGGGGAAAAAATATTTCTCAAGCAGTGCAATGATTGACAGTTAAAGGCATAGTACAAATGCAGAAACATACAAAATTTTTCTCATCAATCCTTCCATTTTGACAGGAAAGGTGCTTTCTTTAGTTAACTAAAATAGAGTACAATGAAAATAAGTGTCTTTAAATGAAAGAATAATAACCAAACCAAGACTAGAAGAACCCTTTTTCCAAGACTGTTTGAAAATGCATTAAGAACCTGCTCATGTTATTATTCTAAGACCTTATTAGGCTTTACTGGAGTATCCTAACATTTATTTAGGCAGCCCTTCATTATGCATGCTTCTTTCATACATGTCTTCCTTCCTTCCTGAATACATGCAAAGGCCATTTTCTCAAGTGGTAAATCCTATATGTAAGGTTTGCACATGGTAAGCCTTAAACCTTGGCTCCTTCTGCTGAGAGCAGAGTTACCAAGCCAGCCATCCTCAATTTATTTACAGTTGAGAAGATCATCCAAACACAGGACATGTACTAGCACTAGCTGGCTTTCACCACAGAATGTAGCCATAAGCAAGCCATTTTGTCTTTTTTCTGCATTAGTAAATTCTCATTTCTCAATATTCTTTTTCTCCAAGGAACCATTTAAGATAATCCATATAAATTCCTTGATCTAATATTCTGTTGCCATGAGAAAAGAGATGAGGATACACTCGGTTGAATTGCTATAATTACAAAGCTATCATTTATATCTTGTTAACATGTTCTTGTAGAAGAAAATATTAAAATATTCAATGAAGTTACTTCATATTACACAAAATATGTATGTATGTATGTATGTGTGTGTGTGTGTGTGTGTATGTATGTATGTGTGTGTGTGTGTGTGTATGTATGTATGTATGTGTGTGTGTGTGTGTGTGTGTGTGTGTATGTATGTATATATATATATATATATATATATATATATATATATATATAGTGCAAAATACTCTTTAAAATGCTTTCACAATGTTTTTTTAGTGTATGCATAGGTAGCAACTCTTAGTATCAAGTTAAAAGACATATTTTTCCAGTTTTGAGAAATGGGTCAGTATTTTTAAGGGTTTCCTATTCAGGATAAACTCAAGCTGGGAACAAATGGTCTTTTGAAATTCTCCACCAAATTTGTGCCCCAAAAATGGATGATTTCTCCAAATTTCTGCAAGAGGAAGAGAAAGGTATTTATGTATTGATTTGTAAAATTGATCTAACTGCCTCAAACCAGCCTGTCTCTCCCCCCCCCCCCAGAACAGCTACATTCTCGCCAGCTTCCAGAAGACCATGAAGGTGAGGGCCATGTGCTCTTCAGCGAGCAAGCTGTTCCAGAGGAGCAGGGCTGCTACAGAGAATACTCACCATTGGCCCCCCTCATGATGTAGTTCCTCTGACAGATGGGGAACACTCATCAGGCCCTCCCTAGCTGAACAGGTGCGATAGACAGAAACCATTGGGGGAATGCGGTCTCTAAGATAGCCAAGCTTGAGTCATGTAGGGCTTTGCAGGTAGTGACCAACACCTTGGATTGCAGTTGGGATCCTACTGGTACCCAGTGCAGCTCATGCAGCAATGGTGTAACTTGATAGTACTGAGACCGACTACACATGCCTCTACGTTCTCTCCGAAGCAGTTACAGTAGCTCAAGAGGAATTCCCTCCTGATGGCTTCTCTTACGACTGACCTAAGAAAGGGAAGCCAGAGAAGCTGCAGGCCCTGTTGAAACATGATTGTAACAAGACAGGATATTAACAAACTCCTTGTGAACTTGTTATTCAGCAAGTGCAAAAGCACTGCACTCGAGCCACAAAACTTTCTTTGATAAGATCTTCTGCTTTGAAAGGAGGTCTAAACCCTAACTGAATGAGAACTGGTAGGGGGGAAAAGGGGGAAATTTCTCTGCCCAGCACTAATTTTACCAACTATCCACTGACAAGGTATTTTCCCTGAAATGTAAGCACAGATTGACTTTGGGTATTTCCTTTTTTTCAAAAAAAACTGATAAAAGTTCTTTCTGAACATAAAAGAATAGGTGGAAAGAGCAAAGGTCAGAACAAATTCTTACATAACAGATATTTAATCTGGGAGGAGCGGCACAGAAAACAGTAAGGAAAGGTCTGTTTCCCTGGGTTTATAGGCCAAAATAATTACTTTGGCAAAGTGGATGGAATAACATAACTATTCATAATGTAGGATAAACTTAGCAGTTTTGTGGATACTTGCTTTTAATGAGTTCATAAAGGTAAGTGGAAAGGGGTGTTATTATCTTCTAATAAGACTCATAATTTATTTTAAGATGTTGAGCTGAATCCAGCTAGTTGTATTAGCTAGGCCTCTTTTCCTTGAGGCTCAAGGATTTGATCCTCTGGAGGAAGAGCTGAACTACATCAGATGATTACAACAAGGGTATGATTGTCTAATCTCATGCAATGGCACAGCCCCTCCCCTCCTTTTTAAAGAAAAATCATTGAATTCTCAAGAGATTGCCAAATCTCACAAGGCTTTAGTAATTTCACCCTTCATGATTTTCACATAAGAATCCGAAGATGTTGTATGATTTCAAAAGATCTCATTTAAAAACATTGAAATCTTGCAAGTTTGGGTGATCCTTGCAAAATTATGGCCGTTGTTGCTGCTGCTGCTGCTGCTGCTACAACATCTGGCTCTCTTCTACCCACCTTGTCATATTTTAGATTAGCCTGATAGCCAAATGCCATTCACTAGGCCAAAAGGAGCTAATTTGCCACATACAGTATTATACCTTGTCAGGGACTGAACAGCCCTTCTATTTGGATAGGCCTAGACAAGCTGCCAAAAATGATAGGTGACTTGTTTTGGATGTTATGCTAACCCCCCTAACAAATCCAGCTGTTTCAAAAAGCACTCCAGATATTTCTGAATCCTGATCCTGTTTGTACATGACTCAAAGGGCAGGGCAGGAGAGGAGAACAGTATCTTTTGCAGGATTTGTAAACTGGGTTAGGATTTATTGTCAGGCATTCTTAAATGAGAGAATGTATACATGTGACTGAAGCAGAATAAATATTATGAATATTATATCCCATTAATACAGCTTTTAACTAAGACGTGAATATGTCTGGTCTTTCTTTAAAATCAGGAATGGAAACTGAAGTTTTTAGCTTTGCCAGTAATATTGTAAAAATAGGGTTTCTGGTTTTTCTTTAAATTCAGATATGGAAAGTTCAGTTCCCAGGGCATCCATGGGGGTGTGTCAAAAAAATCAAGATGGCAGCTTAAGGTAAAAGAATCAACTTCTCAAGATCAGTTGGCAAGGTTGACCTTTCATTAAACGTTAGAACAAACAAAGTACTGTACATTTTTTTCTACTAAAGCAGCTGAGAAAGTCAAGTGCTGCAAATGGTAATCTGTACATAAGTATTAGCAGAACTTTACATTCCTGGTCAGGCCACTTCTTAAGTAGCTTAGGTTTTTCTTTGTCTGTAATAAATAGGCCAGCTGATACTTTAGCATGTCAAATATCTTAAAAGTGCTTAGTAAAGAGAGAGATGTTCCATGGTTCCAAATCCTTACCCAGAGCCTCGAAGTATGCATTAGGAATATATGGAGAAGGTGATGAACATCCTTTCCAATATACCTAGTGAGGAAACTGACACATATCAACTGTACATGGGGTATGCAAGCAGGGTTCCAGATCATGCAGGCTGGAAAGCCTGCTATTCCAAAATTCTAGACTGGATGGAGAAAGAGACAGATTTATTTGCATGCACTTATATGCATATAGACTCCCTGCCTGTGTTGAACTGTCTGTCTGTCTGTTGGAGGACTGCACTGGCTTGAGCTGTCAATTTATCCTTTTCCTTCTCTGCATCCTCCTCAACAGTTTTTTTTAAAAGCTTTTGACAGTTTAGTGGACCTCTAAACTTGTACCAATGACTCTCAGAATCCTCCATTTTTAGGACAGGTGCACATTCAACTTGCCCTTAAGCCGTGAAGCCATTCAATTATCTATATTCTGATGGCTAAGGTCAAAACCTAGTGAAGGTTGACATGGCTCAAAAGGGCCGTCACATTATCCCAGATGCTGTAACAAATATATGGTTCTAACTCCAGAGCAGAAAGTTCAGAGACAGTAGCAAAGTCAATGGATAACAGAAGGGGAAAAGCTAGGAGGAAAGCCAGGGTAGGGCACAAATAATCTATCCACTCATAGGAACTAGAGCAGAGCTTTCCAAACTGTGTGTCGCGACACAAAAGTGTGTCGCCACACACAGTCTGGTGTGTCGCCACACAACCCGGAAGCGCTGATCATCATCAGCGCTTCCGGGTTTTCCTGCAGCGACACACCAACGGCGGTGCGCAAAAACCAGAAAGCGGCAGCTGCGCTTCTGGGTTTTTGTGCGCTGCCGCAATGGCGGCACTTCTGGGTTTTCCCACGGCGACACACCAACGGCGGTTGGTGTGTCACCGTGGGAGAACTTTGGAAAGCCCTGAACTAGAGTTAGGAAGCTGGTTGGGCAGGGAAATGGTCAAAGGAAAGGAGGCAAAATAATGTATCTACTATTTCAACAAGACAAATGTTCTTACTTTGCTTTGCTACTCCTAGGAGAGAAAAACTATCTCAGGAACGTACTCCTAAGAATAGCATTTTGTAAATCCTACTTATATATTTTTTTTTCTCCACTTGTTTTCAGAATTTTTAAACCTCTCTCAAATAGGTCTGCCTTGGTTGCTTGCTCTAATTGCCAGATAGAAGCTATTTCAGCTTTTTTGTCCTATTCTTATTTCAAATCAGCTAGAATTTTTATCAACTGCACTTAAACATGGCCTGGAGAAACATCAAAGCATTCATACATAAATCTCAGGACACATCAGAGAGGACACAATGAAATGCCCTGCTGAAATTAAGAATATCAGGACCTGGATACAGTCTGTGTGTATATATACAGTATATCTCCAAAAAACATATGGACAGCTGAACAGGGCATTTGGAGATGTTGAGGAAAACCTAACAATGCCATCAAATGTTAGCTTTGGGAGAATGCATATGCCTTTCCTTTGGAATTAACCTTCCCTTCAGAGTTAAGCTTCCCTTTTTTGATATATTTCATTTTCTTTTCATCTGTAAACTGACCAAACTCACTATAGAGTCAGGCTGCTTCAAAAATGAAATCGTGAATGAATAATGAAAACAAAGAGAATACATGGGGCTACCAAGACTACTCTGCCCTTAAGGAAGAGCCAAAGCTAGAGGGCTTGTCTTATGGGATGGTCAATCTGCAATATATGTTCATTTTAGGGTTAAGGTAAGGATTTTTTTTTCTTTTTGTATCTTCAAGTCAGTAGTGACTCTTGGCAACTGCATGGATGAGTCCCTGCAGTTGTCAAGATTTTCTGAAGTGGTTTGCTCTTGCCTTCTTCCTAGGGCTAAGAGAGAGTGATTGGCCCAATGTCACCCAGCTGGCTTCATGACTAAGGTGGGACTAGAACTCATGGTCTCCTGGTTTCTAGCCTGGTGCCTTAACCGCTACACCAAACTAGCTCTCAGGACCAGGGTTACATTTAAATCATCATCATCATCATCATCATCATCATCAATCATCACCACAGCAAGAGTGAAAGTTGTAGATGGCATGGCCCATTCTTACTAATGTGCCAGGAATTCTGGGAATGATAAGAAAAGTCATTGCCATAGTAAGATCTCTAGGTCTTATTTGCTCTGCACCTAATTCATAATTTGGATCAATCAATTATATAAAATTGATCTATTTGAAGTTATGTACAAAACTGGCTTCAATAAATAATGATATTTTTAAAAACGTGTATTTGGTCTATCTATCTAAGCTCTTTTGATTAGGTTCTTATGTTCTGGGGATGGGGAGTTTTGGTTTTTTGGTGGGGTCTTCAGTATCATGGTGCTGATTCTTCTTTGAGGCAATTATTTTAAAATGTTGGGATCCAGTCAGTATATAAATTGCTATGATTTCTCTGGCATTCTGTATAAACTTGTACAGTCAAAAGAAACCAACAGAGAGAACATTCCCAATATTTTCAAATTCCTACATCAGCACTACTACTAGAATACTATCCTATTCAACTATAAATGGATCCCCACCTTGTTCAAAGAGCGTAAAGGTATGTCTCTTTATCTGTGAAATCAAAACCTGGGATGAAAAGTTATTCTGATATTCCTTGTTGGAACTCCTTGCTAAACAACATGTTTGATCATCATGCAAGGTTTCATTCCTTTCTGTGCTCATGCCCATCTGTTAAGATGGCACCGTGCCTGATTTCCAGATGGTTCCCCAATTTCAGGGGTCCAGAGGTGCTGGAAAAAGATGGGTTTATATAACATTGTTAATGCCACCTTTTTTCTCTCCATCCTTTCCACTCTGACAGCTTAAACAAATTGGCACTATTGCAACATGTACAATGTCTCTTCAAAAATCATAGGAATCAGAGATGGAAATAAGCTTAGAGAAGATCACTCAGCTTATTTACAGAGCTGGATTATCACTCCCATCTCCTCAAATATGAATATCACTGGGTAAAAAAGAAATATGGCCTGATTCCAGACATATGTGATTGCCAACAATCACACTAGGTTTTAGAGTATGCATGTGGAAACCCCAGAGACCATACGGGATGTCAAAAAGTATTATACTGAACTTCACCCCATCTATTGAATCTATATGACAGTGTATATCATTAGTGAGAAATGGGGGGAGGGGAATAATGCAAGAAGAGCCCCTAATGTGAGACAATTCTGGGATGTAATAGAGCCTACATAAACTGTTCTCTAAAAATATTCCTTTGACAAACACCTAGGGCTGACTGTGTCTATTCAACCAGAGAGGTTTACATTGCATTCGGTAAAATGTCATTGAAAAAATAATGAAGATCAACAACTTTGGTATGATATTACAGAATGTATCCTCCTATAGGTACCAGTCCAGATCTTTAAGTTCTGATTTTGCCTGCTGAATAAAATTAGGCTAGTGTCATAAAAAACAATGCCTCATCTACTGCAATGCCATTCCTATTGATGCCTTCCACAAAGCAGCTAATTTTGTATCCCCATTGCTTCTTCTAGCACCTTCTGGCACCAAGTAATGACATCTCCTTTTGCCCAGGCATTTTAGGGTTTAGATCTTAGATTTTTTAGATAATTTTAATACCCTGTGTTTTTTTTTAAAATAGATGCTAGATTTATCTATTTCCTGTACTTTTTTCCTGTTGGATTTTATTGTGCTTTTATTTATGTAGTCTGTAAGCATTCATTCTTGACCAATGCTGATCTCAGCTGAACAGTTCCAAAATTTCTATTCAGAGATTTATGAATTGATTATATATTTATTGTCCTTACAAAACTCAAAAAACTATTTGTACACCCAGGCAGGATGTAGTTGCCCAATATACTTCCCATATTATGTTCCCAATGTGATCCCTATCACTGTGCTGCTTTACTGCTGCTAGGCAGCCAAGTATTCCTCCCCCAGTCTTTCCATATGAACCAAATTACTTTGGATCAAATTATTAAATCAAATGGCATTATTTAAAAAAAAAAACCTCTACTAGTTGAATCATCTCCTGCAGTGTTATATATGTGCTTTAGGTCCTTGGGGCAAAGTCTAATGCAACATCAGTTTTCATTAAGACCCTCTTAGCTCCTTTCTTTTCAGTGTAGCAGGCCCAGATAGTCTTGACAGCAATGGGAATTGTCATTGTCTGGGATTTCCAAAGATATCCATTCTCTGGTTCAATGAGCTGCTCTAGGATTGTTAGTAGATGGAGAGGATTCAGAGCTTAAGAAGGATTGATGAATTAGAACATTGCAACTTTCTTCATGAAGAATCCCATCAGTAACCTTAGTGACCTCATTTCTTTCTTTCTATGACAATAAATAGCCTTAAGTTAAAGAGACAGAGAGAGACTCTTGTCTGTACCTACTTCCCTAAAGAAAAAAAGAGCATCTAATGCAACAAAAGGCTTAAAAATACTGTGTTAAGCCCAGACAATATGTCGTGTCAAGTTATGTGCAACCTTCCTTAATCTCTTCCTCCTTTTTTTTAATGAAAAATGACAAAGGGAATAGACAGGTCGGCTGAACTCTTGTACTTTGGGCCATTTCTCCACTCAACCCATCTTCTTTTTTTCTCTCCAGGTTTTGCTTTTATTTTCTCCATGGAAGAAAAGAGGTTCAGAGGAATTGTGCATGGGGTTTCACTCAAGCTTCCTGAGATTACTTTTCCAGAAGGGAGGGAGGGATAAGAGATTGGCTCATGCTGCTTATATAAACATGGAATTCAAGCCACAATATTTTACAAGAATTATGAAACTGACCAGAAACAGATTAGAAGAATGAAGGTTGGGTTGGCTAATAGGGTTACCTCCAAAGGTTAGAGATGGACTGAGACAAGAGAATGGGCAATAGCCCATCCAAGGGAGGATCGCATCATGGGAATGGTACTGATTGCTGGGTTAGCATGTGAAGGAACCCAGTGTCTTCTATGAACTATATCAGTGTTTCTCAACCATAGCAACTTTAAGGTGTGCAGACTTCAACTCCCAGATAGGCCCGCAACTAGGGTCTGTGTCACCTGGGGCAAACATGGATTCCACACCCCTCCGCAGGGTGGAGCCCCTCGTCCCCTGTGGGGAAGAGCAGCGCAGCGGGATGTGGGGGAGGAAGGGGATCCTCCCCATCCCCGGGGGCACTGGGGCTCCCACCAGTCGGCTCGGATGGGGCAGGAGAGGGTGCCAGGGGCAGCCCTGGCGTGGCCGAGAAATGCCACCTTCCCCCCAGGAGTGCTCCCACTGGCCCACCGCACAGCCCAGCGGCTCGGGGGCTGCTCTGGGCAACGGCGGTGCCCCCCCGGAGCATCGGAGTGGCAGGACCACCCTGCGCCTCCCTCCCTCCGCAGCAAGTGCCAGTGAATCAAGCGCGGCGGGTGGGAAGAGGCGCCTCTGCAGAAGCACTCGGCTTGGCTTCTGGGACACGCCTGCGCAGAGGCAGGCTGGGATTGAGGTTGGTGCTCGGCAGACACAGATTGGCGGCCTCGGCCAATGGTGACTGCGTCTGAGAGCCGCTCGGCCTCCTTGGGGCAGGGGGCGGGCCAGCCGGTCTGTCTCCATGCTGCCCCGCAGCCAATCACCACCAGCAGGGGCGGTCCCCCGCCGTTGCATGCTGCACCCTATTGGCGATCGTGCCAGGAAACAGTATACAAATACTATTTTGTCATTTTGGCACCTCCCCCAGCACAGCGCCCAGGGCACATGCCCTGCTTGCCCCCCCTAGTTGTGGACCTGCTCCTAGAATTTCCCAAACTGTTCCCAGATAACCGGGTAAGTACGCTCCCCTATTAAATAAATTACAATAGGCTCATTTTTATGTAGTCCAAAAACATAATAGCTTCCAGTGGGAATATGGTGGACTGAGAAGCTTTGCCGGTGAGCTCCATGGGCAGAACTGGCATCGCGGCATTTTTTCTGGGCACAGGCTGGTTTCTCCTATAGCCCAGAGTATTTCTCCGGATCAAGGAAAACACTTGGAATTGACCCATTTGTCCTCCAGATGGCGAGTTGTAGCCAGGAGATCCTGGACAGTGTGCGCGATCAACCAGTAAGACTTCACCGGGAGGCTGGGACTTCATCATTTCTGAGCCGCGCTGCATCCCTTAAAGGGACAGTAAGTCCAGTCACCCCATTTCTTGTTGTTTATTCGTTCAGTCGCTTCCAACTCTTCGTGACTTCATGGACCAGCCCACGCCAGAGCTTCCTGTTGGCCGTCACCATCCCCAGCTCCCCCATGGTTAAGTCTGTCACCTCCAGAATATCATCCATCCATCTTGCCCTTGGTCGGCCCCTCTTCCTTTTGCCTTCCACTTTCCCTAGAATCAGCTTCTTCTCCAGGGTATCCTGCCTTCTCATTATGTGGCCAAAGTACTTCAGTTTTGCCTTTAATATCATTCCCTCAAGTGAGCAGTCTGGCTTTATTTCCTGGAGTATGGACTGGTTTGATCTTCTTGCAGTCCAAGGCACTCTTAGAATTTTCCTCCAACACCACAGTTCAAAAGCATCTATCTTCCTTCGCTCAGCCTTCCTTATGGTCCAGCTCTCACAGCCATAGGTTACTACGGGGAATACCATTGCTTTAACTATGCGGACCTTTGTTGTCAGTGTGATGTCTCTGCTCTTAACTATTTTATCAAGATTTGCCATTGCTCTCCTCCCAAGAAGTAGACATCTTCTGATTTCCTGGCTGCAGTCAGCAACTGCAGTAATCTTTGCGCCTAGAAATACAAAGTCTGTCACTGCCTCCACTTTTTCTCCCTCTATTTGCCAGTTATCAATCAAGCTGGTTGCCATAATCTTAGTATTTTTGAGGTTTAACTGCAACCCAGCTTTTGCACTTTCTTCTTTCACCTTCGTCATAAGGCTCCTCAACTCCTCCTCGCTTTCAGCCATCAAAGTGGTATCATCTGCATATCTGAGATTGTTAATGTTTCTTCCAGCGATTTTAACTCCAGCCTTGGATTCCTCAAGCCCAGCGCGTCGCATGATGTGTTCTGCGTACAGGTTGAATAGGTAGGGTGATAGTATACAGCCCTACCGTACTCCTTTCCTTTCCCAATCTTAAACCAGTCCGTTGTTCTGTGCTCTGTTCTTACCATTGCTACTTGGTCGTTACACAGATTCCTCAGGAGGCAGACAAGATGACTTGGTATCCCCATACCACCAAAAACTTGCCACAATTTGTTATGATCCACACAGTCAAAGGCTTTAGAATAGTCAATAAAACAAAAATAGATGTTTTTCTGAAACTCCCTGGCTTTCTCCATTATCCAGCGGATATTGGCAATTTGGTCTCTAGTTCCTCTTCCTTTTCTAAACCCAGCTTGTACATCTGGCAATTCTCGCTCCATGAATTGCTGGAGTCTACCTTGCAAGATCTTGAGCATTACCTTACTGGCATGTGAAATAAGTGCCACTGTTCGATAGTTTGAACATTCTTTAGTGCTTCCCTTTTTTGGTATGGGGATATAAGTTGATTTTTTCCAATCTGATGGCCATTCTTGTGTTTTCCAAATTTGCTGGCATATGGCATGCATCACCTTGACAGCATCATCTTGCAAGATTTTAAACAGTTCAGCTGGGGTACCGTCGTCTCCTGCTGCCTTGTTATTAGCAATGCTTCTTAAGGCCCATTCAACCTCACTCTTCAGGATGTCTGGCTCTAACTCACTGACCACACCGTCAAAGCTATCTCCAATATTATTATCCTTCCTATACAGATCTTCCGTATATTCTTGCCACCTTTTCTTGATCTCTTCTGCTTCTGTTAGGTCCTTGCCCTCTTTGTTTTTGATCATACCCATTTTTGCCTGGAATTTACCTCCGATGTTTCTAATTTTCTGGAAGAGGTCTCTTGTCCTTCCTATTCTATTGTCTTCTTCCACTTCCGCACATTGCTTGTTTAAAAATAATTCCTTATCTCTTCTGGCTAACCTCTGGAATTTTGCATTTAATTGCCTTTTGCTTTCCTTCTTTCTTGGGCTACTTCCAGTGTCTCAGCAGACAGCCATCTTGCCTTCTTGGTTTTCTTTTTCTTTGGGACGTTTTTTGTTGCTGCCTCCTGAACAATGTTGCGAACTTCTGTCCATAGTTCTTCCAGGACCCTATCTACTAAATCTAGTCCCTTAAATCTATTCTTCGCCTCCACTGCATATTCCTTAGGAATATTAGTGAGCTCATATCTAACTGATCTGTGGGTCTTCCCTATTCTCTTTAGTCTGATTCTAAATTTTGCAATAAGAAGTTCGTGATCTGAACTACAGTCAGCTCCAGGTCTTGTTTTTACCGACTGTATAGATGTCCGCCACCTTTGGCTGCAAAGGATGTAGTCAATCTGATTTCGGTGTCGACCATCTGGTGAAGTCCATGTATAAAGTCGTCTTTTAGGTTGTTGGAAGAGAGTGTTTGTTATGCACAGTGAGTTGTCTTGGCAAAATTCTATCAGCCTATGTCCTGCTTCATTTTGTTCTCCCAGACCATGCTTGCCTGTAATTCCAGGTGTCGTCTGACTACCCACCTTAGCATTCCAGTCTCCTGTAATGAAAATAACATCTCTTTTTGGTGTATTATCCAGTAGGTGCTGCAGATCCTCATAGAACTGATCTACTTCTGCTTCTTCAGCATCTGTGGTTGGGACGTATATTTGGATCACTGTGATGTTAAATGGCTTACCCTGAATTCAAATTGAGATCATTCTATCATTTTTTGGATTGTATCCAAGCACTGCTTTAGCCACTTTATTATTAATTATGAAGGCTACTCCATTTCTTCTGTGGTCCTCTTGTCCACAGTAGTAGATCTGGTGGTCATCTGATGTGAAGTGGCCCATTCCAGTCCATTTCAGTTCACTGACACCTAAAATGTCTATATTTAATCTTGACATCTCACCAATAACCACATCCAATTTGCCCTGGCTCATAGATCTTACATTCCAGGTTCCTATGGTGTGTTGATCTTTAGACCATCGGATTCGTCGTTCACCACCAGCACCGTTGGCTGCTAGCCGTCCTTTCGGCTTTGAGCTAGCTGCGTCATCACATCTGGGGCTAGTTGAACGTATCCTCTGTTCCTCCCCAGTAGCATTTTGATCATCTTCCGACCTGAGAGTCCCATCTTCCGATGGTATACCGACATATCTCTGGTTGTACTGATCCATTTAGTTTTCACGGCAAGAATACTGGGGTGGGTTGCCATTACCTTCCCCAGGGATCGTATTTAGTCTGACCTCTCTGCCACGACCTTCCCGTCTTGGGTGTCCCTTCACGGTTTAGCTCATGGTTTCATTGAGGTGCTCAAGCTCCAGCACCACGACAAGGTAACAATCTCCGTTGCTGGAGCCCCATTTCTTAAACCCCAAATTTATTGTTTTTTTTTTAAAAAAATTGTACCCTAAGAGAGGCTTTCTACAGAAAGAAAAAGCGGACTCTCTTAGTACTTATCGTTATTTCTGGAATTAATTTTAAAATAATGGCTTGTTTTCTCATCTAAAGATTAAGGAGGACTGAGAAAAAAGAATTGCGTTCCTGTTACTATTTTTGTATTGAATTTGAAGGATTGATATTTCCCTACACGTTGGATTTGTTGCTTTGAATCTTCAGGTTTCTGTTCACTTTCTTTGGGATCTGCTTGTTAACGTACTTTCCCTTGCGCCCATTTCATTCAGAACTTTTCAATTAACCCATTAATTCCTATCTGTGTGAATCAAGTATCTAGGGGGCGCCATAATTTACTGCCTGAAACATGGAAGAGGCTTTTTCAGAGTCCTGTTATGAACCTGAGCAGACCTTCAAAGAGATCTTTTTAGAATGGTGCCAACCCATTTTACAGACTATTCGGGACTTGGGGGAAGATATTACTTCTAAGCTGTGTCATCTGGCTGAAGATGTTATGGAGGAAGATGAAGATTTTGATAAGGATGGAACTGATAGCAAGACTGAAGTAATGCCAGACGAAGATTACATTTTGGTGGTGAAGGGGTTAAGGCGACAGTCTGAGCTGCAGTTTACAAGGAGAGCTTGTAAACCTCCCTTTTTTCTGAGGGATTGTTATGGCTTTCTGGGGAATTGTTTTGGGAGAGAAGAGAATCTGCCTTGTGGGAGTTTTTTTGCTGAGAACTCTGAGATTTTAAGGGGGACAGTGGGGCTGTTTGATTTATGCAAGAAAGATCCCTTGGGTATAATAGGGAGATGTGTAAATGCTTTGGTATACTTTGAGGTGGGGTAAAATTAAGAATGTGTGATTGGATTGATAATGAGGTTATTATGATTTCATTTTTCTTTAATGATTTGGATTAAGATTTATTGGATTTTTCTTAAGGTTTGTTTGATCTGTAAGACTTATAAGGTATTCATAAGGTATAATAATAATTGTTTGGTTTTTAGGTTTAATAACATTAAGATTGCTGCAGTATTATTAATTATGAAAGCAGACAATTTATATGTTTTTACAATTTGACTTTTATTATAGTGGACAGAAATATATAGAATAGCGGTGGGAAGGAAACAGTTAAATACATGTTCTTTTATGGGGGAGGGAAGTTGATTTAGAAATTTATATAAATATTTTTATATATAAGGGAAAGGAGCAATTGCATTAGTGATTTGTATATGTGTTAATGGAAGGATTTATAGAAATAATGTGATCTTGGTTTGATATAGAGTAAGGGATTGATATGGAAATTGCTGTATATTTTTCCTGTTGAAAGTAGGAAGTCAACTTTCTATGTAATCTTTAAAAAATTCTTTTTTCTTGTGTTTCTCACTTTTGTAGTTTTTTTCTTTTTCTTTTTTTTTGTAGTTTTTTTTCTTTTTTGTAGTTTTTATCTTTGCTTTAAACTCAATAAAATTCTTTAAAAAAAATAGCTAAGCCAAAATGCATAATCCACATGATGATCTAGTGTGATGTGAGAACAAGGAGTTTTAAGTTGACTTTCATGAGGCTCAAAAGCAGTGAAAAGCATGCTGAGGGAGAAATCTGAGCAGGTGCCTCTTTCTTGAATGGTATCAGAAATTTGTGGATTTTGTTCTCATGCTATTTTTAAATTCTATCAATTTGTATGAGCCATTCCTTACAGAATTTCACATAAAGGTCTCAGAGCTAAGGATTCAGTCCATCATAATACAATTAGCAATTCCTAATGTAAATTATAGTAGAAAAAAATCTGTAGTGAATTTTTTTCCTTTGTTTTTTTGGCTGATAACTTAATTAGTCAGCTTGTGAAGCTGGGAACACCAATGTCTTCAGCAAAACAGGATTTCTGTCACTTCTTTAAGAAATGCTGAAACTGCTTGGCTATTTAAAAAATCCTCTCCTCTAGGCCAGAGCTTTCCAAACTGTGTGTCGGGACACATTAGTGTGTCGGCTGCAGTGTCTGGGTGTGTCACGGTGGCTGCTGCTGCCTCCAAACCCTGCCAGGATTCCGCGCAGGTCCTAGTGCCTGCCTTGTGCCCTGCTGTAAGAGTGTGTTGCGAAATGATGCCCTGCTGTTAAGAGTGTGTCGCGAAATGATGCATGTCTAAAAAGTGTGTCACCAACATGAAAAGTTTGGAAAGCTCTGCTCTAGGTAATCAGAACTTTCCATGGTACCTGTCCAACATGAAACTTATGAACACATAACTTTACCACAGTGGAAAGCTTTGAAGGAGAGCATCACTTCACCAAAGGTTCATCTTAAACATTTCTCTGAAGCCATGGGGCCTCCCCACATCTAAAAGCAAAGCAACCATATTAATTCACTTAGAGGCCTTGTCCAGGAGTTTCATTAACCAGAGGAAGCTACTGTGCACACACTATGCAATCAACTACTAGAAGCACTCAAAGAGGTTTCTGTGCATGTGCAGAAGTCTCTTCCAGGTACTAGAACTGCCAGACAAGGTTTTGAGGTGATGCAAAGTGTTTTGTGAGGAGAATTGGATTGATAATGAAGATTATTCCGTTGTATGAAGCTCTCTGTTAAGGCAGGACCAACAGCCTTGCCCAGGCTTTGTAACTACCAGAAACTGAGTGATTACCCAACCTATATTAACCTGATGCCTTCCAGATGAGTTGGACCACATTACCTTGCTGCCTAAGGATGTTGGGATCTATAGTCTAACACCCATTTTAAGGGCACTAGATTGGGGAAAAATCAGTGTGGTGTAGTGGTTAAAGCATCAGAAACTGAGAGTTCTAGTCCCACCTTAGGCACAAAGCCAGCTGGGTGACCTTGGGCCAGTCATTCTCTCTCAGCGCTAGGAAGGAGGCAAGGGCAAACCACTTCTGAAATCTTGTCAAGAAAACTGCAGGGCAGGGCTTTCCAAAGTTTTTCCCGCGGCGACACACCAACTGGCGTTGGTGTGTCGCCGTGGGAAAACCTGGAAGTGCGGCAGCACGCAAAAACCCGGAAGCGCTGCTGCGCTTTCGGGTTTTGTGCTCTGCAGTTGGTGTGTTGCCGCGGGAAAACCCAGAAGCGCTGATAATGATCAGCGTTTCCGGGTTGTGTGGCGACACACCAGACTGTGTGTGGCGACACACTTTTGTGTCGCGACACACAGTTTGGAAAGCTCTGCTGCAGGGACTAGTCCAGGCAATCACCAGGAGTCAAGATTGACTTGAAGGCACACACACACACACACACACACACACACACACAAACAAAACAGGTTTGGGGAAGGCTGGCCTAGGCACACGAATGCAAGATTTGTGTTATTTAATATTTTCCCCTTTAGAGAAAATTGTCTGGCTGAGAAATGTTGGCAGTTTAATTTGTCATCCTGAATTGTAACAAAAGCTTTTTTCTGATGGAATATGCTATTGTCAGGAGTTTAGAATAGCCTGACAACATCCCTGCTGGGTTGGTTAGGTTAAGCATTGGCACCCAGATCACCCATTAAGCTTTGTAAGTGAATATATAATGCAAATTGTAAACTACCCTGGATAAAATAAACATTTTGAAGGGTCTGTTAGATGAATCCTTATTGGGGGAAGACTGAGAATCAGATGAGAACATAGAACCGGTGGGTGGTCTCTTATTAGAGACAAGTGTTGAGCCAAAGGTGGAGCTCAGCCCCGCTCTCTCTCTCTCTCTCTCTCTCTCTCTATATATATATATATATATATATATATATATATATATGGGAACTTGCTACCACTTTCCCCGAAAATTATCTAAAACCAACATCTCTCAACCCATGAGAATGGTGGAAAACATTATGGCTGAAAGCCTGGGTTTCTTAGGAATAAGGTTTAATTGGGAATCAGGACTTTCTCCTGAGTACACCCTTCACCCTTAACACTTAATAACACAGGGTGGGTTTTCTTGGAATCATCAGCGGTCAACTCAGCATTGTCTCATAAGCATAAGGGGGGGGTCTTTTCTAGTAAAATGCATCTCTATTGTGCTTGTGGGATGTCACATGGGTCACCTGATTTCCACTTCTTTCTTCTTCTTGAGTTTGAGGGATTAACAACCTCCATTACATTTTGGGCACACCTGCAAGCAGGAGGGCTGCACAATGCAGCTCTCGTCCATTACATCTCACTTGCACGCAGATCTACAATGAATCTACTTGTATCCAGATCTACTGAATAAATGTAAGCTATCTCTATTTTTTCTTCATCTAACTAATGTTTGAAGACTGAATTTATTTCTGAATATAATTAAGCTTAAAGTGCAAGTTCCCTGCTGGTTCATGCTTCTACTCTGCAAGATTGTTGTTAGCTGCTTGGAGTACTTTTATTAACCTTCAAAACTCCATCAAGGGTTATGGGCCCAGTACAAGACCAGTACAAACCAGTGCAGTACTTATCTCTTGAAAAGTTTTTTTTGTTGGCCTCACAGCCACAAAAAGGGAAGCCACTTGCACATTTAAAAAAAAGCTAAGTTCAGAAATTTTTTCTCTCTCTCTAAACAATGGAGAAAGAGGAGTGTGCCCATCCCCCCATACCAACATTGACTGAGGATAATTACTCAGCATGGCTGTTCAGATTAAGGATGCAGCTAGATTTTGAAGATTGTTTGGATGTTTTGGATTTACCTGAACCTAAACCAGAGGATGAGGAGGAAGCCAAAAGACAGTGGAAGAAAAAGGATAAGAGAGCTAAAATTCTCATTGCTAGATCTCTTCCAGATCACAGATTAGCAGAGATTAAAAATATTTCTACTGCTAAGGAAATGATTGAGAATTTATGCACCCTATATTCAGAAGCTGATGACCAGAAAGTGATCTCTTTGTTACGAGAGCTGCATGCATGTAATTTGGAAGACAGCGGAAATGTAAATGACCACCTGATCAGAATACAATCTTTTATCAGCTGAGCATAGTTCAGAATCTCATGAATGAAAAGCTTAAGATGTCTTTTTTGCTAAGCCTGTTACCAAATAGATTTTTTCCATTCGTTGCTGGCATGAATTTAGAAGACAAGAATTTTTCTCAACTTCTAGGAGCCATTAGATTGGAATGTCAGAGGCAAGAGAATTTGCATAACAATAGAGTGCCTAGCAGAGACATTGGTTACCTATCAACGAAGGGTAAACATGAGCTAGAGCAGTTACTGACTCATCAAAAACCCAAAAAGGCCATTGTCTATAATTCATGTAAGAGGCCAGGTCACATTGTGTAAGGTGTTCCATCCGATGCCCGAAATCTCCTTACTCTAGAGTAAACCACAGACGCGCGGTTTCTTAGAAGCAGAAGGATTTATTACAAGACATGAAGGCTAAAACGAACAAAGACTTGAATCAATAAGCAAAGCATGGCATGTCACATTTAAACATTCCCCTCCCCGCAGTCCTTTGATGTTCACACGTGTAGTTCGTGGCTCCAGGGTGCTCAGACATCCGTTCGTAGAGATGTGTACTGGCGCTGGCCCCTTTAGGTGCAAATCATGTACTTCAAAGGCAGGCGCCTCTTCCGTGTCTGTTTCACGCCGCCCTCACTATACGTTCTTATCTCAGATATTGGCAGAGGTCTGCAGAGCTCTGACATGCTCCCGGGCCAAGATATTCCCCCCTCCCCACCAAAACATGCTAACTAATGAACTAACGAACTAGCTACACATTTTCAGTCGTGCCCTGTAATGAAAAAATACAAAAATTTTACATTATCCTGTAGGAGCCCCTGCTTCAGTGGGGTTTGTCCGGGAACTCCCTATGGAAAGTTTTTACCAATTTGGGAGCGCATGTGTGTTTTGCGCTAACCCACTCCTTATGCCCAATCGGCAGATGTTGCCACTTAACCAAATATTGCAGCTGACCCTTGTGCCATCTGGAGTCCAAAATCTTGTTGATTTCAAAGTGTGGTTCTCCTTCCACTAACACTGGGGCGGGTTCTGCTGGTTCCGGGTGCCACTGCTGTGAAGTGTGGTGCTGTTTCAACAAGCTAATGTGGAAAACTGGGTGCATCTTTCTTAGTGCCTTTGGTAGCTGCAGTTTAGCCGTTACTGGGTTAATAACTTCAATTATTGGGAACGGACCTATGAATTTGGGTGCCAGTTTTCGTGACGGTTGTGTGGCCCTCAGGTTTTTTGTTGAAAGGTACACCTTATCCCCTACTCTCAACTCCCATTCCTTCGCTTGTTTGCGGTCTGCGTATTTTTTGTAACTTGCTTTGGCTTCCTGCAGCGTTTTCACCATAATTGGCCAATTACTGGTTACTTTGCTATCCAGTCGTCCGCCTTCAGTGGCTGCGCTAGTTCTGTGCTTTGGGTCATTGCCAACTTGGGGATAGTTACAAAATCCTGCCCTGTAGCTACTTTAAATGGCGAAAACCCCGTGCTTTGGTGGAGCGCATTATTGTAAGAAACTTCTGCGAACGGTAACAGTTCTGCCCAATCATTTTGTTGGTAATTAATGTAACATCTAAGCTACTGCTCCAGTATAGCATTAATGCGTTCGCTCGCACCATCTGTGCACGGATGGAACGCACTACTAAGCCCCTGTTCTGATCCAATTAACTTCA
Source organism: Charina bottae (assembly GCA_023362775.1). Classification (NCBI taxonomy): domain Eukaryota; kingdom Metazoa; phylum Chordata; class Lepidosauria; order Squamata; family Charinaidae; genus Charina; species Charina bottae. The sequence goes on along the minus strand of JALMGJ010000001.1, from coordinate 230,850,259 downwards.
AAAAAGCCCACCAGAACTTACAAGTGAAAGTGCTGCTGCGATCACTTATTATGTGTTCCAGTGTTCCGTGAGCCCGATAAATGTGTTGAATAAACATCCTAGCTAGTTTTTTAGCATTTGGGATCCCATTGCAAGCAATGAAATGTGCCTGTTTAGAAAATAAATCTGTGACCACCCAAATAGCCATTTTCTTGTTGCTCACAGGCAGGTCTACTATAAAATCCATGGAAATCTGCTTCCATGGTTGTGTGGGGTTTGCTACTTCTTGCAATTTCCCTGTGGGTTTGCCGATTTTCCTCTTAGCTGTTGCGCACACTGGGCAAGATCGCACATAAGCTTTCACATCTGTGCGCAATGATGGCCACCAGAATTTGCCCCTAAGTGTAGTGTTTTCACAAATCCGAAATGTCCTGCCGTTTTGTGGTCGTGATGCTTGCTCAAAACCCCTTGCCTCAAAGGCTCAGGGACATATGCTTTGTTGTCTTTCCACCCCACCCCATCTTTCTCTTCGAGGGTGTGTTTGTTCTCCCCCCACCATGTGTCAGTCACTGTTGCGGCTCGCAGTTCGCTTGCAAACGGGTCGCTCTCAGCCAAGCGTTTCGCACTACTGTGAGTGATCGCCATATTTCCCTCCAATTTATCAGCTTGTGCCAATTGACTCTGAGCCTCCTCTGGCTGGGAAGGGATGAGTGACTCAATAACTTCCTCCATCTTGCTTTCATGATGTGGCAGACGCGATAGCACGTCCGCCAAGTAATTTTTCCTCCCAGCGAAGTACTTCAATGTGAAATTGAACCTGCTAAGAAACTCTGCCCACCGGAGATGTTTGGGGTTTAGTTTTCTGGGGGATTTGAGAGCTTCCAAGTTTTTGTGGTCAGTCCACACTTGAAACGGGACAGCTGCCCCTTCCAGGAGGTGTCGCCAAGTGCTTAGAGCGTGTTTAACTGCGAACGCCTCTTTCTCCCACAAATGCCAACGTTTCTCAGTCTGATTGAATTTTCTGGAGATGTATGCACAGGGTATTAATTTCTTACTGTCATCTGCCTGCAGCAATATGGCCCCAACTGTGCTAAATGATGCGTCCGTGTGTATAATGAACGGTTTGTCTACCTCTGGGTGTTTGAGGATGGGCCCCTCAGTGAACATCGCCTTTAACTTGTCAAAGGCTTCCTGACATTCTTGGGTCCACACTAGTTTTGTGCTTGGTAGCTGGGCTTTCGCTTTAGCTCCCTTGCTTTTTGTTTTTAACAAGTCAGTAAGGGGCAGAGCAATCTGCGTGAAATCCTGAATAAATTGCCTATAGAACCCCCAAAACCTAAGAACGCTTGCAGCTGTCTGCGCGTTCGGGGGGGCTGCCAGCCCAGGACCGCTTTGACCTTTTCTGGGTCCATTTCAATGCCCTCATGTGAAATGTGGTACCCCAGGAAGTCTAGCTTATCTTTGTGGAATTCACATTTCTCAGGTTTCACATACAACTTTGCCTCCAGTAATTTCTCTAACACCTTCTTGACTAGTTCCATATGTTCCTCTAAGTTTTCAGAAAAAAATCAGTATATCATCTAAATATACAATTACCCTTTTGTAGAGAAATTCATACAGTACTTCGTTTATGAACCTCATGAAAATTCCCGGTCCTCCCGCAATCCCAAATGGGAGCACTCAGTATTGAAATGACCCCAGCAGGCAATTGAATGCTGTTTTCCACTCATCCCCCTCCCATATACGTACACGATAGTAAGCCTCCCTTACATCTAATTTCGTGAAAATCTTCCCTTTAGACAGTTGGGCTAACATGTCTTTCAACAACAGGAGAGGGTACTGGTTGGTAATCGAAATTGCATTAAGCCCCCTGTAGTCAGTGCAAAGTCAGAGGGACCCATCTTTTTTCTTCCTGAATAAGACTGGGGCTGTTAGGGGGAATTGGCTGGTTTGATAAATCCATGCGCCAAATTTTTATCGATGAATTTGCGAAGCTCTTGTAGTTCTTTTTGTGTCATGGCATACATCTTGGGCTTGGGAAAAGGTGCCCCTGGAATGAGATCGATAGTTGCGTCCGACTGTCTGTGGGGGGGTGCTTGCTCGCATTCCTGCTTACCAAACACCTCAACCACGGGGAGGTATTTCTCCGGGATTGTGTCCGGAATTGTGCCACCCCCTTGTTCCTGGTCCCCATCCCAAAGTTCCGTCCCAGCTGCCCCCACTTCTAGGAAGCCTGGAGTTCTATCATTGTCCATCCCTAAATAAGTCCCATCAATGAATTCAATTTCCCCAGAAGCCCAATCCACCCTGGGGTTTCTTGTTCTCAGCCATTTCAGTCCTAATACAATAGGTCGTGTTGCAATGGGAGCCATAATAAACCTCAGTGTCTCTACATGAGTCCCAAGAGTCATTTGGATTTCTTCTGTGAAATGCTCCACTGGCCCCCCTTTCATTTCTGACCCATCCAATTGGCAAAATGTAATGGGCGTAGTTAATTTAAAAAGTTTTAGTCCCATCTTGTCAGCCACGTTCGGGTGCATTAAGCATCTTGAGCAACCAGAGTCTAACATTGCCACCTCCGAATATTTCTTCCTCCCAACCAAAGTTTTTAACTGTACCTTTAGATGCATTGTCGGGCTGTGGCTCTCCTTTCCATTGCACCCCTTTGCAAAGGCCTGTCCTGTGGCACACTTTAGAACAGACCTTTGTCATTTCCCGCCAACTGGAATTCAATGTACGATTCGTCGCTGTCGCTGTCGTCTTCCACATGTGGGGTTTTTTTCCATTCCTCCATGGCTGCCGCCACCCCTTTGCGCTTGCTTCCAACCTCCTTTTCTCCCTTCCTATCTGAAGGGTTCCTCGGGTGCGTCTTGCCTTTGGTAGTTGTTCCATTCTGGGGGCAGCTACTAATAAGGTGTCCTATCTGCCCACAACGGAAGCACATGCCAGCTCTCATTCTCCGATTTTTCTCCTCTTCCCAGTATTTCTGCCTGAAGTCCGCTCGGGTGGGGTGTGGGTCGGTCCCTGGTTTCTTCCGCAGGTGCTTGAACTTTTTTATGGTCAGCAATTGTGTCTGACTTTGTTCAATTCTCCCTGCCATTTGTATCCATCCCTCCAGGGTTTTCGGTTCCTCCCTTCCCACCATTAACTCGAGCAAATCCTGTCTCAATCCATACTGGAAGTATTCAATTTGGAATTCTTCCAGCCACTCCGGTAAGTCACTAAGAATTCTCTTACATTCCAGGGCATATTCAGCTACAGTACTTTTGCCCTGGTCTAGATTCCGGAGGCGGACTCTAGCCGACACTTTTGCCAACGTGTCCTCAAAGCGTTTGCGTAAGGCATGCATAAATTTATTAAAGTCCTGTAACGTGCTTGCCTTAACATCGTGCAATTTCACAAGCCATTTTGCCACCTCCCCTTCTAAGAAACAGGAGACATACCTGACTTTCGCCTCCTCCGAGTAGAAATTGTTCTCAAATTCCTCCATGAACCCCCTCACGTGCGTCAAGAAACAGGCCAGTTTCTTAGGGTCTCCATCAAATTTCATTTTGAGTTCGCTTAATCCTGCCGGTACATTTGTGAGGGGCAAAGTCTGGCGCTGTCCCAACAGTGGGGTAAGTTGAAGCTGGCTGTAAGAGTGAGGTTCCTCTTCTTCCTCTTTGCCCTCATCACTAATCTCCATGAGTTCCTCCTCCCCTTCGGGTGTCGATGGGCTTGCCTCATCTCCTTTTTCCCTGTTGCCTTCCAGGGTACGTAAAATTTTTCCCATTACTAAGCCCATGGAGTCCAAATTTTTGCTCATCGTCTCCATGTCAAAGTCCATGCGAGACCATCTTTCTTCTAGCGCCCCAATGCGCTGCATCTGGGTGACGCGCTGTTTGGGTCGCTTCCCCCCTTTCTCCGCCATCCCTTCTCTGACTCTGAATGACCAGTCCGCCGACCTAGTCTGGCGAGTCTCGGGGTTTGGGCGGGTTTTAGTTACCTCTATTCCTTTAGTTTTTTCCTTCTTCTTGCTGCCAGCCTGCCCACTGGATTGGCCTGGATCCGTGCTGGTTCCGGGTTTTTCTGCCGCTTCTGACGTTGTTGCCTCCGTCGGTTCCATTTCGTTCCACGATGCTGAAAGTTGTGCTGGATGCGTGACCACTTTCAACCGGGAAGCTCACTGATTCCTCAGGGTAGTTCTCGGGATGCGTGGTCAAAATTTGATTCAAGTCTTTATGTAAGGTGTTCCATCCGATGCCCAAAATCTCCTTACTCTAGAGTAAACCACAGACGCGCGGTTTCTTAGAAACAGAAGGATTTATTACAAGACATGAAGGCTAACACAAACAAAGACTTGAATGAATAAGCAAAGCATGGCATGTCACATTTAAACATTCCCCTCCTCGCAGTCCTTTGATGTTCACACGTGTAGTTCGTGGCTCCAGGGTGCTCAGACATCCGTTCGTAGAGATGTGTACTGGTGCTGGCCCCTTTAGGTGCGAATCGTCTACTTCAAAGGCAGGCGCCTCTTCCGTGTCTGTTTCACGCCGCCCTGACTATACGTTCTTATCTCAGATATTGGCAGAGGTCTGCAGAGCTCTGACACATTGCAAGATTCTGCAGAAATAAAGACACGAAAGTTTTTTTCCAAAGAGAAAAATTTTAAGCATGATAAATCTTTACACACTGCTTATTGAGCTGATCCCAATAAAAGTCCTAGACGATGGGTAATTGATTCAGGGGCCAGCAGGCATCTATGTGGGAATAAACATGACTTCTGTGAGCTAAGTGAAAACACAGAAGGAAGCATAACATTAGCAGATGGCAGTTCAATTTTGATTCAAGGAAAAGGAAGTGTGCCATTGTGATGCATCAATGGAAATGAACACAAAGATCTTGTTGCAACAGATGTTTTCTATGTACCAGGCTTAGAAGACAATTTACTGAGTGTCTCAACATTGAATAACAAAGGTTTTTTGATGTGATTTTTAATGCTAATGGACAAATATAATGTTACCAGTGGATAAAAGATTTATGTTACAGGTTTTCAAAAGGATGGAGTTTAACAGGTACACTGTGAACAACTGCCACCAGACGTCAGCCTCGCCTATCAGCAGCAAAAGGAGAACAAAAGGGCCACCACCTGGCACAGACGTTTTGCGCCCCATGATTTTAACACAATTTTAAGAATGAAAACTGAAGGCATGGTAAGAGATTTTGAAATAAGCAACCATGATAAATGCCAGTCAAAATGTGTGATATGCATCAAAGGAAAAGCAACAAGACCAGCCATACCCAAACAAAGGGAAAGGTGGGCAACTAAGCCACTTGAACTTATCCACACTGATTTGTGTGGACCTCTTCAAGCATCAGCGGGTAGAAATAAATATGTTTTATGCTTTATAGACGATTTTTCCAGATAGTGTGTAACCTACCTAATGAAGGAGAAATCCCAAACAGCAGACATGCTGAAAGCATATGTAGCCATGGTGACCAACAAGTTCAACAGAACCCATCAAGCCCTCCAGAGCGATCGAGGAGGTGAGTTTATTTCAATTACCATGCAAACATACATAACAAAGCTAGGCATAGAACACAAACTAACCACTCCATACACGCCTGAACAAAATGGAGTTTCAGAAAGGAAAAATCGCTCACTAATGGACATGGTAAGATGTATGCTTTTAGAAGCAGATCTGCCTGACAAATACTGGGCAGATGCTGTTTCAACAGCTACATACTTACAGAATAGACTGCCAACCAAAGCCAATGAGGTAACACCTTTTGAGCTATGGCATGAACGCAAACCAAGCATAAAGCATCTGAGAGTGTTTGGATCCAAAGCTTATGCACACATACGAAAAGAAAAGAGATCAAAACTAGACCCCAGAGCTGAAGAAGGCATCATGATTGGGTACGCTCCAGGAAGCAAGGGATACAGAATCTAGAACCCGAAGACAGGAAAAGTAAGCACATGCAGAGTGGTGTACTTCGATGAATGAGAGAAAGGCTACCATAGTCATGCTGACGATGACTGCGCAGAAACCAACAGCGGCAGTTACCAGCTTGAGATGTTTAGCCCAACATCCGAAGACACAACCACCACACCAAACCAGAGGCAGATAGAAGCCCAGGCAGAAACTCCACCAGAGTCAGATGATGAGGCCAAGGATGCAGAAGGGGTTGAACCACCAAGTGCCACTCCTGAACCTGCTCCAAGATGCTCATCATGACCCAACAGAGGAGTTCCAGCCGAGAGACTCACCTACCTTGCAAGGTTGTCATTACCAAAAGAACCTGCATCATGGAACGAAGTGCAGCAAATGCCACCAGATGAAGCAAGCAAGTGGAAGAAAGCAGCACAAGAAGAGCTAGAAGCTCTACACAAGAACTAAACATGGACTTTGACAAAACTACCAAAAGGCAAGAAAGCCATAGGATGCAAATGGGTTTTCAAAGCCAAACAAGATGAAAATGGAGAAGTAGAAAGATATAAAGCTAGACTAGTCGCAAAAGGCTATTCACAAAAATATGGACTTAATTACGATGAATGTTTTGCTCCTGTTGTAAAACGTACCACAATCAGAATGCTCTTGAGTCTAGCAGCTTCCAGGAACATGAGTGTAGAGCACCTAGATGTAAAAACTGCATTTCTACATGGAGAGATAGAGGGAGAACTGTACATGCTACAAGCTCCAGGCTTCGCCGATCCCAAGACACAGCAACTCGTTTGCAAACTTCAGAAGGGGATTTATTGCCCGAAGCAAGCAGCAAGAGCATGGAATAAGAAGTTGAATCAAGTACTTCTTAAGCAAGGCTTTGTCCAAGGCAAAGCTGATCCCTGTCTCTACACAAGATGCAGAAATGGCAGAGAGGTGTACATTCTTTGTTATGTGGATGATTTGATGATCTGCCATAATAACAAAAGAGACTTTGATGAAATTGTGTCCAACCTGAACAAAGAAGTAGAAGTGAAGCATCTGAGCAATGCCAGCTACTACTTGGGGATACAGATTGAGAAGGAAGAAGATGGAAGCTTTCTTCTAAGCCAGAAGCAAAACATCCTAGAACTGTTGGAAAGCTTAGGACTGCAAAATGCCAATCCTATGCCAACACCAATGGAAGCAGGTTTCAGACTAGACTAGATTTATATGTGTGTTTTAATTGTAAATAAAGTACTTTATCCACACCTTCCTGCTTCGGGTCTTAGTCAGGACACGACAACCCAGTTGTACATCTCCTCCCTGGGCTGGCCAAGCAATGTGATGGAGGTTCTGTCTCAGTGTCTGGAGGCTATGGGGATCTGGATGGAGAAGCAGTTTCAATTCAACCCAAGCAAGACCTAATGGCTTTGGGTTTTAGGGCATCCTGGATCCAGTTATTTTCCATCCTAGTCTGGATGGAGTTGCACTGACAAGACAGAACCACAATTTGGGGGTCCCCCTGGACTCATGGCTTTTGTTTGAGGAGCAGTTGGCAGTCATGATCAGCATGGTCAGGAGGGCTTTAGCACAACTTTCTGCTGTGTACCAATTGGGCCCTTCTTGGATCAAGCAGCACTGCACATGGTCACATGTGTCAGTCACCTCCCAGTGGACTACTGCAATATGCTCTACATGGGCTGCCCTTGAAGAACATCTAGAACCTGCAGTTGGCCTAGAATGCGATGGCATGAGCAATTATAGGTGTGCTTCAGTATACTTTTATTCTTACATCCGTGCTTCATGAGCTGCACCGGCTCCCAGTAGGCTTCTGGGTGCAGTTCAAAGTGCTGGTTCTCACCTATAAAGCATTTCGTGGCATGGAATCGAGCTATCTGAGGACTGCTTCTGTCCAATTGTCTCTACACACAGAAGAAGCATGCTGCAGGTACCATCAATTAAAAAGTGTTATCTGGTGAGACCCAGGGAGTGTGCCTTTTCTGGAGCAGTGCATGCCCTCTGGAACACCATTCCTCCCAAGATTAGATTAGCCCTAACCCTGCTGGCCTTTCATAAAGACCTCCAGACCTGGTTTATTTCTCAGTCATGGGGGGTTGGAAGGGATTGAGCCCATGAGTTGAATGAATTTGCTGTTGACTAGTTTATCCCCAGTGGCCACTTTTCTTTCATTTTTTGATGCATTCTATTTATTGAGTTTTGTTATTATATTGATGTTATTGCGTTAGCCACCCAAAGTCACTTTATATGAGATGGGCAGCCATACGAATCTAAAAAACAAACAAGTCTTCAGAACATGAATGTGTGGAGATGTGGAGTAAGAGATGAGGCAGATTAGATGAAATAGGACGTAAGGGGATGAAACCAGTGTGAAAAGCCTCGTATTTATCCAGTTTCAAGCTGGAACAGAATTCAGGTATCATCAATAATTTTATTTTTTATCTTAAGATGTTCTTTTCTTTTATGCTTTGATGTTATGTATTGGTTTTATGATTATATTGGGTATATTGTAATCTGTTAGGGGTCTTTTTAGGGAGTCCAATGGAATATAAATATATCAAAAAAATAAATACATAAATGTATTTATTACATTTATGTATTCATGATTGAATGGGGCGTGGTGGCTCAGCGGGTAGGACGCCAGGCTTGTTGATCAGAAGATCGCAAGTTCGGAGGTTCGAATCCCTAGCCCCGCGTGACGGAGTGAGCTCCCGCACTCGCCCCAGCTCTTGCCAACCTAGCAATTCGAAAGCATGCAAATTCAAGTAGATAAATAGGCACCACTTCGGTGGGTAGGTAACAGCGTTCCACGTGCGTCATGCGGCCACATGACCGTGGAAGCGTCTTCGGACAACGCTGGCTCTTCGGCTAACAAACGGAGATGAGCACCGGCCCCTAGAGTCGGACACGACTGCACCAAAGTGCGGGGGGAACCTTTACCTTTATTCATGATTGATAGTGATTTCCTTAAGAAGAATTTTTTTTAATTACATTTCTGTAAATGTAGTACAAACTGCATTCAAATCCCAAGTTTTTAGTGACTCCCCCTTTCATGCACATATACACACAATTGCTCCTTCAGCCTTAAGATTTTCTGAGAGAGAGAGAGAGAGAGAGAGACTGTTCATCTTTGCCTAAACTCTCACGATAATTTTAAAAATGGAAATTATGGCTAAATTATTGTGCTATAAAAAACCTAATGAAGGGGAGGGTGATATGCTCTGAATTTGTTGATGCAAATCTAATTATTTATGTGGGACCTAAGAACTCGGAGGCTGTCTCTTTTGAAGATGCTGGCAGTGGAACTGAAGATCTTTTCCAATTTTTTACGCTGTGTTATTCCTGGAATTGGAATGAGATGAGATGTCAGGTTAGACTCCTTCAGCAAGGAGAATAAATGCTTAGTGTTTTGGATGTTATGAAAGAAGGCACAAAAGATGGGTAACCTTCTTATGAGCAGCTTTCATGAGCAATAAACTGGAATATCAAATACCTTTAAAATATATACATTCCTTTCAAGGCAGCAACTATAAAAAGGTTTAGAAATTCAGAACAATAAAACAGCCATTTGGATCTTAGACAGATGGATAAGATGAGAGCAGTTTCATTTTTACTGAAGTGCCCCTTCAGGCCAAATATTCTGTGAACAATTAGAATCTAATCAAATTCTTTTTTAAAAAATATGAAACTTTATTTGATGGTGCAGAGAGTAAATAACCCTGATGTAACCTGTGGGGAAATTCTGTTCATTCACTAACAACAAGAAAGCTTGGCTTTGTATTACAAAAAAACCTTGCACAATGCTTTTTTAAAAAATCTGTAACTAAGAATCTATTGAGGATTAAAACCCCTCAAGGAAATTGTGGATGTTATGTTCAGCAGCTAAACACTTCATACCAAATGGAAATCAGGCATATGACAGGCCATTTGCAGCCAGTTCCGCATCTACGAGGTTTAAGATAATCTGGAAAAGCTTTCTGGTTGGGGACAAAATATCCACTGATTCTCTGAGCTTTACAAGCAACAATATTCCAAAAAAGTTTGCTAATTCACAGAATCTGAAACTCAACAGAAATTGTCCCACAGAATATTGGACTGTCACAATCTTCTCTATATGGAGCAGCATTTAAGGCCATCTAGAAACTTCAGCTGGTATAAAATGTTGCTGCCGTCGGTGTCTTGTTTGGCAGCCCAAAACAGGTCATTCTTTTATCATTATTCTATCAGCCTTTAAAGTATTAAATGGATCAGGACCCGATCAGTATGGAAACCACTAGCTTTACATATCTGCTTAGGCTTTTGGATTAGCTTTGGACCCTCTCTCTCTCTCTGCCCTCTCCATGCATTCACCAAACTCCCAGTTTCAGGCAGGGGAGATTTTTTAAAGCCTGATTGGGTGAATGGGAAAGACTTAAGTTAGCTTCTGAGTAGTTACCCCATTTTTCTGATGCTGGGGAAGTTCTGATATTGATACCAGGTGACAGCCCTTTGAGGTAAGCCAACACTGCAAGAACTACTAGAACTCCATGTTATTATTGTAAGGTATAATAACAGAATCTTGAAAAGCTGGCAGAGTTTCCCTCTGCTCCCTCTTATATCAAAGAGAATCAAGGTGGGGTTATCTTGAGTTTCTTTCTCACCTGCTCTTCCTTCCCAGGACTAAGTTGATGCTTACTTAACTATTCATGCATTCCTTCTTCAAGGTTATCTCCATACTCTTCTATACCAGGGCAAGTTCTACTGTTAATCAGAGTGAAGCATTGCCTCAAGCAGCAGATACTAGAAGGTGCTGGAGGCATGACTCTCCACAAGTAACCACAGCAATGAAGAAATGGCATGTGAGAGCTGACATCTCAACACAAACTCATCCTTTTGTACTTATGTCGCAGTATTAGATGCAAGTACATAATTCACAGGATTTGTGTCATGATGTCACAATGCCCAATTTGTCACCTGACCTCCTTGTCTCTCTCCCACCCCCCTCAGACACAGTGTTGGAGGAAAAAGCTGTTGTCACAACCTTGCACTTAAAGGCCTGAAAAAGAAAAATTCAGTTACCAATTTATTCTTGATTCAGTGTTCATTCTTGATGCTTATCTTTTAATTGTTAGTGGTTTCGTTTTAACAGAATATTCATGTTATTGTACTTATACGGATTTTTATTTTTAATAGAAAAGTTGTAGATATAAATGGAAGATAAGCAAATCATTGCACCACACTGCGTCTCCAGTGTGGGACATCCCATTCAGGAGGTCTGGGCAGGGCTTTGGATGTGATTTCTAAAAGGGGCTTTGGAGCATGTTAGGTGCGACAGTCTTTAAAGTGGCTGGTGGCCACACGTTTCCCTGGAATGATGTGGAGGCTGTTCAGTACCTTCCTCATGCAGCTCCAGTTAAGTGTCAAACTTAAGAGGTAGATTGCAACCGTAATGATCTTATTAAAATTGATGTTGAAATACAGAATGCAGGATGCCACCGGCAGAGTACGTCTATAGCACTATAGGTGATAGATCACAAAACACACTAGGGCAGAGATGTCACCCTAAGGACCCAGAGCTGCATGTACCCCCCCCTCAACAACTTTAACCCTGTCCTCCCCAGAAAACTCCAAAAGTTGTTACCAATTTTTAGTTCTTAAATTATACAAGGGGAAAATTATTAAATACATGACTGGGAAGTAATTATATTCACTGTATTTTAGTTTAATGAAATGTAAATGGTATGACGACCAAGTTCATTTTTATCCTATCTCTGCCATTACTTTTGAAGAATTTGCATGCCACTCAAAGGCCAAATGAAGAAGTTGCCCTGTCCTATACTAGAGCAAAAGTTTGACAGAATGGGAGGAAGCTTGTTAGCCAGAGCAGGTGGCCTTCTAACCAGATATGATGTCTACCAGGCCCTAAAGGTGAGGGAGAAATCTTTCACCAACAAATATTTTTGAAGGAAGGTTTTGTTAGGTTAGCAGCTAGTTCAACCAGTGTCTTATCTCAGGTTGATCAGAAATGATTGAAGCTATTGAGAAAGCAAACAACGTTTCTAGTTGACTAACGTCATAGTCCGTGTCATGTACAGCAACATTAAGCCTCTGCCTGAGTTCAGTAGAACTTATGACCTTCTAAATGTGTCCATGACTGCCTCCTGAAGGCACTGCATATCAATAAAAATTGCTCCATGGAAGTCACTCAGTGACTGAAAACTCATTTTCCTGTCTTCAAAACAAAAGTGAGCATCTGTAATGATCAATGCCATCATGTATCTAATATTAAGTATGCAAATAATGGTAATGAAACTTGTCACCTGCCTGCAGCTTAGCAGGGGCTAAGAGGTTTAGCAGGCTGGGTCCAAAATCCTCATTCCTTTGGAGAGAACAATTCTTCACCTTCCTGCACATGAATAAAATGTTTGCTCTTCTTTCTTAAAGCCCAAGGGCTACATTCAGCATCATGTGATCCAGCTGCTTGGGAATTAATTTACCTTGCTCAATGGAGCAAATTTGAGAGATGCACAGGAGGAGGGAGATTCGGTATCTATTTCACCGGCAGACAGACACAGTTGGATACAGCCTCTAAAATTACCTTTTGGATTTATTTTTTTAAAGAGTACTACTTCTCTGTAATGTAAAACTCTGTTCTTCTCCTTTAGGAATTCTCAGGTGCAGAGAAAGGCAGGAAAACACCTCATGAACTGAAATATTAATAAGATTTTATTTATGGGACTTATGGGGGGGGCGCTATCTTCTAGACCAAGATTTATTTCAGTAGATAAATAGGTAGCACTTCCGTGGGATGGTAACAGCATTCTGCGCGTGTCATGCCAGCCACATGACCACAGAAACGTCTTCGGACAACGCTGGCTCTTTGGCTAAGAAACGGAGATGAGCACTGGCCCCTAGAGTCGGACACGACTGTGCAGGGGAAAACCTTTACCTTTACCTTAGAACAGAGGTGAGCAATCAGCTGACTGCATGTGACCGCTGACCCATGTTTATGAACCTGGAGCCTGTCCCCAATTGTGCTGCTGAAATTTTGGGGCAAAATGCAGAAATTCCTATGTTTCTAGAGAGCTAATAAAAAAAATAGTTGCATCAAAATTCCCCTAGGAGCAAAAACAGTGGGTTACTGTCTTTGGGAATGTCACCACATACTCCACATTCCTGCAGTTCTCTGAAGCTGAAAACATTAAAACTAATGCATTCCCCAGCTATATAAAAAGTTGCCCATCCCAGACGCTGTGTAACGTGCATGCCAGGGAAAAATTAAGCAATTTCTGATACTCACTGAAGTAGTGTGGCAAGATGTGAGAGGACTATAGCATAGGGCATCTTAGTTTGAAGAGGCTCTTCACTATTTGCAGAGAGGAGGAGTCTAACCAAAACTCATCCAGAATTCATAATATATTGACATGCTTTCACAGTGATTGTGATTCACATCTAATGTTATTGGAACACTCTCTACATCAGTGTTTCTCAACCTTGGCAACTTTAAGATGTGTGGACTTCAACTCCCAGAATTCCCCAGCCAGCCATGCTGACTGGGGAATTCTGGGAGTTGAAGTCCACACATCTTAAAGTTGCCAAGGTTGAGAAACACTGCTCTACATTCAGTATGTAAGACATTCTTGAGAAAGAAAAGGATGGCAGGTGGGTTTTATTTCATTTGAGCTGTTGCTTACTTAGCAGGAAGCTTTTGCTTCCCCTCACATGGGGCTATTCTTTTCATTTGGAGCAAAAACGACTAAAAGATATAATGACTTAGATAACCTAAAATAATCCTGAAAGCGGGGCGGGGTGGGGGGCAGAGAGAAGCATTTTTAGTAAATGCAGAGCTTGCCTTCGGTTCTTCCTGGAAGCTGAAGCCATGGGGTTAGCCATCTTGTTCCCATCCCTCAGCTGAGAATCGAATTGGAGCCCCAGTTATCCACACACTCTTCTTTATCAGCACTGAGCTATTGCTGCTTCTTTGTCATGGTCTCCAGGTAAAAACAGGGCTAATATTTTTCAACCCATAACAAGGAAGTAATGGCTATATTCTAGCCTATGGGGAAAGCTTAAAATCCACAAGAACTAGACTGGTTCTTAGCTTCTTATCATCAGTCAATTATGCACGAGAGGAAAATCTGCTGCATTTGGATGACTGTATTTGTAATGCACATGCCAGTTTTTAATTAATTGCATTTCTGATTGTCAAGATTTCATTGTTTTCTGTTTTTGGTAAGCTGATATATTGGTATGTGGTTTCTTAATGCTCATATTGTGGGCTGCCTTTTGAGTGTGGATAGACTGGAAGATGAGCTGGCATTCTAACAAATTACTTAAAAAGAGGAGTTAGCAAGATGCCTATTGCAGCATTCTATCATTTCGAATGAACATAATTCCTTGAATTATGAAATTTAGACCCACATCTCTTGTGTACTTTTCAGTTTGGACATATGATCCATACACAGTATACTTACTTACTGGATATTCTGTGGTGTACCAGCCAACACTGCTCAATAGATTCCCTGACTGAGCTGATCTATGTGGTTTTGGATATCATGTTGAAGTTTTCCTGAGCTTTTTGTGCTGAAACTGTTCCTGGCTGCCTTGGCAGCTAGGGGCTCATAAGATATGAAGCTATATCATACACTTTCATCTTTGTATTCCAAACATGTAGCTGATGTGGACTACAGCAAAGATATTTTCATAGACTGAACACTCTTTGGTCAAAGCTGGGGTGTACTGCTCTCCACAAGTGTGGTAGAATCACTGAACTGATCAGAGCTTGAAGACCAATAGAAACCTAAATGGGTTTCACACAGCTCTAGAGAAATCTTCGACTGATCTGAGTCAGCTGACCTCCCTAAACACTAACTGAACTGAGGCTTGAACAGGTGACATTCATTCTGACTGCCAACATTCAGTTTCTTATTTTGTTTTATAAAAGAACAGAGACTGAAGGTGCTAAGGTAGCATAAGTCAAGGAAAACTCCTAGTAAATCCTCCCATATGCATGCACTTCCTTAATTCAATGAGATTCATATTTGATTCTCTGATCAAAAAGTTCCAGAAGACTGCAGGTGACTTGGAAGTCTACATTGTCCTCACAATTAAAAGAGTGTTCTGTCTTGCTGCCCTAGTTTATGGAATATTATTGTGGAATGTCCTATGTTTATACTGCTTGAGATTCATCAGATTTGAGAAGTTGGCCTCTATAGATGAGCTATTAAGAGTTTCCTTTCATGAAAGTTAGCCTCCAAATGACAAGTTTAATTTGATTTATATTGTTCCCCCTGTTCCAATTAATGCTGCTAGTTTAGCCTGTTTGTGCACTTTTCTTTGATGTTGTGTGTTTGGGAGATTTAATACTGTTCTCGGCTTTAAAAATGTCATTGATCCTGAAAAGGAAATTATGCATTATAAAGCAAATAAAACATCCCATGTTCTTAGTATTGTTATAAAATCTATTAGATTTACTATAAAAACATAATTCCAATTGAAATCTTCAGGCCAATTGTAGAAGAGTTTAAAGATGGGACATTCCTTTGGGATGTGCTCTTGATTTGTAAGAAACTGTTGAAATAACTACCAAATAAGATTGATATTAGTTTCTGGCATTCAGCAGAAATAAACCCTCTGATGGGCTATTTTAAATGTCAAGATCAATTATTTAGCTTGTATAATTCTGAGTATGACTTTCCTTGCAATAGTCAAGTGCCTGTGAATTTGTTCCATCTCTGTTATGACTTCATTATGAGACCTTGGACAAACTGCTCTTGATTGCAAGACTTCATCTATAACAAACATATAATAGTGAATTTCCTCAAAAAGCGGTTGTGAAGGTAATGCACAGTAACATAGATAGAAACTGCAAGCTCTATTGCAGTTTTATATTTAAATTATCCTGTCTTCTTCTAAATACAATATGCCATTTTAGCCAACATAGCTAAAGCACAACCATATCATCTAGGATCAGTGCTAATCAAAACAATGACACTCCTAAAAGTTTGAAAACAAAATTAAATTCAGATGTTGGATATTTCTTAAATTTGGCCTTTCTCTTCTACAGTACTGCAGTAAAGCAGCAGAACATCCCCAAAGTTGTCGGTCTGTATACAAATCTCAGCAAAGCCAAGAGATTGTCATATGTAATTCATCAATGAGATTATTCAAGGTTCAGTTTTACAGGATGATGCACAAAACATTGAATTTGGCATATTGAGACATTAAAAGATCTCTACTCTTTTCAAAGACTAACACAGGTTAAGCATCTGTCTGCCAGATTAAGTGGTTTGTGATTGGAATCTCAAACGGACTACCAGTGCATTGGTCCTGTTTAATTACAGTTAGGAAGCTAAATCTGGGTGGCATCTTCCATGCTGCAACAGAGGAGAGTTTATTCTATTGGGCTGAATGTGTCTCTTTCTTGCCATTTAGAGGTTATCTGGATTTTTGCAGCCCAGATATATTAGCCTTATCTTTGTGAATTCCATAAACTTAGTATAAAGTTATAACAGCTGATAATTGTAAAACTCACCAAGCCCACCATAGTATAGAGTCAATTAACTAAATAATGACAGATGGTTGTAGCTATAAGCTGCACAGAACTCATGTCAGAGGTCAGTTCTGAAGCTCATTCAAAACAACAAATTGTTAAACATCACCCAGTGTGTTTATATAATATGAAAAACAATGTTATTACTCATTGCAATAATCAAAGCCCTCTACAGCATTTGGATAGGTTTGTAAAAGAAAAGCACATAAGCTACTTTGAATTTGCTGATGATAGCTATGGGCTTTTAACATAGGGTACACATCCAGGACACAATTTTGTTTCTTCTGTATTTTCCTAGCAGAAGTTAAACTCTGAGGAGCAAAGTTACTTGAGCCTTCTAATAGTTGCCCATGAACTTATCATCTTAGCAATTGTGGCTGCAAAGCCTAGATGTTTCCCTAGGAGCTCAGCCTGTTTAGCTTCTCCCTTCTCCTCATTCCCCAAACTATGAAGGGAATGAAGAATGTCTTCAGTCTAGCATCTCAGCAGCCCCTGTACTGATATGGGTGTCACATCTTATGGTTACACATCTTAAAGTTGCCAAGTTTGAGAAACATGGATCTATATGATCATTTCTACACTCAGGGTTTGCAGTAGCCCCCCTTCCCATCCCATACATATCGTAGTTATGTCAACATAATCTGTTGGGGAGAAGTTCTCTACTCTCTGTTGTCCCTCAATTCAGTTATTCAGTCTACAGTTAACTTTTGGTTACTCGCCAGATGAAGAAGTCCATTAAGGCAGATTGGCATGTGTGAAGTGGGGATTAAAATTGAATTATCTCCACTAATCTCTGTGGTCTTGATGGAGATCAGCTGCACAAATTTCATGCTCAACATACTGTGTCCACTTATGTGATTGAACAATGATTGATATGCATTCCTGTATCAGTAATACCCCACAATTTTGTCCACTCAGTAGTACTTCAACTAAAAGTTGCACATGTGTTGAAGCGCTTATCCAACTATCAAAACTTTCCAGTGCAGTGGAGGGCAAGTTTTAGGCTTACAAGAGCCATCTTATTATTTTTCCTTTAATTCTACTTCAAAGACCACCATGTACAGGCAAATGCTCAATAATGGCCATAGGAAGGCAGACATTAAAATGCCTCAGAGCACATACTCAGCTTAGGAGTCGATTTTTAGTATCATAACTGGAGGCTATAAACAAAAAAATATTGTATTCAGATCTATTCTGACTGATTTTGGGCTGATTTATACAGGCCAAGGGTTTTTGTTTTCATTAATGTTAACCCATTGGGAGCTGGAAATCCTACTGATCTGCAAATCATTAATCTCCATAGTAAGCCCCACTCAATTTTCTACTCAGTCCTGCTCTTGTCTTTTTGCATTAGCAGCCAAATGTGGTTGTGCAATGGGGCTCCTGTGGAGGTGCTATGTAAATAAGAACCATCTCTTTGTATGGCTACCCCAAGTACAATACATGCATTTGTGCATGCACAAGTCAGACAGGGATGCTATGTTATAACTATAGACACATAGTTATAACTATAGAGTGTTAACACTGACTTGGTGGCAAATAATCAATCTGTGTGTGTGTTATAGTTGGTTGATTTAGTCCATGTACATGGTTAAATAGAGTAATCTGTACCTAGGGAGGACAGAGAGTGTTTTGTTTAACAGGAGGAATCCTTACTTTATGGATATGAGGAGTACCAAATTTTGTTAACCCTTAACCCTTTCTTTTAAAATGTGCTGCTGAAATTTCTTGGCAGAGATGAAACATCCCTTTGAAGATGCTGGTGAAGTGGCAATTCCTTCGTAGACATGAATAAATGGTTGA
This sequence comes from Charina bottae, assembly GCA_023362775.1. Taxonomy (NCBI): domain Eukaryota; kingdom Metazoa; phylum Chordata; class Lepidosauria; order Squamata; family Charinaidae; genus Charina; species Charina bottae. The sequence goes on along the minus strand of JALMGJ010000001.1, from coordinate 230,832,022 downwards.
ATGGGGAAAATGCTGTCTGCTTCATCTGATCAATTGTATCAGGAAGGAAGGGACAAATGGGAGGGGTTGATGAATTAGAAAACATGAAATCTGTGTTCTGATTACTGTTGCATGAAAAACTTGTGTTCTCTGTTACAAATATCTGGAGGAACAGCAAAGTAAAAGCTAGTGAATGATAGCTCTCTTACATATTTAATTCTTGCAAGACCTAGAACCCATAGTGTTACATGGGCAAGCTATTACGCACCAACACTAGCTGCAGATGAGGATATCAAGGAAAAATTTTATACCCAGCTGGACACCATCTTATCAGAGATACCAAAGGAAGATAAAATTATCCTCCTGGGCGATTTCAATGCAAGAGTTGGGCGTGACTTTGATTTGTGGCCAGGGATCATTGGGAAAGAAGGTGTTGACAACAGCAACATGAATGGAATCTTACTTCTGACTAAATGTGCAGAGCATAACCTTGTCATTACTAACACACTCTTTCGCCAGAAAAATAAATTTAAAAAATCATGGAAGCACCCACGGTCGAAGCACTGGCATCTTTTAGATTATGTAATTGTCCGTGCTAGAGATCGCCGTGATGTACTTCTCACCAGAGCCATGATGAGCGCCGATGACTGCTGGACAGACCATCGATTAATTCGATCCACAATGGCCATAAAGATTGTCCTGTCAGATTACCCATATGAGAAGTGTTTTGGCAAATTGCATCCTTTACCAGCAAAGCGTTCTCATGATGACGTAAACGCCAGGTGGCTAGATAACAAGCATTCCCATAATTTTGAATGGCGTTGTTTACATCTTCATGAGATAGGGAGCGAGAAGGTACCATGTTATGGGTAGCAAAGGAAATCTTCCCATGAGAACAAATCCTCCTGATTTCCTTCTGTGGGAAGCCTTGCCCAGGCCCCCTGAGCAAGGAGTGGGGGAACTCACGTGCTTGCTGAGATGCAAGCCACTGCCACCCAATGCTGTGTGCTTTGAGGCCTGGTGTGTGTCACACCTAACTGTCAGCCTATCAGAATGCTGAAAGAACTGCATATCTAACCATGCAAAATGGTGTTCTATGCTTCTTGATTTCTAGTGTCTTTTAGCCATGTAGTTCTTCACGTGTTCACTTCCCGTGGACTGGGCAGTGTGAGCTATGCCTGGGTTTTTTCCCCTTTAAGCCAGCGTATATCCCATCAGGTTATGGGCCCAGAGAGACATTTGCGTTTTCTTTGCTGCGTTGGACCTGGCTGTAAAAGGGAGTTTGTTTTTAGAGGCTGGTTTCGGAGTAAACATGTTTTCTTTGAGTGGTCAGCAATGGCTGAACAGTGTCTGGTCAGTCTGCCATTTGGGGCTTTAGATGGCACAAACTATCTGACCTGGTGTGTGGAGATGAAATCATTCTTTTTGCAAGAAGAAGATTTGTGGCAGTATGTGGCAAATCCACCTCCAGAGGATCTCTCTGAAGAAGTGCAAGCATGTTTGGACTGTGCTTATGGCATTTTTGCTTTTGGGACTCAACTCCTCTGAATGGAATTATATCAGCTACTCCAGAACTGCAAAATGAGAGCTGAGAAGCTGTTGGAGCCTTTAATACACAGTAGAACTCTGTTGCCCTTGGTGGTCTATTAAGACAGCTTTATAGTTTGAAGCTGCAACCTCGGGTGAGACTGTGATGGCACACCTTGGTGAGTTCAAGACTTTGTTTGCTGCAAAGAAGGCATGTTTGTTTGAACAAGAAGGCATGTTTTTCTGGGGCTATGAAAAAGCGTGCGTGATTTTGTCAAGCCTGGAGCTACTGGTCGAGAAAGCAACGACGCTATCTCCCTGCGACCTTCCTGTGGATTATTTTACAAGCCACTTCCAGGAGCCGTCTGTTGCTGTTGTTCCTGAGAATTCCTAACAGAGTGTTCCAGCTGAAGTAAAACCTGGCATGGAATCTATATTTTGCTGTGATTCTGGAAGGCTGTTCCCTGCCCCGTTGTCCAGCGGATGCTGTCAGTGCAAGAAGCCTGATTTACGAATGGAGGGGAAGCCAGAAGCCAGAAGCCAGATGTCAGCTAAACAACGAATCCAAGTCTTCTACTCTGCCGGACTGCTGTGTGTAAGCATATCTCGGCGTGATCTTGAATTCGGTGTGCAGTAAAAGTTTGTAAACACGAACTGCAAGCCTTGAGTTCAGCAAGTCATTTTAGCTGATATTTCTGTGATAAGTGTGTGAAATGTGTATGTGTACACTTGTTTTTCTCTCCTCAGTGTTCCAGCCCTGGTCAAGTCTGAGTGCAGGTGCTGAATGTTTCATTGCGATATGAAACTGCTTGTGTTGAGGTTGAGTGTGTTAGAGAAAACTGTAAAATCAAGTGTGTGAGATGCTTTCTAAGAAGGAGATTGTGTGGACAGGACATTGTGTGTTTAATGTTTCCCCACATCATAAATGCATCCATAGAGTTTTCACAAAGTACTGGGGTATCCCAGGATGGGAGAGTGTGTCTCAGATAGCCAAATGCATTTTGAGTTAGAACCCAGGAAATGTGCAAAAGTTCCTTGATTGTGTTGTGTGTAAACTGTGTGTAAACAATCTAATATCAGGACTGTATCTGTTGCTAGGCAAAGTGACAGAGTGTTAACTAGACCATTTCAGTTGGTTCACAGAGACCTAGTTAGCCCCCATGTCCCAAGTAATGGTGGGGTGTGAGTTTCATGTTCCTTCTGGTTGATGATCATACCTACTTGTGTTGTTGCTACTTGTTGAAGTCTAAAGCGAAGGTCTGTGCTCGCTTTGAAATGTATGTAGCAAAAGTAGGATGAAAATATGGTTATCTAATAGGTCAGTTTCAGTCTGATTGTAGTGGAGAGTTCCTGAGCCATGTGTTCCAGAATTGGCTTTGTAGGAAAGTATTCTCCCAAAGACTTGCCAATGTTGGAATTCTTGCTGAGTGTTGGTGTTGTGAATACCATAAAAATAGCCTGATGTTAGTTGCTCAGGTGCCATCCCATGTCTGGGGAAAGGCTACCATGAGTGCAGTGTGTTTCTAACTAACAGGTTGTAGAATTCAACTGTAAAAAGAAGTTCATTATTTTTCTTTGGTATGGCAAGCGCCCTTCACTGAAGTACCTGCATGTCTGTGGAACATTTGCATGTGTTCACAACCCCAGGTCACAGAGAAGGAAGAACCAAGAAAGCACAGTGCTTCAGGTTGTTGGTTGTTGGTTGTTGATTAAAATCCAAGGCTTATCGGTGTTTCATTAAGCCATGGTCAAATCCAAATCTCCAGAAGTGCTTTATTTTTAAGCAGCCTACTGGTTGGGAAAGGTTGTATGCTAAGGTTGCAGAAGTGTTGCTGCATTGCTAGTGTAAAAACCTACTATCCATAGTTCAGTAGATGGGCAAAAACCAGTTCAGGCTTCTTCTGTTCCCAAGTCTCCTAGTGTGTTAAAAGGGCCCCTCAGGTGAAGGAAGGGAAATTTCACCTGAGCAGTTGCAGGGCCTGGAGAGGGAGTCAGGTAGTGGAAGGAAAGAAGATGGTGATGGGGAAAGCACAGTGGTCATTCCTCATGGGTCCTCTTATTCCACAAGGGTGTGAAGCCTGACAGATTTGTGAGTTAGCAGGTGACAGAGAGTGTCAAGTTACCTGAGAAAACCCTGTCTTTTCAAGACATGTTGCTCCTGCCTTTGAGAGGCAGGAAGAACAGTGGAACCCAGCTGAGGATAGTCTGTTTTAAAAGTAACCAACCTGTCCTTTGTTTTGGTAAGCTGTAGGTTCCAGATGAGTGTTCAGAAAGACATTTCTTCCTGATAATACTCTGCAGTGTAAAGCCAGCTTTGTTGCCCAGGGATTTCACAAGAGGAGTTTGTGAACTGTGAATCTAATGTATGCACCCACAGCTAGGCCAGAATGTTGACGTGTGGTGCGTTTTCTGGTTGCGTAGCGTGAAACAGGTGTCCATTTACATATTGTGATGTTGACACAGCATATTTGAATATAGATCTCCCTGAAACAGTGTGTGTAAGGCAGGAGTTTGGCTGTACATGTGTGGCAGTTCCCAGACAGTTCATTGACTTAACAGGGTGCTTTATGGATTTTAAAGCAGGCCAGTCATTGATAGCATGGTGCAGATGCTAACTGGGATGTGTAGAACAGTCATGTGCTGTTTTCTGTGTGTACATAAGAGAGTGTAGAAGTGTGTAGAACTTCTTACTTATGTAGTTGGTTTTCTGCTTAGAAACTGAAGTTTTCCACCTTGAATAAGAATTTGTCAGTCAGCTGAAATAGAATTCCCAGCTGAGGAAGTTCAGCACAAATTCAAACATTTATCTTGGTGATGAAGTTACAAAGGCCCAGAATAGAGAATCCTATGGTTCTTTACAGAGTGTCATTTGTGTAAAGGAAGCTTATCCTTAATTTGTTGTACAGTATATCACTCTGCAATAACGCAGTGGACATGCCCTGAATTAGTGTGCCCAGGTAAACATACCAAGCCTGCAAAATGGTGTAACCGTCTATGCAAGGCTGGAAAGGGGTGAAAAAGTCCTGCGGTTTTTCTTCAAATCAAAACAAACCTTTGCCTCAAAAAATCAGCTAACAGCATGCAACAGGATTGGAATTCCTGCTTACCAGCTGCATTTTTTTTTTTTTGCAAAGGAGGGGGCAATGAGGGCAATGTTTTTCTGTTTCTATTTGACTGTGTTTTATATTACTGCATAAGTTGTATTTGATGTATTTGTATGTATCTGAATAAAACATTGCATGAAATGTATATTGTGCATTACATATGTGTAACAAGTGTTTTTAAACCATTTTCTAGTGTTGATGACTATTGGTTGTAAAAACTGAAAAAATGAAGCTTGTAAATGAATACATGTACTAACCATGTTTTTCTTGTTTCTGTAAAAATGTATTTTATAGCTTTGACAATCCCATCGCTGGTGTCGGGTCCAATTTGGGAGGGGTGTCAGATTACCCATATGAGAAGTGTTTTGGCAAATTGCATCCTTTACCAGCAAAGCATTCTCATGATGACGTGAACGCCAGGTGGCTAGATAACAAGCATTCCCATAATTTTGAATGGCGTTGTTTACATCTTCATGAGATAGGGAGCGAGAAGGTACCATGTTATGGGTAGCAAAGGAAATCTCCCCATGAGAACAAATCCTCCTGATTTCCTTCTGTGGGAAGCCTTGCCCAGGCCCCCTGAGCAAGGAGTGGGGGAACTCACGTGCTTGCTGAGATGCAAGCCACTGCCACCCAATGCTGTGTGCTTTGAGGCCTGGTGTGTGTCACACCTAACTGTCAGCCTATCAGAATGCTGAAAGAACTGCATATCTTGTTAAAGTTATTCTATGTAGAATTCAAGCGAATGGATTCCTTCACTATGAAATCCTAGCCTGTAAAATGGAATTTTACAGGTTCCTATGCTGTAAGCGGTTCCCATAACAAAAAGCAGTAAATAACAGGTGTGACCTTGTAGGCAAAGCATCGCCTTTGTTTTGACTATGATAACAGTCCTTTCCCATGAGAACAGCATCCCGAAGGGAAAGCCAACATGCAACACCGCCATCTCATGGCGGTTTATAGTAAGTACAACTGTTACTAAATTGTTAAGCTGAGAAATGGCCTAGCCCACATTAGCCAATCAGAATGTTGAACCATGGGTATAATTCAACTATGAACTATGGGTACTCATCTCACTCATGCATTTTCTATGCTTCTTTTGACTGCTATCTACATGTACTTTGTATCTGAACTGTAACTACGCCTGGTCTTTGCACAGACCATGATTTTTCTTTCCTCACATCTGTTGATGGAACTCTGCGTGTGCTTTGTTTTTTCCTTTTTGCAATAATGCGCCATACATCCATTATTGCCTTATGCTACCAATAAAGATATTGTTAGCCTTACAACACGTTGTTTGGATTACTCTGCACCTGGAACCCCAAAAGCCAGCAACACCCCACATATCTAACCATGCAAAATGGTGTTCTATGCTTCTTGATTTCTAGTGTCTTTTAGCCATGTAGTTCTTCACGTGTTCACTTCCCGTGGACTGGGCAGTGTGAGCTATGCCTGGGTTTTTTCCCCTTTAAGCTAGCGTATATCCCATCATGTCCCTCATCGTAGGCTCCAAGGAAGAAAACCAAGTCGTAAAATGAATACACTGGCCCTTCAAGATTCTATTAAACGAGCTTGCTTTCAATCAACTCTCAAGGAACATCTGCCTATGGAACTTCCTGAAAATGTTGAGGAACACTGGGTTAAATTGAAGACTTCTATTATTTCAGCCTGTGAACAAACTATCGGATACCAAACTAAGAGACATCAGGACTGGTTTGATGAGAACGATAGTGAGATTGAACATATTATTGACAAGAAAAGGAAAGCCTTCCGGATATGGCAAAAAGATATTAACTGTGCCGTTAAGAAAAAAATCTACGCCAGTGCAAAGGGAGAAGTCCAAAGAAGAACTAGAGAACTTAAGAACATATGGTGGATAAAAAAAGCCCAAGAAACCCAACATTTTGCAGATGCTCATGATGCACGGGGCTTTTTTAATACCATAAAGGCCATCTATGGACCAACAAACCATGGTACAAATCCCTTATGCTCAGTAGATGGTGCTAAACTTCTAAAGGACAAAGAGTCTATTGCACTGCGCTGGAAAGAGCATTACTACAATCTCCTTAATCATCACTCTACTGTGGCTGATGAAGTCTTCTTGCAAATATCGCAAAAACAAATAAGAGATGAGCTTGCAGTGTAGCGGGAAAACTCACCTTCCCAAATGATAGGACACGAGACCAGTGAGATTAGAGAACACAGGTTTATTGCTAGCAAGGTTCAGAACGATAACTCAGCAAGTCTGAACCCCGGGCTTTACTCAGAGTCAATCTTATATAGGTTTTTGCAATCAATACAATTCATCAGGAAATCACAAGATCAGCAGTTGGTAAAAATATCATTAGCACAGCTGTTCGTACATAGAACGTCAAAACAGGATACCAAAAAGGGAAGTTATCTTACACCATCCATAGCATTTTAGGGAACTGTTCAAGGTCCATTGCGTTCTGTTACAAAGGTCAGGATGTTGGTTAGAACATTTAGGCAAGAGGTTTTCAGCTGTTGCAAAAGACAGGTGTTGATTATGGTTGATTGGTTTTGATTAGACGTTGCATGTAATGGAGCAGGCCACAGGCCTAGCAAGGGTTAGAAAGGTAATATATGGTATAGAGAACTATGTGATTCTGGCCTGCCTGCTTCAGCAGTACCCCCTAGTTTGGAGGAAGTCAGTAAAGCCACTAAACAAATGAAAAATAACAAAGCTAGTGGACCTGATGGGATTCCTGCTGAAGTCTTTAAAGAAGGCGGGCCTGAACTTACACAAAAACTTCATAAGCTCATCGAAAAAATCTGGATGAGGGAGGAGATTCCAGCAGACTTTAGGGATGCCATAATTATCACTCTCTTTAAAAAGGGTGATAGAACAGACTGTGGAAACTATCGAGGCATCTCCCTTCTAGCTACAGCAGGCAAAATCCTGGCAAAGATCATTGCAAACCATCTCCTATCTGTATCAGAAGACATCCTCCCTGAAACGCAAAATGGCTTCCACCCTTCCAGGGGAACAGTGGATATGATCTTCACTGCACAACAGCTTCAAGAAAAATGCAAGGAGCAAAACCGCCCTCTGTACATGGCGTTTATTGTTCTGACTAAAGCTTTTGATACTGTAAATCGTACTGCTCTCTGGACCATCCTTCTGAAAATCGGATGCCCTGATAAATTTGTGAACATCTTGCAGCTACTCCATGACGACATGATGGCAACAATCCTGGATAACAATGGCTCTCAAAGCGATCCATTTAAAGTGGAATCCGGCGTTAAACAGGGATGTGTTATTGCTCCAACCTTATTCGCTATCTTCATCGCTATGATTATACACCTTGTTGAAGAGAAACTTCCTACTGGTGTACAAATTATATATCGAACAGATGGAAAGCTTTTTAATCTTAGTAGGCTGAAAGCAAAAAATAAGATAATTACAACTTCTGTTATAGAACTTCAATATGCTGATGATAACGTAGTCTGTGCACACTCCGAGGAAGATCTTCAAACTATCCTAAACATCTTTGCAGAAGCATATGAAAAGCTCGGCCTCTCGATTAACATTAAAAAAACCAAAGTGCTTTACCAGCAAGTTCGAACCAATCCCTCCGCAGTGCCATCAATCCAGCTTAAAGGTGTGTCACTAGAAAATGTCGACCACTTTTCTTATCTCGGCAGCCATCTATCTACAAAAGCCGACATCGACGCTGAAATTCAGCATCGCCTGAGCTCTGCGAGTGTAGCTTTCTCCCAAATGAAGCGTAGAGTGTTTGAGGATCGGGACATTCGCAGGGAGACCAAAATGCTTGTTTACAAAGCCATTGTACTACCAACCCTTCTGTACGCCTGTGAAACATGGACCCTCTACAAACGCCACCTCCAACTTCTTGAAAGATTCCATCAACGCTGCCTCTGAAAAATTCTGCAAATTACTTGGGAAGATAGGCGGACTAATGTTAGCGTATTAGAAGAAGCGAAAACCACCAGCATTGAAACAATGATCATCCAACATCAACTTCGCTGGACCGGCCATGTTGTTCGAATGCCTGACTATCGTCTTCCAAAGCAGCTACTTTACTCCCAACTTAAGAATGGAAAACGGAATATTGGTGGACAGCAAAAGAGATTCAAAGACACTCTCAAAGCTAATTTTAAAAAATGTAATATCAGCATTGAGAACTGGGAAGCCCTAACTCATGAGCGTTTCAATTGGAGGTCAGCCTTTATTAATGGCGCTATGGACTTTGAAGAAGCACAAGTACAGGGTGAAAGGGAGAAAAGAGCTAAAAGGAAGGCACGTCAGGCAAACCCTCATCTGTCTGATGTGACCTCTGTGACATTAATGTCCTCAAATGAGTGTCCTTTTTCCTTTAGATGAAGATAAACTGCTGACTCTGGTCCTGTGGTGTTACTTCTCCTGTGTTGGGCCATCCTCCTGTACAAAGGTTGTTTGGTTTCTCCAATGTAGAGTTCAGAGCACTCCTCACTGCACTGGATTGCATAAACTACATTGCTTTTCTTGTGTTTTGGAGTTTGATCTTTGGGGTGTACAAGCCTCTGTCTCAGTGTGTTGGTGGGTTTGAAATATACAGGTATGTGGTGTTTGCCAAATATCCTTTTTATCTTTTCAGACACGCCAGCCATGTAAGGAATGACCAGGTTCTTCCGTTTACTCTGAGTCTCAGCCCTATCTGTCGCTGTTTTGGGTCTGGTAGATTTATATTTAGTGAAGGCCCAATTTGGATATCCAAATTGTACAGGAGGATGGCCCTGATGGACCAGAGTCAGCAGTTTATCTTCATCTAAAGGAAAAAGGACACTCATTTGAGGACATTAATGTTCACATTTTAGACAGAGAAGATAGGTGGTTTGAGAGAGGGGTCAAGGAATCCATTTATGCCAACTTGGAAAATCCTTCCTTGAATAGAGGTGGGGGCCTTAGGCACAACCTTTCACCTATTTTCCTTCCTGCTTTGTCTTCTGTGCCTAGGAAGATTGAGACCATTTCACAAGCTCAACAGCAGCATGGTAATCTTAACGATCCTCCTTTAGATGATAAAGGGACTTAGAAATAACATCTCAAAATAACCATGACCTAGCCCCAGGTGCAAGGTCACACAGCCACCTAGAAACATATTTAAGGATTCCCTTACTAACTTTGCTCAGACTGAAGAAGCTCCTTGGATAAGGAGTGAAACGTTTCCACTGAGAAAATAGAAATCCAGTTGACATGATTCAAGCTACAGACAACTCCACCTGGATGACTGAGAACCTTCATAGACTTTTTGTCCTCAAGTAAATCTTTGGCTTTTTGTATATATTGCGATCTGTCCATAATGACGGTGGTGCGGCCTTTGTCTGCTGGGAGGATGATGATAGTAGAGGTGAATATTTTTGGCCTGTGATTTGCATTATGAGTGTCACACTCCAAAAGGTAGGTGGAGACAGGATGCAAACTCAACTTTATTTATTTTATTTATTTATTGTCAATGACCAGCAAAGTAGCTACAACACTAAAACAAGACATAAAAGCAGGCTCAAAAACAATAGGAGCAATAAAATCACCATATAGACCTGCCAATTAAAATTTACACGTATAAAAAGTAAACAAATGTAATAAAACAAAGGAAAACAAAAGAGATAAATAAAAATAAAATTTAGATAAAAGAATAAAAGGACTTCCTCATGCCATCATTCCAAGATTAGGACACCTTAAACCTTCCCATGGCAATAAATAAACTTAATTGAAATTTTAATTTAATAAATGTCATTAAATACAGGTAGTCCTCAGTTAATAACTGCCCTGTTTAGTGACCATTCAAAGTTACGACAGTGCTGAAAAAGTAATTTTACAGCTGATCCTTACACTTATGACTGTTGTAGCATCCCGCAGTCATGTGATCGCCATTTGCTAGCTTCACAGCTGGCTTCCGACAAGCAGTCAATGGAGAAGCCAGCAGTAAAATCACACGTTACAGTCACATGATGTGTCACTTAATGACCACGGGTGATTTGCTTAATGACCACAGAGGAACTGATGTCATAGGTCCGGCGCGGTCACATGTTTCACTTAATGACCTTGTCACTTAGCAACAGAGTATCTGGTCCCAGTTGTAGTCATTAAGTGAGGACTACCTGTACAGTTAATGTAGAATGCATGTATTTGATTTATATCCCAACTTTCATTTGGAAGCTCAAGCTGGCATACGTAGTGCTTTTTCCTCCTATTTTTCCCCACAACAGCAGCCCTGTGAGGTAGGCTGGGCTGAGAGGGAGATAGAGACTGGTCAAAGTCATCCATCTATCTGAATCCTTTGCCTAACATCTTAACTACTGTATTACACTGTCCTCTCTCTATTGGCACTGTTTACATCTTTAGCAGTTTCTCCCCCTTCCAACACTACAATTCAGCAGAAACATTTGGATGTTGTCTGGAGTGGGGGGCAAACTTCTGGAGGCTGCACGCACTTCACTTTTAAGAAGGAATTAGGGAAAAGAAAGGAAAACTGAAGCCCCCTGTCACACCCAAAGCAAGAAAAACCAGAGAGACAAAAACAAAGCAACCAAGAAAGCAGCAATGAAGCATAATGTTTGACCAATGATCTCATCCATTGTGAGTCATGTCATCAGTGGTGTCATTGGTGGTGTGCTCCTCTCCAGAGTCCCTGTCAATCTCTTCAGTCTTTCTTCCTCCTCCAGCACCAGGAAGTAGCTGCTGCTGCATGAATGCAAATATGCATCTCCATAACGCAGCTCACCATATGGAGGCAGGTTTGCATCCAGCCCTGCCCAATGTTGGGGGGATGAGATGCCAGTGGCTCCACAGGGAAATTTGCACCAGCCCAGTCCAAGTTTCCCGGTGAACAGAAGAAACTGTTTGCCTTGCTGCGTTTCTGCCAGTCAATAACAGCCAGGAAACATTAAGGAACAGGTAAGATATGATGCCCCAAACGACAAACCATGCCAGTTCCCTTCTCTCCAATTCTGCAGTGCTACAGCCATTTGAAGATGTTGTTAAAGCATTTGTAAGGCTCCGAAGTTGCCTGACAAGCTTGGCTTGTCTCCCTTAGACCCCAGATAGCCAATCAATTCCCCTTCTTGAAAGCAACAACAAGGTTCTTACAGACTGAGTGATTTCCTGCTTCATCCCCCTGATAAACAGAAATCTGGCCAAGGTGTTGCTGAAGCAAGCTTTACTCAGCTGCTGAAAGCTGTGACATTTGTATCCACGGCCTGGTGGAGCCCAGAGTTATTTCACATTTCTCTCTCTTTCAGCATCGGGTGTGCTCTGAGCAGATTAGAGGTGGGGGAAGGGGCGAGAAAGAAAACCTCTAATTGGAAAAACATGCATGGATTCTCTCTGTGATGGAGCTGCTGCCAATGCAAATCAGGGACCAGCCTTGCAGAGTTCCAAGATCATCTGCTGGAGAAAATCAGCAGGCTATATGCTGCCTAGGAATATAAGGGAGAGGGTGAAAATTGCACAAGCCCCAGGCTAAACATGGCAAAAAACCAGCCCTTGCAATCTTCAGTGGAACAGAATTTCCCCAGAGTTGAAGCAGCTTCTGAGCAGGTCCAGCTCAACCGGTTACTAAACGTTTGCACGCAGCAACATATAGCCTCAGCTCTAACCAAACTGTTGAATTACATTCCGAAATCAGTGCTGAATATAATTCAAGGATGAATGAGGGGAGGGGGCCAAGAATCCAAAGAAAAAAAGTCCTTTGCTCATTTTTGCTTCCAGCTATTGCCTCTCCTTCTGTTTCAGTTATCTCTCTGCCGAATCCCCTAATCTTCAACAGTAGTTTTTATGCAAGGGAAAAGAGGCTTTCAAAAGCTCTGAGAGCACCTTCCATGCACAGATACCTGGATCTTTTCACTAATTCTGGTTACTGTTTGATATTCTGCCTGCCATAGGAAAGCTATTGTCACTGACCATTAAGTATACCTAACTTTTGATCAAAAGTGGGCAAATGGTTGTCCTCACGGTAGGATAACTTCCCATTCTCCAGATACCAGCCCTTTGGTGTGGTTTCTTGCCATTTGGAGGTGAGGAACACATGAAAATAGGCACTAATGCAATGCAAAAGTCATGCTGTTTCTCCCAAACAAAAAAAGCAAATCCAGACTCCAGTCATAAGAGGGATACATCCCCTCCCACTGTGCATCCTAGTTCTGCCCAATATGGTTCTTACTCCAACATTAAGTATCTCCCAACCCCTTTAATGTTGCCCAACCCATCTTCTTGCTCAGTTTCCATCCTGACAGAAGCAAAACGTAAGCCAAGAAATGAAGTAGGATTGCCAGATATTCCAAGGATGAGAAAGACAGACAGACCTGGGGGAAGAAAATGAAGAACTGGCCCCATCTACTGCTGGTTTTAGATTAACCCACCATCAACTACTGATTTTCCCCTGAGGAAAACTGGTCTATGATGGAAAGGAGAAAAAAGATTCTAGCGGAGGTAGAGAACAATGCAATCAGAGGGAAACCAGCTGCTAGAAAGAATTTTAAGTACTGAAGAATGCCTCTCAGTAAGGCCCAAAAAATTACTTTTAAAAAATGATAGCAAAGACTCTCTAGCAAAGACTAGATAGCCTTTAATGTATGGACTCTCTAGAAAACACAAATGACCATTAGAGGAGAGATCACATTACAAGTATATCTAGTAAGCGTGCTCTTAGTCCTTCATGCAAACATTACAGAAAAAGAAATTCAAACGCTTCAAAGTGACCCTGCCTTAAGGGATTCTGTCATCAAGGATGGCTGGAGGGCTCCTACTTCACTTCCCAAGATTACTCTAACCCCGAATTCTTGGCATTAAAACTTATTAACAAAACTTATTAACAACAGTTTTGCAGTTAGGGGTCTTGCCAGTTTGCTTTGATAGTGATCCCAGTGGAAGTGTGTTCTCTGGCTACACCTGCCTGCTCAGGTGATGGGGAGAAGCCCTCAAAGTAGCTCCAGTATGCTTGTGACTTGGCAGCTGCTCTGCACAACTCTACTAAAGAGTAGCCTGTCTTTGGCTAAACCTGGGTCCCTTTGCCTTTCCTCCCATAAGGACAATGTTTGGAAAGGGGCAAGAAATATAAAACTGTTCAGAAGAGTCTACCTGGCTCCCATCAGTACATTTAGAAGCCCAGTACAGTCCCCAGGCACAGATAAGATTGGGCTGCCATTCATTCACAACTTTGATATTGCATTGACTCCCTTTAAAGAAAATATCAAGATGCTCTGGAGCTAAGCTGAACTCCCAAACATGGACACAAGCATGGGGTTTTTTGTGTGTTTGTCTGTGTAATAGTATGGAAATGGCTTGCCATCTTTGCCTTCTGGGGATTATTTTGGATTTACCAATCTAGCCTACAGCTTTGGTATTTTATTAACCGCCCAGAGTCCCCTATTCGGGGAGATGGGCGGGGATAAATTGAATAAATAAATTTCCTGGCGGACTCCATCCAAGACAAACCATATTTAGCTTCTAAGCCTCCAAAAAAGGTTCATCAGGTACTACTTCTTGCTAAGGCCCTAAGTGAAAGAGTTTGTATTTAAAATGACAGCAAATTTTGAGTTTAAAAACCCATGCTTTTTTCCTATCTACTCCTCAAACACAATATAAAATACAATTTAGGTTTTTTTTGTGCAATTATAAATCTTTAAAGTTCAGTCCAAACTTGAGGAAAACTCGGTCAGTCTGATTACTTATTTTGGTTTGTGCTGAAATATCTTGTTACATGGTTAATTATAGTTCAAATACTTATGGAACTTGTGTCAAAGCACTTTCTCTACTACATATGCACAAATGCAGGAGGAAAGATCAATACTAGCAATATATTGTAGATGATGATGATGATGATTTATTTAATGTATAGGCTGCCTGACTCCCAATGACTCTGGGTGGGTTACAGTTAAAAAATAAAAATTATGAAAGACAAATAACCAGGCCCTATGTTATGAAAGGCTTATTTATTTTTATTTATTTTATTTTATTATTTCAATTTATTCCCCGCCCATCTCCCCTGCAAGGGACTCTGGGCAGGTTACAACAATTGAAAGTTTAAAAACTATACAAATAACAATACTGTATCTAAAAATACATCCAATAATAAAATACATGAAATCCAAGATGGATTGGGGACCGTAGGATAGATCGTATTACTACGGGGCCAGCCAACCCCAGGAGGCACTACCGCCTCTGTCGTCCCAGGCCCGGCGGCTTATAGGTGATAACCAGCACTTTGAATTGCATCCGGAAGCCAACTAATAACCAGTGCAGACTGGGGTCATATTGTCAGCCCTTCAAAATAGATCAGACTAAGAAACCAATGCCATGTAAGTCAGTACTATTTTATTGTAAAGCTATAGTAACAGAATCTTGCAAGTTTGAATGTACTTCCCTTCCTCCCTCCCTTTATCTTCATGTGAACTAGGGAGGGGCTTGTCTGAAATGTTTACACATTACTTTCTTGGCCCAGGCCCGGCCCCTTTTATCTGACTGTTGCCTTGGTAGCAGCTCTTCCTCCTGTCCTTCAAGGCTATTCCCTCTGCTCTCTACTTACATGGGCATAAAGAAGCATACCCAATACTGCCTGAGTTGCTGTATTCTGAACTAGCTGTAGTCTTCAAGGACAGTGTCAGCTCCACTATGTAGACCAGACCATCAAATCAACTCCACGGGAAGGCTAAAACTGCTTTTATTGAGATTGGCTATAGTGTGTGTGTATGTATACTGTTTACTGTATACCAGAGCTTTCCAAACTGTGTGTCGTGACACAAAAGTGTGTCGCCACACACAGCGTGGTGTGTCGCCACACCACCCGGAAACGGCGGCGCGCGTGTGCACGGTGGCAGCAGTAGCCGCTGCCGCCGCTGCCATGCACACACACGCCGTTGCACGCCCCCCTGCGCCGCCGCACACCCCCTGTGCTGCTGCCGCGTGCGCACTGCCGCACACACCCCCGCGCCGCCGCACGCCCCCCCACGCCGCCGCACGCTCTTTGTGTCGCCGCTGCACGCACACCGCTACATGCTGTCTTGTGTCGCCGCCGCGCGCGCGCCCCTGCACCGACGCCGTGCCGACGCCGACGCCGACGCCGCACCGCCGCTGGCGTGTCACCAGCGGCGGCACTTTGGAAAGCCCTACTGTATACTGTATACTGTATACTGTATACTGTATACTGTATACTGTATACTGTATACTGTATACTGTATACTGTATACTGTATACTGTATACTGTATACTGTATACTGTATACTGTATACTGTATACTGTATACTGTATACTGTATACTGTATACTGTATAGAAGGGGCATGGTGGCTCAGCGGGTAAGAAGCCAGGCTTGTCGATCGGAAGATCGCAAGTTCGGAGGTTTGAATCCCTAGCCCCGCACTAGCCCCAGCTCTTGCCAACCTAGCAATTCGAAAGCATGCAAATGCAAGTAGATTAATAGGTACCACTTTGGTGGGTAGGTAACAGCGCTTCACGTGCGTTTTGCCGGCCACATGACAGTGGAAGCATCTTCGGACAATGCTGGCTCTTCGCTAACAAATGGAGATGAGCACCGGCCCCTAGAGTCGGACATGACTGCACAAATGTGCAGGGGGAACCCCTACCTTTTTATAGTAACAGAATCTTGCAAGTCTGATTGTGCCATACCTTCTCCTCCTCCTTATAATTCAGTGACTTAGGGAGGTGTCTGCCTGAGCTACTTTGAGTATTATCTGGACGTTCTGGACTTAAAAATGCTTCAGCCCGTTTTGCCTAGGCAACAGTCCTTGTATATCTCCGCTAAGGTTATCTTCCTTACTCTCTACAGGCAGTGCCATGTAAAGCACATGACAGTAACACATTCATGGGATGACTAAGTCATTAATTACCATCTGAAGAGCTTTCCCGTTCAGGAAAGGGTGCAACTGTGCACTAGATGCAGCTGTGCAAAGGCTCTCTTGGCCATAGCTACCACCTGCTCTTTAAGCAGGAGCTGTGAGTCCAAGATGACCCCCAAGTTTCACACCAGTCTTGAAGGGGGAAGTGCAACCCCATCCAAGGCCAAAACCAGGGGGCCCAAAATATCCACAGCTACCCAGTCTTGCCAGGATTAGTAACAGACTCCAAATCCAGAGCCATACAGTCTCGAGACACTGGGACAAGACCTCAGCAGAACTGGGAGTGAGATATATAATTGGGTGATGATACCTGGCTCTGAGCCAATGGATGACTTCACCGATGATGATGATGATGATATAATTCCCCAAGTACTAAATTAGCAAAAACTTACTGCAGTTTTCCCATTTGCTCTGATACAATCTAAGAACAGAGCTTGAGATAATTCCTTTGAAACAACAAAAAACAAAGGAATTGCTTTAAAGAAAGGAAGGAAGGAAGTTCTCATATGTATACCAGATGTTTCAGAGATACCCATGGACTTTTAATTGGATTCCAGCATATCTTATCATTTGAAAAAACAAACAAATAAAACCCAGTTTAGTTTTGTTTTTCAGTTTGAATAGCTTCCTAAACTGATGTTTCATAAGCACCAATATGCCAACGTCCTTCAGGCAATACTACCTTTTAAAAATACTATTATTGGCTTGTAAATTTGCATTTTAGATATGAAAAGCCTTCTATCTTTAAACACACATGCTACATCCATCTCAAAAGGACCATGAGTGCTATAGTATGCCTATGTCAATATACATTGAGAAACAGTATTCATTTTGTGATAGGTCCTTTGCACTACATCTTAACCACATGCAGTGGAAAGAAATTAAGTATGGTTGCAAAAAAAAAGGCGGGGAGATTGTCAATATAACAACTGTCAGTAAAAACTTGAATTACATATATGCCACCTGATTCATATTTACTGTCTACAGTACTCAAAGGAATTTCAAGTTACACACAAATAAATCTTTGAAGGGGGTTGCATGGAAAAATTCTCTGCATAGGCAGCATCATCAGTGGAATGAACAGCATTGTAACAAGAAATCCCAGTGAATATGGAACACAATCATAATCACATTTACTGGGAGGGAAGCCAGCTGAACCTAATGGAACTTACTTTGGAATAAGTAAAGGGTACAGAATGAGAGGAAAAATCCTGGCTAAGTGGCCTGGTCAAGGGTATGCTTTGCCTACAGACTGTCTCAAGTTCAGTCCATAGTTTCTAGACAGCAATAGGAAGGCAGACAACTGGGTTGGGCAAATGGTGGCCTTTGGCCCAATGTCATGAGGTTCTTGGCTTATTTTCAGGATTCTGGTTAGAATAATCTGTCCCTTCCCTGTTTGTCATGTGAGAGGAAGGAAGGAAGGAAGGAAGGAAGGAAGGAGGGAAGGGAAGGGAAGGGAAGGGAAGGGAAGGGAAGGGAAGGGAAGGGAAGGGAAGGGAAGGGAAGGGAAGGGAAGGGAAGGGAAGGGAGGAAGGGTCACAAAACCTCCATCTAATTCTGGCTCTGACTTTTCTGTTAATTTTGGGCTCTGCTCTTGCCCATCTTATGTAAATACCAGGTAGCTTATTTTTGAGCAAGGTAGCAAATGATGAGAAAGATTTCTGACTAACACCCAGGATCATCACCACTTGTTAAATAATCAATTTGTTGTTTATTCGTTCAGTCGCTTCCGACTCTTCGTGACTTCATGGACCAGCCCACGCCAGAGCTTCCTGTCGGCTGTCACCATCCCCAGCTCCCCCATGGTTGAGTCTGTCACCTCCAGAATATTAAATAATCAATAGAGAATTATAATTAGAGAAACATTCTTTCCTGAGATTTATAGCCAGTATTATATGCCATAATTTGTAGCAGTATTTAATATGGTTCCATTAAATGCAAACTACATCTGGAATGATTCCCCCCCCCCCCCAGAACCATAGAAAAATGTGCAACTAGGATCAGATCACCATGTGAATTCAAATACCACACATAGTTACACTGAAAGGATTAAAATTCTTTGTATAGCAAGTTGAGCTGCTCTGTTAATATTTTAAGATTAGATTTAAACAAAAAAGAATACAAGCATAAACACGTGGAAAACAATGCAGGCTGCTGTTAAATTAATCTCAATAAAGTTAAAGCAATTGTTAAGTCAGTGGGGAAACGCTACATGCTATTGAGCTAATGTTAGATGCTGTTTTATTAGATCAATAGTACTGTAAAGCTAGATTACTTTTCTTAGATAGCAAAAGCCATGTTTCTAACAACCTTGCAATCCAGATTGTTTAACTGGAAAGGCTCATCCCATCATCACACATTACAGCTGGGTTCATACATGGTACTAAGCCATGGTTTGTTTAACCACAGTTATTGAATAAACCACAGTTAGTTGGGCTTACATGACTACATACCATAAACCACAATTTACAAGCAATAGCTAGGTTGACACAACATCCTAATCTGAAAGAAAACAAGTTATGTTATACTTTAGTGCAATGTGTGAACCCAGCCAACAAATTTGCAAATTCTGATTTTTTGCCTGACACTTGGAGCTACACTGAATCCTTTTCACAATCCAGAGCAAGCAGATTTGCCTTCCTGTCCTACTTCTTCCCCCAGTTGAAAAGCAGGCTTTTCTGCTGATGGCATTTTTGTTTTGTTTTATTTTGTTTTTTGTTAGTTTTCCAAAAACTCAGTCAAGCTGAGGTTTCTGTTACTTTGTTTCAGACGTTATGGTTTGGCTTGTTTAAATTGTTATTTAAATTGTTATTTTTAACCTTGTATGCCACCCAGAGTCACTTTGTGAGATGGGTGACCATATAAATGGTTTAAATAAATAGGGCCTGCCAATAAGTCATGGCCCCACTTAATACATTGATTAATTTTAGATGTAAACAAAAATGTAAGAAATATAAAATTAGTTGGTTTTATTTTAAAGTCTTCTTCAGTTTTTAAACTATTATTCATAGTCTTAAATTCCACTGTTTCAGTACAGTCTCTCTCTCTCTCTCCTTTTTTTCCCCCCCTTCTTCCTTCTGTTCATGGCCATTTTTTCCTCCCTGGAATGCTTGAGAAATAGTTAGGCCATCCAAAATGTAGTCCCTAAAGCAAAGCTAGATCCAGACAAGCATTAAATTGCAGCAAAGGGAAATAGAAAACCCTAATTCTTTGCCACCAACTAGTGGTCATACAGAGTTTTGCATGGTAGTTCTGGTTACTCTAATACAGAGCTTTCCAAACTGTGTGTGGCGACACAAAAGTGTGTCGCCACACACAGTCTGGTGTGTCGCCACACAACCCAGAAGCGCTGATCATCATCAGCGCTTCCGGGTTTTCCTGCGGCGACACACCAACAGCGGCGCGCAAAAACCCGAAAGCAGCAGCAGCGCTTCCGGGTTTTTGCGCGCTGCTGCAACGGCGGCACTTCCGGGTTTTCCCACGGCGACACACCAACGGCGGTTGGTGTGTCGCCACGGGAAAACTTTGGAAAGCCCTGCTCTAATAAAAAGAATATTGATTATTCATAGAGAAGGTAGTTTTCACCACCACCACCCTGAAAGGTAGTACAAAAAAATGTCATTGTGATAGTAAGAATCAGTCCTAGTCATCTTCATTCGCTGCTATTGGTGTGCATTTTGTAACCCATGAAAAATGAGCTAGTATGGACCGACTTAGTTAGATTTTGTATTTATTATAAAAAGAATGCACACACCAAGTCTTTGCGTAAACTAGTCTCCATGTGAAGATTCTTCTGTGTCTTAGTTCCTTGTTGATCTGAAGTTTTATGCACATGTATGCTCTATTATTTTGTATAATGTCCTTTTCCCCCCTTTCTTCACAACAGCTCACATACCAAATGAATAATCAATGACAAACTTATGGGTGCTGGCCCCGCAGAGCCACCTAAATTGTGCTTTAGGTTTTTTTTTTTTGGGGGGGGGGAGGGAGGGCTGGATTTTTTGCTTTACCAGCTTCCAGCATTGTGCTGAATTTACAATACCTGTCTTCTATCAGTTTAAGGATCTAGTTCCTTGCCTTTGAATTGATATATTGCTTAATTGTGAAACAGGAATCTCCTTTTGTCTTTTTTTTTCATTAAAATTACTGCTCCATGAGGATAAATTATGGGTCAGAAGACAAAAAGATAGAGAAAGCAGGAATCACCTTCCCGTTTCGCATCTGAGAGGGGACAGCTTTTCATTGCTGATACATAAGAAAATCTAGAGAGAAAGTCACACAAAATTAAAGTATTGTTGCTTATTTCTCTTAAAGTTATTTTTCATTAGTTATATTATTTAGATGAGGTAAAACAGAACTGTTTGGAGACAAATCAGAAACTTGATTCTTTAGGTCAGAAAATGGCAAAGTTAAAATCCTTAGTAATTGATTTACATGAAGTAAGAATCACCTAGCTTGAGACAACATGCCACAGCTATTAAAACAAATGTATTATCTTGATCTGGATTTGGATGACTCTTTGGAAATCCAAGAAATTTATAGAATAAATTTGCAGATCATGACCCAAAAACTGTAAGGTTAAATAGAGATATTCCTAGATCAAACAGGTGAAGAATTGATAAACTGTTACTATCACAAGAGGAGATTAAATTTAAGATTTTTTTTCCTTTTTTTTATAATTTTTCTTTTTGTCTCTGTCTGTATTCCAAACTAAATTTAAAAAATAAGCTATGGAAGCATCTGGAGTCAAATACGTACTTTCCACAACCTTTATTTATAGGGGAATTTTTTTTAAATATGAAAGTAGTGTGCACACTGAAATTATAATCACAGTCATAAAAATCCTCTTTAACAACATGCAAAAAATAATTATTCTGACCACTAAAATCTGATATAACATTTGTTGAAATAAACAATTAAGTAAAAATATTTAAAAAGCAATGTAAAAATGAAGAAACTTCAGACATTTACAGTAACTGGATTTCCTTCAGGTTTAATTTTCATATTTAGAAATATCATTTCAGCAATTCTCAGAGTGTTCAATGATGGGTAATGCTATTTGCTTACTGCGCTTCATAATTTTATGGTTCTGCTTCCAAATGAGGAAATTTTCTACTGTCAAAAAGATTGAAGTAGAATTATAGAGACCATGTGAATTCTGAAATCTCAGAAACATGACTCCAAGAAACATACTCTGGATTTATAAGCTGTGTGTGTGTGTAGCTATAAATGAGGACAAGGAAATTAACCTGAAAGTTCAACAAAATGAGGTAACTCTGAACATAACAGATGACCTTCCAAAGAATCTCTCACCAGTTCTTAAAAATATGGAAAGGAAATGCTTACTCTCTTTTGAAGGATGAAATCACTTTTAAACATGTATACATTTCATATATATTTAATGTCAACCTTTCAGAGTCAGAGAAGGCTGGTAGATATTGTTTGAGGAATCAAATGCACAGAGTAAAACTTAAAAGATTCAGACCAAATAATAAATTGTGTACTTTAGGATTATCTCTAATTACATAGAAACCCCAAACATATGTGTCCATAAATGAAGACCATATTTGATCAAAGCCTTTTGTTCTCTTTCAGTTTTTTAGGTCCCCCTGTATCTCACAAGCAGGGTAATTAACAAGAGCCAAAAAAAGGTCCTGCTTTTTAAAATGTAGTTCTGCTGTCAGTTCCAAGGTAACACAAACAGGATATTCTTGCAAAAGGAGACTAAACCACTAAATATGTCTAGTAAGCAACAGAGAAACACTGTGAGGATCTGTAGGATTCTGAACCAGGTGAGTTTGCACTCACTATTCACCCTGGGCAATCTTTGAACCATTTTGTTCCCAGTGTTGCTCCAAGACATCTGTTTTAAAAGGCTTTCCACGTGTAAAACTAGTCCTTGTATCTGCAACTGTTTATTCAGACAAATAAAATATTGACACAGTGGTTATCAGTTCAGACCAAGGGAGGCAGAGGATAACACAGGGACAGCTTACAAGGACCAGTGAGAGCCTTTAAAAGGGATGAAAATAGAACAGGGAATTATAACTCTTTTTCAATTAATGCTGTACCTCTTATTCATTATGTTTCTTTTAAACCCGATTCTCATCATTGTATTTAAAAAGAATTTGCTTTTGCTTTGTTTGTTTTTTCCAGATGAGAAAAATCAAGGGTATGTGTGAATGTCCTGTTTTTCATTCTTCAAGCATTTTTTTCAGCAGTCTACAGCTTTCCTTGCTGGGAAAGGTAGAAGGAAAGAGAAGAAGAGGATGACCAGCAGCAAGGTGGATGGACTCAGTTACAGTGGTGACAGAAGCAGCGTTGGAAGACCTGAAAGACCAGTTTAGGGACAGATCCTGATGGAGAAAATCTATGTGTGTGGTTGCTAGGAGTCGAAAACAGCTTGTTGGCATATAATCAACCAACCAACCAATCAACCAATCAATCAATCAAAACAGCTTTCCTATCTTCCTTCCCTTCAACTAAACCCAATCCCATTCCTTCAGGAATCTGATCTAATGGGAATAGGAAGGCATGTGCTAAAGCCTAGATCCCTTTCCCAGAATGAGCACCACTTTTTAATTAAGAATTAATTAATTAATTATTGTAAATTTACATTTAAATTTAAATTTACAATTAAGAATTCTAGGCCTGTATTATACATGGCAAGCCCAAACACTTAAAAGAAAGTTGAGGTGAAAAAGAAAGGAATAAACCATGCTTTCTGAAGAGGCTGATCTCAACCAACTGCTCCTCAGCCCAGGATCTTTCTCACATATGTATACAAGAACACCCTGTCACAGCCCAGGTTGCTTGTATTTGGGGACTCATGGATAGCATTGGAGTTGTCATGGTGACTTCTAGCTCTACAAAATGTATTGCTCCCCCCACAAGAAGAACCAGAACCTTTTGCTCCAGTAGTTCCGTTCTCAGTAAAACCCAAGATCACTCGATGGCAGTCTTCATACAGCATGCTTGATTAGGTCAGTTGCAACATCCCCTTTTTTGGGACTTATTATGTGTGGGCATATTCAGCCTATTTGGTTGGGTTATGATTCTATGTATGTGTGAACTGAGAAAATGAGTGATCTCACCAAAAACGTTATGTGAATGCAGTCCTCCTTTGTTATCATTTTTAAAAATTGTGGCCAAGTCTTTTCCTGCTAAAAGATAGGCATCTTCATGCTGTATTAAAGAGAAATGTAATGGATCTTTTTAACTCAATATAATTTTCTGAAGCAAAATTGGGTTTCACAACTATTAACATATGATTGAATGTTCCCATGGCTTGTCTCTAGTCTGCTGAATCTCTTCTCTTCACGTTCTCCAGTAATTAAAAAGAAAACAAGGAAATACAAAAGCATAAACACTCACACCAGGAAATGTAGTGTTAATTATGCAGTTTTCTCTAGTCAACATCAGCATGGGACCAGGAGGTTAAAAAATACACTGATGTGAAGCATCTTCCTCATTCCGACTCTCAATAAGCTGCTACAAAAAAATAGCATCTGTATGCAAAGTTGAGCTGAAATCTGGAAGATATTGTGGTCACAGTAAGTCAAATCTGTCAGCATTAAAAGCTCCTTTATTCGTTTCCAAAATGGTCAGGTGATTTCATATCATAGCTGCTCTGCATTTTTCTTCATTTCCTTCTAGCTGGTTATCATAAATTCAATATATGCAACTTGTAAATTTTATTCAAGCAGGTTTTTCCTTTGCTGTGATTCATAAAGACATTTTCCACTCTTCCTCCCTCAAATAGGGATCATATTATTACCAAGGATGATAGATCAGAGTTCTCTTCTTTATTGGTTCAAGCAGGCTATGGATTTTCCTATGATGAAAAAAAGGCATATAGAACAGAAATTAAATGTGTTCAGGTATTGATTAACAGAAGTGGCATCATAAAGAGTGGGCCTCTGGGATCCAGAGGACGAAGAATCATGATCAAAGATGAAGATAATGCTACCTTTGTTTTAAACAAAATAAAAGGATTATAATAACTCTAAATAAAATGAATTAAAAGAAGCACAGAGTAGAGGAGGGGAAGAAGGAAGTGGTTAGAGAGCTTCAAGAAGATGTAAGTAAGAAGAGAAGAAGGATATCTAGTAAGTAGAGAAGGTTAGAGTAGGTAGAGGAGGGGAAGAAGGAAGTGGTTAGAGAGTTTTAAGAAGGTGTAAGAAAGAAGAGAGAAGAAGGACAAGTGAGTTAGGGGTAAAGGGTAAAAGTGTATTTTAAAGTAAAAAGAAGTTTGGAGGTTACGCAATATATTATGGTTTTTTTATGCTTATGGAATTTTTTTTTCTTTGTTATGTATGTGTATGTTAATGGTGTTAAAGAATAAAGATTGTTAAAAAAGAAGAAGCACAGAGTACTGTTGATGTACCTTTTAAAAGAGGGAAATGAATATACAGTATATCTATATCTATATCTGTATATGCTGTGTTACTGTTAAATAACATTTTAACTGTTAAAAAAAAAGGATGAAGATAATGCTGTGGAGAAAACTGAACTCATGTCTTGCATATATTCATTCCAGTGAAGACCTCTTACTCTCAACTGTGTGCTCTGAATATACTCAATGCTGGGTTTACACCAAGAAAGTGGAACCTACACAGGAAGGAATAAAAAGTTGGTGTTGCCTAGTAAATGGAGGGAGGGAGACCAGGTGGAAACAAGAGTGCACATGTGATAGGCACTCTTGGGTGTGTATTTGATTCCTTCTGTCCTAAAAAGCATGCGTCACATCAAAGTTAGTTTCAAATGTGACTTTTATATGTGAAGCTTTTGTGTCTTTCTCCACTTGTATCTGACCTAGGCTGACCATATGTCCCTTTTTTTACCTTTTCCGGACCGTACTGTCTTTTTCTTTAAAAACTCAATTTCATCCCGTTTTTGAAGGGATGGAATGCGTGCCTGCGTGCGTGCCGGCGCGCATGCGTGTGTGCCGGTGCAGACATGTGTGCGCATTAGGGTCCCATTTCCGTCTCAGGGAAATATGGTCAGCCTAATCTGACCACAGCACCAGAACGCTCTGGAAATCTCTTTTCTCTGTTGTGTTCCAATGAGGTTGCCTTCATCTCATTCTCAGTTGCAGTGGTTTTAAAGTAGCATTTCCCCCCCTGTATTTGGACAGCATCCCAAGGCAGCCTCAAAGCATATAAGACTTGTCAGGCTTTGGTATCCATTATCTTGAAGGGTAATCAGTGACTGGTAGTGACAAGGAACAGGACATTTCAGGTAGGTACAGTTTTCTCTCAGTGGTGAAGAAAGGCCCTTTATTTAACATGTTGCACAAAACTGTTCACATAACAGCAGTTGGCCATAGAGAAGATTATTCCCTTAACTGTTGGCTAACATGCACTGATGGATGCTATGAGGTCAAGATAGCCTTTATATGAGTAAGGGAGAACAGAATTAAAACTGGTAATCCCACAACTTGTGGAAGGCCCTCTCTAAAAACTCGACTTCTACTCTGCATATGTTTAGATGCCAGTCTAAAACATTCCTGTTCTGACAGGCATTTAATTTTTAATCCTCGTCCTAGTTACAGTGCTGGCTTTTAAAAGCATTTATGTTGGCTTTATTATAGTCTGATCGTTAATTTATCCTTGAATCTTGAACCTATTTGGAAATAATGCTGAGTATGTTTGTCCATGGGGTGGTATATAAGATTATTTATTTATTTATTTATTTAAAAATGATCACAAATTTGACTAGCTTGTAAAGTATACAGTCTTATACAAGGTCATAGTAGAGAAGGATACAAGTAAAGAAATCTGAAATAGTCTTCTGTCCAGTGTATGATGACTGGTCAAGGCTCCCCTTCAGACCACATTTTCTATACATGTCTACTTAAAATGTCTGTCCTTGGCTGTTGAATTAAAAAAATGAATGCCAGGGACCACCAATGCTTAATTTGTATAAATATGAAGGACAATGAGATAAATAATGTAACAATCAGAGAATTTAAGAGATAGGGCAATGAGAAAAAGAGCTTTTCAAAGAGGTTAGAACTATCTATCAGCTATAAACATTCAAATCTGTTCAAACCCTGGAAGTTCTTTCTGTGTTCATGCACCACAGGAGATTACAGATCTTTTATTATACAGGCAAAATAAGAAAATGAGCATACTTTCATTCATTCAAAATTATATCAAAGCTTTTTTTAAAAAGAATTGGAAGCCTGGGGATTTCTTTGAGATTCTCTAGTGTTTGAATGTGGGTGAAGAACCTGAAGGTTAGTTCACATCTTCTCTCAAAACATTTAATATCAGAAGAAAACAGATATACACCATTATCAGTTCTAGGAAAGAGCACATCAGAGTATATTTGATTATGTTTCTGGAAGACCCAAGTTTCTGGCCAGCCTTCATTATCAGCATAATGCCTATAAAGGGTTATATTTCTATGGCAAAGATTCCTGGAACGACTCAAGAATTGAGGGTGGAGTATCACAACTGATATTGTCTGACCAGGTTTTTGGCCCTCTTCTCCTCAGCATGGTGGTGAAGAAGGTCAGTGAATGACACACTCAAATGCTTCTTTGTTTTTTAACAATTCCACAAAGCACCACCAAAATCAAGAATACATCAGTGTAGTTAATGAGCACAATCAAGAAAACAGTTAGAAGCAAGAAGACTTTATTTAGAAAACAGTTTTGCATGAATGAGATGAACAACTGTTAGAGATCGGGTTTCAACCAAGCATGTCTCACACAAGCTTGAAGGAGGAGGCAGCCTCTGCTGTAACCTAATCTTACGTGCTTTGTGTGGGAGGGGCTGAATCCCGGTTTCCTGTTTCCTGTTCCCTTCTCTTCCCTCTTTCTGCTCGAATCTCCTACCAAGGAGGATGGCAGCTATGGCTGCCCAGGTTTGTTCATGCTTCCATCCAGGTGGGCCACATTAGAAGCATGTGGTTCACGTCAAAACCAATTGATCGCACGCATGGAGCGTTTCTACTAAGGAACTGTGAGTTACAATAAAATTGTAAACTCTTTTTTTAATGTAACTTTACATTAACGTGCGAAGTGTGTTTATTTTGTGTTTTGAACTGATTAAGCCTTGTGCAAATTTATGGGAATGCTTCTACTCTTCTATATACTAATAAGAGGCTGCGTGGAGTTCTGGTACTACCATCCCAGAATTCCTACAACAACAGCAACAAAATACAAAGTTGCACCAAAGAAATACAGGAAGGGAATCTTGTGCTCGAACATAGCCATCTGATTGGATCCTACACTTGAAGAATTCTGTAAAATATTTTAAGCTGAAGGCTTTACTGAACTACTGGTTAGTGCTGTTGGGCTTTACCATTACCTTTTGGCAGGGCTACACAACTGCTTTTAGGTTAGGGCCTTGGATGATATACTAGGAGTCACACTCTATAAAGTAAGTAGGACCCAGACAAAGAAGGATGAGGCCAGAACAAAATCTCAATTTGATTTAATTTACATATAATTAATTCAATGTAGCTAATAAGATTGCCCCAAATGAAGCTAAGGGGGGAAAGCTTAACCATATTAGGGGCAACCTTATTGTAGTTAAGATTACAATTCGGTGGAAACTATTAGAGGCTGCACCTAAGATTTCGAGTGGGTGCATGGGCCTCTGGTCATGCAGTGCTTTTCTCTATGTACTGACAGTAAATATATAAAAGTCTTTCAGTGGGGGGTCAACTGTTATGGTCAACCAAAGCAGATTCCGTTGTGGCTTATATTGTAGCAATGAATGGAGTCTGTCATTCTCTGCTTGGAACTTTACATAAAAGTTTATATTAGTGATAACTGTAGTTAACAAGGACAACATCAAGGAAAACTATATGTGTTAAAGAGATAGATAGATAGATAGATAGATAGATAGATAGATAGATAGATAGATAGATGATTGATAGATAGATGATAGATAGATAGATAGATAGATAGATAGATAGATAGATAGATAGATAGATGATAGATAGATATAGAGACAAATGCAGGCTTACTCTTATCATTTAAGCATTTTTAATTTAATCAATTCTAAGACAGATTAGAACAAAATCTTGCAGCCATGACATGAAATGGATTGAGACTAATCCATATATTCCTAACTGAGAGTATGCCTTAGATGAAGTGGTGTTTATACATCACCCAACACAGAAGTGCATCACCAAAATAGGATAAAAAGAAAAGGATACAGATTTACATAAAATTAGCATACACTAATTTATCTGTGTAGATGCAAACTCGGAAGCAATTACTCTAATTTAAAGAGAAATTGAATTCACCTCATCACAGTGGGGAAGATTGTGACAAACTGGCTTGTGTCCCTGTTCAGTCCATTTTCCGTAATTGTTGATAAACAGAAAGCAAGGGCCTCACCAGGGGGGCAATACCCAGGCAACTTTGGCTGATGTTGGAATCTAAGCAGGATTAGCCCTGGTTCCTTTTTAGATGAGGAACCTCCTAGAATTCCTGTAGATGAGGACTGTTGTATAACCTGGGAAACTGAAAAAAATATCTCAAAAGAAGGCAATAGCAAATCACTCCGATAACGCTGCCAAGAAAATGTCATGGATTTAGTCACTAGACGCTGAGCATGATTTGAGGACATCTTTAGTTTTCAAGAATCAAAAGTTGCAGGGGCAGAAAAGCTGAGTATGACGGAAGCTTATGTGCCATTACGGATCATCCAACTGAGAAGAGCTACTGATAAGATTCAGAAGAGCTCCAGCACTTCCTGGCAACCAACCACCATCCTAACATTACAAGCCTGGGAGACAATAGCTTTGATCAAGACGGAGCAGAGGAAGAAGGAAGAACACAGCTCATATTAGAGGATTTTTGGCCCCGTTAGCTTTGGAAAATCTGATGTTGCCTTGGTGATCATTTAACTTCAAGAATAGCATTTGCAGAGACCATCATTTCTAGCCTTCTTTTGGACCAAGTTTCTTAGGAGCAAATCAGAGAACTCTGAATAATGACACTTTGGAGTCTAACTTGTTACTGGGATTTCTCTGTAGCTGCCAATAATATTAAGTGAAAAGAGCTGTCAACACAACTGGGAGATTAATGCTGCAAACTAGCGGTGTTAAAAAGAAAAGAACATGTTTTCCTTATCATTCTCAGGATGAGGATGACTTTCCATTATGCAGAACCTTTTTTCAGAGAACCTCTTCAAATTAGTAGCCCTTGTAGGTCCCACTCGGGGTCTTTGGAAAGTGCTTGATACAAAAGTGAATGCACTTCTCACTTTATTGTGAGAAAAGCAGAACAAGTATTGAACAGAAAACAGAGGCAACAGTATTTCCCTCCCTAAATCTATTGGTAAGATATTTCCTAAAATGGTTACATACAGCTATTGAAAATGTGATGGAATTAACTATTATTATGACTTAATTCTAAAAATAATCAAAGATGAACTGACGGGTTCACTCATTCTGTGCATAAATCAATGAATATTATTTCCTTACTAGAGCATTGCTTTGTAAAGATCTTAGGACTATTTTCACTCTCAGCAGTGATCAGTGGAAATCCATGAGGAATAAAACTCCCCTGAATAACAGGATAGCTGAGATGCAGACTCCAAATCTGGCATATCAATAAGGGATCAATTCTGAGATCAGATCCCTATCACAGAACTTATAGCAGCTCTCGGGAACATGTGGCTTTCCCAATGTTGCTGAACTACAACTCTCACTTGCCCCAGCCTATAGGACTGATGGTGCAGATTGTTGGAGCTGTAGTTCACCAATCAATCAATCAATCAATCAATTTTTATTTGGTCATAGACGAGCAAAAAGTTCACCAATATCTAGAGGGCAACACTTTCTCCATTCCTGCTCTACTGGAAAGACTGTAGTATATTTTCATACAAAGGAGGTTATATTACTCTTGAATTTCTCTTACAACAAATGCTAAGTCTGTGGCTTGAATCATGTCAACTGGAATCCAGTTGACATGATTCAAGCCACAGACTGTTCCACCTGGATGACTGAGAACCTTCATCGACAACAAATGCTAAGGGTTGTGTTGGGTGAAGAACAATGTTTTTGTTATCTTCCTCCTCTTCCCACTCTTTCTGTATCCAGATGAACATTTCTTTTCAGGCTTGAAGTCATACTTGGCCTTTAAGGTATTCCATGGACACGTTAAAGACTATGAGAGGCCTAAATAAGAGAAAGGGTGATTGAAGACAAATTTAATTATAATTTAATTTAATTTAATTTAAACTTAATTAAAATATAGTATGACTACTCTTTATTTATTTGCTTGTTTATTACGGAGCTTGATTTACTGCCTACTTCCCTAGTCTCAAGACAGTTTCCAAACAACCCAAAATGCTGTACATAAGTTCACAAAATACCAGAAAAACAAAGTCCATTAATTAACAAGTTAGTTAACTAATAGGAAACTCACCTACCATTAGCATCCCAGCACCTTGCAGAATAGCCAGGTCTATAGCATCTTTCTAAAGGCCAGGAGGTTTCCCTTGGAAGGCAAAGTGTTCCAAAGTGTGTGGACAGCCACCAGGAAGGTGTATAATTGGGTCCCACCCCTTAATTTATTTATTAGACTTATATCCTGCCTTTCCTTCAGGAACTTAGGGCACTGATCTACCTAGCATACCCCTTTTCAATATTTTTTCTCATAACAATCTGTGATGTAGGGTAGACTGAGAGTAACTGAGCCAAAGTCACCTGTGAGTTTCCATAAATGAGATTGTACTTGAGCTGGGTTCAACTCCCCGGTCCTAGTCCAACACTAGGCTTGCATGTTGAATACTAAGGAAACTCAACCACTGGACTCTCTGCTGCTGCAAAAAAAGTTGCAAAACAGTAGTAGAGAAGTATATCTCCCCTGCCATTCCTACTACAGAAGCATCCTCAAAATTGGTTCCCAACTATATTTGATCATATTTCCCATGGGAAATATTTATTTGACCTCAGAATCTCAGATCAGCATGGGATTCTTACAGTTCTAGGACTGGGTCAGGGACATTTGGAAGTCCTAACACTGATGACTCAAGTCATCAATCCATATAAACATCTCCACATAAAAGCCTACCAGCATAACTTTCAGGAAACTCTCCTAGAATCCATGAAAGACCACTTCCTCACAGTCTGCAATGACCAGGCAACATAAAAGCCCAATAACATTAATGAATTAAATAATTAAATCTGCTTTCATCCATCCTTCTGTAAGTTACTTGGCATCATGGAAAAGTATTGACTTTTAATAAAAATATTAAGGTTTCTCACAAGAGAGGAGCTTATTTGTGTCTAGCTTGTAGATTCCAAACAGTAAACAGGGGGATTGGCAGCCTGATATGAAACATGAGGCAGTTTTGTGAACTGGCCTTTGAGCTAATAGCCCATCATTTGCTCTAAGAATGATGAATAATGGCATTTTGTGAAAACTCCCATTGACAGTTAACCTTTAGACAGTAAGACTGTGTGCCTGCTGATTTATAGCTCTCCCTCTCTGACATTCACTGTAACATTGTTTGTTTCCTTGACTTCATAAACATAAAAAATCCGATGCCATCACCACTTTTCTATCTGCCATATTTCACGAGATGCAGAATTTTGACCATACTCTACTCTAACTCCATGCATTGTGTGCACATTTCAAGAAGCATGACTCGATGAGGACAATTGTCCTGCTAAAGATCATCCATCCACAGGAGTTTTCACATGACTCCACTACATGGGTCAGTTGGCTGACTAAATTCAGATTGTTGGGTCACAATAATTCACATGATGAAACTACAACAGAGGTGCAATCAAGCTACATGTCATGCACAGATAACTTTCTCTCCTTCTTTCGCAGGGCTCTTTCAAAGCCACAGTACAATCTAACCTTCCTAATGGGTGACATTTTAAAGTTTATGTGCCCATATAGGTCCACCTGCAGGTGAATGGGGATTTGAAGCCTGGTTCCCAACATCTAAAGCAGGGTTTCCCATCATCCCTGATCACTGCCCATGCTTGAGGCTTGATGGCATTTTCATCTGATGACTCGGGACTGGAAAAGGCTGACTTAACCAAAGAATTTAGATCGGGGTGCTCAAGTTTTTCCATGTGAAAGGTCAGTCTTGGTTTTTGAGTATCATGCAAGGAGAAAACTTTTTGGGGGGGGGTTAACATGTTGGACTTGGACAATTCAGGTTCAAGTGCTTCCTCAACCACAGAGCTTGCTGGATGACTTTGGATCAGTCACTCTCTCTCTCCCAGCTTAACCACAAGGTTGTTGTGCTAGATTTTGAGCTAGATTTTGGGCAAGGTACCATTTTGTTTTCAAAAGGAAAGCACTTCTTCCTCCCATCATCATAGAACCCTAGAGTCTAACCTCTTGCTCAATGCAGGAGCCTAAATTAAAAGTGTCCCCATCAACTGGCTGTCCAGCCTCCACAAAACAAGGTGTCATCAGATAATGTGACCCTGTAAGGATTTCATGTCTCCCTGGGATGAAGGGCCAGTGCTGTATTATCCTTTCAACACCAAAAGGATGCCCAAAGAATGGGATAGAAGAATTGAGATCAGATGAAGTGCACTCCAATGCATGTCTGTAGCTTGAATCATGTCAACTGGATTTCTATTTTCTCAGTGGAAACGTTTCGCTCCTTAGCCAAGGAGCTTCTTCAGTCTGAGCCTGAAGTTCCTGGCTCAGACTGAAGAAGCTCCTTGGATAAGGAGCGAAACGTTTCCACTGAGAAAATAGAAATCCAGTTGACATGATTCAAGCTACAGACAATTCCACCTGGATGACTGAGAACCTTCATAGACTCCAATGCATGAAAGCCTAATTTCTAGCCTTATTGATTTTTCATATATATTTTCCCCCAAAGGAAGTGCATTGCCCCCCTCTATGACAGAAGCACAGTCTCTTTTCATTAAGGTAAAGGTAGAGGTTCCCCCCGCACATTTGTGCAGTTGTGTACGACTCTAGGGGCAGTCACTCTCTCTCTCCCAGCTTAACCACAAGGTTGTTGTGCAGATACATGAGGGAGAACCCCATGTGGGTCAGATGGCAGATGAAAGGTAGATTATATACTCAGTTAATAAATTCAATTAATAAATAGGAGGCCACATTCCTGAAAGGCATGTGCAGAGCCAGAAAAAAAATTAAATTTGATGGGACTTCGTTTAAATAAAATTACTATGATTTCTAACCAGCCACATATGAACTAAGTTTCATTTTCTCCGATATTAAAAATCACAATCTGATAGCAACTTTTAGAGATCTTGGGGGGCTGTATCCAAGACTTTAGAGGAACACACTTGCCCTGGAGCCTTGACTTTACACCACTGATAGCTATAATTTGATTCTGAAATTTCCAGTTATGCAAACTTCAAGATAAAGGGATGTTATACTTGATACCGTGTCACACTGTATATGGTAAAAACAGCCTAGTTCACCATTAAAGGTAAAGGTTCCCCCCGCACAATTGGGCAGTCGTGTCTGACTCTAGGGGCCGGTGCTCATCTCCGTTTGTTAGCCGAAGAGCCAGCGTTGTCCGAAGACGCTTTCACGGTCATGTGGCCGCATGATGCGCGCGGAACGCTGTTACCTACCCACCAAAGTGGTACCTATTAATCTACTTGCATTTGCATGCTTTTGAATTGCTAGGTTGGCAAGAGCTGGAGCTAGTGCGGGAGCTCACTCCATCACGCGGGGCTAGGGATTCGAACCTCCGAACTTGCGATCTTCCGATCGACAAACCTGGCATCTTACCCGCTGAGCCACCACACCCCCTAGTTCACCATTAGACATCAGCTAATCAATTTTAATGAATTTCCTCTACCTCTCTACATGTTTTTCTTCCTTTGCTTTCAGTTCTTTTGGCTCATTTGTTTGTCAATCTACTTTCTAACCCAATTTCTCCCACCATTGCTTTTATCTCTTAAAGGATCTCTTCTTTGTCTCATTCTCTAAATTTGTGACTCTTTTAAATTTAAGTACGTTCAACATATTTTTTCCACATTGTTATCTTTCAAGTTAAAATAAGTGACATTAAGTTTACACAATGTTGGCTGTGCATTTATTATTTTTTCTCATCTTGACAGTCTAGGTTGGTTATAAGGAAATCTGATTATTTAAAAGGTGTGTGTGGGGGGGTGTCACAAGAGGAGCCCAAACGAAGAAGTCAAATAGAAATGCTGTCATATTTTCTACTTAAAATTTACAGATAAAAATCCTGTGTCTTTTAAGGGGAAAATATTTTGTCAACTCATTGATACTGTCTTACTTTAATCACTCAACTTGAGATTTAGAAACAAGAGGACCTACAAGAAAATATTGGTGAGCAGAGTTCACCAGTACAGTATTCTCATTTGCTAGTCCTGATGTTTCCCACAATGCCCCATTCCACCAAGAATTAGTCAACATTCCATGACTGCATATTAGTTCTTGTTAGTTTTTCTTTTCTTTTCAAAACTCTTAATAAAAAAAAATATACAAACAAAATAAATCCATGACTGCAGAGAATTCTCCATCATCTTTAAGAGCTGGTTCTCTTAATTCTCACCAAACGTTGATTCCCCGTTATACAATGATTCTATGACACAAAAGAAATGTATTAAATGCATGAAAGTAATCATATGAACGCCATTCAATCCATTTAATTTGATGTTAATTATAATTAAATTATAGTTAATTACAGTTAAACCAAATTAAATGATATTTAATTTCTATCATGGCTTTTCCTGGTCCCACTCGCTTTTTGGAGTGCTGCCTTTCCTGACCTGACCCTGAAAGCCTTTCAGAAAGGATATGCATCCCTGATCTAAGATGATGGAACCACCTCTGCAATCAGCTGCTTTGTACTTTTCAAAGAAATGAAACATTTTCTTTTTCGCAAAAATCAATGGCTTTATTTTTTTTTAATTTATATGAGATTGTGGTTTATAATTTGTTTTGAAAATAGCATCCAATTAGTAGAATGGCTTATATTTTCTTGGCAGCTGTCCTGAGTCACTAGCAAACTTCTGGTATTTACTTATAATACAGGCATTTTTTGTCTTTTGTTTAAGATTTAAGACAGGAATGAAAAACGTATAACTTCCAGTCAAGGCTAAAATTTAGACCCCAATATCTGATAAGCATGGCTGCTAGTGAAGGATGCTCCAAACAATAATTTGGCAGTATCTGGAGATCCAGAAATGTCCCATTTCTGGCTTAGGCAAACAGCTGTATACCATTGTTTGTCCCCCTCTTCTTTTTCTTGGGATTATGTACAGTATTTCCTAGCCAATTATAATATAAACATTGACAGAATTTTCACTTAGCTTAATTTTGTATTCATCAGACTTAGAGATCCAACCAGCTGCCTCCCCATTTGAAATCAGGAGGTATAGCAATCCCAGGTAAATACTTAATTTGCCAGAACTAGTAAATCAACATGCTACCTTTCTGTATTGATGAAACAAAACAGGTAGGTTTTTTTAAAGCACTAACTTCCACATAAACTATTTAGTTGCAACCCAGAAGTTTAGTTAGAATAAAATATCTACTTTTCTTCAGCAAAATATTATTCATATTATATTTGAATTCATGTTATATATTTTTGAGCCAGTTTGGTCTAGTGGTTAAGGTGCTGGGTAGAAACAAGGAGTCTGTGAGTTCTAGTCCCGCCTTAGGCATGAAAGCCGGCTGGGTGACCTTGGGCCAGTCACTCTCTCTCAGCCCTAGGAAGGAGCCAATAGCAAACCAGGAGACTGAGAGTTCTAGTCCCGCCTTAGGCAGGAAAGCCGGCTGGGTGACCCTGGGCCAGTCACTCTCTCTCAGCCCTAGGAAGGAGCCAATAGCAAACCAGGAGACTGAGAGTTCTAGTCCCGCCTTAGGCAGGAAAGCCGGCTGGGTGACCCTGGGCCAGTCACTCTCTCTCAGCCCAACTCACCTCACAGGGTTGCTGTTTTGGGGAAAAGAGGAGAAGGAAGGAGTACGTATTAGGTATGTTCGCTGCCTTGAGTTATTTATATAAAATAATAAAGGCGGGATAAAAATAAAATAAATAAATAAAATTTCTGGAGAATTTCAAGGCAGTTCTATGTCTGTTTAATAGTAGACTCAAAATCATGATTTGAAATATAGCATCATTTCATTATAAAATCACTTTGGTTCTTCCAGTGATTTTCTGCATGACTGGAAAGAATGGGGGGGTTTCCTATTGTTTCATATTTATTTACTATTTTTCAGTGAAAAATTCCTCCTGCAATTCTCTTGCTGAAAGACCCCACGTTCCTCAAAGACACAATCCCTTTTAACTGTTCAAGTACAAATAGACAGAGAAATTGTGTCTGGAGATGACAAGGCAACCCAGACAGCTCATCTGCCAAACATCTCATCGCAACAGTCTCATTGTCTGAAACCCTTGCCAACAAAATGCAGAGATTATATATTGGTTCTGGTGAATATCTTCAGCAGCTTTCTACTCCCATCCAACAGCTCAAACAAAGAAGAGAAAGATGCTAGGGCAGCCAGGTGGCTTATATTCCATCCGAGTATTTCTGATTATTTATACAAGCAAATGTTGGCTAAACCATTCACAAGGTGACAAAGCAATTTTTCTGAAAAAAAGGGAGAAAGAGCGATACAGTGATGGGATTAATGGAGCACTGTCAATTTTCCTTCCAGGTGTTTTCCTGAACATGTTTGATGCAGTAGAAGTAACCTACAATTTATTGAGCTGATGTAGAAAGGCAGATAACTGAATTCACTGAACCTCTGTATGAGCCTGGCTAAAATCAGAATAACCGGGTACAAGACAAACTTAGTAAGAGGAAGGAAGACATTCAAGAGTAATTGGCAACCTTCTAGGGTGCCCTTTGTTACTGTTTTGTGTTCATGAACATGGGGATCTGGGGGATCTTGCTACTGTGGAGTCCTTGGTGCTCTCTGAGCCTTGTTGTTTTCTTGCAGACGTTTCATTGCCAGGCTAGGCAACATTTTCAGTGCAAAAAGGGAGTGGAACTTGCTCTCTGTTTATATACCCTGGCTTGTCCTGCCTGTGTTGGTGGGGGTGTTGTACTCTCCTTGGTAGTTAATAGTTAATAGTTGAAGGAACTTAATAGTTCCTTCAAGAAACTATTATCTCAGTCAATCAACCAAGCAGCAAACAACAACCCAATCAAGGAACTACCAAGAAGAGTACAACACCCCCACCAACACAGGCAGGACAAGCCAGGGTATATAAACAGAGAGCAAGTCCCACTCCCTTTTTGCACTGAAGATGTTGCCTGGCCTGGCAATGAAACGTCTGCAAGAAAACAACAAGCCTCAGAGAGCACCAAGGACGCCACAGTTCAACCCTGAGCTACACATATTCTCTTCGATTGATATTGCTACTTTTGTAAGAATGACAAAAGCATCATTGTGTCATTATATCACAAGCTCTGCCCCTTTTGAGCATGCATACAAAGTCATGACAGTTGTCTAGTAGGGACATGGCTTACATCACAATAGCACAATGCTTCCTTTGTCATTCTGCACCCTATTGCCCACTCCTGTGGATGCCACTGTTCATGAATCAACACTGCATAAGCCAACGCTTGTTGAAAAAGTCATAATAGATAGATTAATTCATAAAGCCAATCATAAAACACAATTTGCAAACCTGATTCACACATTGTGCTAAGCCCAACCAAGCAAACCACATTATAGCTTAATGCAGAGCTTTCCAAACTGTGTGTCGTGACACATTTCTGTGTCGCGGCGAGGGCCCAGGTGTGTCGCAGGGGAACCCGGAAGAGGAGGCCATGCACCACATGCAGCCCCGCCCATCCCTTGCCGCGCCAACAGGTCCCTGCTCAACCCAGCTCTTCAGCTCTCCCCGCAGAAGCCAGGTAAGTTACCAGCCCGGTAGGGCTGCAACTGGGGGGGAGGGTGCAGGGATGTCGCTAGGCCGCTGCGTTGGGGTGGTGGGGGAGTTTGGCCCCAGGCAGAAGAGACTCACCGCGTTCCTGGTGCTACTACAGGTGGGCGCGGGGGCTGGGAGGGCTCCTCTGCCGTCGTCGATTCGCTGCCCCCTCGTCGGTCCCGTCCCCTCCTTTCCCACTCGTTGAGCGCAGAAAGTGGGGGGGTGGGGGGACCGTAGCTGGCGTTGTTGGGGCAACAGGCAGGACATGGGCGGATCCCGCCCTCCTACGGTGGCTGGTGTGGTTGGGACCTCGCGCGCCTCTTTCGCGGGGCCGCAAAGACGGCTCGAAGGTCTGGGCTCGGCTCTCGTGTTTGCTGGGAGTGACGAGTGTCTCCTTGGACTTGGTGGTGGTTGTAAAAAAGTGGGTTTGCTGCTATCTTGGGTGGCCATTTTTCCTGGCATAATTCAGACGCGGAGGGAGAGAAGCAGATGTGGAGGGAGAGTGGAAAGCGTGGGGGACAGAAGTGGTTATCCGCAGTTCACATGGCCGTGTATACAGTATAGCCTCAACCTCAGCACCTTTAAGATGTGTGGACTTTGACTCCCAGAATTCCCCAGCCAACATGATGCCTGGGGAATTCTGGGAGTTGAACTCCATACATCTTGAAGTTGCTGTGGTTGAGAAACACTGTTCTAAGCGATCTCATGGTAGTGTTTATAGCATTCCACTGCTGAGGTGTCAGGTAGATTGAGGTGATAAGGGTGATTGCCCCAAAGGCACTCTTTGGGCGGATTAGAATATGGGTTCCCTGATCCTATCCACCCTCCTTAGCCACAACTCCTTACTAGCTCCACAATGTGCAGATGAAACACCTTTCTTAGTGCTTGGTCCCTGCACCCCCCACCCCCAGTTTTCCCATCATCTGGCAGTGTTTCTCAACCTAGGCGACTTCAAGAGTTGTGGACTTCAAATCCCAGAATTCCCCAGCCAGCCTTGCTGGGTACAGAATTCTGGGAGTTGAAGTCCTCATATCTGAAAGTGGCCAAGACTGAAAAACACTGCTCATGGTCTTGGGTCCATGACCTCCCCATCAAGCACACCTGGAGGGCATTTTTGTATTTTATTTACAATTACATACAACACAATACATACAGTACAAGACTGGGGGGACGGGGGGCGGGATTTGGAGCCAGCAGCCAATCACGTGGGCCGGGAGCGGGGTTTTGAGCCGGCAGCCAATCACGTGGGCCGGGGGCGGGGTTTGGAGCCAGCAGACAATCATGTGGGCCGGGGGGCGGGCACTCCTCATTACTGTGTCACAAAATTATCCATGGCTAAAAGGCGTGTCACCAATATGAAAAGTTTGGAAAGCCCTGGCTTAATGCATTAGGTAAATCCCAAAATACCATTTATCAAGGGAAACAACCCAGCACAGATCTATTTATAGAGCACAACCGTCTAATACAGAGCTTTCCAAACTGTGTGTCGTGACACAAAAGTGTGTCGCCACACACAGCGTGGTGTGTCGCCACACCACCCGGAAGCGGCGCCACGCGCGTGCACGGCGGCCGCCATGCACGCGCGCGGCGCCGCACGCCCCCCGCACCACCACTCGCCCCTCCCGCGCCGCCACCATGCACGTGCCGCCGCACGCCCCCCGCGCCGCCGCCGTGTGCGCGTGCCGCCGCACACACCCCCGTGCCGCCGCCGTGTGCGCGCGCCGACGCACGCCCCCGCGCGCCGTCGCCGTGCGCGCGCATGTCGCCGCTGCCGCCGCCGCCACCAGGTGTGTCGCCAGCGGCGGCACTTTGGAAAGCCCTGGTCTAATAACTATACAGTTTGATAAATACATAGCATACAGGTGCCTTTCTTCACCCAGGAGTTGCTGATTTTTTCTTTAAAAAATCTGTGCATGGGAAAATGGGGTGAATTTCCTCAAACAAAAACCTGGGCGAAGGAACAAGATACCCCCAACCCATATGGGGTCAATCTACCTAACTCATCATGTACTTGCTGTAATATGAGAAGGCTGGGATGGTTTTATGTATTTTGTTCCAAAGACAAGAATTGAAGGTTTTTGTTTTGCCCTTTATTGGTTTCTCTGTGCCCGAATCCCATCTTTGCAGTAGGTGCCTCCTGTGAGAGCAGAAGATTAAGCTGAGCCACACTTGGCTGGTAGCTGAAGCTTCCAGGGCTGCAGGCTCAACTAGGAAACTGAAAATACATCCCGGAAGAAGGCAATAACAAACAACTTCCTTGTTGCTGCAAAGCATGGGTATGTCCAAGAAGATACCAGGGACCGAGCTCAGTTCAAAGCAGGTTTTTCTCTTACATGACATTGATCTTGTCTCATCAAGACTTTGTGACTGAAACAGGATTATTGGACTGCATTGCATGCCACAAAAAAGGTGGTATTTCTTCCTTACTGCACCACTGTCTTGCCATAATTCTTTAGTAGAAAAAAAATTAGCAACTGCTGCACCTTTGGAGAAAGGTATGTTCATCTAACCAGACCAGTGCTGATTTTCGTTGATGCATTCCTGGGTATAAATGACATAAGTGCCTCTATTTGGGGGGGGGGGTGTAAATATTCATCAGTCATCACCCTCAAAATATACACCTGCCCAGTCCACTTGTGTGGACAAGTGATTAGCCAGTTATAAAACACACAGGATTGTAATGAAATTCAGGACAAGAGGTTATTCTGTTCGCTGGATGATCCATCACCACTGTAAGGACTGGGTTCCATTAAGGTCAGCCAGAGAGGAAAACCTCTGAATCTTCCCACTCCTTTAGACTGAATAAAACGCAGAAAGGTGGGGCAATTAGTGTTTGGTCCTGCAATCAAAGTGCTACCCCTACAATGATCCTCTTTGACCTGAAATATTCTGAGTGGGACTGATCTGAGAACTCCAAATGGGAGGAAGGAAAAGGAAATGAGACCAAAAAGCAACTTTGCCTTCATCTTTTTTGCTGTCTTGCCCTGTGATTATCAATAAACTGTTGTTGTTGCTTGCATGTTTTTTTTTAATCCTCAAAGTGTGGGGATGAAATGCCATTCAACCATTTGCTTGAGGCACAACAGCATCCTGGGCTTTTTTGTCTCAGGTGGACAGAAGTCCATGAAAAGGCAGCAGATTCCTACAGAGATACAGTTAAGGCCTAAATAGATCCCACCCCCACTGTCCAAACATGTCTACAAGATCCCCTTACCCATTGATTCCACCTTTCCACACACACATCTCCATGAACAGCTTCAGGACTAGGAGAAACATCTGATGCATGCAGCTGGAGTAATGCTGTGCTGGTGTGCAGGGAGAGATAACCTGCCTTTATTTTCCTCAAGATATCTGCTTTGTTTACTTTCCACACAGTTGGTTTAGCATAAAAAGAAAATCTGGGACTGTGTTGCCTCGTTCCATTATCCAGAGAGAGGAAAAAGCAAGCAGGCAAGTCAGCATGAAGGAGGCTGGAACAAGAAAAGCAGTGGCTGACGGATGTTTAAAAAATAATGATTGGCTGACAAAAGAAAATGGTAACTAATGAGAACAACTTGTCCATTATCTGTTTCGATTCCTCTCTGTCTTCTTCCTAGACTCAGATTAATAAGGGATGTTGCAAGCATGCTAAATGGTAAATTAGAATTCGCAAGTACTTGTTAATTCTCAGAGATGAATATAAACTATAAATTAATCCCAAATACTATTTTGTAGCATTTTCTTGTAAGGTCTGGTCCTAGATGCCACCAAGACAATACGGCTTGGACAGGCTGTGACTGGACTACTTCAGATTTCAGGTGGTCCCTCACTTGGAATTCTACACTGTAAAGTAAATTCCCTGCAGCTAGGAAATTAGAACATCCGGGAGAAAGGTTCTCATGCAGCTGATGAAGTGAGGTACAGCTCACAAAAGCTTATGCCTGTTAATAAAATTTGTTAGTCGGGAAAGGTGTTAAAAGACTCCTAATTACTAATTACTTCCCTATTGTGGTCATTTCCTCTGCATGTAGAATTTCTTGTATCAAGATACATTCAAACAATCAACCTGCCCTTGCAGGGACACAGATTAACTGCTTCAGTTGAAACTAAAGCTGGAAAATGTGCAGGTAAAGGAAGCCAGATATGATCAGGAGGCTAGAAAATTTCCCTTATGAGGGAAAACTACAGGCACCTTTCAGCCTGGAGAAGAAGTGGGCCGGGGAAAGACTATGGTAAAGCTACCTAAAATCAAGAATCATCCCCAAAATGGTGGGTTTCTCCCTTTCACAGTATTAGAATACAG
Source organism: Charina bottae (assembly GCA_023362775.1). NCBI lineage: Eukaryota > Metazoa > Chordata > Lepidosauria > Squamata > Charinaidae > Charina > Charina bottae. Next base: position 230,789,419 of record JALMGJ010000001.1, on the reverse strand, counting down.
GGTTGTTCTTTAAAAATAAACATAAGAAAAGTCAAGGCTAGTAAACGGTGGATAAGCATCACTAGAAGATGTGAATGCCACCAATGTAGATGTTTTTAAAAGGGGACTAGACAAATTCATAAAGGATTGGCCAAGGATTGGTATTCATCTAGATGCCTCAGCAATCTACAGTACCTTAAACACTGGGGAGCAACAATGCAAGAGGCCTATGACTTTCCCGCCTGTGCCTGTGAGCTCCTGAATGCACCTGTGTCACTCTGTGACACAAAACCCTGGCCCAAATAGGCCTTGGCTTCAGGGTCTGAGATATGGGAATGTCCTCCGTGGTCACTGAGTCAGTGACTGATTGCTCTCAATGTTATGAGATCCTCAGAAAGATGAACAGAACACAAATAAAATAAACGAAGTAAATACTACTGTTGAGTGCCACCTCTAAACTGCCGACCTAAAGCCCTTCTGGACTGAGGCGGGGATAAATTGTATAAATACAAATAAAATAATTCTGTCACTAAAGCCTCCAGGAAGAGTGATACTATTATTTTTATAACTGAAGGGGGAAGTAGATACGGGGGTCTCAACCATGGTACTGAACTGAACCTCCTCTGCCCCCACCGCACTGCACCTGTTATACATGACAAGAGGAAAATCATAAGCAAATGATTCTATATTACCAAACCATACTCTCAGCCTCACCCCCACCCACCTTGGAGTCTGGCTTGACTCCTGGCGACTGCCTGGACAAGTTTTCTTGGCAAGGTTTTTTGGACGTGGTTTACCCTTGCCTGTTCTTTCCTAAGGCTGAGAGAGAGTGACTGGCCCAGGGTCACCCAACCAGCTTTGTGCCTAAGGCAGGACTAGAATTCACAGTTTGCAGCCTGGTGTCTTAACTACTCCACCAATACTTCATCACCTGCAGTATTGACCTTTTAATGTTGAATTACGCTACAAGATTACAGTAATCATTACAACTACATTGCATGCAGGATGTTTACAATTAGATGAAGCACTTTAAACACCTGAACATGCTAGACAAAGCATCGATGTTAAGTATTTATACCTTTTCCCAGCCTTTTCTGAACATTTTTTTTAAAAAGTTCCATTAGCCTTTTTTTGTAATGCAAGACATTTTGAAATATAACATTCTTCACATCTCTTCTAGGCTTTGATTCATTTTGGAGCCACAGAGGCTACAGGACTGAGGCTTGTCTAGGAGAAGTCTACAATTTGGCTTGACAAAGTGTTTCACGTTGCTTTCCAGACTTTTCCAGCTACTGCAAGCATGAAGAGGCAGTGAACGAAACTTCAGAGCAGAGAACTGAGGGGGTCCCATTGCTGCTTTGATCAAGCCTTCATCAAAATATGTACAGCCCTAATATATTGATCTTAACCATCTTAACTCTATTGCATGTTAAGAAATGAGCTTACAACAGAAAAAGCCATCAGATAATCTACCTTTATTACTATAATTTTTACTGTTGTGCTTATCTGGATGTTGGTGGGGAGGGGGTAGCAAACCATTAAAATAAATGATACTTTGAATGAAAATGCAAATATGATTCTCTAACTGATCATCTCATCATCGTAATGTGAGAATTACAGCTATATTCCCTCCCCTGGAAAGGTCTTTGTCCCCACCCGAGAAGCCATTCCTCTAACCTAAAATTAGACATGCATCTTATCAATGAATTCCTCTAAGATACCTCTCTACAGATCACTCAAATAATTAGGGTTGCTTTATCTTTCTCTAGGGAACACCACATCCAGAGTCAAAGAAAGGCACAGAAAGAGAAAGGCAAGGTGGTTCTGTCTAATTAGACAACTGGTGCCTAATTACATGCATAAGCACTGTAACAATGTCTCAGGGTAGTTGTTTGATTGTGAAATGAGTGTTCAACTCTTTATTTTTCCAATCAGACTCTCCAACCAAGGAGAACAGAATTTCCTTCCAAAATATTGTGATTAGACATACGGTTTAGCTATTTCCAAAATAGAAAATTAAGTTAGTTACACAGGGTGTGGTCTCCCTTAAGGCCAGAAAGTGTTTGGGTTGGTGTGGCTGAGGGGTGGTTGAGTTCCCTATGGGGAGGGGTGGGTTGTTGGGGCATCGGTTTGGGTGGAAGTGAGAGTGGGCATGCATGCCTTGGCCTGGGAGGAGGGAATGGGGGGTGGGATGGGGGTGCCGAGAGGGTAGGAATGAACGTCAGGATGGTGAGGGGCAGAGGTAGGGTGGGAACTCGGGGGCAGGCTGTACTCTGGGACACCAGGTTGGAAAGCATTATGCTATCTGGTTCTCAGCTTCTACCCTCAGTGCCTTGGTGGCCCTGAGGGTCCAGCTTCTGCTTTTGAATGCCAGGTTGTGTGTAATAAGGCTACCCTCATTCATGGTCTGGTTGGGCCCAGAGGGGGGTTACTGCTCTTGGAACTGTACCCACTTGGCTTTTGTGTTTGGCATCATCTGAGAGCCCAGGGGAAGGGGAAAGGTGTGGCTGTTGTTATCCGTGAATACTGGAAGACTCTCAGAGGATCTTCTTTGCAAGTAACTGGAGGTGATGCCCTGCCTGCTGGCCAGCATCATCCCTACCTTTACTGCTGGATGCTGTCCTTGCCATGGTGCTTGGGGATTTCACTCTGGCACTGAGTCCAGGGTGGTGCAAGAGTTCATGGCCTCCCTGGCAGCCATGGACCCGCCCCAAGTCATCAGTGGCCTGATGCGTACCAGTGTCCACCCATTAGATCTGGTTTTTGTCTCAGGGCAGTTGCAATGTGATCTGGTAGTGGAGGACATTGACAACAGGTTGTTGCCATGGACAGATCACTCTCTGGTTGCCTTCTGGCTCACTGGTGCCACCCTCCCCTCCAGGGAGATGGGGCGTGTTTGACCAGCCCACCCCAGGCAACGGATAGACCCTATTGGGTTCCAGAGGGAGCTTGGGCTTTTCCCTGAGGATCTGGTGAGTGATTCGGCTGAGGCCTTAGTTGCTGCCTAGAATGGCTAGGCCTCGGATTGTATCACCTCTATGCAGCCTGTCCCTGTGTGCTGATTCTGGGGCATATATTGGTTTTCAGAGGAGCTCCAGGAGATGAAGCACCACAAGAGACATTGGAATATCACTGGAGGAAGACTCAGAGCGAGTTTGATCAAACACGGGCAAGAGCCCATATTAGGGTTGTGGCAATAAGGGTAGCAAAATGTAAGTATTTTTCTCCTCTTATTGCATCTGTGAATAACTGTCCAATGGCCCTATTTAGGGTGACCTGGTCCCTGCTAGGCAGGGATGGGGCATGGGATCATCTGCAGGGCCACTGTGAGGAATATCCTGCTTATCTGGCAGATAAACTTGCTCAGATTCATACTTCCAAAATTTTTTCTGGCAAAATCTTTCAATATTGCCAGAGGAACCAGTAGGGGGCAGTGTTATCAGGAGAGGAGTCAGCTGATTTTATATGTGGGAGGAATTCCTGAAAGGACCAATGGATAGAATCCAGACTACAGAATTCTGCCCCCAAATCCCTGACCTGTCTCCTGAGAGAGAAACATTGTTTGATTTTTCACTGCTTGCAAGCCTATACATGTCTGCTCAGAAGTAACTGCTATCAAAATCAATGTGGCTTACTTCTAGGGAAGTAATACTGGGTTGCAGTCTCAAAGTGATTGTCACCCTGGAAGAAAAGAGCCTTTCCTGTGGTTTTTTTTGTTTTGTTTTGTTTTTTGTTCCTTCAGCCTGCCAATATTAAGCAACAGCAGAAGAAAGGAGGAAGCGGTCAGACAGCATGCCTGCTCATGAAGCTGGAAGGTTCTACAATAGCGAATATTCACCTATCAACAAGATTTATATAGTTCTGAGAAGAAGGAAGGCAAGACACTGACTTGTTTCTCCCTCTTCCCTTTCAGCCTGGAAGTAATGCAAAGCATCTTTTCCCTGGATCCCAAAGCGCTTTTGTATGCATTTAAAATATCTGTTTTTTCAATATCCTTTGCTGTGCATACATGTGGAACATGGAAGATTTGGCTGTTCTGCCAGCACTTGTACACCACTAAGTAGTGGGAAAACAGGAGTTTATTCCTGATGCTGGGAAGGAAGGGAGGGAGGGAGGGACGGACAGACGGACGGAAGGGTTTTATGCCAATGCTAATTATTGATCCTTTCTTATTGCCAGTTTAGCATTTGGAACTGCATATAGATTTTCCTGTACGTATTCCTCCTCACTTAACTATCAGACATTCTGGTAGAAGTAACTTGGTATCTGGCCACATTAGCATCTTGAAATGTGCTGCCTGTTTTTATGTCTTTCATTCAGTGTAACAAGTAGAACTAGAAACAAAATTTCTCACGCTGTAGTGCAAGCCTGCCAATGCACTATTTCCGTTTCTCCATTTTTTACTACATTGTGGTTCTAACTTGTTATCTCATTTGGAAAAATGTTCTCCAGGGAGGGTCTTCTTCTTGGCTTTTATATGAGTATCATGCACAACTAAACGACTGAACAACAACATGCCAGAATCCAAAATCAGACAGTGGACAAACCAACATTACAGCAAAGCTCCATGTGGTGCCAAAAGTTGCCCATTGCCCACTCCTGCTGAGGTCAAGGACACTTTAAGAATGATTTCGCGATGTTTCAGACTGTCCGCACCTTAACATCTGATTGAGACATTCTCTCTTTAGGTTCCAACGGTGGTGAAGACCTGGTTGATGTGAAACACAGATAAGGCCTCTTTGCTGGCCAGCCGGACCTTCGCTGTTCAGCTCCCCACCTCAGGAGGCATGATTGCCTCCCTTTCTGATGTTTTTTCACTGATTGATGGAGATTATTTTATTTTGGAAGACAATAATGCCACCAGGAATACACACATAATTATTTTAGATGCTGAATCTGCCTACTTTGGTTATATCCCTCTCAGCCCTACCGGGTAGACCAGATCAGGACACTGACGCCACAAGAAAACCCAAACCATCCTTTATTGAGACAGACTGTAGTAACAGAATCTTACAGGTCTGCCTGTGTTTTCCCTTCCCTCCCTCTTCCACCCCAGGGAGTCAGCAGAGAGCCTGTCTGAGTCCCTTGCCAATACTTTCCCACCTCCCTAGGCTTAATGCATGCTTCGGTGTGTGTTTTTGTCTTCACAGCTTCTGGATGGCTTCTGTAAGGTCATCTCCATGGCTCCCTAAACAACCTTTCTTCTTTCATACTGTTTTTTTAATATTACTTTGTGTCTACTTTAATTGTTATCAGCCATCCTCAATTGTTTGTATTTTTATGTAAGTCAAAGAATATAAATACATTTCTGTGGTGCAGGGAACTGTGGAATTCTTCAAAGTACAAAATACTCAACTAGTATATCTATGTTGCAAAACCCTAGACTCTCGGCACTGGTCCTGTAAGGTCAGGCTGAGCTACAGCTAATCTCTCTGGACTTTGACAGCTAAGCATTTTTTTAAGACTTTAATAGAAATAAAATCTAAAATATTGTTCTGTATTGACAGTGTCATGGTTTAAAAAAGTCAAGGTTGGTGTAGATGAGCAGCTTTTTTTATGATTGAGTGTATCATTTAATTATCTCTTTTCTTTCTTTCTTTGCATTGGGCTTCCATAAGTACCAATCTGCTAAATATTGATTTGTAAAGAAGTTAACTCCTTCTTTTTTTTATCCCACGATAAAACATGGAGCTTTTTTTTTAAAAAAAGAATAAGAACTCCCACTGGTGCCTACTGACCTTACAGTGGTATTCCTTTGCACACCAGCTGCTTGGCTAGTGTTTCGTTTTTTAAAACATTCCTCACTAGTGGAGGCTTCAAATTGTGATAGAGGCTAGGACAAGTTAATGTCTCTGAACATCCATTATTGGTTGGTTTTCAAGAACAGAGAGAGTCAACCATAAAATCACTCCAGAGAGAGAAGGTAGCTGGCTGAAGTATACTGCCTTTCAGAACCGAACACAGGGAGATGCCTTTTCTGTGAAAAGTTGGATTTGTCACAGGACTGTGGGTGTTTCTGAAAACAGGTTAGCTGGTTCACTGTTGTAATGACAGGATCTGAGTGACCTGAAAGCAGATCTTTATGGCTATGCTGCTTTTGAAACAAGGAGTACAGAAAGGACAAGGATTTTGGTTTATTGGGTTAATGATGAGTTTCAGACGCACATTTCCCCAGCTAGCATTTCCTCTTCAACATTACTGTTATTGGTAGAGGATCCAGTTTTCATTCTGGATCTGATCTTTCCAGAAGAGAGGAAGAAGGGACAAGAAATGAGAAAGGATGAATGCCTATAAACAAAATAATGAATTAATGGAAGAATTTGGATAATTATTGTTTTCCCTTGAAATTGTTAGTGTGTCTTTTTAATAGTAAATTATTATTTGTACAATAAAGAAAGCAAAATAATTTTTGAAGAAAAAGAACACGGAGTTTAAACAATGCAAGTGAGAACTGGCTGTGACATACTTGCCAGGGACAGCACATTCCATAACTAGCAAGAACTATTGTTTATCTACACCAGTGTTTTTTCAAACTTGGCAACTTTAAGATGTGTGGACTTCAACTCCCAGAATTCCCCAGCCAGCAAAGTATTTGGAGAAGTGAACAGCAGTAACTTTCTGGGCCATTAATTTATCTTTGGGCTTAGAGTTTAGGTTATATATGTTCATTTTGTACATGTATGTTTAAAGGTTTTGAATAAGAAAGAAAAGACCATCTTGCAAGAAAGCTGTTCTCAGTGACAAATAGTATGCTTCTCCCAGGCTAATAGTTTAGTCAGTTTCTAAATTTTTAGTTCCTGAAATTAATCTTCAACAGCCTTTTTATTTACATTTCAAAATTTGTATGGAATCATTGTGATAACACTGTAGAATGTTTAGAACATATCTGGAGTTTTTAACTGAAATTCTATACCTATCTGTCTCAAAGTTTGTTGCATTCAGTGGAATATTCTGTTCAACAGATATGTATATATTTCTGATGTCAGTAAAGAAACTGGAAGAATGTGAATTGGTACGAGATATTCTGAAGCCACACCCTCACCTGCTGAATCTCCTTTTACCAAATAGAGATGAGCAAATTGGTGGCCTCCAGATGCTGTGAACGATATCCTCCACATCTGTTGCCAGTAGCCATGCTGGCTGAGGCTGTTCAGAGTTGCCATCCAAAGCATCTGGAGACGCCCAGGTTAACCTATTCCTATCTAGAGTCTCAATTGTCATCAAATTTGACAGACTTGATCAGAATAATCTCAGCACTGTATTAAACAGTACATGATGTGTGTCTGCCCCTCCAAGAGTGGTTTGGAAACCTTACCAGGTAGGTAAACCTTATCAGCCTTACCAGATAGACCAAACAGGAAACACGACCAGATAAGCTAGTTCTACTTTACTGTAAAGCTACATTAACAGAATCTTGCAAGTCTGAAAGTACAAGTCTCCCGCCATTGTCAGGATGGAGGCTGAGTCTGAAGAGGAGGAGGACCAGCCGATCGCAGAAAAAACAAGAGAGAGCCATGAGTAGCAAGATCCAGAGCCACCGACTGAAGACAGACAGGAGGCAGATTCACCGCCACCTATCAGTGTGTGAGAAAGGCTGGAAAGGCGGGCTGAGCAGTGAGAGAGGTGATATGGCTCCCGTGCGTAAAAGGTGGGAAAGCCGAAGATATAAAAAGGGCCAGAAGTAGGCTGACCATATTTCAGGATGGCAAAACGAGACGGGGTCTTATGTAATATTCCATATTCATGAAAAAGACAGGTGTCCCCACCCCCTGGTCTGCGCGATTGGCTCCCGCCTGCAAACCCCGTCCCTGGTCCATGCGATTGGCTCCCGTCTGCAAACCCCACCCCCGGTCCACACGATTAGCTCCCGCCTGCAAACCCTGCCCCCCCCCGGTCCATGCAATTGGCTCCCACCTGCAAACCCCGCCCCTCGGTCCATGCTCCGGCTCAGATCTTCCTTTTGCACCATTCCCGCTGGGTTTGAAAAACGGGACAAAATTGAGATTTTTATGAAAACGACGGGACGGTTGAAAAATGCTAAAAAAACAGGACTGTCCCATTCAAAACGGGACGTATGGTCAGCCTAGCCAGAAGCCAGAGCCGGTTGTCAGAGACAACCGTTCACAATACCCGACATGAACACCTTCCACTGCAGTGAATCGAGACTCAGAGCCTTGCCTTGCTGCCGCGCCAAACCTTGCCTCAGAGTCTTGCATTGCTACCACACCAACTCTTGCCTCAGAGCCTTGCCTTGCCACTGTGCATTTGTGAGTTCACAACCACTTAACCTTTCCTGTATCCCTTATTGTTAAATAAAGAACATTACCATCACTTCCTGTGTCAAGTCTTAGAACAGGACAGCCATCACCTTTATAACCCAAAAACATAGGGAGGGTCCCTTATGAGCCTCTTGCTCCACCCACTATGCAGCTGCGGTCTATTCTCTCTCTTATCTGACCGTTCCCTGGGCAGCATCTCTTTGCCCCGTCTCCCAAGGTCATTCCCACATACCATTACAACCTGGCTGGCCATTCTGCCTTTACATGGATGTAAACCTTTTGGTCAGAGCACAGGGACAACCTACTTTTTCCATTCTGCCCCATTTAACTCATCACTTGGGAACACCAGTTTGATTGGCTCCCTAAGGTCTTCTATATCACATGACACTGGATGATGGCTTCAGGGTCATTAGCACCTGCTCACATGAGACTGGGGGTCAAGCTGCTCCTCTCCCTTCCTTCCCTACCATTGAAAAGTGACCTTGACTTTCCAATGAACTTTCACAGAACTTGGAGAGCCCTTATTTTATTATCTGAGAAGAAACTTGGACAGGATGAAAAGAAATGTCTTTCCCAGCCACAAAAATGCCTGGAATTTCCAGCAAGTAAGGTGAGGCACCTGAATATTGCTGCAAGACCAAATCAGATGAATGCCTAGTGCATAGCAATTACAGTATGTTCTTTATTGAAGCAATGTGTTTTTTTAAAGCAACAATGGTATATGCTCCAACAATATTCTGTAAATATTTCTTTACTGAATCTAAAGTTGTATGACATTTCACAACTCCAAAGCTAGAGAGAAAACATGAAAAAAAGTAACATGTTTTATGGGAAAATAAATCTTTTTGTCCATCTTTAGCACTGTATTTTTAACCAAAAGTTTGAAAGGAAATAATGAGTATTCACCATGTGTCTCAGCATGGAGCCCTTCAAGGTCTAAGGAAAGGATTGTACATAAATCACATGCCTGAAGCTGAGCTGGGCTAGTTCTCCCAGTTGCACATTTACTATAGGTTGAATTCAGATGCAGTCATGCATAAATTCATCAGGACTAATGCAAATCAAATTAAAGTATGAGTAAGACTGAATTTCACCCCATATTTTCAGACAGAATGACCCCTTCAGACATTACCCTAATTGTTGGAAAAACCATAGGAAAAAACCGTGGAGATAGCCTATTCTGCATTCTAAATCAGAATGGAATCCCATTGGGTAATTTCCCCCAATTCAGTATTTAGTCAGAAAATGACAGGCAGATTCAGTTCATACATCCAGAATTCATTCATGCAAGAACAGCTTCTCCACTGCAACTATATGGGAGAATAATGAGCTGAGCTTGGTATACTAACACCAGCTATGCACAGAAGACTTGTCCTCTCCTGCTTTTGGAAATAGAGCTTCTACACAATAATATACCAATGATAATGGATACAGCCATAATTGGTTATTTTGCACAGGCTACCCTTGAAGAGTATCCGGAAGCTTCAGCTGGTCCAAAATGCGGCCGCACGGACAGTTATTGGAGCCAGAAAATCGGCACATATAACTCCTCTGCTGCGTGAGCTGCATTGGGTATCAGTTTGCTTCTGGGTCCAATTCAAGGTGTTGGTTATAACCTTTAAAGCCCTACATGGCATGGGACCATGTTACCTGAGGGAACGTCTCGTCCCCAGAACATTGACCCGCCCCACCCGGTCATGCAGAGAGGGCATGCTATGGACCTCATTGATCAAAGAATTTCATCTAGCGGGGTCCAGGAAGCGAGCCTTCTCTGCAACAGCACCCGCCCTTTGGAACATCTTGCCCTAAGAGCTAAGGCAGGTCTCCTCACTCCCGACCTTCCGGAAAAATTTAAAGACCTGGTTTTGCTGCCTTGCATGGGAGGGGAATGCTAACAGTTCCTCCTGGGGCTGGTTGATCCCATGAAACCCTTTTTAGTATTAACATCCTTGCACTTGGATTTTATATTTATTTATTGATGTTCCGATCTGTATTGTGTTTTAACCTTGTTTTTATTGTGAACTGCCCAGGGTCCTCCGTTGGGGGATATGGGCGGTAATATAAATCTAAATAATAAAATAATAATAAAAATCATCATCATCAACATCTTGATTTCCTTACAGCATTACTTGTTGAGAAAGTTTATCCATAGTGAGGACATGCAGAACATTTTCAAAACTCTTCTGAATCACAGCGATCTTTCTTTTACTCATTTATGGGTCACATATCAGTCCATTGCTACAAAGAGAGATATTTATCAAGTTATTTTGATCTTGGTGAGTCATGTCATTTAAACAGTACAACAGTTTGTGCCCAGCCACACCACAACAACTAATGATGGGTGAGTTTCCCTGATGCTGGTTTGAAAAATGGCTCACACAAGATAAGCTGATATAAATTTGGTTACCATTTTTGGACCTTTCCTGTAGACGTAACCGATTTGCACTTCAGGAAAGACATGTGCTTCTGCCTTACCCCCTTCCAATGTATCTCTCTGCCTGAGGGAAATACATTAACTCAGCCCAGTCACCTGGCCCAGCCTTTTCCCCTTTTGTCTCTTTCTGATTCACTTTTGTTAGCCTCTGCTGTCCTCCATTTTTCTCAGGACTACCAACATTTTTGCCGGAGGAGGGCAGAAATCTCCCATAAAGGGAGGAGGAAAACTTCACTCAGAGTCTTTGTTTTCTCAGCATCAGTAGCTGAAGTCATTTTCAGAAGTCACTCAGGAGAGGGAGCGCATGCCCTGAGCTTTCCCACCCTTCACTTGCAAGCCTTTTCACTAATCCCAGAGAGGAACTTCTTTGAGCCAGTTGAAGTTGGAACCCCTTATGGATTGGGCTTGAATCCAGGCAAAGTGACCCTCAAATGGGCAGAGGCCTGCCAGGGTCCTCCACTGGGCTGGTCTTGCAGTTGGAGACTCCAGGAGACTGCTGGACTCTACAGGAGCTGAACCCACCCTTTGAAGTGGTCTCAGTCCACAGCTTCAGGAATACCAGAGCTTCAAGAAGCCAATGATCCCTCTGATCAGATCCAGTCAAAGAGCACTGACAAGCAGCTCTTGATAGAGAGCTGCTCTCATTCTTCCCCTCCAATTACTGGAGGATCCAAGTAACCCCGACCTTTGAAGACCAGAACTGTGTGTACAAGTAATCCAGCAATGAAAAGGAAAGGTGATTGTTTTTCCTGCCCACTCTCTCTTCAATCCACAAACATACTCTCTATTTTATCCTCTGTTCTGAAGCAAAGGTGTACCTGTGCAAAAGGTGCTCCATCTTAACGTATGTGTATGTGAATGCTACCTCTTGTACATTTCTCTCCCTTTGCTATGATTGTAAGCCTCAAAAAAAAAAAAAATCTAGCTTTTTGTTGTGACAAGAGTCTTTATTTTTATTTTTCGGTCTTCTCCTTCTATAGCTGAACATTGTATAAAGTGAATCACTTCTTGAAACCTCCCGCCATTTCCTTGGCCATCTCTGGACTCCTGCTTCATCTTTCACTCATTGAGCTGAACACTGTTCTAAATTCTCATTGATTATTAACTGCTCCTTCTTTGTCTTCCGGCCTCAAATATTCTTTGTGCTAAATTAGCCATAAATTACCAGTTGCTTATTGTTTGATTGCCCTGAGTACTATTAATCTTAAATATTATTTAATACATTGAATTGATTGGTTATTAATTGTAGTTTCATTTCTGGATTTATGGAACGCATTAGCACATTTAGAAACTCACTGTGTTAAGGTCCCAACAGAACTGGTGTGTGGGAGGCTGCAGCTGAAAATAATAGCCTCTTCCTACCCTATGCTTGATGACAGGGAAAATCTGTGGGGAACCTTCAGCCATCTCCTCTCCACAAGTAGTTTTCAACAAGGCTGAACTTCAAATTTTGTTAGAAAACTATCGGTATTTTACTGCTACCTATAATTAAGGTTTACCACAGCAATCTTTACACTAGAGTATCCTTATGTTTTATTCTTTTTTCCAACCAAAACATTTTTTCCCATTTAAATTTCACCGTGAGGTAGGCAATGTGTAGGGTTCATATGTCCCCAAAGACTTTAGTGCAGCCTCCAGAATTCCCTTCCCCAAAACACTGACCATTTCCTGCTAGTTTAGGCTTTATAAATTGCAGGTTAATTTATTGCAAACTTCAGTTGCAACAGCATAAATGCTTCAAATGTGCCTAACAATTGTTTTAATTCCCTGGTTTCTAAGATCTACTTCCCTGCCTTCCATTGACCTTTCAATTGCTCATTCTAGAAGAGTGTTTCTCAACCTCAGCAACTTTAAGATGTGTGGACTTCAACTCCCAGAATTCCCCAGCCAGCATTCTGGCTAGGGAATTCTGGGAGTTGAAATCAACACAACTTAAATTTGCTGAGGTTGAGAAACACTGCTCTAGAGATACCAGATCTGGTCTGCAAAACTCCAGATCTCCAGTGGATGGCAGCACCAATTCATTGCTTCCACTTCCCATTTCCTGCTTCCTATGTTCAGTATTTTACCCTAAGAACTTTTTTGTTTCTAAAAACAGGGAGCTGCAGCTGATAGAGAGTGTAAGCTATGAACATAGAAGGGGATTCTTATATTGTTATTTGCAAGACAGTTTGTAGCAATTAAAAAAGAAATGGGAAGGCAAGGGGGATTGAATTCCTCAGTACTGGGGAAAATAATAATGATGATCATTAATTCTTATTATTGCACATATCAGTTATTTAATGAGGAACTTTGGGGTGGATTGTAAAGGAAAATAGTTGTGGAATACATGTATGTAACTTATTTTTGCTGAAGTGTGCAATTAATTGGAAAGAGATGAATAAATGCATTGTCAAGTATATAATTACATTTATAATTATTTAAAATTATTGATAGGTTTACTAATGATTAAGTGATGTGACCAACATATACAGATTTACTTCTAGTTCTTCCTGAGTTGCTCTAGATGTATTAAGGATGCCCTGCCCATTTTTCAGTCTAGCCCTGCATCCTTTAGGAGGGCAAATTAAATGTAGTCCTCAGTCCAAAGTAGAAGATCTACTCTTGTGCTACTTAACCAGGTGTTGGAAGCAAATTGCATATTAACAGCCTCAGAAACCTCATGAGAAGGAAAGCCTATAAAAGTGTACTGCTTACTCAAACACGATATCATTTGTGAAAGAAGGAAAGACAGTGAGGGATTGTGTTTCCATTCAGATGGAAAAAAGGCTGAAAGATAGAGAATGGTTCTCAGGACTTGTATAGGCCACAGGTAAGGAACAGTTTGAGGCCCAACATCTACATTTTGTTCTGTGTAGCATATCAAGGCCACAATCCCCCAAATGGACATGGCTGGAGGAAAGAGGGTAAAGCCAAACAAAATACTCAAGAAGAAGAAGAAAAATAAATAGGATGTAAATTCATAATGCAATACGCCTACCCAACCAACCCTTCATTTCTGGAACAGTGCCAGTGCACCAAATAGGGACCTCTGCCCCCTGGACAACAAGAATTAAAGAAACTATTCAAGGACTTTTTACAAACGGAGTAGAAACTAGAACTTTATAGATCAAGTCCTTGAAAAGGAACAATACATTCACTTTAGAGGTTGTTTGTAGTTCACTTAGGAAGCTGTCATGCTAAATTAGGCCCAATATGTTTTGAAAGTTACATTCACAGTCCATGTAACATCAGGCCAAAGATTTAAATTTAAATCAAGTTAATTTGGGATTGTGTGTGCATGTTTAATGCTTGTTATGTAGTGGAGCAAAAGAGCTGAAGGAGAAAAATACTGAGCAAAGACTTTGTCTTGCAATGACTGTTTCAGAGAAACTACATTTCATGTATGACTTCATCTTAATCCTTTTGGGAAAGCTACAGAAAGTGCTGCTTTACAACTTTGTACTTGAGGGACAGCCCCAAAATCTTATGTTATTTTATTTCACAATTTTCATTAACAAATTCAGATGTTTTATAGTTGCATGCAAACCAGTTGTCACCAAACAAACGTGTTCTCTGATCTAAAGTACCACTACAGTAGACTGATTTCAAGATTATACAGAGTACATTGAAAGAAACATTGCATGTGGGAAGCAGCCATCACAGATAGCATGTTCATCTGAAATATTTGAGCCATGTCATAGGTTCAGCATCCTTAAACATTTATTTGGAGGTCCTCTTGAGCAGCAGGGGCTCAACCTTTGACCCCAGGTTTCACCACTAGTTGCGCCACTATTTCTATCAATCATCATCCAGAAAGAAAGCAAATAACAAGAAAAATCATAATCCAGAATTCAGATATCTGACCAAGAGGAGAAGGTTAAGTGTTGCACATCACAACAAATATCCTGCATTCTTCTTCATCCAAAGAAATATGTACTTTAGTAAAAGGACATCTATCCATACAGCACCAGGCACTATCTCAGACCTTCCTTTGTCATTGTATGGGGAGAAACTCCCTTAAGATAACAGACAAATTGTGCCTAATTAACACTTCCCCTTCTAATACCTATCAAGCCTGAGGTTGATTGAGAAAATACTTTCACACATCCTTATCAAATTAGGGCAAAAGCATTCCTAATGAGCAAAAATCAATTAGTGCAGCAGTAAAATAGATTTCTTTGTGCTGTTGGTGGAAAGTTATTTGCATGGCAGCTTGCATGTGCTGCAGCCCGCAGTTCAGTTAATGAGCAACTTCTGCTAGAGGTGGTACCAAGAAAAGAAGAGAATGGCACCTTGGACGGAGATCTGGGCCAGCACTGATGCTTTCGGTAGCACTGGTTGACACTCAAGGCTGGATACGTCAAAGAGGTGTTGGACTTTGTGAATTTTAACTCATCTTAATAACTGAAATAAAATAGCAAAGGCCTACACACTTCCTCTTCTGTAAATCCCTAGCCAGTGGGGGCAGGGGTGGTGGTTAGAGAGAAATCTCATAATAACAACTCCCTGCAACTACATAAAGCATCCTAAATATGTACTTTCTCCACTGATGGTGAAAGACTGAGTCATAGATGGCATCTAGAAATCTCTGGGATTATTCATTGAGCAAAATCATCCTAATGTAGGCTGACCATATTTCCTTGAGAGAAAAACGGGACATTGGGATGGCAAAAAATGGGACGGGGTTAAACTTATGTAATATTCCGTATTCATGAAAAAGTAAGACAATAAAAAAAAAGTTTTAAAGAGTTTTTAAGATCCGTTTGCTGGTCCTTAAACAGATTACTGTATATATAAAAATATGTTTGTTTTCATTAAAATGAAAAAGTTTTATTACATGAACATATTGAGTGGCGTGACACGGAGGGTTCCATGTGGTTGGCTTGAAGGAACAGCGAGGCAGGATTCAGTTTGGCAAGGCGACAGACGGCGGAGGAAGCGCAGGGCAACGGAGTCGGAAGGCGGGTGGAATCGGCAAGGCAGGGAAGGCACAGGAAGGCGGAGTGTGGCGGCTGGCTGGATCAGTGAGGCTGGGTCAGGATCGGTGACAGGTAGAGAAGGCGCAGGAAGGCTGGGTACAGCGGAAGAGGGAAGAGGTTGTATGGTGCCTTCAAGTTTGAGTTCTGTAGAGGCTTCAGCTGGAGGCAAGAGACAGGAGTCTAGTGAATGGTTGTCCCCGACAACCTGTTCCTCCTTTGGATGTCCTTTTAAATTCTTTTTTTCCTGCCGTTTTTGTATAGGAACCAAATGGTTCGCTTTCCATTTGGCACATCTTGTTGCCCTTTTTTCCCTGGTGCTGATAGGTGGTAGCGGCTGCACCTTTTGATCACTGCCAATCAGCTGCTCCTGGTTTTCCCACTGCAGGTTTCCCGCCGAATTAAACTCTGTTGCAATTTTTCAACCGTTCCTGCCAAGCTCCCCCTCCCACAACTCTGAGTCGGGCTCCATTCTGACATCACCAGTGACATGGTTTTTTTAAAAAATGGGACAAAATTGACATTTATATTAAAACGACGGGATGGTCGGGAAATGTGAAAAAAACAGTACTGTCCCATTGAAAACGGTATGTATGGTCAGCCTATCCTAATGCTTCAGCATGATCCTTTTGGGTTCCCCCACCCCCCCAGGAGTTATCTTGGGCTAGAAAGTTCTTGTTGGATAGAAGCCTGCTCTGTATGAGTGGTAGAAATCATTTCCTTGAATACTGCTTTCTTTCTCCCTTTTCTTAAATCCATCCTTATGCACTCTTGTAGAATGAGCAGGCCCTAAAATAGGTGAAAAATGGGTCTCATACACTGGCTCTACCCCTTTCATCCTGACATCCCGTCCCTTCTTCTCGCCAACTTCCTTGCATTCAGCAGGGAGGTCAGAAGAATGTATGTGCACATAAGGTGGTGGGGTTGCAATGTAATGCATCAAGACACAAAATCATTGGTTCTGGGAATAAACCAAGCTTATTGGTGTTGGTCAGCATGAATACAACACTGCTTAATCACAGTTTCCCAGATGCATTGTAGAACTTGTGTTTGCTTGGACATGGGTACATCTCCTCTTCAAACCCCCTCAATGTATGTAAAGGAGCTGGGGAGAAGCAGGCACAGGTCACAGACATATAAGGATGGGCCAGTCCTGACTTCCTACGAAAATTAGTCCTTGTATATTAATTACAATGTATGGCAAGTACCTCATTGAATAACATTAAAATACTGTTATGGCACTAGGGAAGGAAGAGAAGTCCCGTTAGCACACTTTTTGATGCAATCTTCCTTTTGTTACATTTTTGTCCCAATACGAATTAAATATCAGTTACTCTTCAGAATTCTCCCCTCTTGAACTTTGGCACAGCAGTTCTCTAGCTGATACTCATGTAGGAAAATGTATATGTTAGGTATTTAAAATGCATAAAACTACATTACATTAGGGGAAAATGAACAATTAAAACATCCTCAGACTGTTGCAGAAATGAATAAACCAACCTTACAGGCAGATTTGTTTCATTTCTCCTGAAATGTTCAAAGAATTTAATTATGTACAAACAAGAGCCACTGATGTTATAGAATGCATGATGATGCCATTCGGTTTTTATTAAAAATTGTGCCAAGACTGAGCAGAATATAGACTGGGACATAAATTAGTCACCCTGAGCCTTTAAGGGAGTTGGTGGATACAAATATTCAAATTAACAAAGCTAGTTTCCAATTCCCCAATATTTAACAATAGCAGCAGTGAAGTAATTTCCCACCTGATTATTCTACATTAATAAGTAAATTACACTGCAAGTGGCTCTTTATGTGGAAAGCCAAATGGGCTATTAACTTAGTTCAGTTCTGATACTCAAAAGATGTTTTGAGAACTAATTCATTGTTTGTGTTCCTCTTTTACATCTAGTGTTCTCATGCCCAAGGAAGCTGATTCCGAAAGCCTGCAATTTTCAGGGAATATGTGCAGTTCACAAAGGGTCAGAAGCAAAACACGAGTAAAATTCCACTGCATAATTCATTGAAGCCTTTACCATGAGGCATTATATCTAGAATATACTTTCTCTGCTGGTCATACCAGCATTCTGTCACGTTATAAGGATGCTCATATCCTTTACATTCTTTAAGTTACTCTTCTCTGGCAAAATAAACAACATTGCCCAATTTAAATAGTTGAACAAAAACATGCAATTGAGCAGCATCTTCCAACACCTCTTTGGTAACTTTATTTTTATCAAAACATTATTAATTTTGCAAATTGTAAAAGGAAAATGCATATTAAAGTGATTGAATTTGAAGTTCAAAGAATACTAAATAATGAATAGATCAGATACATTAATGCTATTCCTCAGCTGAAGAGGCATGGGATAGAAATATTATACAGTGATTTGAACACTCAAATTGGGATGCATACCATTCTGCTGTGATCAATAGTAATGATTAATGAAATTACTGAATTACAGGAAAATTGTGGGTGAGAATTCTAATTGATTGCACAAATATTGTGTATTTCTTTTTTTCTTTTCAGGCTGACTCCTAACTGCTAATTTTCTATATGAAGGATACAAGTTTTCTTGTACTACAATGTTCCCTTGTCTACCAGCAAATTCTAACTAAGTAATGAGTAACTAAGTAACCGCCCAGAGTCCCCAGGTGTGGAGGAGATGGGAGGTGATACAAATTTAAATAATAAATAAATAAATAATAATGAGCATTTCAAGCTCTGTGAAAAATATTTAAAAGAATTAATTATTAAAAAATAAAAATAAATTAAAATTTTAAAATTTTAAAAATTAAAAAATTAAAAAATTAAAAAAATTAAAAAAATGCCCAGAGTCCCTCTTTTGGGGGGAGATGGGCAGTGGCAAAATTTGATAGATAAATAAAATAAATAAATAATTTGGGGAGTTTCTGCTAGTAGATGGAAAATGTTATTTTTCTTCCTGTGGAAGAACAAATTAATTCATGTGTGTGTGGAATTATCCTGGAAAAATACCTCCTTTCTTTTTAATATAGTTTATACAGAAGTTCTATATGATGCTGGATTAGCATTCCAAAGCAAGATTTACAGATGTTTTACATTACAATATTTCCTTGAACTTATTTCAAGAAATAAAATAAGAACATTCTTGTGGTAAGACTGTAGCCACACACTTTGATAACACTATTTTCATATCCATCCTAAGCATGTCTGCATATTATAATGATTTCAATGGAATTTCCCCCAAGTAATGAGTTCAGTTTGGAGAATTTATGGAACTTTTTTCTCATCCAATAATATCTCACTGAGACTAGTTTATAAATTATGAATTTCAACTAGGAATGAACTGTCAGCCTAGGGTTCAAACAATCTGCTTCCTGTAAAGTCAGCCCTGGATTAATCATTAAGCAAAATAAGCAGGTACTTAGGGCATCAAGGGAAGGGGGCCACTACAGAGTTTCTTCCCTTAGATAACATGCCCTTAACTCTTTCACTGCCACACTTGACCTCAGTTTTCAGCACTTATTGAGTCTTAATGTCTTGCTGGTTGTTCTGTGGAAGAGATGGTGGACTGAAGATGGCTCTGTGAAAAGCAGAGCTGACAAGTCTGGCAGAATGAAGAGCTGGCAAGTAGACCGGCTCTTCGATAATTTATCTCCGGAGAGGACTTGAGATCACCCACAAGTGCTCCAGACAGCTGCTCCTCATGAAGAGACTGCAACACAGTGGTCTCCAGCAGGTTTAGAGCTCTGGGAGACAAGGGAATAGCCATCTTGCTCAAACCGCAGTTGGCGCCTTTGAAAAGACATGGGGTTCGCATGCTTCCTTTTCTAATCACTTTTGGAAATTGCTTGTTAACTGCTTTTCAGCTATTAGGAACCTTTGGATTGACATGTTTTATAGTACTGGGTGAGTTTCCTTCAATCCTTAGTGAAAAAAGTTTTAAATACAATTTTAAGAACTTAAAAAAATGTTTTTTGGGGATAAACAGCAAAAGGGTGATAAAAACTTTGATTTTAGAAAGTTACAAATGAACCAAGGGTCCAGATAAATTTGAAATAAGATTTTGGAAATAATTATAAAGAATCCTTCCCATGGGAAAATGCTTTTGTTTTGAATTCACTTTTAAAGAAACATAATGAAATAAGACTTTAAAAATTGGACACTAGAGGGAACTAGAGGGAACCAGCAAAGGAGATTGTTACCTTGTCGTGGTGCTGGAGCTTGAGCACCTCAATGAAACCATGAGCTAAACCGTGAAGGGACACCCAAGACGGGAAGGTCGTGGCAGAGAGGTCAGACTAAATACGATCCCTGGGGAAGGTAATGGCAACCCACCCCAGTATTCTTGCCATGAAAACTAAATGGATCAGTACAACCAAAGATATGTCGGTATACCATCGGAAGATGGGACTCCCAGGTCGGAAGATGGTCAAAATGCTACTGGGGAGGAACAGAGGATACGTTCAACTAGCCCCAGATGTGATGACGCAGCTAGCTCAAAGCCGAAAGGACGGCTAGCGGCTGACGGTGCTGGTGGTGAACGACGAATCCGATGTTCTAAAGATCAACACACCATAGGAACCTGGAATGTAAGATCTATGAGCCAGGGCAAATTGGATGTGGTTATTGGTGAGATGTCAAGATTAAATATAGACATTTTAGGTGTCAGTGAACTGAAATGGACTGGGATGGGCCACTTCACATCAGATGACCACCAGATCTACTACTGTGGACAAGAGGACCACAGAAGAAATGGAGTAGCCTTCATAATTAATAATAAAGTGGCTAAAGCAGTGCTTGGATACAATCCAAAAAACGATAGAATGATCTCAATTCGAATTCAGGGTAAGCCATTTAACATCACAGTGATCCAAATATACGCCCCAACCACAGATGCTGAAGAAGCAGAAGTAGATCA
The DNA here is from genome assembly GCA_023362775.1 of Charina bottae. Lineage (NCBI taxonomy): Eukaryota > Metazoa > Chordata > Lepidosauria > Squamata > Charinaidae > Charina > Charina bottae. The sequence goes on along the minus strand of JALMGJ010000001.1, from coordinate 230,768,865 downwards.
GTTCTATGAGGATCTGCAGCACCTACTAGATAATACACCAAAAAGAGATGTTATTTTCATTACAGGAGACTGGAATGCTAAGGTGGGTAGTCAGACGACACCTGGAATTACAGGCAAGCATGGTCTGGGAGAACAAAATGAAGCAGGACATAGGCTGATAGAATTTTGCCAAGACAACTCACTGTGCATAACAAACACTCTCTTCCAACAACCTAAAAGACGACTTTATACATGGACTTCACCAGATGGTCGACACCGAAATCAGATTGACTACATCCTTTGCAGCCAAAGGTGGCGGACATCTATACAGTCGGTAAAAACAAGACCTGGAGCTGACTGTAGTTCAGATCACGAACTTCTTATTGCAAAATTTAGAATCAGACTAAAGAGAATAGGGAAGACCCACAGATCAGTTAGATATGAGCTCACTAATATTCCTAAGAAATATGCAGTGGAGGTGAAGAATAGATTTAAGGGACTAGATTTAGTAGATAGGGTCCCGGAAGAACTATGGACAGAAGTTCGCAACATTGTTCAGGAGGCGGCAACAAAAAACGTCCCAAAGAAAAAGAAAACCAAGAAGGCAAGATGGCTGTCTGCTGAGACACTGGAAGTAGCCCAAGAAAGAAGGAAAGCAAAAGGCAACAGTGATAGGGGGAGATATGCCCAATTAAATGCAAAATTCCAGAGGTTAGCCAGAAGAGATAAGGAATTATTTTTAAACAAGCAATGTGCGGAAGTGGAAGAAGACAATAGAATAGGAAGGACAAGAGACCTCTTCCAGAAAATTAGAAACATCGGAGGTAAATTCCAGGCAAAAATGGGTATGATCAAAAACAAAGATGGTAAGGACATAACAGAAGCAGAAGAGATCAAGAAAAGGTGGCAAGAATATACGGAAGATCTGTATAGGAAGGATAATAATATTGGAGATAGCTTTGACGGTGTGGTCAGTGAGTTAGAGCCAGACATCCTGAAGAGTGAGGTTGAATGGGCCTTAAGAAGCATTGCTAATAACAAGGCAGCAGGAGACGACGGTATCCCAGCTGAACTGTTTAAAATCTTGCAAGATGATGCTGTCAAGGTGATGCATGCCATATGCCAGCAAATTTGGAAAACACAAGAATGGCCATCAGATTGGAAAAAATCAACTTATATTCCCATACCAAAAAAGGGAAGCACTAAAGAATGTTCAAATTATCGAACAGTGGCACTTATTTCACATGCCAGTAAGGTAATGCTCAAGATCTTGCAAGGTAGACTCCAGCAATTCATGGAGTGAGAATTGCCAGATGTACAAGCTGGGTTTAGAAAAGGCAGAGGAACTAGAGACCAAATTGCCAATATCTGCTGGATAATGGAGAAAGCCAGGGAATTTCAGAAAAACACCTATTTCTGTTTTATTGACTATTCTAAAGCCTTTGACTGTGTGGATCATAACAAATTGTGGCAAGTTCTTGGTGGTATGGGGATACCAAGTCATCTTGTCTGTCTCCTGAGGAATCTGTATAATGACCAAGTAGCAACGGTAAGAACAGAGCACGGAACAACGGACTGGTTTAAAATTGGGAAAGGAGTACGGCAGGGTTGTATACTCTCACCCTACCTATTCAACCTGTATGCAGAACACATCATGCGACATGCTGGGCTTGAGGAATCCAAGGCTGGAGTTAAAATCGCTGGAAGAAACATTAACAATCTCAGATATGCAGATGATACCACTTTGATGGCTGAAAGCGAGGAGGAGTTGAGGAGCCTTATGACGAAGGTGAAAGAAGAAAGTGCAAAACCTGGGTTGCAGCTAAACCTCAAAAAAACCAAGATTATGGCAACGAGCTTGATTGATGACTGGCAAATAGAGGGAGAAAAAGTGGAGGCAGTGACAGACTTTGTATTTCTAGGCGCAAAGATTACTGCAGACGCTGACTGCAGCCAGGAAATCAGAAGACGTCTACTTCTTGGGAGGAGAGCAATGGCAAATCTTGATAAAATAGTTAAGAGCAGAGACATCACACTGACAACAAAGGTCCGCATAGTTAAAGCAATGGTATTCCCTGTAGTAACCTATGGCTGCGAGAGCTGGACCATAAGGAAGGCTGAGTGAAGGAAGATAGATGCTTTTGAACTGTGGTGTTGGAGGAAAATTCTGAGAGTGCCTTGGACTGCAAGAAGATCAAACCAGTCCATACTCCAGGAAATAAAGCCAGACTGCTCACTTGAGGGAATGATATTAAAGGCAAAACTGAAGTACTTTGGCCACATAATGAGAAGACAGGATACCCTGGAGAAGAAGCTGATGCTAGGGAAAGTGGAAGGCAAAAGGAAGAGGGGCCGACCAAGGGCAAGATGGATGGATGGTATTCTGGAGGTGATGGACTCAACCATTGGGGAGCTGGGGATGGTGACGTCCGACAGAAAGCTCTGGCGTGGACTGGTCCATGAAGTCACGAAGAGTCGGAAACGACTGAACAAATAAACAACAACAGAGGGAACTGGAAGGAAGAACTCTTAAACTTGACTTATAAATACAGAACGAAGCAAAATATTTTAGCATTGGACATATTGAAGGATATTTTTGAACAATGGACCCAGAAGTTAATTTTAAGAGTGTCTGTCTCTGTAGACAGACTGTGTTTAAAAGATGTTATGGAAGAGGAACAAGTTTTACCTGATAGGTTGAGGCTGATTTGAAGGGATGCAGTGAATCTGTGGCGTGGTGGCTCAGTGGGTAAGACGCCAGGCTTGTCAATCGGACGATCGCAAGTTCGGAGGTTCGAATCCCTAGCCCTGCGTGCGGAGTGAGCTCCCGCACTCGCCCCAGCTCTTGCCAACCTAGCAATTCAAAAGCATGCAAATGCAAGTAGATTAATAGGTACCACTTTGGTGGGTAGGTAACAGCGTTTCACGTGCGTCATGCCGGCCACATGACCACGGAATCGTCTTCGGACAACGCTGGCTCTTCGGCTAACAAACGGAGATGAGCACCGGCCCCTAGAGTCGGACACGACTGCACAAATGTGCAGGGAGAACCTTTACCTTTACCTTTTAGTGAATCTGTGAATAGGGAGAGGCCTATATGAAAACTGACAAGATCCATCAGGCATATGGGGCAGACCAATTTAATATGTCTTTTCCCACTGCAAAGGGGGGTTGCACTGCAGAGCTCCATAGCAATCAGAGAGTTATCTGTTCATGACAAGGGGTGAAGTTCTGTGCCCCCCACTTTCAGATCACATCATTATTGCCCAAGACTGAAACCAGATCTATATGTCAGGCCCTCAATAAGTTGAGTCAGGTCCATGATTGTCATGGTGCCCAATAACTCCTGGGCTCTTCCAGACCTCTCACAGTGGGAAGGCAGGTTGAAATCCACCAACACTAACAGTCAAGGGAAGTCTACCAGCACCTCAGCAATCAGGTCCAGCACTCCTGACAGGGATTCTGCTATGCAGCAAGGCAAGCAGTACACAAGTAGCAGGGCCATTTGGCTGAGATGCACAAACAAGGTCTCCTATCTAATGATCTGCGCAATAGCACCTCCTGATGCCAAGAGAGTCTCATGGATGACAGCAGCAACCCATCTCTTCTGCCCAAGGACTGCAGCTGTTGCCAAACCTGAAACCCAGCCGGGCAGATTTCTGAGAAGGGAACTCCCCAGTCCTCCCTCACCCAAGTTGCAGCAAAAAGACCAGTTCTGGCCTCTCATCCATAATTAAAGAATGGATAAGGAAAATCTTATTACAGACAGATCTTGCATTAAATAGCAGCAGTTGGAGCCCTTATACCCCAAGGGTGTGGAACCCCAGCTCCCAGTATGAGAACTGAGAGATGGAAGAGAAGATCACAAGAAGATGTTGAACATCCCTTCCCTGATGTAGAACTCACAGCTGGCCACTTTTGCAGATTAACCATGGCTTGAGAAAGGCTGCTGATCTGAATATTAATCTTCTTTGTAAGACCTAAACACAGTTTCTCTTACTTTTATTCTTAGACCAGTTCTTCTTCACACTTTATCTCTATTCTCCATCAAGTTTTAATCCTCCTTTCCCCTTCCCTTCTTTTCCGAGTACAGCTATTCATTTACCTTGCCATATTTCCATCCTGGTTGTTCTTTTTGCTGTTTCTGATGGAAGGAAGGAAAGGGGTATGTGTTTCAATAGGTGAGAACGTGTGAGAGAGAAAGGCTGCTATATGCAGATGGGGATGGATTAATTTTATACAATGAAATGAGGTACCTTATTTTATAGGCAATTAATTTTATGAAGTAGTTGATAATTCCATTTATTTTTCTTTGGCCAGGCTCTGCCTTTTCACAGTGAGGCTTTTCTCAAGTCATTATTTGAACACACTTGTATGCACCCATGCTATTCGCACACATTTTGTTGGAAAGGGGAAATCACCAGGTTTAATTTCAGTTGGAGTAGACAACTAGATTGGGCATTGCACCATCATTTACATTCTGTCTTCTCTTTCTTTCCTAAGAGTATGATTTCCAGTTTAGGATCATATCCCTTCTGACTTATATTTTACCTACCAGCCAATTAATCATCTCAGTGTCTGTGCATGTACAGTATGTTGAATGTATCATATCTCTGCTTCCTACATAGCCAACTATTTAAGACACCATCTGGGATGCAGCAGGAAAAACAGGGGGGGAACCTTTAGCCCACCAACTAAACATGTTAGTCACCAAGGAATCACACCTCAGTTCAGTATTTTTATGATGCATTTAGTTATGGCAAGATTGATTAATGCTGTACTGAAGCACTACCTTGTGTTTTATCCTGACAGCTGTGAAAACCTTTGAAATAAATACAACCAAGAAAAATTCCAGGTATCAAAAATGCAGAGTTGGATCATCTGACATCACAAATCTAAGAGAACGGCTTCTCTTGCTTGACTTTTCTTCAGTTCCAAGTGTTAGTGGGGGCTTGTAATTGGCATTATTTTACTACTCTGACAGGCCAGCTACCATGTCAGCTGAGTGGGAAGTCTTAAAGTGATGCTTGGAGGTCAATAAGTAGTTGAGATTAATCTTTAACAGCAATGTGTCTAACAGGCAGAAAACAGTAAGACAGAAAAGAAATGGGTGAGCCACTTATATGAAGCAATATATTATTACAGAGGAATAAGGGGGTTGGCAAACATCACGCCTTAAGCATAATGGCTAGGAGCCTACAAGGAACTAGTCTTAAGAAATGCACTCAAGAAAAATATCCTGTCACTTTCTCTTTGTACATCTCACAAAGCAACTACTCCTATAAGGAAGTCCTTATAGGAGGAGCAAGGTAAGAGAAAATGGGATGCTTTTCTTCCAGAAGTAAGCTTTCCCTAGGAGGGATCAAGTCTGGTTTTAGGAGGTCTTTTTCTCATCACATACCTCATTTTTGGAACTCAAAAGATCCAGCTGAGAAAAATCAAACCTGGTTCTATTTCTAATGGTATTCCAAATAGAGGGATGAATAATTATTTTCATTCCTCTTCACAAGACTTGGAGGAATCTTTGAAGCAACCTAATAGTTCTGAATTTGATAGGAACCAATTTCTATCAAGAGCTGTTGGAAAATCAAAAGCCAAGACACTATTTTGTAATCCTTGAGTTGATCTAATACAGCAATTGCCTCAAAATGGATTTGGTCCCTGAACTTTTTAAATGCAGCAACACCTTTTGAATAATATAAAAGAACGTGGTATAGCGATACTTGCAGCTCTTACAGGCAAAGCATTCTTTGGATGAGTAGTTTCATTACGACAGCTTGAAATGTAAGGTGTGTAATTTCTTACCTGTTACAACCTGCAAACAGGGCATTAAACAGGTTTGCAACATCACTGCTTCTGGAGAATATGAGGTGGGTGATAAATAGCAGGCTGATTGGGGTTCCAAATCATTTTTATAATTCAATAATGTGACATTAAAAATGAAGTGTGTCAGATGCAAACCTCTGCAGTGATGCATGGGGACTTGGCATTGGTGTTTCAAAAATATTTAACAGATGAGGTTGTTTCAGACTGGATTGTTCCCTTTTATAGACACTTAAGAGATGCTTGCTGAATATATGCAAGCTGCGGCTTGAGCAAGCCAACATACTAAGGGGCGTGGTGGCTCAGCGGGTAAGACGCCAGGCTTGTCAATTGGAAGATTGCAAGTTCGGAGGTTCAAATCCCTAGCCCCGCATGACGGAGTGAGCTCCCGCACTAGCCCCAGCTCTTGCCAACCTAGCAATTCGAAAGCATGCAAATGCAAGTAGATGAATAGGTACCACTTTGGTGGGTAGGTAACAGTGTTCCACGCGTGTCATGCGGCCACATGACCGTGGAAGCGTCTTCGGACAACACTGGCTCTTCGGCTAACAAACAGAGATGAGCACCGGCCCCTAGAGTCGGACACGACTGCACAAATGTGTGTGTGTATATAAAAGGGATTGTTCCCTTTTATATACACTTAAGAGATGCTTGCTGAATATATGCAAGCTGCGGCTTGAGCAAGCCAACATACTACACCATTCTTAATCCTAGAAGATTTTCTGGTGGCCCAGAATAGCTATTTTTTTGTTCGTGTGTTTGTTTTTTGCCTCTACATTTACATTTGGTTTTTTAAAGCATCTCTGCTGGTTTGACAAACTATAGGTGCTTCAGTTTTAAAGATCTGCCATTTATCATCTAAGCATGGGTGCCCCCTCTAACTCAAATTAATTCTAACTACTTAAGTTGGTCATGCAGTTCAGAACTTCAGAGACCCTCTATCAAATCTTTTGCGTATGTCCCCTACTCAGCAACTAAATGTCTGCTTTATTGAACTGGCACAATCGTATATCAAAGACGATGAAATTTGCTGAATAAATTCAACCACAAAGGCGCACAGCTGAATTTAACTACAATATTCTTGATATCCCTTGTTCCATCATAACAATGGCATGTTTTTCCCACTTTCTCACAGAGTTGAAAATGAGAGGAACCAAGATTGAAAACATATTCCCAACACATAAATCCACTAATGTTAAAATGCCATACATAAAAATGACCCTGGTCTAATGGTACTAACAGCTCATTCAGGACCATCTGCTTCTGGCAGACACACAGGAAGCACTATAGAAAAAGTAGATACTTTCCTTAGGAGAACTTGGTGTCTGGGTTTCAAATTGTACAGCCTAGGCTTGACTTGTTTCCCACCTAAGTACCATGAAATGGTACAGCAATCTTGAAAGGTAATTAACACAAACCACGGCAAATGCCTTGAGTGTGTATATAAACACACACACACACGCACACACACATGCACACACACATGCCTACTCTGTCTTATTACAGCATGCTTTGAAATCCAGATGCTAGAGAATTCAGTTCAGATTGCAGAGACTTAATTTATATTCTTTATATTTTAAATTATTTAATTTGTATTTTAATCTATTTATAATTGTATATTAATAATTATATTTTGTTGTAAACCGCGCAGAGTCCCCCTTGAGGGAGTTGGGTGGTGATAAATTTGATTAAATAAATAAATAATTTACACTTCTTGGACTCATAGGCAGGTCAGAATGCAAATCTTTTTCAGACTGCATATAACTCCAGGTTTTGTGATACAGACTTCTGTTTGAAAATGCATACCAAATAGACAATAGAATGGCAAATAGGTATAAAATGTATTTCTTTGATATTTTCTACTGCTGTATGGAATCTGACGTTCCACAACATTTAGTAAATTGGCCTTCCTGTCAAAGCTTAGAAAGCTGGTGGAATGTGGAGATAGTTCAGCCCAATTGTGGGCACTGGGCATTTACAGCATGATGTAACCCAAGATCAACAATGGACTTAATTTCAGGAGTGTCTCGGGGGTGGGGGGAGGACAAAATAGAAATGCCCTTTCAACAAGTAGCATGCCCCCAGTGCCCCCTTTAGTAAAAGTAATGTGAAATATACTGTTATTTCTGTTTCAGAAGCTAATGTGTGGGATGGAGCTTACCCACTAAGACTACACTATGATCACTTCATACCATCCTTTTTTTTTCTAGTGCTACTACCTCATAACTGGCTAACATGGGAATTTATATTTTTAGATAATGAGACATGGAAATTGTACTTCTGTCTGGAATTCATGCATTTCTCTGAAGTCTCCCTCCTCCTCCTCCTCCTCCTCCTCCTCCTCCTCCTCCTCCTCCTCCCCCTCCTTCTCCCTCTTCCTCACACAGACACACACACTTAACAATCTAAGATAGACTCTTGATTGGATGTAAGACAATGTTCAGAATATCTAGTGGGGGTCATCCATGGATGTCACGCATAGAGTAAACCACAAGGACATTCAGTTTCTCGGTTTTAAGGCACAAGGAGATCATGACTTTAAAAATTCCTTCCTTGAGCAGTTATCTTTTATTTAATACTTTGAGAATGTTTTGTAATTCTGTACCACATCAGAATGTCAGGTATGACCAAAAGACCAATATATCTTTGTGCAATTTAAATAGTAATCAGCAAGATTTTTTTTCCTCCTGATTAATATACAGAAAATTGATGGTCCCAGCATGGGACTGATGATGCTAATCTGTCAATGTCCTGATGGCTCTCTGTTTGATTGCTTCAAACCACTGGAGCTGCATAATCACAGACAAAAATGCCAAGGATTGTATCAGTACCAGAATGTTCAATCAGTTGTGCTTCCATCCCTAATTGTTTGCCTCTTGCTCACTTCTGTGTATAATGGTTGATGGGGTCTCAAAGAGCACCGTAGATGAAATTGGGAGGCAAGGAATTACACCCCATATCTATGAGGACCAAATGGCGAACACAGATGTCTTCAAATGAACAGTTCTTAAATTATTCAATAGAAGAACAAAAGGTTCTGGAGAAGTACAAGAGCTGTTTGATAGACCATCCATAGCTGCCTGACCAGAATAGTAAGAATTTAAGATTACTTGAAAACTTCACTCATAGGAAATATCATTTGAGCCTAGGGGTGCACAATTTTTTTTGGGGGGGAGGAGCAAGCAAGGGCTGTTCTTGGCTTTTGATTTGTACCCCAGTGCACTTCAAAAAGTGGTGGGTATGGCCAGGTTGAAGATCAAATTAGTTTCAATGGCATTTAAAAATAATTAAAGTTAAATACTGTAAAACCTTGCAATGGACTTTACATGGAATCAATTAATCCCCCACTGTTTAGTGTCATAACATAAATTATGCAAATTAAAGCAAATGATGTAAATGAGATAAATGGACACAAATGATGTAGTTTGTGTCATTCACATGATGATGCTATTATGCAAATGATGCAAATCACCCTAGGTAATGTACTCTCCAATTTAACAGATATTAGTTAATAATGGATCCCTGGCTCCCAATTAGCCCATTAGATCAAGATGCTCCTGTATAGCTGTTATTATTCTCCAGGCATTTATTTAGTACTTTCAATCTTCTATTATATTAAAAATCCAATTTGTTAACAGCTTCTGAACTCCTTGGGAGGCCAAATATTCGGCTTGTAGGTCCTGGATGAGGTCTCTGGAACTGCTGGTTATGAACCTCTGTGCTGGACTTAAGAGGAAGTCCATTTCATAACATCTATTCCAATGGGATTTTGAAGATTTCTTTGTTTTCCCAATGTGCCTAGCTGATAGGTTGATTGCAGGAGCATTGGATGAAATGGGAAATCATAAGTTCCCTTCCATGTCTTCTAATGCCTGCCCCAAATGTTTCTTCCCTCACCGATAATCCTCAAAAACGAATTAAAAGATGAGGCTGTCTACCATCAATTAAGCATCATACTTAGCTATTGTCAAGTAGGTTCAGCCTTAATGAATGCAGTGGTAATGAAGGAGCATCATGGTGCCATTCCCTGATAGATGATGACAGTTTTGGAATGCCTGACCTATTGGATGGGCCAAGGGCTCCTTCAGACGTTCTAAACTAGACACACTTTACTATTTTCCTTCCTCTGAGGATTCCAGAAGATGTGCCACTGTTGCTGTGATGTCACCGGAGAAAGCGTGACAGAAATTTTAGTCAGGATGGATTCCCCCCCACCAATTTTGGGGTCTAGGGGAAGGTGCTTTGTAAATTAGGTGCACTAATCTTATGACAAACTTAATGCATCTGACCACTTCTTGGTTTAAAAAAACTACAAAACTAAGGGTGCCATTTTCAGTCATTTGATCTTGGGGAAGGGGCGAGGGGGTCCAAAGCAACCAAGAAAGGGATGGAAAGCCACTCTGCTCAAAAAGTACTTCGTGTGAACAGACTAGACCAGTAATAGGAAACACTGTACTTCTTTGAATTTCTTATGCAAAATTGTAAATAACATTCCAACTGTGAATATTTTGTAATCAAAATAATAAAAGTGAGGATAAAATAAATGCAGAAATTTACTAATGAAATGTGTATGTCCAGCACACAAACGCTTGAGGTTCAAATTTTCTTTGACGGTATGATAAAATGTGAGGATTCCCTGCAATGCATTCCTAGATCCTCTGGTGTGAAGAAATGAGAAATTTCATGGACTGTCAAACATTGCAAATAGTCATCACAGATAAGATTAAGACCCAAATTATTTATTTAGTAATTGAGATTCATTGCAGAAGGAACTCCTGGGGAAATAGTCACCATACTCAACAGCCACTTAACAGTGAACATAGGAGCCTATAAGAGCTATGGAGTAAAAGTTACAGGTGAGGAGAATATGTTGTATGGTGTGTTGGGAAAGTTAGTATATAATAATATATTTTGTATAGTGCAGGAATGTTACATGCAGGAATTTGAGGAACCCTGGAAATTAGGGACAGATATTTCTATAAGCAACTTCAAGAATCTGAAGATTGCCCTTAGGAATTCTCCCAACCTTCCATGAGCTTCAGCAAGTTTGGAAAGTTGAAGAGAGGGCAAGGATTGTGATGGGCCTCAATAATTATGCAAGTCATAGGCTTCTGGTGAGATCTGAACTGAAATCTAAAGTGCTTCCCAATTTAGTTCTCCCACTGATAGAAGCACTTTCATCATCAAAAACTGAGAATGAATGAATCTCACTTTTCTCTGCAGCATCTTATGCACCCACAAAAACTACTCCAGTGGAGCAGGTTGGAGGGAATGCTGTATTGCAGGGAGGAAGATAGGAAAAGGAAATCTTATTACAGAGCAGACATCTGCTTGGATTTTATCACTAATATTCAAACTCCCATTGTGGCCTTCATCTATTTTTTATATCTATATCATTCTATAGAAAGGGTGACTTTGGCAAATTCCTTATTTGGGTAACTGCTTCAGCATTCCATCCTATAAGAGCTCTGTTGGTCTCTCTGACATTGCAAACCCCTTTTGGGTTGAACTCAGCTTTGACATATCCCTCAAAAACATGGAACCTTATACAGTTTATCAGTCTGTTCTTAATAAGCACTGAGCTTATGATCAAAGATAACCAGAACAGCTTCAAGATAAAGCAATACAGCTTCTGTTGCTTGTCCTTTATATGTTGGCTGCTTGTTGGGCATCATAATTTTACTTTATTTATGTTCACATATTTCTACAAGCAGATTGTTTTTTACAAGTGGCATGCAAGGAACAAGTCAATGATAAGAATCACCTATCATCAAAGCCAATATTAAGATAAATAAAACATGTTGATGCTAAAATGACCAGTTCCATGCACATTCATAAATAAACCCAACTTGTTCAACTTATTCCCATAAAAGTCCACATAGGATTACTTTCCTCAAAAGCTGTGCAGCAGTAAGCATTAAAACTCTGCATAAACAAAATATTAATTTATATTTCACCTTTTTTTGCTCTGATTGTGCCTGCATCCTGTTTAGGCGATATTTATTTCCTATATGCAGCCTTTGGCAATCATTAGCCCTCTAAAACATTGCCCATCCCCTAAAGTATTTTTCAATTATTTAACTTGTAGACTATAGACTATTTCCACTATATATCTGTTTTATCAGACATGGTAGTCAGCCTCTTGGCGGTTGTTTTTGTTGCTTGACTGTTTTTATTGCCCTTGTACTTTTTATCAATCATCATAAGAGTGTTTTATTTGTCATTATCCATTCTTGCAACAAAGCTGGAAAAATGGCCTCTTACATTTTTTACATCAACCCATGCCACATTAGAAGCAGAATAAGAGTCGATTCAGATGATAATTTAATCAGGGTAATTGCAATTTAACTACGGTTGCATGGTTTTTCCAGCACCGAATCAATTGTTAGTGGGCATAGATAGGAAGCTCACAAATGACAGTATCTTCCATAATGGCATTCTATGAAAAACCTTATAACAGATCTACAGTTCTACAGATTATAACTGTTTCTAAAAGGAAAAGAGTAATGTAACAATGACTTGTTTACAGATAATTTACAAGTAGTCCCAAAGCTAGTTCCCTTCAGGTATCATGAACTACAACTCCCAGAATTCTCTATAAGTGTGGCCTGTGGGCTCTTTCAGGGAAGCTCCATATTATTCTGGTGCTTCCTCAAATACCCATGTGGCCATGCCATCTCTAGGCCACCTCATATATTAAAGTGCAACCACATCCACCCCCATTCAATCTGGCATATTTTTAAAATCCTTCGGGAGATTCTGGTCTGTTGCAAAATTCTGTTTTGCAGAATTTACACATCCCTAGTCCAAACTCATGTAAAAGGTGCCAGACTGGTTATGGCTGTGGTAGCCATTAGACATTTTGCAGCAGCATTTTGATATAGGTAGTTTAGACTGACAAAGTGAAAGGCATAGATATCTTTCAAAGTCCTATTTTTTATCTGGCTTGCCTCCATATGATGAATTATCAACTTATGGTATGATCCATTCCTGCTCACAGGTTCCATAAGATTAAGCTAAGTGGAAGCACTGTAGAACCAATATAATTCTGTACAACATTATTGTTGGAGGTTCCAGCAAATCAGCATGCCTCATTAGCATATGGGTGATTGCTCTAGGAGGCAAACTCTCTATGTGCTTCTAGAGGAAGCTGCTTGTTGCCCCTCCCACTTCGTCTTTCTCTCTCTCTGCCTTTTCCACCATCAGAGGAGGAAGCATGCTGCTGAGCTCCTCTCCATCTTGAGGCCATGCAGCCTAGAACCAGGAGGTTCCCCCCCCTTTCTCCACGCAGCCCCTGGCAGCAAAGAGGGCCAGGGGTCTACAAACAGTTTAGGGGAACACAGAAGAAGAATCATTCCTAACAGAATGGATGTAACTGTAACTGGACCAAATAAACGTAAGAACTCTTTTTGTACTTACTTTGAACCTACGTTGACTAAGCGTGTAATTCTTTATGCTTGGGTGGGCTATGTGCTTAAGATCAATAACCTATGTCTCTCTAGTGTGCTCATTAATGCTATTTTCATAAAAACACTTATTGTGTGTGCTTATTGCTCCACTGCACTAAGCTCTGCTCCATTCAGTGGTCCTCACAGTCCACTAATGGTCATCATTTATCAGAGAACTATATGACTTCAAATCCTGAAGAAAGAACTTCTGTATCATTCATATTATTGTCTCATTCAAGTTAATTGCACATTCCGTTTTTGTATTCCAAACATTAAGGATTGCAGTGCAGTAATTATTCCCTTCAGGAGTAAGACTAGAACCAAGCCATTGGGACTTATTGCTGCTTAAGTGTGTGTAGGATTGTAACTATTTATTTATTTATTTATTTATTTATTTATTTATTTTTAGAGGCTGCCTGATTCCAGACAGCTCTGGGAAGTTTACATTTTAAAACTTCTTGTTGTTTATTCGTTCAGTCGCTTCCGACTCTTCGTGACTTCGTGGACGAGCCCACGCCAGAGCTTCCTGTTGGCCGTCACCATCCCCAGCTCCCCCAAGGTCGAGTCCGTCACCTCCAGAATATCATCCATCCATCTTGCCCTTGGTCAGCCCCTCTTCCTTTTGCCTTCCACTTTCCCTAGAATCAGCTTCTTCTCCAGGGTATCCTGTCTTCTCATTATGTGGCCAAAGTACTTCAGTTTTGCCTTTAATATCATTCCCTCAAGTGAGCAGTCTGGCTTTATTTCCTAGAGTATGGACTGGTTTGATCTTCTTGCAGTCCAAGGCACTCTCAGAATTTTCCTCCAACACCACAGTTCAAAAGCATCTATCTTCCTTCGCTCAGCCTTCCTTCTGGTCCAGCTCTCGCAGCCATAGGTTACTACGGGGAATACCATTGCTTTGACTATGCGGACCTTTGTTTTCAGTGTGATGTCTCTGCTCTTAACTATTTTATTGTGATTTGTCATTGCTCTCCTCCCAAGAAGTAGACATCTTCTGATTTCCTGGCTGCAGTCAGCGTCTGCAATAATCTTTGCACCTAGAAATACAAAGTCTGTCACTGCCTCCACTTTTAGAAAAGAAAAAGATTGTGCACAACAAACACAACACCCCAAAGAAAAGCCAACAAGGGCTCAGCAGCCACCCTACCACCAGGGCTGGGAGCAAAGCCAAGTTTTCAAAGATTTATGAACATCATCAGGATGGGTGCCATACTGATCTTGGGGGGAATGCTGTATCATATATTAATACGAGTATTTTTCTAACATACTAAAATAGCATCCCATTACTAGGGCAACATTTTTTAAAAAATAATTTGCAGATAAGAAATGCCACCTTAGAATATTAATTTCCCCCTTGGCTCTCCTACAAAATGAGAGTGGTATAGTAGCTAAGGTGTAAGTCTGGCACCAGGAAGACCCAGGTTCTAGTCCAACTCTTAGCCACAGGAATTCCCTGGGTGACTTTGGGCCAGACTGTCTCTCTCAGCCCAATCTACCTCACAGGGTTGATAGTATAGAGAAAAATGGGAGATGGGAATGCTGTGTATGCTGTCTTGAATTCCTGAATGAATGGTGGGAAATAAATCAATACAAAATAAGAATCTCTCTTCCCAGATAACTCTTGTTGCAACATCTTATATGCATCATCTAGAAAGTAAAAGAATATGAATATGAGTATGACCCTCTTCATATTCACCATTGTATCCAAATGTATTCAAGTTGAATTGTCTATTGGTTCAAACTAATTTGATTAATCTTAGAGAAATATCTTTAAAGGGGTGGAGATCCTAGTTATGTGGCAATACTGTATGTTCATTGTGTAGGAAATTGGTCAAGCTTGAAAACTGTTACATATCTAGAAAAGTGTTTCAATATCCAGAATACATTCCATCATCCTTAAATCACAAAGTTGTCATATGCTATGTACAACTGATATAGCTAGCATATTTTCCCTCACATATTTCAACTTGTCCAAATGCTTGGCTAAGATAGAAAGACATTAAAAAGCCATGTGGTTAATCAGTGTGCAGAGGAGATCAAACTTATGTGACACAAAAATTCATTCTGTATTCCTGTAGGTCATCAATCTGACAGTTTCATAATTGATTATAGGTGTTGTCTTCCATCTGAGAACTCCCAATATAGTAATAGTATGTACTTCTTCTCAAAGTATTTAATCCTAGGGGCATGTTCCCCTGACATTCATTTATAAAGTCTAACACAGCTGGCTTCCTGGATGGTATGTAAGATGCCTTCATGGGATTATTTCTACAGAAGCACCTCCATTAATTTCTCGTCAGGAATGATTACACAGCCAACTGTGCAGTACTTGTTAGTAGGAAAGGTGTTTAATGGCCCCATGGAATGGGAAAATTATGTGCCATTCAGAAGACAAGGTGAGGAGAATTAATTCTGCAAGAAGAACAGTGGCAGCAGCAAAGCACAGGTAAGATTTGTTCAAAATGATGGGTTGGATCGAGACTTTGATCTATGTAAAGTAGACCAACTGAAATCAAGGTGATTTAAATTTATTAAGTCACACTGAGTTCTGAGTCTACTAAGTGTGTAGAAGGTATCGAATGGTCCTTACATAAGATGTCTACATTCATCACAAAAGCTAGGCAGGTCTATAAACAATGTGTAGACCCAAGTGGACTTAAAGGTTTTTAAGTTAATACTGAAATTTTAAATCTGGCCCAAGAGCGTACTGTATCTGCTGTCAATACATTATGTAAATATCTGAAAGATAATCAACATTAAACCTTGTCCATTGTATACAAAATGTATAGTAGTAATCTATTCTTGATGGATTGGTCACAAGTTTTGAATCTGCCTTATCTGACTTTCTGGTGCACTCTGTTGGCTCATTTTAGTATCTTGTTTATACATAGAGGACACCCAATGCTACACATACTAATTGCTTATACAATAATTAGATTGTAATAGCTGATGGCTAGAAACAATAATCCAGATGGATGGACTGAATGATTTTTATGAACATGCTTAAAAATGAAGGCTGCTTTCATAGGTAGCCCAAGAGGACCTACTCTCTGAGATGGGAAAAATGCCCCATTCTCCACTGGCACACTATATCGCCACTTTAGATCACTCAAATAGCTGACTGCACCAGTAGGTGGTGGGAAGAGGAGATGAGGGTGGAAGAATCAGTGCTGCAGTGACAATTGGCTGGATGAGCAAGCTGAGCAGGGAGGCACATAAAGGAAATGATGGCAGTGAAAAGCCTGACCTGGCTGTGATCCACCAGCCTTTTGTGTCCCTACCTGATGGCAAGGATCAAGTTGCTGATCTTATTTCTAGTCTCTCCCTCTCCTTGTAAAATAATGTGCTCTGAATATCAAATTCTTTAAAAATGCGCTCTCATCTACCTGATGATCCTCATGAGGTTAAGCCATGCAAAATGGTATGTGGCCAATAATACCATGGACAATAATAAACCATAAGCATATGTTAAAATATGTTCCTTCTTCTGGAATGAAGATGAAGCAGAAGGGTTGTTGCATTTGGGGAAATGTCTTTCTGCAAAATTGCAATTACTTCTTTGGTAGCTGTTTGTAGCGTGACAGAAAACAAGATGCCTCTGTAAGAATCAGAATCATCTCTTATACTTAGGGCAGGGGTCGGCAAACTTTTTTTGCCGGGAGCCATTTTGATATGCTCGTGCACATTTTGAAGTGCTCGAGAGCCAGGGGGCGGGGTTTGCGGGCGGGGGCCAATCGCGTGGAAGGGGGCGGGGTTTGCGGGCGGGGGCCAATCACGTGGAAGGGGGCGGGGTTTGCGGGCGGGGGCCAATCACGTGGCTTATTGGGGCGCGTGGGAGGGCCCATGTAGCAGTTTCCCCCCCCACCGGCTTCCCGCCCCTCCCTCCTTGCCTGCAGAAGGCGGCCGGCCTTTCACCCCGCTATTTCCGGAAGTGATCCAGCGCCGATCTGCGGGCTGCGGGGGCTCCAGCTTCGGAGGGCGCCGGCTGCGCCTCTGCCTCGGCAGCCAAGCTGTTCCGAACCAAGGAGCCAGGGCGGAGCCGGGGCAGGGGAGGAACGGGGAGCGCCAGGGGACTCACCCGCTGCTGCTCGGCTGCCACCTTCCTCCTCCGCTTCAGCCGCCTGCCCGCCGAGTCCCGGCCCTTCAGCCCCCGCTGGGGGGAGGGGGGCAGGGACTCAGCGCCTGCACGCCCGGAGCCCAGCAGAGCTGCGTCTCGCCCCGCCCCGCCCTCCCAGAGTGGCCAGCGGAGCGCCACCGGTGCCCACCTGCTCGGGCAGGTACCAGCCTCTCTGCACGCTCCTTCCGCTGCTGCTGCTGCAGGGAGACGGCGTCCACCCGGCCCAGCTGCCCGGGGTCCAGGGAGATCAGCTCCGGCAGGATCTTTGGCGAAGAGCGGCCGTGGGGGGGGAACGAGGCAGGCGGCGACAAGCGGCGCGAGGTGGGAGGCAAGCGGGTGGGGCGGAGGACGCGTTTCTCTTCCTTCCCCCTCTTTAAAGCGGCTCGCCTGGGCTTTGGGTTCCCACACCCAGCTCCCACAAACCCGCCACCGCAGCAGCGCAAACCCACTTCTTCCTTCCTGCTCCACTGGGTGCCAAGCCCGGGCGATTCTCCTGCCGATTTGATCAAAGTGGGGCGGGGGGGGGTAGGGGTTGGTGAGTAGAAGCACTGGGTAGACCCGCGCGCGTGCGCGCACACCTTTGGAGAAAAATAATCGGCAAGGGATTCACGCCGAAGTTTTTTAAATCTCCCCCCACCACCCAAACACACGCGCACGCATACACACACCCTCCTCCCCCTCTCCCTCCCTCCCTTTCTCTCATAACCAACCCCCCATACACACACACACACACACACACACACGTTAGGAGACCACCCACCGCACAACTAAGACCCCATTCGATTTAAAGAGAGACTGCATTCAGAGGCTGACATTCATTCAATAGATAGAGCGATCATAAGCAGGCTGTGCGACGGGCGTGCTCGCCCTTTCTTCCCCTGGTCTGGTTCCTGCCACTCGGGTTGCGCTCGTCTCTTTCGCTGGAGGGAAATAACTTAAGGATGTTAAATCAGAGAATCTTTCCGGGCATGGTTTTATTCCTGATGTTTTTCTGCCACTTCATAGAAGATCAAACAGCGCAGGGCAAGATACAATTCACACCTTTCCCTGCCGACGTGCCTCTGTCTCTCTGTCTCCCCCCACCACCCGAACACACGCGCGCGCATACACACACCCTCCTCCCCCTCTCCCTCCCTCCCTTTCTCTCATAACCAACCCCCCCCATACACACACACACAGGAGGAGGAAGAGGCCCGGGCCGCCCCCCCCCGCTTGCCTGCCTGTTTGCCTCCCTCCGCGAGGGAGGGACATTGCAAACCAATGTCGGGGTGGAGGAGACTTTTTTCAGTTGCCAATATTTGAGTTTCGTTTACTGTGCTTTAAATGAAGCTCAGGGGTGCGATCTTTCACTCGCTTACCTGGAAGCAAGTTCCACTGCACTGAAGGGGAGACTTATTTCGTCTGGAACAGCTAGTCTAGATTGGTGTTGCAAGGCATGCTTTGCAACTGTGAAAGGCAGCCCTCCGAAGTTCCTTCCCAGAATGGCATGAAACTGGAGGAGGACAAGCAGGAGCACAAAGAAAATTCTCCAAACTTAAAGTCTCCTTCCTTCTCTCTTTCTCTCTCCCCCACCCGCGCCCGGAAGTGTGAGGCATAATCCGAAGATTATTTTGCACCCGTAGAAGGAAGCGGGCTCAGTGATTTTAGAAATGTAAATACGTGGATAAATCACACGCAGGGTGAGACCTCCGCAGTGGCCAAACTCAGAAAAGTTCTTAGCTGATGCTGGAAGTTTAGCCAGGCAGCAGCGACACAAGCTTTTTAAAAAGCCCTTGAGAGCTAATGATGGAGAAGGCGGTTAAGATGATAAAGCTGGCGAGGAGAGGGATTCTCTGCCCAGCGAATTCGCTGCCAAACATGGGTTGCCCTGCTCTCCTGCCTCCGCATCCACAAAATGCCCCCCGCGCAAAGCGATCCTAAGTGGGTTTCTTCTTTCAAGCGGAAGCCCCCGGGAGTTCAGTGGGAAGCCCTATTTGAGTTTAGGGCTGGAGCTTTGCGGGCGTCGGGTGGACTGAAGAAGAACCCTGGAGCGGGAGGGGTAGAGTGACAGACAGAGAGAGACAGAGGCACGTCGGCAGGGAAAGGTGTGAATTGTATCTTGCCCTGCGCTGTTTGATCTTCTATGAAGTGGCAGAAAAACATCAGGAATAAAACCATGCCCGGAAAGATTCTCTGATTTAACATCCTTAAGTTATTTCCCTCCAGCGAAAGAGACGAGCGCAACCCGAGTGGCAGGAACCAGACCAGGGGAAGAAAGGGCGAGCACGCCCGTCGCACAGCCTGCTTATGATCGCTCTATCTATTGAATGAATGTCAGCCTCTGAATGCAGTCTCTCTTTAAATCGAATGGGGTCTTAGTTGTGCGGTGGGCGGTCTCCTAACGTGTGTGTGTGTGTGTGTGTGTGTATGGGGGGTTGGTTATGAGAGAAAGGGAGGGAGGGAGGGAGAGGGGGAGGAGGGTGTGTGTATGCGTGCGCGTGTGTTTGGGTGGTGGGGGGAGATTTAAAAAACTTCGGCGTGAATCCCTTGCCGATTATTTTTCTCCAAAGGTGTGCGCGCACGCGCGCGGGTCTACCCAGTGCTTCTACTCACCAACCCCTACCCCCCCCGCCCCACTTTGATCAAATCGGCAGGAGAATCGCCCGGGCTTGGCACCCAGTGGAGCAGGAAGGAAGAAGTGGGTTTGCGCTGCTGCGGTGGCGGGTTTGTGGGAGCTGGGTGTGGGAACCCAAAGCCCAGGCGAGCCGCTTTAAAGAGGGGGAAGGAAGAGAAATGCGTCCTCCGCCCCACCCGCTTGCCTCCCGCCTCGCGCCGCTTGTCGCTGCCTGCCTCGTTCCCCCCCCCACAGCCGCTCTTCGCCAAAGATCCCGCCGGAGCTGATCTCCCTGGACCCCGGGCAGCTGGGCCGGGTGGACGCCGTCTCCCTGCAGCAGCAGCAGCGGAAGGAGCGTGCAGAGAGGCTGGTACCTGCCCGAGCAGGTGGGCGCCGGTGGCGCTCCACTGGCCACTCTGGGAGGGCGGGGCGGGGCGAGACGCAGCTCTGCTGGGCTCCGGGCGTGCGGGCGCTGAGTCCCTGCCCCCCTCCCCCCAGCGGGGGCTGAAGGGCCGGGACTCGGCGGGCGGGCGGCTGAAGCGGAGGAGGAAGGTGGCAGCTGAGCAGCAGTGGGTGAGTCCCCTGGCGCTCCCCGTTCCTCCCCTGCCCTGGGCGCCCACGCGCGCCTCAAGGCGGCGCGGAAAGACCTCCGCAGACCCGGGGATTTCCCCCTCCCGACTGAGAATCCTACTCGCCCCCCCCACACCACCAGGGCCTCGCCTTCCAAGGATTGGAGGGGGGTATTCGGAAAAGGGCAGGGGTGGGCGCGGATGTGATTTGGCAGTGCGCTCCGCTCCCGTGCAGAGCGGGCGGTGGAAGAAAGCCAGCCAGCCAGCGGGTACACCCTCCTGCCCCATCAATCCCCCCACCCTGCCGTTCGGCGTCCTCTCCCCCCCCCGCTAACCCGAACCCTGCGGCGGCCGGGGGAACTGAGCCAGGCTCGGACCGGAGGCGGCCAAGGGGAGAGCAGGCTGCTCTTCGCCCTGCGCCACCCTGCCGCTCGCGTCCCTGGCCCGCGCCCTCGCCCAGCACCTGGATGCCGCGGAGCAGCGCCATCTCCAGCCGCGGCAGCCCCTGCAGCCGCTCCTGCGCCGCCTCCGACAGCGCCGCGTCCCGGGCCAGCAGCGCCTCCCTGCCGCGCCGGGCCTCGCTCAGTGCGAGAGCCAGGGGGCGGGGTTTGCGGGCGGGGGTCAATCACGTGGAAGGGGCGGGGGTGAGTTCAGCTGCGGAAGAGCCACACTCAAGGGGCCAAAGAGCCGCATCTGGCTCGCGAGCCGCCATTTCCGACCCTTGACTTAGGGCATTAAGCTGAAACCCTGTACTTTATGTGTTTACATCATGAGAATAAATCTTAATAAACTCAATAGAGCCTACTTGAGGATGTACATTAATAATGTGCACAGTGAGGTCAAAATCCTATGAATAGTTTCTTCCAAGTAGACATGTGCACATTAAATAGAAGTGCTTTCTTTTTTATCATGAAACAAATCCTGGCTAACATGAGTCATGTCATTCATTCTTTTTCAATGTTCTCAGACAATAGAACAGGTGATTATTTATGGCATAGGGATAGCTTTAAAATACTCTGCATCATAGCTGTACATACAGTAGGTAAAGAATTGGTGGTCAGGTCTGAGTGTGAATTTCCTATATTTTTGGTAGGGCAATAAGAATCATCCTGGCTGAAACCTATACAAAACCAGCTCTTCGTGTGTCCTCCTCAGATATCTTCTCTTTGACTGGCTTGCACATACTTACGCCTAATTAAAATATGGCTTAGTTAATTATCCCAATTTTCAGTATTCGTGCTACACGGTAAATGATAAACTAACACACAAGCTTTGTTCACACCACCCACTAGGCTAAACTGTGGTTACCCAGTTCAGGTATCGAGTGAACTCAGGCAAAATCTCCAGGGTAACGTATATCTTTCCAAGCAAAAGTTCAGTTTCTGGCATCCTCTTCAGTTAAAACGCTCTAGTGTACTACAGCTGGAGAAATGAAAATGGAAGATGTTGGTGGGTTGGTGGAAGCACCCATGGCTTTCATGGCCTACTTCCATTCCTCATGGAGCCTGACTTGAATCAATCATATCCTGGATAAAAACAGACAACGTTCTTCAAGGTGGATCTGTTTAATTACACAAAATGCACTTGATTCATTGGAATTTTACTTATTCTAGAAAAGGTTTGGGCAGCCTGAAGATCCAGAGTCCATGCAGCCCTGGGCCTAATTTCAAAACACTTTTATAAATGTCAGATAGATTTCCCACAAGAATAATGGGTTATTTCCCTAGTAAGCCTTCAAGAGGATGAAAGGGTGTGAAAGAAGAGTTGGAAAAACAGAAAAGGCTGGGTGAACATGAAAAGTCTGCTACCCACTGATGGCACATGGCTTTCCATGTAAAGCTGGCTACTCCTATTCTCTGCCTGAATCAGAATGACAGTTTGTGGTTTGGGAGAGTTAAATCTTCTCTCCTCTGTAGCCTCTTCATTTCTGAACATCCTCTTCCCTGCTCTTGCAGTGGAGTTTTTTTTTCAAAAAAGGAACTTAAGAACCCTGTTTCCATTGCTAATTTTGAAAAAACTGATATATATGATACATGATACATGATACATGATACATGATACATGATACATGATACATGATACATCATACATCATACATCATACATCATACATCATACATCATACATCATACATCATATATCATATAAGCAGAGATAAGACTCCAGTCTTCTTGATTGTAATTTACATTAAAGACAACCTTCCCAAAGAGGTCTGTGTGTTTATGACATTTGTCCTTTGAGCATGTGGTTGAAACTTGGTTATCCTTAGACTCATTTAAAATGATTAAAAGTAAAATCCTGTTCATCTGCTTTTATTCCTTATACGATTGAAGGATGCCTTTTTTAAAATTTATTTTTATCACTTTTAAAATAATAACAGAAAACTAAACAAAGAAACAAAATACAAAGATAATTATAATGCAAATACATACATTCTAAAAAAACCATAAAAAGTACTTTTAAAAAGTGAAAAAATACAAAAGAAAAAAGAAACAAAGTATAATATATCATTATAGCAATTAATAGTTACAATTCTATATATACTTATCTAATGTAAATATCATTCAAGTGCGTATATATTAATTTCTAATACTTACTGTATATAACTATCATTCTTTATAACCTACTGTATTTTATATAAATGAGTTCCATATTTCATTATACTTGTCCATACAAAGTCTATGTCTATAGGCAATCCACTCATAAGTGGCAAGCGTAATCAGGTCTTCAATCCATTGAGTGAATGGGGCCAAACATTTTTCTTTCCAATGCTGCAATATGGCCATAGTAAGGGCATGGAGAATCCATTTGTGTTGTCCAGTTGTCAAATTCCATGTACTAGATATATAATTCAAGAGAATATTATCCTCTGAAAATTTTAGCTTTTGTCGCATAGTCATATATATATATATATATATATATATATATATATATATATATTTATTTATTTATTCTCCACTACTTTCTCCCAAAACTTAGTAAGTATAGAACATTGTAAAAACATGTGTTTTAAAGAAGCATTATCCGTATTACATCTCCTACAAGATGCTGTCTTAGACAGTCCTTTTCTATACAAACGTAATGGAGTCCAATAAATTCTAAATACTATTTTTTGTTGTATAAGTCGTAGTTGAAGGTCCACCGACACTCTTGCTATAGAAGTTAAGACACACTCCCATTGTCTAGGTAATATAGGAACCTCTAATTCTTTATTCCGCTCATTTCTTAGCATCGGCATATCAAGGGGAGGGGAGGGGAGGGGAGGAGAGGAGAGGAAGACCAGTTTCACCCATTGCATTTATATACTTCCACAATGTTGTATTTTTCAACCATGCTTAGGTTGGCAACACGTGTGAATTAACTTGTGCTATGCATGGATTCCTTTGCTGCCCATGAGCTTGACAGATATTTGGAGAGAATCCACTTTTATAATCCAGGGTTAAAGAAGAAGACAATCCTCCTGATCACTCTCCTTTGAAATTTAGGATACAATTTCAGAGGACTACGTGTGAAAAAATAACTGAACTTCTTCATAAACATCTGCATCCTAAGCATCTGCATCCAAAAAGAGGGAAGGAAGTGATGTCATGCAGTTTGCAAGCTTGCATTTGGTACCTTGTTTCATTTTGTTACTGTAATTGCTCTCAGATGTTGAGATGAATGCTTGCAAATAAAATGCTTAACTTTGGGCAGGACTGATCAGTAGCCACCACTGATCTCACGCAGCCCAGCTCGTATTCAGTGTGCTTCCAAAATGAAAAACTGCAATGTAATCAGTCACCTCCAAAAATCAGAAATTATATTTGAAGCTTCAGTCTCGACATTTTAGGAAGGGAAAATGAGGAGATTGTTGCTACCTATGCTCAGGGCCAGCTTTTTAAAACTCCAGGTTTTAGAAAAGCCTTGTAACAATAACTAATGATTACTACTAAGTCCCAGAAACTAATAAAGAAGTCACTGCGCTCTTATTACTACTAGGTCCCAAAAGAACTAATTG
This sequence comes from Charina bottae, assembly GCA_023362775.1. Taxonomy (NCBI): domain Eukaryota; kingdom Metazoa; phylum Chordata; class Lepidosauria; order Squamata; family Charinaidae; genus Charina; species Charina bottae. The sequence goes on along the minus strand of JALMGJ010000001.1, from coordinate 230,744,337 downwards.
TAAAGGCCTTGTGACAATAACAAATGATTACTACTAAGTCCCAGAAACTAATAAAGAAGTCACTACACTCTTATGGTGTAATGGTTATTACAGCTGGGAAGATTTAAATTTAAGTGCTTATTCAACCATGAGCCAGCTATTTTTTTTCTCATTGAATTATTATAAGAATAAATGGTGGATAAAATGAAAAAGTGAAAAAATTATGGACACTGCCCTGTGCTCTTGGAGAAAATAAAGGCTTAAAATAAAGGTTATAAAACCATTATAAAAATAGAAAAAGTACAAAAATAGAAGAAGATAAAAGAGGTAAACTAAAAGGCGGAGAGAGTGTCCTTAAGCCACCAACCACCCCCAGGGCTGCCTACCACTCTTGGATCCCCAAGCTAGTTGGCAGAGCCAGGTCTTGACGCTCTTCCAGAAGGCCAGGAGAGTGGGGGCCAACCTCACCTCAGGGGGCAAGGAGTTCCACAGGGTGGGGGCAACGGCAAAAAGGGCTCTCCTCCTCAACCCTACCAACTGGAATTATTTAGCCATATTGAACTATGACTGGAGAAATCAAGCTTCTAGTTCATCCGCAGCCACGGAAGCTCTCTGGGCCACATACTGTGTCACAATCCAACTCACACGGTTAGTGTAGGGATAAAAAGGAGAAGAGGTGTACAATACTATGTGACCACCTTGAGCTTCTGAATATAAATTGGAATGTAAATCTAATAAATAAATGGCTATTCTCAGCCATTCATTAATACTAATGAATTTATCAAACAAAATTTTTCTCTGGAAAAGAATCATCTCGGAAAAAATTATCCACCTCAGTCCTGGTCCTGCCTTATCAAACAAGGTATTTATAATTCAGCACATTAGTGACTTAGCACAAAGCCTCATAGGTAGGCCCTTTTCTGCATAAACCACATGACTTGTACTACGCAACCAATAAGTCACAGGGGGCCTATTTCTTGGGGGTTCTCCTACCATAGCACTTTGAGAGGGAAGTTTCAACAAAGTTCCCATTCATGTATCCCATTTGCTGATACATGAGAACTCTGCCACAAAGGAGGTCTACCATATCTTGGCTCCAAAACTCCAGACAATTTCCACATGACAGCAAAGAATCAGTTTCCTTTGTATCTTTTCTGCCAAATTATAGTGGCCCAGATTTTTGTAGCCGATATCTTGTAGCCATAGTTTAAAAGAGGGCTCCTCTCCTACTTCTTGGCTTAAATTAGGGGTGGACTGGAGCTGTCTGAAGCTGCACTGCTAGATTTTCATTTGCCACTTGAAGTCATAAAACACTAAAACCACCACCACCACTTCTGGTCTACTCTTAAAATAGGTTTCACACAATTAAGAAGGAAAAGCTTCCTGGCTCCAAATCCAGACAACCCAGACAGTCATGGGGCAATCCTCGTGCATATGCAGCCCCCTCTTTTTAGATGATCACTGCACCCATTGCAGAACTCATTTTCCTAGACTTTTCCTAAAGTCAATGTCTTGTAACCTTCCTTAAATGATACAACCTAATCAAAAGAAAATTCATCCTGATGTAATCGCAGGAAATTAGGAATCCCTGTTGATGGTAGGTAGACAGATAAGCTACCTTTTTTTTACAGCCAGTTCAATTCCTGCTGTTAATAATTTTTAAAAAGCTCTAAAGTGTTGAAGATTCACTCTCAATAGAAGACATTTGTATCTATTTCCATAATTTTATGACTACCATCCACTTTTAAAAGAAAAACAGCACAATTCAATGGGGCCATTATGGGCTGTGGGAATTGACTAAGCCACTCTTTGTTCTTGCTCAAACGGGCGATTATTTGCAATTGGTTGCTTTCTTTGTTCACCTTTCTAAACCATATATTTTGTATTGTGAAGCATTGTCTCCATCTGGGATTTTTAGAAGCACAAATGTAATATCTGCCTGCTGTTGCATTTTCTGAAACATTCCAAAAAGAGGGACTTAATTTACATCCAGATGAATTTGGTACAAGGCAATGGTTGTGCTACAGCAGTTACCAAATATTAGTGGGCAGTGTATTTCTAGAAATACAATGTTTTATTGCAAACTACCCAGAGAGCTTCTGCTATTAGGAGGTTTAACTTTTTTAATAAAAATAAATAAATAAATAAATAAAATAGAAATCAATGAAATCTAAAAGGACATACTTATATTGAAACTCCACAATCATTAAACCCAACAATCATTACTACCTCTCTCAGGTTCCAAATATATTGTTCACATTGGTGAACTGCTATCATTACCTGTTAAAAGATGGAGGGAGAATATTGCAATATTTCCCAACTGGCTGCTTCTAAATAACTGGAAATAGACTTCCCAGGATTCTCTGTTAGCAATCTGGACATTGTATTACCCATCTGGAGGGCACAAGCATGGGAGAGGATGTCGCATTGTATCAATCACAGTGATGCACTGTATATATGACTCCTCTTTTAAAATAAGACAAAAGATATTTTTTTTAATTCTTCAGCTAGGATATCCTGAGGGAATACCACCTGATGCATCCAAAAATTACTCAGACCACTGAGAAATCCATAGGAATTTTGAGCTGCTCATTTTTAAATCTTAAACTGAGCCTGAATTTAAAGTCAACCCCACACAATTTATTTATAAGCAGGGTTTTCATCAGCTACATCTGGTTTTTAAATAGGGGTATGCACCAGATTCAGCCAAATAGCAAGACAAAGTGGGCTGGTATGGGTCAAATCTATGGCTGTACAAAAGAAATCCAATTCAGTTAAAGAACAAATTTTGCCTTGGAAAAGGCTTGCATCAAAATGGGCAGCCTCTGATTCATTCCAAATTCAAACCAAAACAGGTTGTTTTCTTAAGTGCCCATATTGAATCCAAAAGTAAAATTATTCAGCACACAACTCTAATTGAACCTCATTAATCTTGAAAAAGAAAACAACAGCAACAAAGCAACTTGCTTAGGAAATCTCAACCTCTGTAGGCTAGACCAGGTAGCCAACAAATGTCCAAGAAGGCGGCACTGCTAAACTACTTCCATTCTGATGCCTAGAAAAGTACAGTACATGGGAACCTGTGAAACATGGACCCTCTACAAACGCCACCTCCAACTTCTTGAAAGATTCCATCAACGCTGCCTCCGAAAAATTCTGCAAATTACTTGGGAAGATAGGCGGACTAATGTTAGCGTATTAGAAGAAGCGAAAACCACCAGCATTGAAACAATGATCATCCAACATCAACTTCGCTGGACCGGCCATGTTGTTCGAATGCCTGACCATCGTCTTCCAAAGCAGCTACTTTACTCCCAACTTAAGAATGGGAAACAGAATATTGGTGGACAGCAAAAGAGATTCAAAGACACTCTCAAAGCTAATTTTAAAAAATGTAATATCATCATTGAGAACTGGGAAGCCCTAACTCATGAGCGTTTCAATTGGAGGTCAGCCTTTATTAAAGGCGCTATGGACTTTGAAGAAGCACGAGTACAGGGCGAAAGGGAAAAAAGAGCTAAAAGGAAGGCACATCAAGCAAACCCTCATCATGACCGTCTCCCACCCGGAAACCTATGCCCTCATTGTGGGAGGTTGTGGGGATCCAGAATTGGCCTTTACAGCCATTTACGGATCCACTGTTAAAATTTTACCCTTGGAAGACAATCTTACTCGGCTACGAGTGATCGCCAATCCCAAACCCATTCCTTATCCCTTTACTTACAAAAGTGTTTGCCTGCACAGCTTAGAGCTGCATTTGAAAAAGCAGTATGTACAATATTTTTCCTAATATTTCCTAATTTTCCTAATAGATCTCTACATCATGTGTTTCTCAAACCTAAATAATAGAGAAATGGATCTGGATCTGGTGAGTTGACTGTTACTTGCTTTCCAGAAATGTCATGTCTACTGCTCCACGGTACACCAGCCAATTGGTGTAATATATGAGGACAAGACCCTGGTGCTGGGAAAGACTGAAGGCAAAAGGAGAAGGGGACGGCAGAGGATGAGATGGTTAGATAGCATCACCGATGTAACGAACATGAATTTGAGTAAACTCTGGGAGACAGTGGAGGACAGGAAGGCCTGGCGTGCTATGGTCCATGAGGTCATGAAGAGTCGGACATGACTAAACGACTGAACAACAACAACAACAATGAGGACAATTGACATGCAGTCACCATAAAGTGTCCTCTGGAGTTTTAGAATTCTGATCGTGATGAATCTCTATGATCCCCTCCTGGCAGCCCCTCTAAATGATCAAGAAGTATCTGGTTCCATATTGGATCTCACTAGAGAGCAATATTCACGATCAGTTACTGCCTAAAACAAAGCTTTCCAAACTGTGTGTGGCGACACAAAAGTGTGTCACCACACACAGTCTGGTGTGTCGCTACACAACCCGGAAGCGCTGATCATCATCAGCACTTCCGGGTTTTCCCACAGCGACACACCAACTGCAGCGTGCAAAACCCGAAAGCAGCAGCAGCGCTTCCGGGTTTTTGCACGCTGCCGCACTTCCGGGTTTTCCCGCGAGTTGGTGTGTCGCCGCGGGAAAAACTTTGGAAAGCCCTGGCCTAAAATATACAGTATAGTAAGGGTTTCATTTGTTTGTTTGTTAAAACATTTTAAAGCCATTCATCAAATATCAAGTTGATGAAAGAAACAAAATAGTCACAAACACACCAGATGGCACTTGAAACTAAAGTGGACTTTTTTTGTAAGTCAATAAATATGGGAGAGACTAGACAATTAAAAAAAAATTGGCATATAAAAGTCTGAACCAGGCTCCAGGAGGATTTGTGTTGGCTTCCATTTTTTTTAAAGAGAGAAAGATAAAATGAAGCATGTTTTCCTATTGTGGATCTTCAAAGTATTATCAGAATGCCAATGGATTGTCCCTATGAGTCTATTCATTGATGTCTAATATTTAAATTACTTTTGGAAGATAAATCATTTATTGAAGCTATGTAGTAGCAAAAATGTTTTAACTAACAAAACAGGGTCAGTCTTGCCTTTTCATTATAAAATCTGTAGTTCATTTATATCTTGTAAAATAGAGACTCTAGGGACATAAATAAGCAAAATCTCCCTTCCAACTTTGGCATCCAAAATGGCAAGATAAGGGACTATGGGACATGGTGCTTTGAGAAATTGGGGAAAGATCCTTATATGCCTTCAGATTCATCCCAGAATCAAAGATGTCATGTTGACTCCAACTCCTACCAGGTACCACGCTGTCAATTTACATGGTCCTTCACAAGGACATCATTTTATGCCAGGAATTCAATGTGTAGTCAGTGTTTCATTGCAACTAGGGGGGGGGGAGAAAAGGGAAGTTTCAAATACAAAGAAAAATTCTTTATTAAATTCAACACATTTTAACTAAGATCTTTCTATGAGATAGCATGTAACTTAATTCAAAATACAGTCACATTATGTTACTTTCTGTGAGCTTTCCTTTTTTGTGAGCCCTGTCAATGTACCTCACGGTGAAAGGCTAGAGGTCTCAAATTCCTCTCCCAAAAGCCCTCTGGGTCTTCATAGCCCTGCCTACCTCCTGCCTTAGTGTCAGCCCTTGAAGGTAGACCAGACTAGGAAACCAAAGTCATGTAGGCAAATACTACTTTTATTGTAAAGTTATAGTAACTATAGTATAGTAGCATCTTGTGAGTCTGAATGCACCCCCCTCCCTCCCTTTATCTTCATGAGAACTAGGGAGGGTCTTGTCTGACACCTTCTCAGGTTACAATTCTGGCCCAGACTCAGGTTTCTTTTATCTGACCATTGCCATGGCTCTTGCTCCTGTCCCTCGAGGCCATTCCCTCTGACCACTACACTGAGGATAGCAGCTTGGTAGTTCCCACAGCCACCACCTATCTTCCAGGATATATTTCACCTGTTATTCTCTCCCTAACTCCACTGTGTGAGAGAAATTGGGCTTTCACAACCTATGATTCCTTTCTGGTGTTTAAAAGGCAAAAATTGTGAAGAGAAGAGATTACTATAATGAAATTTCCTGGCCACATCAGCCATTCCTTGAGAAACTGATCAATCTCACAAAAGATAAACAATATAAAATATTTATTTAAAATAAAAGATTTATGAAACCTATTTTACTTTAAAAGAAATGTGCAAAGATACATGAAATGTTTCAGACAGACTACAAGATAATGCTACAAATAGTGAGGGTAGGCTAAGGTAGGATCTCAGAACAGAGACTGCTTCCAAATTATATTTCAGTTCACAAGAAGTCAATAAAGAGAAAAATAAATCTTCTTGGACACAGCTTGAGCTAGGGAAAAAGGAGCAGAGGTTATCCAGAATTCCCTACCTATAAAAATAATATGAACAAAAACAATAAAATTTAACTAGCACCACAGAAAAACTAAATTAAGAATCTAATACAAGTTAGACAGCACCTTTACTATCTATAAATAGAACAATTTTCTGAAGCAAAGGTTCCTCTGCTTCTTTATCTGGTCTTCCCCTAGATGCCTGGAAAGTCCAAGCTTTAATCAGAGGCTGTTTGATGGTGTGGTAAACCCCTCTTGTCCCAGACTCAGTCCATACTTCTTCCTTCTTCCTTTCCTCAAGTTCCACTCAGTGTTTAAAAGTTTTCTGTCTCCAAGAGGGAGAAGCTAGGGAAATCAGCCTTTTATGTAGGTGACAGAGGCCATCTCTACTCAGGGGATATATATGCAAACTGAGATGCTAGTTGGCATGTAAACTGAGCTGGCTAGTTGTGAATGTCAGAGTTTGCAGCCTCCACACTTATGACCTTGAACAATTGGTGGGAGAAGACAAATGGACAGGGATGGAACTAGGGTCTGTGTCACCCAGGGCAAACATGGATTCCACGCCCCCCCATGGGTTATTTTGTCATTTTGGTGCCCCCTGGGTGTCATTTGGGGGGGGCCAGCACAGCACCCGGGGCACATGCCCTGCTTGCCCCCCCTAGTTGCAGCCCTGCAAATGGAAGTATAAGGTGTTATTAAATATTCTTAAATTTTGTTTTCATTTTAAACATGTGACAGGGTTTTTTTTCCCAGAACATATTCTTTGTTGTTTTTTCCCCCATGCACATCTTAAATGTTCTTTCATTTCAATGAAAGAGGGGGGTATGTGGTGGAATGCATACTTACTGGTTTTATTTCTTCAGCCATCTAAAACAATACTCAGCTTAGGTCTTCACCATGGCTTGCAAGCATAATGAGGGTGCTGCTCAATGACGAATCATCATTATGTGCAAAACTGAGAAAAAGTTTATTTCAGTGCTTTACAAAATATCTCTGGAGGAAAGATGAAATCAAAAGTCTGTCTTTAAACCACAATGTTGAAAATATAAAAATTATGTATGTATGTCCAGACTCCCAAAGGATATATTAAATTTGGCTCCCTGTCACATATAAGTCTCTAGAATATTTAAACACACTGTCAGTCCCAGTTACCTCTTGGGTCCTTGGATTTTGTTACCCCAGGCCCTCTTCTGTCTAACCATGAGGCCTCAAAGAAGCGAGCATTGGGCTGGCTGACGGAAGAAAATTGAGGATAGGCCTCACACTTCAGCCTGTAAAATGTCACTCTGACTCTTTAGATGGGTAACTTGATTGGCTTCCTGAGGCAGATTGTCAGTTTGATTTCTGACTGGTGAGAGCAGTTACATGGAAAGGTCTTCTGAAAGGCAGAGTAAAAAGAGCCCATTTTGCCATTCCACAAACCCCCCAAAATGAGTTCATCCATCCAAATGTGAAGGCTTACCCTTTGTTACTTTCTCAAAAGCTGCCTCAGTCATCCTGCAAATAAAAGATACCAATAACCTCTCCTTGGTTTAGAGGTTTGGCTCTATGAACTTATCCAGGAGATGGGAATACAGGCATACCTCTGAGATATTGCGGGTTTGGTTCCAGACCACCGCAATAAAGCAAATATCGCAATAAACTGAGTCACATAATTTTTTTGGTTTCCCAGTGTATATAAAAGATAAGTTTACACTATACTGTAGTCTATTAAGTACGCAATAGCATTATGTCTAAAAAACAATGTACATACCTTAATAAAAATACATTATTGTTTTAAAAAATGCTAATCTGTTGGGAAAATAGCACCGATAGACTTGTTCAATGCAGGGTTACCACAAACCTTCAATTTGTAAAAAGATGCAATATCTGTGAAGTGCAATAAAGCGAAGCACAATAAAACGAGGTATGCCTGTATGTTCATGTTGAATTTTCCTTTGATATCTGAAGAGTGACTTCGTAAGTTCATGCAGGATACTATTCCTCTAGGACAGGATTTGCCAGCCTGGGGACCTCCAGATGAATTGAGATGACCACTCCTAGAATTTCCAGCCAGCAAGCTAGGAATTCTGTGTGGTTTTGTCTCAACCCTTCTAGAGGACACTAGCTTAGGGAAACACCATGTTAAGGCAAGTATCTTCTGATTCCAAACTACTGAGAACATAGATTCAGATAAAATGGTCTCATACCAGCATAGGCAGTTTGATGTCCTTGGACCGTGTGTAGTCCCCAAATTTCTTTTTTTGTGAGCCTCAGAGTCTTCTTCAACCAGAACTGATAAACATGGATAACATTGTTTCCTGCCAGTTAGAAGTAAGTAACATGTTAACTCTAAGCCCTAAAATTAGCTTAGCTTGATTATAGGAAAAGATAGAAAAAATGTGAATACTCTCTTCCACAAACTCAGGAAGAAAAATAGAAAACCCTGCTCTGATCAAGTGAATTAAATTGTTTGCCCATTTGCATAATTATCCCACCTACCATGGTGCTTCCCTCTCCACAGTTTTCAATTATAGCCCCTGGCTTGAAATACTTGGCCAAAAAAATTGCAGTGGCGTGGCCTAACACTGTGGAAAGGGTTATTTGCAGCTTCTTTGTTCAAGCCTTGCTTACCACATTTACTAAGGAGAGGGGTCTGTACCAGCTGGATCCTGAGAATAATTTTTTTCCAGATCTTGTGAAATGCAGCCCATCTTCTCACAGATATGCCTCATTGTGGAAATGTGTTCCATTATTAGAATTCAAACTGCTCCAACTGGCACCATTTGCATAGTCAATTGTTCATTTCCAGTATTCTTCTCTCTTCCTTCCTGAGCCATGTCCAATAGTGCCACAGGTGGGCACTACAGAGTCTGGGCGAGCGAAAAAGCAGCGGGAGCGACTTGCAACTTCCTGCCGGCTTCCCCACTGACTTTGCTTATGAGAAGCTGGCATGGAAGGTCACAAATGGCAATCAAGTGACTGCAGGACACGCAACCATCTTAATTGCGAGCCGGTTGCCAAGCACCCAAATTGTGGTCACATGACCAAGGGGACGCTGCGACGGCCACAACTTCAAGGACTGGTTGGAAGTCCCACCTGTTCAGTACCATCGTAACTTGGAACAGTTGGTGAACGACTGGTTGTAACCCGAGGACTACCTGATGTACTGAGGAAGGCTGGCTCCCAAACTAGCTCTGAGCTAGTATCTAAACTGCATCCAGGAAGTAGGATTGAGATTCACTCAGAATGAGGTGAGAATGCCTACCTAAGAGAATTTGTTTTCAGGGGTCTTTTATTACTATATTATATATTATATATAATATAATATAATATAATATAATATAATATAATATAATATAATATAATATAATATAATATTATATTATATTATATTATAATATAATATAATATATAATATAATATAATATAATATAATATAATATAATATAATATAATATAATATAATATAATATAATATAATATATATATCTACAATGACATGCCATTGTTCCCTAGCAATAACAAATTCTAAGAAACCCCAGGTTACATCTTCCATTCACAGTACAAATTATAAGCGTTTTTGTTGTTGTTAATAAAGTATCTATTTTCAACGAAACCTTTCATCCACAGGAGTTGACTTGAGCAGTATACAAAGTCTTTCTAGTCACCTAAGATTTCATCTAACCTTCTTTGTCCCATCTTCTGTCTTTAAAGAGAACAGTTAATTTGTAGACTGACCTCATCTTCAAGACCTTTTACTGAGGCAATGATTACAGTTCCTAGTGCAATTTCCAGAGGTGCAAATTAAACTCTTGCCTTCATAATCAATCATATACCAAATGGATGATGTATAATTAATAGTTTAATCACTTTTCATTAATAGACTCATGGTCCTCAGATATGAAGAGGAGGGGGCAACCAAGAAGCAAAAAGCTCATATTGTCCAATGACAGAGCATAATTTTCACACATGTGATGCATGCACCAGCCTCACAAGGAAAATTTAAGGCAGGCCAATAGTGTTTTAAAAATGGAATTTCAACTTTCTTCGTTATTCCACATTTTTGTCTTCTGTATTGATATTTGTTAATCTTATGGATCTTCCCTTTCCCCCTCCTTCTTGAAAAGAAACAATTCTTGAAAACCTGTTTTCAGAAAGTGGGAGAACAACAGGTACAACTTTATTGATTACACAGACATAAGTTTTTGATGCAGCGTAGGATTTTATGCAACCTTGGAAATTCTGCGTTTGGCACCATGCAGGAACCACTTCAACATGAGCCAATCATGTTTTCCTGCTACCTTGGCCTCTTAGAAGGAACCTGCATTCACTTGCCTAGTACAACCACAGATCCCGCCCAATGCCCAAATGTGCCTCCTCCCACAAACTGTGACAGGAGGGGAAGCCACCTCAGGAAGACCCCTGCTTAAATCAGGTGTGGGTGGACCTGAATGAGAGCTGCAGCTTCAGTCCCGCCTATTCCTAGTCCTGCCCTTAGGCAGCTTCCCTTCAACACAACAGGAAATGCCTCCTTTCCCACCTGGGCTCCACAAAAGACAAGGTGGGTGCTTCACCTGACCTTGCTTCCCTTTATGGTCTAAATTTAGAAGTGTTACATGAGGTTTTTTTTTTTTTTTTAAGTTGCTCTGTAAAGCACTATACAAATTGATGGTGCTCAGTAAATAAATTAAATAATCATCTGATGGTTGTTGTGGGTTTTCCGGGCTGTGTGGCCGTGTTCTGGCAGTTTTGCTTCCTAATGTTTCTCCAGTAGCTGTGGCTGGCATCTTCAGAGAACAGGAGCACAGCTAGAAGATTCTCTCTGTGCCCAAGTTCTAGCTGTGCTCCTGTCCTCTGAAGATGCCAGCCACAGCGACTGGCGAAACGTTAGGAACCAAAACTGCCAGAACACGGCCACACAGCCTGAAAAACCCACAACAACCATCGGATTCCGGCCGTGAAAACCTTCAACTATAATGGCTGTTGTGGGTCTTCCGGGCTGTGTGGCCATGTTCTGGAAGTTGTGGTTCCTAACGTTTCGCCAGCATCTGTGGCCAGCATCTTCAGAGGGCAGGAGCACAGATAGAAGCAAAATCTCTTCTATCTGTGCTCCTGCCCTCTGAAGATGCTGGCCACAGATGCTGGCGAAACGTTAGGAACCACAACTTCCAGAACACGGCCACACAGCCCGGAAGACCCACAACAGCCATTGAACTCCGGCCGTGAAAGCCTTCGACAATACCTTCAACTATACATTAAATAATCATCATTTAACTATTGGCTTACCAATATTTAGTCTGCCAGTCTAAAAGATTTTCTGTGACTACTTTTTACATCAGGGTTCGGGTGGGGGAAAGATGAATGGGATGCATTTAGCCCTGTGATCACCTTGTGAGTTCCCAAAAGTTGTCAGCACAATTTGTATTAGAAATAAACCTAGAAAACTGTTCATTTTGCTAAGTTTTGACAGTTTTTTTAAAGTGGGGCAACTTCAGACATTATTAATTTTCCCTGTATGCTTTTGTTTTTTAAATTGGCAAGTCTGTTTCAAAAGGCCATGCCACTCAAAAGCTTTTCTCAGCCAAAAGAAAAATTATCCACTTGTCTTATATGACAAATTGATCAATGTTTTTTTTAAAATATGCATTGGTATATGCAGGCTTATGTCCACTTACCTGAGAGGGTATCTCATTCAAATGAGCCAGGTAAAGGTAAAGGTAAAGGTACCCCCCGCACATTTGTGCAGTCGTGTCCAACTCTAGGGGCCGGTGCTCATCTCCGTTTGTTAGCCAAAGAGCCAGCGTTGTCCAAAGACACTTCCACGTTCATGTGACCGCATGACACGCGCGGAACGCTGTTACCTGCCCACCGAAGTGGTAACTATTAATCTACTTGCATCTGCATGCTTTCGAATTGCTAGGTTGGCAAGAGCTGGAGCTAGTGCGGGAGCTCACTCCGCACGCAGGGCTAGGGATTCGAACCTCCGAACTTGCAATCTTCCGATCGACAAGCCTGGCGTCTTACCCACTGAGCCACCACGCCCCTCAAATGAGCCAGACTTAACTTTAAATAAACATGGTTAACTTTTCTATTAAATTCTTCATGATCAGACATCCTTTTTATTTGGCACTATGTAGATTGCAATTCAATTAAACGTCCTGGTTTCAAAAGCAGCTTAATATATAGCACAAGGGATTTTTGTTTTATTTCTTTATTTCCTTATTTAGTTTAAAGAAATGGCATCAGGCTTGTCGATCGAAAGATTGCACGTTTGGAGGTTTGAATCCCTAGTCCCGTGTGACAGAGTGAGCTCCCGCACTCGCCCCAGCTCTTGCCAACCTAGCAATTCGAAAGCATGCAAATGCAAGTAGATAAATAGGTACCACTTCGGTGGGAAGGTAACAGCGTTCCGCACACGTCATGCCAGCCACATGACCGTGGAAGTGTCTTCGGACAGTGCTGGCTCTTCAGCTAACAAACTGAGATGAGCACCGGCCCCTAGAGTCGGACACGACTGTGCAGGGGAAACCTTTACATTTACCATATATACCACTGGTGTTGTAGCTGCTGCTTTTCTGTGGTTCTATATTAAACTGTGACAGAAATGGTCCTGAAATATCTTCCACATTGTTTAAGTTGGTATGAATTAGTCCTATGACTGCTGCAGTATAATGGCTCCCACTTCATTTATTTATTCATTCACTCACTATTGTACAAAGTTTGGGATATATTTAATTAATTGACATCTTTGTCAGTGATTCTGCTAACTGAGGTGTTCTTCTCTTCTTGATCTTAAATCCTTGTTTTTTAAAAAAATGTAAGCAACACCAATGTGACTTCATTTTAAAATGTGAAAAATTCAAATTAAATCTTTTGTGTGTGTGTGTGTGATATCTTGTTAAAATGTATCATACTTTAAAAGTAGAAATCTATCAAGAGAATGCAATATAGCCAACAGATAATGCAAATATCAGTTTTATCTCAAGCTTCAATTAACCTTTTGTGAGTGATATTTTGATGAAAGTACTCATCATTGTACATTCTGCATAATTTTGCCCTTAATAATTGCTTTCTCCCACCTAACACACAAACAAAGTATTTGTACAAAATCAAGCTTCCATTAACCTTTGCTGAGTGACGTTTTGAATAGGTTGCACTTGGATTTCTTTGCATTTTCTTTCCTAATTATTTCTCTTTTTTAAGCCCAGAACAATTTTCAAGGATACTGCTGAGCACAATTGAAGCCTTTGAGATAGTGAAAAATTAGCTTGACCTTTGTTACCTCAATTAATCAATACTGTTAACTCTGCAGCTTCATCTTCTAAGCTCAGTGGTTCTGCAAAACATGAATATAGACTGATTTCTGATGAATATTTACTATCAAGCAGACCATCAATCCGCATTTCTGCTTTGATAAGGGTACTGAAAGAGGACAGGTATTCTTTACTTATTCCAGGTGTTGAGTGGCGGCAGATGATATAAAACCAGGGATTGTGAATTTTTGTGATTATTGCAGGATATGAGATTAAGCTCTGTTAATTAGAACAAAGTAATATGAATCTATGGCCTCAGCTGGTGGCAACACCTGGCTGACCTTCTCTGGATTTAAAAGTAAGCTGGGTTGGGTTTAGTTAATACTTGGCTGAGGAAACTCTGGAGAATACCACAGATATAGGCTGAACTAGGAAGAAAAAAAAATCCTGGGAGAAAGCAAATCACTTCTGTACTGCTGCTAAGAAAACCTCACAAATATGTCCATGAAGTCACCATTAGTGGAGCTCAACGTGAAGGAGACTTTACTTGCATGTGGGTCCATAAAAGTAATGGTATGTAGGAATGACCTTGGGAGACAGGGGGAAGAGCCACAGCCTAGGCAATCGTCTGATAAATGGAATCTGAGTCTGAAGAAGGGGTAGTGGTAAGGGTGGGGAAAACATCTCAGAAGGGACCCTCCTTAGTTTTCAGGAGAGTAAAAGTAAGGGAGGGGAGAGGTACTTTCACACTTGCAAGATTCTGTTACTGTAACATTACAATCAATGTAGTGTTAGTAGTCATGGTTGGTGCTTCTTGTCTGGACTACCTCAAAGGGCTGACAATAAGTTGTTTCAAATGTTGGTCAAGGCTTTGTTGTTTATTCGTTCAGTCGCTTCCGACTCTTCATGATTTCATGGACCAGCCCACGCCAGAGCTTCCTGTCAGCCGTCACCATCCCCAGCTCCACCATGGTTGAGTCCGTCACCTCCAGAATATCATCCATCCATCTTGCCCTTGGTTGGCCCCTCTTCCTTTTGCCTTCCACTTTCCCTAGCATCAGCTTCTTCTCCAGGGTATCCTGTCTTCTCATTATGTGGCCAAAGTACTTCAGTTTTGCCTTTAATATCATTCCCTCAAGTGAGCAGTCTGGCTTTATTTCCTGGAGTATGGACCGGTTTGATCTTCTTGCAGTCCAAGGCACTCTCAGAATTTTCCTCCAACACCACAGTTCAAAAGCATCTATCTTCCTTCGCTCAGCCTTCTGTATGGTCCAGCTCTCACAGCCATAGGTTACTACAGGGAATACCATTGCTTTAACTATGCGGACCTTTGTTGTCAGTGTGATGTCTCTGCTCTTAACTATTTTATCAAGATTTGCCATTGCTCTCCTCCCAGGAAGTAGACGTCTTCTGATTTCCTGGCTGCAGTCAGCATCTGCAGTAATCTTTGCGCCTAGAAATACAAAGTCTGTCACTGCCTCCACTTTTTCTCCCTCTATTTGCCAGTTATCAATCAAGCTGGTTGCCATAATCTTGGTTTTTTTGAGGTTTAACTGCAACCCAGCTTTTGCACTTTCTTCTTTCACCTTCGTCATAAGGCTCCTCAACTCCTCCTCGCTTTCAGCCATCAAAGTGGTATCATCTGCATATCTAAGATTGTTAATGTTTCTTCCAGCGATTTTAACTCCAGCCTTGGATTCCTCAAGCCCAGCACGTCGCATGATGTGTTCTGCGTACAGGTTGAATAGGTAGGGTGAGAGTATACAGCCCTGCCATACTCCTTTCCCAATCTTAAACCAGTCCGTTGTTCCATGCTCTGTTCTTACCGTTGCTACTTGGTCGTTATACAGATTCCTCAGGAGGCAGACAAGATGACTTGGTATCCCCATACCACCAAGAACTTGCCACAATTTCTTATGATCCACACAGTCAAAGGCTTTAGAATAGTCAATAAAACAGAAATTCCCTGGCTTTCTCCATTATCCAGCGGATATTGGCAATTTGGTCTCTAGTTCCTCTGCCTTTTCTAAACCCAGCTTGTACATCTGGCAATTCTCGCTCCATGAATTGCTGGAGTCTACCTTGCAAGATCTTGAGCATTACCTTACTGGCATGTGAAATAAGTGCCACTGTTCGATAGTTTGAACATTCTTTAGTGCTTCCCTTTTTTGGTATGGGGATATAAGTTGATTTTTTCCAATCTGATGGCCATTCTTGTGTTTTCCAAATTTATTTATTTATTTTATTTTATTTATTTTATCTTATTTATACCCCGCCTATCCCCTCCCTAATGGAGGGCTCTAGGCGGCTTACAATCATGTAAATACATAGATATTATACAATCATATATATTATTACAGTTTTTACTGCGCAATTGGGAGGAGGAGGGAACCGGCTCTTCAGCTGCAGGCATCGGAACTACATGCCCCAGAATGCCTCGCTCCGAGCCGGCTGCTGACGTCCAGGAAGTTGTTGTTTCCAGATTCGTCGTCCTCCGCCGCCATTATCGGGATTCTCCAGGTCTTCTTGGTTCAAGGACGACCCTCCGATGGACGCCAGCAAATTGACCCACGTGAGTGGTACCCAATTTATCTACTCGCTTTCAGCTTTCGACCTGTTGGGTGGACAGAAGCCGGGGTGAATGGCGAGAGCTCACCTCGCCACGCGGTTTCGAACTGCCAACCTTGTGGTCGGCAGTCTAACGGCTCAGCGGTTTAACCCGCTGAGCCACCGCGCCCCAAAAAAATTTGCTGGCATATGGCATGCATCACCTTGACAGCATCATCTTGCAAGATTTTAAACAGTTCAGCTGGGATACCGTCGTCTCCTGCTGCCTTGTTATTAGCAATGCTTCTTAAGGCCCATTCAACCTCACTCTTCAGGATGTCTGGCTCTAACTCACTGACCACACTGTCAAAGCTATCTCCAATATTATTATCCTTCCTATACAGATCTTCCGTATATTCTTGCCACCTTTTCTTGATCTCTTCTGCTTCTGTTAGGTCCTTACCATCTTTGTTTTTGATCATACCCATTTTTGCCTGGAATTTACCTCCGATGTTTCTAATTTTCTGGAAGAGGTCTCTTGTCCGTCCTATTCGATTGTCTTCTTCCACTTCCGCACATTGCTTGTTTAAAAATAATTCCTTATCTCTTCTGGCTAACCTCTGGAATTTTGCATTTAATTGGGCATATCTCCCCCTATCACTGTTGCCTTTTGCTTTCCTTCTTTCTTGGGCTACTTCCAGTGTCTCAGCAGACAGCCATCTTCCCTTCTTGGTTTTCTTTTTCTTTGGGACGTTTTTTCTTGCCGCCTCCTGAACAATGTTGCGAACTTCTGTCCATAGTTCTTATGGGACCCTATCTACTAAATCTAGTCCCTTAAATCTATTCTTCACCTCCACTGCATATTCCTTAGGAATATTAGTGAGCTCATATCTAACTGATCTGTGGGTCTTCCCTATTCTCTTTAGTCTGATTCTAAATTTTGCAATAAGATGTTCGTGATCTGAACTACAGTCAGCTCCAGGTCTTGTTTTTACCGACTGTATAGATGTCCGCCACCTTTGGCTGAAAAGGATGTAGTCAATCTGATTTCGGTGTCGACCATCTGGTGAAGTCCATGTATAAAGTCGTCTTTTAGGTTGTTGGAAGAGAGTGTTTGTTACGCACAGTGAGTTGTCTTGGCAAAATTCTATCAGCCTATGTCCTGCTTCATTTTGTTCTCCCAGACCATGCTTGCCTATAATTCCAGGTGTCGTCTGACTACCCACCTTAGCATTCCAGTCTCCTGTAATGAATATAACATCTCTTTTTGGTGTATTATCCAGTAGGTGCTGCAGATCCTCATAGAACTGATCTACTTCTGCTTTTTTGACCATCTTCTGACCTGGGAGTCCCATCTTCCGATGGTATACCGACATATCTCTGGTTGTACTGATCCATTTAGTTTTCACGGCAAGAATACTGGGGTGGGTTGCCATTACCTTCCCCAGGGATCGTATTTAGTCTGACCTCTCTGCCACGACCTTCCCGTCTTGGGTGTCCCTTCACGGTTTAGCTCATGGTTTCATTGAGGTGCTCAAGCTCCAGCACCACGACAAGATAACTATCTCCTTTGCTGGCGGTTGGTCAAGGCAGAAGTAGCTAAAAGAAAGTGAGTGTAGCAAGATCCTGTGGACACTGCTGAGTAGTGGATGCACATCCACTGCTGAGTAGTGGATGCATATCCACTACTCACTGATGTCTACAGAATCTTGCTGCTTCCATCAGAATGAATTCGTCAGAATTGCAGGAGGTTTGTTCCTTCTGGGTGTCCATGCAAAGTGACACACCGAGAAAAGGGGCAGGACTTGGGTTGCAATGCCACAACACTACTTTCACCAGGCTGACCGCCTTGCTCCCCCCCACCCCTGGCTCCATGTGGACACCACTGCCACTACTTTGGCCCATTTCTGGTCCTGTCCCAACAGATCATTTTTAAGAAGCCACATTTTATTCATAAGACATAGCTTTGTCTTATACATAGCTGCTAAATCAGAGGGGGAGTACACAGAGACTGAGGCTTTATGTGAGAAAGGTTTATCTTTAAACCAGAGCAATGTATAAATAATTCATTTACACCATAGATTACCCAAGCATACAGGTATAGACATGAATAGGAAAAAGTCATTAATTTAAACCAACACTAAATTAGGGGTATATTTATAAGGTATAAATATATATAGGGAGAAAAATGACATTTCTACAAATACTGACAGTGAAATGCAGATTAAACAAAAGAAAGGCTATTTATGATTCTATGAGTCATTAAACTATACAGGCTAGTGAGGAAAAGACGGGTTAAATGACAGGCAGAATCCCAAGTTATTTAATATTACTTGTAATCTCAGTTATACCCACTTATGTTTTGACAGTTATTGTTCTTTCATTTTTTGTAAAATGAAGACAAATTTTAAAATTATGTATATAATTTTGATTGGGACAGGCGAACCTCTCCAGTATCATCAATGTGAACACCTAGAAAGGCTCAATAGAAGGATCAAGAATCAAAAAGAGCTATGATACTGTATCGGTGAAACTGATGGATGATTTACTGCAGTATTAATGGTGAACAAATAATGTTCTAAGCAGCTGGCTGACCAACTTAAGATAGTGAGAACCAAGAACAGGTGGAGGGGGTGACATGTGATAACATAAGTTTTAAAATGCATTTGGACAGGAGTTAATAGGTTCCGATAACTTTATACTTAACTCTTCTCATTTATCCTTTTGTACAAGATTCTGCTTCTCTCCAATACTGATGATCCCAAGATGGCACCAAAATACTATGAAACAATGAATCAAAGCATTTAGGAAAAAAGAATTTGGGTGGGGGTTTACATCCTAATCAAGGAAAGTTGAGATATATAAAGTCAGACAAGATATATAAATAGGCTGACCATATTTCCTTGAGACAAAAACAGGACATTGGGATGGCAAAACGGGACGGGGTCTTATGTAATATTCCGTATTCATGAAAAAGACAGGGGTCTCTGCCCCCTGGTCCTTGTGATTGGCTCCTGCCTGCAAACCCTGCCCCCCGGCCCACGCAATTGGCTCCCGCCTGCAAACCCCACCCCCGGTCTGCGCGATTGGCTCCTGCCTGTAAACCCCGCCCCCTGGCCAGCATGATTGGCTCCTGCCTGCAAACCCCACCCCCGGCCCATGTGATTGGCTCCTTCCTGCAAACCCCGCCCCCCGGTCTGCGCGATTGGCTCCCGCCTGGCCAATCACCCTCATCTCCACCTCTCCGCCCTCCTTTGCCATGCACTGATAGGCAGGAGGTCTTCCTCTTCCAGGCTGCCTCCAATCCGCAGCTCCTTCTGTGCCATTCCCGCCGAGTTTAAAAAATGGGACAAAATTGAAATTTTAACAAAACGACAGGACAGTTGAAAAATGCTAAAAGAACGGGACTGTCCCATTCAAAATGGGACTTATGGTCAGCCTATATATAAAAGAAGAAAGAAATAAGACTGCAGAAGAAAAGCAAGGAAAACTGTATCAAAGCTATTAGCTGTCAGTGCCCCAAACTGAAGAACACCAATGGACCAATCTACTTGTTCCACTACAAAACCTTGCATTGAGCAAACTGAGGAAGAGTCAGTTTGCTCACTTTCGTTTGAAGACCAAAGTGCAGGCAATCTTCCATGGCTCCAGTTGCAGTGAGCCCTCATGTTTCTGTAAATGTAATATAGCTTCCGTTGTAATTATTATCCTACATGCAAGAAGTCTGCAGTGACTTTATAAGCTGTACATTATATGTTGCCTTCTGGATCAATATATTATAAACAGTAAAATTGAATTATTTATTTTCTTTTTTGGTCTGGATTCTTGTTCCAAATAAAACTGAATCTTGTTAACTAATTACGTTAGCCAATATTGGTTCTTACAAATGCTATTCCTCTCTCTCTATACTGTATGTATGTATGTATGTATGTATGTATGTGTTTTACATATTTGCTACTTTTTCCTTACCAAACATAAATCAGCTGAATTTCATTAATTTGACATTTCAAATAACAGCTATATGCATCATTTTAATGTCACTGAACACACTCATCAGGAGCTTTACAATACATACAAACTGCCATCTTTCTCCCACCACATTTAAACCAGCTACTCAGTCACCTGACTGTGGGAAATTTATTCCTCATTCTTCATCAAGTAATTCTGCTTTGTCTGACATACTTGAATGAGTTTCTGGCATATTTATCTTTTCACATATTTATTTAATTTTATTTATTTGTCAAATTTATCACCGCCCATCTCTACAAAGTAGACTCTGGGCGGTTTACAATAAAATATTAAAACTAAAAACCTATAAATATTAAAACACATCCAATAATAAATAGCAAAAATCCAAGTGATGGTAAGATCTTAAAAGGAGGACACCATTAAGCCAACCACCCCCAGGAGGAACTATTACTTCCTTTGTCCCAAGCAAGGCGGCAGAACCAGGTCTTTAAAGACCTCCGGAAGTCCAGGAGCGAGGGCGCCTGCCTCACCTCTGCGGGCAAGATATTCCATAGGGCGGGTGCTATCGCAGAGCATAACATCAACCCAGCAGAACAGTTTTTCAACCCAGCTAGGAGCATGATGTTGCCGTTTGCTCCTGGAGGACATCCCTATGACCACAGGGACCACATCTGTCTCTCAGCCTACTTGGGTGTATACAGATTCTCCATAATTCCACCCCCCAGATACAGAGCACAGGGTAAGATTATACCCATATAAAACTGTCTACTCAAATTTCAGTCTTTTTGTTCAGCTGGAATTACCCCGCATATGTGTACACAGAATTGTATTGGATATCATTGGGTAAGCTGCCTTTATTCCTTTATCTAATTCAGTGGCTGATTGCACCATGCCTCCACCATTCAGTTAACTTTTCCTTGTTTCTGTGCCCATCAAGATTTATTGTCCCCTGAACTAAATAACTGAGGCAATTGATTGAACATTTGTCTTGGTCATTATTAACCTTGTAGAATAGTGCATTTTATGTCACTATCAATATCTCCTTAACAGGCTGCAGTAGCAGTAGAAGTAATCAGTTTGAGTAGCCTGAACACTATCACTGAATAGTCTGGATCAGCCTTCTCCAACCTGGTGTCCTCCAGATGGGTTGAATTTCAATTACTATAGTTTCTATGCTGGCTGGGAATTATTGGAATTGAAGTGAAACACATGTGGAATATAGAAGAGACTTCGGAGTGATGAGAAGAGATGGACACAGTGATCTGGGTTACATAAAATACAAATGATGCTTTGGTTGATCTTAGAATGGTATCTAAACTGGAAAGCCAAGATTGTGATTAGTCTAGAATTTGGAAATAATTATGAGGTCTTTCAAGTTAAGGAAGAATCCCTTATATGCCCAAAATATACATTTCCTTAGCATAGTTATTTATGCCATGAGGTAAATAGACTAATGTCTAGGCTATTCTTATTATCCCTTTACCATGGGGGTTTGGGATGGGCAAAGTTCTCAAGGACCGGGGCTGATTTAAGATTTAAAGCAGAGCTTTCCAAACTTTTCATGTTGGTGACACACTTTTTAGACATGCATCATTTCGTGACACACTATTACAGCAGGGCATCATTTCGCGACACACTCTTACAGCAGGGCACAAGGCAGGCACTAGGACCTGCACAGAATCCTGGCAGGGCTCGGAGGCAGCAGCAGCCGCGACACACCCAGACACTGCAGCCGACACACTAACGTGTCCCGACACACAGTTTGGAAAGCTCTGGTTTAAAGGTACAAGAAATACATTTACAAGATGAGCAAGAATCAAATATTATTTATGATTTACATAATATGTACATTTATTTTACATTTATTATTTCAACTGGGGGGAGAGGGAGGGAATAACATTGTTTAAATTAATTACTTTAAGTTACTTAAGTAACTTTAAGTTACTTAATCATGGTTCCTAATATATGAGTCTTCCCCAGTGAAATATGCCCTCACTAGTTTTCCCTCAGAAAACTGGTGATATTTACTGGTATATTTACATCCCTCACAATCAGGAACCGAGGCTGTATAGCAGTTTTCCTCTGGCCCAGGCTGTCTCCCTAATGTTCACTTCTGGGATGATTCAGGTGTTTTAAGACTATTTCCTGAGGTTCACCCTAAAAGATCATTTGATTCTGACATTGAACACTACTGCCTGCTCAAAATTCATGACTACTTAATAAAGTAGCTTCCATATTCTCCTTTGCCACTAGGCCTAACCTTTATGCCTTTTTCCAGCACGATTCTCCAAAATACCCTAATTCTTCAGCTCTGAATCTGCTTCAAGCCACAACCGGTTTTCACCAACTTTCTTCTATTCAGCTTTTTAAACCTTCAAGCCTGCCTATAGTAGCAACTGTATCTAAGGCAGCCTTCTATCTAATACCCAGTAATAATGTCCTGGCTCCATCCATCGACCAAAGAAGGAACAGCTACAAGGAAGTTTCCTCTCCATTCCCTCCTAGAAAAATCTGAAACTGTAGAACCAACAGGAAATGGGCTTTGACTCAGGGCATCCCTCAGCCAGGAGAAAGGCATTCACATGGAATTATATGATTCCTATATTGAAAAAATTCAACTACATTTGGAGTTTGATCTCCTGAGGTTTAGAAATGCCTCTAAAACCTCTCCCCCCTCCCCAGGACCTTTATGAAGCTGGAAGAACCATTCCTTCTGGTTACAGTACCCAATACTAGTTTAAATTATGGTGGTTAAATTATGGTGGTGCTGGAGTTAGATAACTTTGCAAAATGTATATGTGTGTATGTGTGTGTGTAAAATAGAAATATACAGACACACACACACACATACACACACCCCGTTGTGACCTTTATTGCTGTCTGCTTGTGCTGTGCTTAGATATACCGTAAGTGCATGCTACTATTTACACTGGCTACTAATTGCCTGATTCAAGGTGTTGATGCTGATCTTTCAAGCTGTAAGTAGCTTAGGGCCTGACTATCTACAAGACAACCTATCCCATGGTATGCCTGAGCACTCAGGTCAGCAGGTGACCCCTAGTGCCAAAAGTTCATCAAAGAGGGCTTTCTCCTTTGTAGTTCCAAGGCAGTGGAATCCGCTCCCTAGAACAATGTGCTTGGCCCCCACGCTCCCAGTATTTAGGTAGTGGGTCTGCCAAACGTTTAACAGTTAATTTTAATTGCCACTTTAATTAATTTTAATGTTTTACTTTTATCTGCATTTAGTTATGCTGTTTCTATTTTGTATTCTTCTACTATTGTAAACTGCCTTGGTTATCAAATTGATAGAAAGGTGGGATAGGAATCTAATAAATAAATAAATTTGGTGCCTGTCAATGGATTGTATTGCATTATTACCTATTATCATTACTGATGTGTAATGCATAATAATGTTCATTATTACCTATTATTATTTCCAGATGTACATCTGAATAACCGCAGATCCATAATTCTCATTCTTATTCTTATTTAAAGTTATTATGGCCACCCACTCCAATCTGGCTGGCTTTTGATCTAGTAGTTGATTGATCAATAGGTACAGAAGCAGCACATTAGGTGCACACAAGAGGATGTCCCCTCATTTTATCCTCACAACAACTTGTTGGGCTGAGAGATAGTGAGAAGCCCAAAATTGCCTAGAAGAGGTATAATGCTGAACCTCCACAGTTCCATAAAGGTAAAGGTAAAGGTACCCCCCGCACATTTGTGCAGTCGTGTCCGACTCTAGGGGCCGGTGCTCATCTCCGTTTGTTAGCCAAAGAGCCAGCGTTGTCCGAAGACGCTTCCACGGTCATGTGGCCACATGACACGCGTGGAACGCTGTTTGAACCTCCGAACTTGCAATCTTCCGATCAACAAGCCTGGCGTCTTACCCACTGAGCCACCACGCCCCCCCCCACAGTTCCATATCACCTCCTTAATCATTATACCACAGTTTGGTCTTGTTGTGGATACCAGGCAAAGGTTTTACAGCAACAACTTCTCTTTGCTATTGTTTTTAACAGTGAAAATTCAGGATATACATTTTATACACAACTAATAAATATTATACTCCCTTCAAAATGATCACTGTTTCCATCTTGCAATAATAATAATTGTAGCAGAATTGCTGCCTAGGACAGTACATAGAAAATTATATGATTTTATTGATTTTACAAGAAGTGCAAGGAACTGTCCGTAGCCTTAAAGCTGAGTATAAAACGGAAATCACTAATGGAACATTAGGAGCAGTCAAAAATCATACATAATGTAACATGGTACATGCAACAGAATGCTCATGCATGATAATTTAGTTGTGAGAAAATGGTCTTTGAAGTGGTCCCTCATGGGTTCCTTCGTTACTCCCAATAGGATCCACATGCATTCCAAAAATGCACTTTAAAACCATGATCTGAAATTAGACCCTCGCTTCCGATCATTATAGCTCATTACGATGACATTCTGCAGTTGGAATATTAGAAGGAAAAATCACTTCCTCGCTGCACCTCGATGTTCAACATTCATCCTGTAATATTTGAACTCTCTGTTTAACAATAGTAGGCATTTCAGTATTCTTTACTGCATAACACTGTGAACAATTAAGCTTATCTTTGTGACAATTGCATTGATTTAGCTCAGAATAGAAAGCAAACGGATTATTTTAAATGGGGTCATACGATGTAGGGTTTTTAAAAAAAAAATAATTTTAGGTCATGACTGAAATCTGACAAAAACAAAGTAACTTTCTGTTTAGCACAGGTTTCAAGTGAAATAACAATAACCATCAGTCAGTTGCAAAAGGCAGCTTTACTTGGAACAGCTTACATCCTGCAACAATACTTTTAACACCATCAAACAACAGCATCTGCCTATCCCAAGTCCTTGGGAAGGACTCGATAGGTGGACAAAAATGCCAAATCCAGTCTATACATCTGGCTGACTGTGCAACCAACCATAATAAATTAAACTTGTATACTGCCCAACTCTCAACAACTGTAGGCGGATCACAGCAATATATTCCTAAAATGATGGCAACTGTGTATGAGTGTGCGCACACATGCATGTGCTTATCTGTTTTTAATAGATATTGGATTAGATGGCAGCTTGGGAGACACAATTGCAGAAATAAGAATTTGGGGGTGGAGGGCGCCTATGGAAAGGCTATGGACAGATGGAAGAAGGGGACATTTGATCTGCTGTTTCTTCCTTGAAACTGGACTTTTGAGTAAGGAACTTTCCTGGAGAAATGACAGTGCTAATATGTGGAAGCAAAATATTTACAAGCAAAAACTTGTGGCTGGGGCAAAGGATTTAGCATTCTCTTCCTGTTTGCAATTCCAACTATTTCTGCCTTTAGGTGTAGAGAGCATCAGAGTAGCCAGATAATGCCTGGATATTATAAACAGTTGATTGAAGCATAGTTTTTTTTTTTTTAAAAAAAAAAGCTTGCATTCATTGAGCCCATTAAATATGACTGGAGCAACCGGGTGCATTCATAAGTTGCTTACTGTGGTATTGACACACTGGGCCATCCACCTAATGACTCAGGGATAGGTAGCATGGATGCTCTTAGATTCCTCCTTTGGTGCCTATTAGGCTTTCTGTCTCATCTGACTTTATTCATTTTGCTTTAAAAATTAAATTGAAAACTGGTATGCTGCAGAGCAAAGCATTAGACTCCAAGCATTATCTTTATTAGCAGAACTGTCTCTGGACCCCACAAAGCTCCTAATAAAATGTTGCTAAAGTGCTAAGGTGTCTTCTGATAAATTGGTCTTTTGTGTCAGCCATTTTATGCATAAGCTAGTTTAATATGGCAGCCATTTTGTGAATGCCATCTAAATGTGCCCCCAGGAGATTGCCTGTAAGAACCCAATCAAGTAAGTTGCCCTGTGTTCCCTCCTCTGCTTTCCTGCTGTTTTAAAGGAGGATTGAAAAGTACAGAAGAGCAGCACAAAATCTGCAAAAACATTTCTGAAAAATGTACTTCTAATTAGTGCTGTGTGCCTCACACTCACAACAGGGGCACGGTAGCTCAGCGGGTTAAACCGCTGATGCTGTAGGATTGCCGATCAGTAGGTTGGCAGTTCGAATCTCCGCGTGGCAAGGTGAGCTCTCGTCACTTGCCCCAGCTCCTGTCAACCCAACAGTTCGAAAGCATTTGCAAGTAGATAAATGGGTACCACCTTACGTGGGAGAATGTGCTGGCGTCCTGTCAGGGGAGCTGGTTCCACTGGAGAAAAGATCGGAGGAAGACTGAATGCTGCCGGTGAGGACAGACAGACCTGGAAGTGACATCAACAGGATGTCAGCAGCTGGCTCAAGGCATTCTGGGAATTGTAGTCCAGAGCCTTAGAAGAGCCGGTTCCCTTACCCCCTCTCCTGGTGCGCGGGTTAATTACACTTGTTGATATTGTATAATGACAAAATGTATATAGATATGTATGTAAGCCACCTAGAGTCCTCCGTTAGGGAGGGGATAGGCGGGGTATAAATACCACTATAAATAAATAAATAAATAAATAAAAAAAAAAAAACATGGACCAGCACACTACTTCCAATCAATAAAGCAGAGTCAACCAATGCAGATCAGCCTTGCCTCAACCTGTCCTAAGGCAAGGCTAAACTGAGTTGGTTCGGTCTGCTTTGCAAGGCACTTCTCCACTTTTCCTCATGGAAGAGGTACAACACGCCTCTGCAAGTCGAAGGACTTTGCTGAGGTGAATCTCTTGGGGGAAATGAATGAAACCCCTCCTCGGGTTGAAGCCATGAGTGACTGCCATTCTGGCTTGGCTCCCTCCTGATTCATCTTTACAGGCTATGAGCTCCTGTCAGTATGTGGCCTGACTGGCATTGCTGTGGCTGTTGACATGAAACAGCTTTGGGGACAACCAGAGAAAGAGTTGAAAAAAGAGTTCCTCTGCTACCAAAGCCATTCACAGGGATTAGCCTGGCAGGTCTCTCTCTCGCACGCAGTCACAAGGCAAAGGGTGGAAAATATGTGCCTACCCGAATGGTGCCCCATCGGTTTCTAAACGGACACAAAAGAAATAGAACTTTCACAGCCGTGAGATAAGTGCTGTTGTGTTGTTTTACTCAGAGAGTCGTTTGGGTCAACCTTTATCATATGCCATCTGTCCGAAGGTTCAAGCTCTTTAAACAGGGAGGGGGAAAAGCAGATGTGTGGTACATGCCTTACCTTTATGAAACAGAGAGGTTGAAAAAATTGCAAGGAGAGAAGATTCACAACTGGTTCCTCTATGTCTACCTATTACAGACCTATTTATCCCAGAACAGGTTATAATTAACTCTCCCCCACTCCCCCCCCCCATATTTTCCTTCCAAAGGAAAATGTGAGAACAGAGGCCCAGAATGTATAATAGAGACCTGCAATCTTAACATACCCAAACAGGGCTTGAGAGAAAGCCTTGCTGTCACTTGCTATGCAGCTTCCTATTGTGAGTGTAATTACAGTTTTTATTGGCACTTCAGACTGTCTACCTCCCAGAGAGATAACACTGTTTATTATCAAAAACCTTTCTGGTTACATCGTGCTTACCAGCATACACAACATATTATTTCAGGTCTTTCTCTTTTTTAAATTGGTGTTCACATCAGGTTTTGTTTTTCACATGACCAATAAAAGTTTCCTGGGTATTAAACACCCAGGAGGATTTTTAAATACAGGGTGGCATTTGCTTTTCTTCCCCCATCTTAAGAATTGCCCATTTTTCTTTGCCCTACTGAAATCCAAACCCTGGGAACTGAGTTTCATCACTAAGAGAAAATGAAATCAATGCCCCAAATAAACCCAAAGGAAGAATTCTAATCATCTGAACAGAAAGATCACAAAGAATCACTTAAATTGGATAGCCATATTCATACCCATTAAAATATTTAAAATGCATCAGGAAAGGAGAATGTTATTGCTACTACAACTTCATGAGAAAATGTAATTTGTAAATAATGTTAATGTTAATAGGAAAGACATAGTAAGATCCCTGAACCATATGATTAAATCATAAGACTTCTTTTTTTAAGGATTATTTTTTAAATATATGTTTATTTCACTCTTAATCCACAGTGCTTTACTGGTTTGCCTGGTTCATCTCCTTTTTATCCTAACATGTTCTTATAAATAAGATGAGGCTGACACGCTCACCTGGATGAGCAGAGATCTGACCCTGAGCCCACTTATACTAAGAACTGCACCACACCTGCTGTATGTAAGATACTAAGTCAATACAGAGTCTCTACAAAGGGTCCCCCTTTGGGGGGAGATGGGCGGTGATCAATTTGATTAATAAATAAAATAAATAATACTATCTTTTGTACCTGCATTAACAGCCGAATACAGCATCTTTATATCTTATCTTTACTCGTAGCTTGAATCATGTTAACTGGATTTCTATTTTCTCAGTGGAAATGTTTCGCTCCTTATCCAAGGAGCTTCTTCAGTAGGCACAAGCTTTCTCCCATCTTTCTCCCGGCTTTGTCTTCTGTGCCTAGGAAGATTAAGACCATTTCACAAGCTCAACAGCAGCATGGTGATCTTAACGATCCTCCTTTAGATTATAAAAGGACTTAAAATAACATCTCAATATAACCATGACCCCAGGTGTAAGGTCACACAGCTACCTAGAAACATATTTAGGATTCCCTTACCAACTTTGCTCAGACTGAAGAAGCTCCTTGGATAAGGAGCGAAACGTTTCCACTGAGAAAATAGAAATCCAGTTGACATGATTCAAGCTACAGACAATTCCACCTGGATGACTGAGAACCTTCATAGACTTATCTTTACTCATAAAGCCCAACCCAGAATCAGGGCTTGTACAAATGATAAATGATTTAGCACCAGGTTCCCTGCTTGTGTTGAGGACTGGCTTTCAATAGATCACAGCAAGACAGCCTCTCTGATACACACAAAAATCCCACCCAGCTTGTATTTACCCGAAAGGAAGATGACCCTGAATTTGAAACAATGCCCCCAAAAGTAACAGTAGACAGGGGGGGAAATGAACTAGAGACCCAAATTCTGTGCAATGTTTCCCTTGCCCCACTGTCAGCCCTCCAAGATAGACCAGATCAGGAAGCAGACATCACAAGAATTACTTGAACTCTACTTATATCAACAGGCCAAGGTTTCTCAACCAGGGTTCCGTGCAACCCTAGGGCTCCGCGAGAGTTCAGTAGGGCTTCCCTGGGAGATTGTGATTTATTTAAAAAATTGTTTCAAATTCAGGCAACTTCACATTAAAGAGGTAAGTTTCATTCTTTATTTTTAGTTTAAGAACACTGTTAATGCATATATATGCATTATATATGCATATATATAAGTTATATATATATATGCATTATATATATATGCATTATATATAATGTATATATAACTTATACATTATATAAGTTTCATTCTTTATTTTTAGTTTAAGAACACTGTTAATGCATATATACAGGCCTACCCATGAAACAAATATAATAATTTTGTACTTTCTGGCCTATATCTGAGCCTGAATGTGCAGGGGTTCCCTGAGGCCTGAAAAATATTTCAAGGGCTCCTCCAGGGTCAAAAGGTTGAGAAAGGCTGATATAGACTATAATAATGGAATCAAGCCTGTTATTATAGTCTTGTTTCTTCATACAATTTCAGTGTAAAAAATATGTCTAAAAAATCCAGCAGATGGAATGCTACCCCTGTAAATTGGACAATACAGTAGAGCAGATTTTCATCAGCCCACATATTCCTACCCAACACTTATTTGGCTTCACCACCATAGCTGCCTACACCAGCCCCAGTT
The DNA here is from genome assembly GCA_023362775.1 of Charina bottae. Taxonomy (NCBI): domain Eukaryota; kingdom Metazoa; phylum Chordata; class Lepidosauria; order Squamata; family Charinaidae; genus Charina; species Charina bottae. Next base: position 230,714,508 of record JALMGJ010000001.1, on the reverse strand, counting down.
CATGCCCTAGGACCCAGCTTAATGGCCAAAGGTGTTGATGGAAATTGATACAAGAGGTGAGTTGCCACAAAACATTGCACTAGGGAATGTTCCTGTTTGGGGTGCCAGATAATTAGCAATGCCCCTTTTGGATATTCCATTCACATATACAACCTGGTTCTGGCTCAGTTTGCATTGAGCTGAAGGGGGATTAAATTGGTGTAGGAGGAGTCTTTTTTACTTCTAAGAAGTGGTTTCACAGCTGCTGTTACCTCCATATTGTGCATAGATGTGGTTATACTTGGTATTAAATACATCACCTTCAGCACTGTAGATTATTAGATTTAACAGTAGGTGTACTGATCTGTTTTGAAGGATCACAACACCCAGGAGGGAAGGTTTAACTGTCCTTCCTTCCTTTGCTATAATGATTCTGACAAGGATCCCTTCACACTGCAATTAGCAAAAGATAAAAGCTCCCATGGCCAATGGGGTTTTTCCCCCATCACTAATTGCTATATAGTGGTGGGACTTTTTTTTTAATAGGGAAAGGCTTTAATCTCCCCTCCACTTGCATTGTGGTCTTGATACAAAATAAAACTTCAATAGTATTGTATTTCTTAAGTCCTCATACAATGCTACAGGCAACACATTTAACATCACATGTAATGACATCCTGATTCACTCATCCCAGAATCTTCTTTTCTCCCCAGTGTATTGGGGGAGGGGGAGGTATTATTATTAGCCTGAATCAATCCACCAAAGGATGAAAAACTCTTCATTGAAGGTTATGGACAATAATCTACCACGCTGGTCCAGAACATATTGGCAGAGATATATTTTTTTACTTTCCAGTGAGTCAAAGTGAAGACTCACTGGGTCCAGTGAGAGAGAGTGACTGGTCTAAAGTTACCCAACCAGCTTCTTACCTAAGGGAGGACTAGAACCTGGGTCTCCCAACTCCTAGTCCAGCACCTTAACCACTACACTTCACTGGCTTAGATAGATATAATGTAGATATCATCATCATCATTGGCGATCACTCGTAGCCGAGTAAGACCTGTGCCCTCGTTGTGGGAGGTTGTGCGGATCCAGAATTGGCCTTTATAGCCACTTACGGATCCACCGTTAAAATGTAGATATATTCGTGTCTATGTCTACATGTGTATCTGTTTTTGTTATAATCATCCTCAAGTTTGCCTGAAGGTATATCATTTCTACAAGTAGGGAGCTTCTAAGGATGATGGAAGCTGCAGAAAGAGCAGGTCATAACATCCCATGTGATGTATTTGTTTATATCATCATCCGTGATAGATAATACTATAATTGATGATACACCACATGGAGTGTTGTCATCTCTTCATTGGGTATCAACAGAATGCCCTGATATCTTAAACATATTCCCTGTTGCATGGAAGTTTCTTATTATTATTATTGATGAGAGACTTTCCCAACTCGGTGCCCTACAGAATACAACTGCAGTCAGTACTAAAATGTTCAATGACATTCAATATTTTGCAGTTCAGTAACATCAGGAAAGTTGCAAGGTAGTAAAAGCATTGTCAGAACAGCAACTTTACAAGATTCCTGTTTATTGACAGCATGTCTGAAGCCACTGAAATTAAGTCCTTGGTGTTAAATATTAAAGTTATAATCCTTTTGCTTTTTCTCCAATGTCATTTTCTCAATTTTTGAGATGAGTCTCTATCAATCACTGGTACCAAGAAGACAATACTGTCCTTGAAATGCACTTTTCTGTCTTTGTTTGTGGGTTCCACAGGATGTAAGGCCTTGAAATCAATTTTAGGGTTAGCTAGAGACACATCTGGTCTTACGTTATTTCTTCTACATAGTTACAGAGGCATTCAAGACATTTCTCATAGAAGAATCTGAAAATATCTGAATCAGCTGTTTGCTTCCTCGTGAAGCAGACTGCTATTTTTCAAATGAATTTAAAATGTCAAATTGTCCTGAAAATAAATCAATTCTGTATTAAGTGACTGTGAAGTAATTTAGGAAAGAAACATGCTGAATCAAAGTTCATGGTTTTTTATCAGGACAATGAACACCAGTGCAATCTGTGGATCTGTAGGAAATAATTCCCATTACATTCAGTGGGACTGATTTCCAAATAAGTATGTGAACAAAGGAGCACAGCCTAAGCAAAGCTAAATCTTAATATATGAAAAATTAAAAAGTAATGGGGCTTCCTAACCATCTGTTTACTTCATTCTGAAAAGATTGCAAAGTGAAGATATCTGCCAATTAGTCAGGAACGAAGCTCCTAATCTCTCATTGTGAATGTGCTATTAAAGTAAAATGTCATTACTTGAATGTCATAATTAAATCCACATTTAGAAGTGGAGTTCCTGGTCTTGATGCAATCACTAGCAAAATAACCACTGATTTCAATGAAGCAATTTTATAAATATTTTTGTCTATTTCTTTATACATACTACGTAGAGAAATATAAATGCCTCACGTAACAAGAATTAGAAAGAGAGCAAATAAAACTATTTTACCTATTCCTTCTCCAAAGGTGTATCAACTCAACATGATTTTTTTTTGGCTATTGTGGGTCTTCCGGGCTGTGTGGCCGTGTTCTGGAAGTTGTGGTTCCTAACGTTTCGCCAGCATCTGTGGCCAGCATCTTCAGAGGGCAGGAGCACAGATAGAAGCAAAAGATTTTGCTTCTATCTATGCTCCTGCCCTCTGAAGATGCTGGCCACAGATGCTGGCGAAACGTTAGGAACCACAACTTCCAGAACACGGCCACACAGCCCGGAAGACCCACAACAGCCATTGAACTCCGGCCGTGAAAGCCTTCGACAATACAATGATTTTTTTTATTACCAGGCCTTTATCTCTCCAGTCTGTCATTTCTCTCATTTCTGTCCTTGTTGTATTCCCAGGCACAAGAATACAATATACTTTAATGTGTGTTTTACTCTTTCTATTACAGCAATTATGTTCTAAGCTTATTGTAAAATGGGGCATCTGTTTCTTGACCTGGAAGGAATTTTTGAGAGAGAAGAAGGAAGAGCAGCCGGAGATGTTTTGCTGCCTGAAGCTGAGGAAAACAAATAAATAATAACTGACCTCTCCCCGCAAGTCAAAGTACATAGTATCTAAACCAGGCTGAATAGTTGTGGCACCTGAGGCAGAAAGTTCAATAAGTAATTCTCCCCTTCTCTGACAACAAAAAATACAATAATAGTAATTTAAAGAACAAGCCCTTTTGCTATTCTTCAGTGACATCTGTAATGAGCTACTTCATTCTCCCTAATGGTACGGATAGATTCTGAACTTTGCCAATTTTTCCAAACCAAGAGACATACTGTAGCTAGCACAGTCCTAATACTCAATAGCCTTAAGCTAGGAAGAATTTAGACAAAACTCCAGGTTCAGGTTCATTTTCACTTTTTATCAAAATAGACTTCCATTCCTTTCCATTCTTAAAAGCTTGCACCCTACATTTTCATTGCAATGTGTGTACTCCTGAACTGAACTCAGATTGGAGACATTACCAGTTAGTGCAAACCTCATGCCGTGTGCTCCGTGGTATCTGATTGGCTATGCTAGAGCCATGTGATTTAAATATAACAAAGGCAAGAGAAGGAGTGATGGTTACTGGCAGGAGGTAACAATTAGAAGCAGGACTTGCTTACGACTTGTGGGGGCCTTGGGGCAAAGCAACCTGGGGGGGGGGGGGGCTGCCAAACAAAACTTCATCATAAAATGTTATGTTATGATATGATATTATGTCAGCCAGCTTTCTATCTGTTTTACCTACCAATATTAACTTATTTGAAAAGTAAAATGTCTCTGACTCTGTTTGCAAAAGTTTAATGTAACCTAAGTACTGGGTAGAGTATACAAAAGACAAATACACTTAAACTGCTCACATATCATAGTAATTAAGGAAATAATCTTGCTTATTTTACGGTAATCAGTGGGACAAAAACAAAGCGGATTTATATGCTAGGAAAGCAGGGGGGGACTCATATGCTCGGCTAAAAATGCCCAAGGATTGAGTTTATCAAAGAGAGAGAGGGAGAGGCCCACTGAAGACAATCTTTGTTTATTTATTTATTTATTTGGTTGATTGTTTATTTATTTATTTTCTATCCCGCCTTTATTATTTTATAAATAACTCAAGGCGGCAAACATACCTAATACTCCTTCCTCCTATTTTCCCCACAACCACCACCCTGTGAGGTGAGTTGGGCTGAGAGAGAGTGACTGGCCCAAGGTCACCCAGCCGGCCTTCATGCCTAAGGCGGGACTAGAACTCTCAGTCTCCTGGTTTGCCATTGGCTCCTTCCTAGGGCTGAGAGAGTGTGTGACTGGCCCAAGGTCACCCAGCCGGCCTTCATGCCTCAGGTGGGACTAGAACTCTCAGTCTCCTGGTTTGCCATTGGCCCTTTCCTAGGGCTGAGAGAGAGAGTGACTGGCCCAAGGTTACCCAGCCGGCTTTCATGCCTAAGGCGAGACTTGAACTCTCAGTCTCCTGGGTTCTAGCCCGTTGCCTTAACCACTAGACCAAACTGGCTCCCATTTGAGATAAATGGGATAAAATTAATAAATACCTAAAGATATAAAGGGTAGAAGTACCAAATGTGAGTTGTGCAGCCAGTGGCTTCCCCACCTCCTCAAGAGGCAAAATGATACTGCCAAGAAGCAGAAAATTATTAATAGAAAGAAATCTGTGGGACTGCTATGAAACACCCCAAAGATCAAACTCCAAAACATAAGAAAAGCAATGTAGTTTATGCAATCCAGTGCAGTGAGGAGTGCTCTGAACTCTACATTGGAGAAACCAAACAACCTATGTACAGGAGGATGGCACAACACAGGAGAAATAACACCACAGGACCAGAGTCAGCAGTTTATCTTCATCTAAAAGAAAAAGGACACTCATTTGAGGACATTAATGTTCACATTTTAGACAGAGAAGATAGGTGGTTTGAGAGAGGGGTCAAGGAATCCATTTATGCCAACTTGGAAAATCCTTCCTTGAATAGAGGTGGGGGCCTCAGGCACAAACTCTCCCCCATCTTCCTCCCTGTGTTGTCTTCTGTGCCTAGGAAGATTAAGACCATTTCAGAAGCTCAACAGCAGCATGGTGTTTTTAACGACCCTCCATTAGATGATAAAAGGACTTAAAAATTACATCTCAATATAACCATGACCTAGCCCCAGGTGTAAGGTCACACAGCTACCTAGGAACATATTTAGGATTCCCTTACCAACTTTGCTCAGACTGAAGAAGCCCCTTGGATAAGGAGCGAAACGTTTCCATTAAGGAAATAGAAATCCAGTTGACATGATTCAAGCTACAGACAATTCCACCTGGATGACTGAGAACCTTCATAGACAGACTGCTATGAAAATGCATACTTTGGGCAGAGAGACCTGCGAGAGAAAGAAGTACCTCAAAGTTACCATGCTAGTTATAAATGTTACTTAAATGGCAAATCTATGCATGTTTATTTATTTATTTTATTTTTTAATTTGTATCCCGCCTTTATTATTTTTATAAATAACTCAAGGCAGCAAACATACCAAATACTCCTTCCTCCTATTTTCCCCACAACAACAACCCTGTGAGGTGAGTTGGGATGAGAGAGAGTGACTGGCCCAAGGCCACCCAGCCAGCTTTTATGCCTCAGGCAGGACTAGAACTCACAGTCTCCTGGTTTTGTAGAGTATCCAAATTCAAAATCTTGTTTTTTTTCCTTTTGAGTGCTGTCTATACTTGCATTCTTATCAGAGTGGAAATGGCCAAAATTAGAATAGTTTAAAATTCATTTTTTGTCCTGGACTCATAATAAGTTTAGGGGCGTGGTGGCTCAGCGGGTAAGATGCCAGGCTTGTCGATCGGAAGATCGCAAGTTCGGAGGTTCGAATCCCTAGCCCTGCGTGCGGAGTGAGCTCCCACACTAGCTCCAGCTCTTGCCAACCTAGCAATTTGAAAGCATGAAAGTGCAAGTAGATGAATAGGTACCACTTCGGTGGGTAGGTAACAGCGTTCCACGTGCGTCATGCGGCCACATGACCGTGGAAGCGTCTTCGGACAGCGCTGGCTCTTTGGCTAACAAACGGAGATGAGCACCGGCCCCTAGACTCTGACACGACTGCACAAATGTGCGGGGGGAACCTTTACCTTTACCTTTACCTTTACCTTACATAATAAGTTTGAACTATAATGAGGTCTTCTGCTAGTGTCTTGTTTGCTGACTCTTCATAGATATTGTGGACATTGTTGTATTCCTAAAGCTTTTTCTCCTTTGCATCATACCATCATAGCAGTGTTAGAATCTTCTAAGGCAGCCTTTCACAACTTTTTGACCCTGGAGAAACCCTTGAAATATTATAAATAAGGCCTCGGGGAACCCCTGCACATTCAGGCTCAAATATAGGCCAGAAGTTACAAAATTATTATATTTGTTTCATGTGTAGCCTGTATATATGCATTAACAGTGTTCTTAAACTAAAAATAAAAAATGAACTTACCTCTTTAATGTGAAGTTGCCCAAATTTGAAATATTTTTTTAAATAAATCACTGTCTCCCAGGGAATACCTACTGAACTCTCGTGGAGCCCTAGGGTTGCACGGAACCCTGGTTGAGAAACCCTGATCTAAGGCTTTCTCCACTTGTAGATAGTCTTCCCAGCACCCTCCCTCTCTTTCTTTGCAATGTTCGGGCATTTCCACACAACCATCATTTCCACTTCCCAATTCTGCCAATTTCAACCCTACCTGTCGTCATTTTCACTTTCACCAAGCTCAGAAAGCTGAGAACATAGCAGCAAACCACATGTCAATCGATGTTCCTTCAAGCTGACCTACAAGAGATGGCAAAGAACTTTATTCAGTTAATATCCTCCCCTCTGAGCAATAACCATATATATATATATATATGGCGTGGTGGCTCAGCGGGTAAGACGCCAGGCTTGTCGATCGGAAGATCGCAAGTTCGGAGGTTTGAATCCCTAGCCCCGCGTGACGGAGTGAGCTCCCGCACTAGCCCCAGCTCTTGCCAACCTAGCAATTCGAAAGCATGCAAATGCAAGTAGATTAATAGGTACCACTTCAGTGGGTAAGTAACAGCGTTCCGCGCGTGTCATGCGGCCACATGACCGTGGAAGCGTCTTCGGACAACGCTGGCTCTTTGGCTAACAAACGGAGATGAGCACTGGCCCCTAGAGTCGGACACGACTGCACAAATGTGCAGGGGGACCCTTTACCTTTACTTTATATAATATATATTACATTACATTACATTACATTATAGCAATATGGAGCAATATATAATATATTGCTCCATATTGCTATAAGGACGAGGATGCCAAAGAATGATCTGGTTGGATGTAATCAAAGCAGACACAGGCCAAAATTTAAAGCAACTGAAAGAAGCTGTACAAGATCGGAAATCATGGAGAGAGCTGGCTTATGGAATCGCCAAGAGTCGGATACAACTGAATGGATAATTCGATTCAATTGCTATAAAGGGAGATCATTGGGACATCATTTGTAAACATCCAAACCATCTGTGCCACCCGTTCTTCTCTGCATACCTTGGGGTGGGGTGGGGTAGGGTGGGGGGTAAGGAATAGAGTTCAGCAGTCAGAAGGTGAATCTCACCAGTGGGACAATTGGCCACTTAATTTCTACAGAGCCACAAGGTTGCAATAAAATCACCAGCTTTTCTCTGGTTTCAAATACATGGTAAAAATTATAACTCAGGTTCCAGAATCAACTGATCACATGTGATCACACAGGTCCAAAACTAGCACAAAGAGTTATTGTGGGAGTTCATGCTATTTTGGAGTTTAAAAAAGGTGACAGATCATCACATTCTGTCGTGACTTGAATTAGTCCTAAGCTCCAAAGAACTTTAATAAATGGTCTGAAAGCTTTTTAGACCATTCAGTTAATACTGCTGCCATGGAAATTGGATTTTCTCCTGGACAATCAATTGTGTTGGGATTGTAAATGGTAATTAGGCTTCCAATGCCAACAAGCCTATATTTAGGATAAAGAAATGTTAAAAACTCAGATTGTTGTCATTTTTCATTTAACACTATGCATGACAAATGGGAAAGAAAATAAAAAGGAAAAAGAGAGAATGACTGCCTAAAAGCTATTAATTGTAAGAAATAATAACTGTTACATACATATTCCACAGTGCATCAATACAGAAAACATGTCTAACAACGCATGTCTATTTCCCCTGGAAATCTAACAGAATTTTAGCTCTGGTCCTTTTCCCAAGGAAAAAATTGGGAAAAAACTATTTCTTATTTATTTATTTATTTATTTTCTTCCCCACCTTTATTTTTTTTTATATAAATAGCTCAAGGCGGCGAATATACAGTACCTAATACTCCTTCCTCCTCCTATTTTCCCCACAACAACCCTGTGAGGTGAGTTGGGCTGAGAGAGAGTGACTGGCCCAAGGTCACCCAGCCGGCTTTAATGCCTAAGGTGGGACTTGAACTCTCAATCTCCTGGTTTCTAGCCCGCTGCCTTAACCACTAGGCCAAAAAGAAAGGGGTTTGTGTGTGCGTCTTATTTTAAGCCAGGTGTGGGATCTTCACAATGACTGTGCTCACACAATAATTAAGCTATATTTGGCTTATCCATGATTTACTGAAAAAAAACACAATTTGTTAGGTTCACACAACATACTAAACCATAAACCATGGTTAACAAGCCACACTGGCTGCATTCAGATACTACTTTAAACCACAGTCAAACAAACTACATTCTGACTTAGCATATTGTGAGAACAAAACTCTGTGATTCTTTTGTACTGGTTTCGTTTCCAATGTCTATCATGTTTTTTTCTTTATCTGTTCAATCATGTCTGATTCTCGGAGACTGCCTGGACAAGTCCCTGCAGTTTTCTTGGCAAGGTTTTTCAGAAGTGGTTTGCCCTTGCCTGCTTCCTAGGGCTGAGAGAGAGTGACTGGCCCAAGGTCACCCAGCTGGCTTTGTGTCTAAGGCAGGACTAGAACTCTCGGTCTCCCGGTTTCTAGCCTGGTGCCTTTACCACTGCACCAATCTGGCTCTCCTATCACGTATAATAGGTGTCTTTTGATGCTAATGCTCTAAATATACTAGCATTCATATTTAATGAAGCAAAGGTAAATCTACTGCCTAAAAGTTTGCATTCACATTTCCTATCCAATTCAAGCATAGATATAAGAAATAAGAGGCAAAGGAAAGCCATTCCCATTTCCTGTGTTATAATTACTACTGGTTCTTATCCTGTTAGAAAGTAGTAACAGCAGAATTAGGCAATTAACAGAATTGGGCAATTAATTTCATTAACTGGCAGGTCCAACATTGTTTTCAAAGCATTTACTTCCTTAAAACCATAAAAAAAGAAACCGTAATCATCAACTAGTTTGAGATTGATGCTAATTACAAAAACAAATGAGTTAACTTACTACTATGAAACAATGAAACAATGGTATTTTTTTAATGTAATGAATGATTATAACTTATAGTAATGTTAACAGAACAACTCTAATGTTGGAGACAGAAAGCTCCACAGACCAAACAATCAGCTCCAAAACTCCCATATTTCTTCCCTCATTCTGGGTTGTATCCAGGAGATTGATTGATTATTTGATTGATTGATTGATTGATTGATTGATTGATTGATTATCCCACCTTTTCTCCAGGAACTCAAGGTGGCATATGTAGCAGTCTCTCCTATTTTTCCCACAGCCACAACTTCATGCAGTAGTTTGGGCTGAGAGATAGTACAAATCCAAAGTCACCCAGTAGTCTTCCACAGCTGAAGGTGGACTTGAACTGGGTCTCCCACAGTTTAACCAAATGCCTTAACTGCTACCCCACACTGGCTTTCCCAGGATAGCCAAGAAACCTCTTCGAGAAGACTTATTTCCTGCAAACTCTTGCGTCAGAATTCAATACTGACTCCAGATATCACTGCGCTTATACAAAGAAGGCTAGCCAAACCAATTCTCTTCTTCTAAATTGGACCTTCTCTCTAATTTGAAGGGGGGAGGGAGGGTAAAAAAAAGATCCTTAGCATCCCTGAGATGATAAATGTGATGCTTTAAATAAAAAGTGAATGTTTCATGAAACAGTTTTTCTTTAGGGTTTTTGTCCTGCAGAAAAAGAAGACAAAACCAAGCCAATTTTAAAAGATGGATCTACTAAATATAAAAAAATTATTCAAGGATAATTACACTCTGGAATACTGAACAATATCTAACCTCAGTCAACTGATAGGTGATCAAATAATTTAATAATATTTAATTTATTATGTAATTATTAAATTTAATTATTAACCATTTAATAATATTTGACCAATCAACTTGGACATGAATCAAATGAAACCCACCTTGATTTCAAAGACCAAATAATTACTTTTCTGATTTAGATCAAGAAAAGCATAATCACAATTTTTACATTAAACATGCTGACCTCTTGTCTTATTTTAAAAGAAGTAGATATAGAATTAGTCATAGGGTCCAAAGAATCAGACAAACAGATATTCAGCAAAAAGTAATTTTGCTGGAGTGTTTTCAGTGGGCCTGAGCTTATACAGCTCAGTGATCAATGTTTTCAATCATTATTTCTTGCCCATCAATTAGCTGGTTTCAGAAAAGGAGGAAAGAAAGAACCAGTTGTGCTTTGTGACTGTTTCCATAGAGACACAGAAATTAACCAATAGAAAAGACCTTCAACATAATCTAAGCCAGGGTTCCTCAACCTCAGCCATTTTAAGATGTGTGGACTTCAACTCCCAGAATACTCCAGCCAGCATTGCTGGCTGGAGTATTCTGGGAGTTGAAGTCCACACATCTTAAAATGGCTGAGGTTGAGGAACCCTGATCTAGGCCAATGTTTCTCAACCTTGGCAACTTTAAGATGTATGGACTTCAACTCCCAGAATTCCCTAGGCAGCATGCTGGATGTGGAATTCTGCGAGTTGAAGTCTATACATCTCAAAGTTGCCAAGGTTGAGAAACATTGATCTAGACCTTCATCTTCTTGCACAATGCTTTGCATTACTCAAAGCTGATGATGGAATTTTATACCTTAGTCTTTTCCTATTATGCTTATAAATTATATGATTTCTCAGAGACCAAAAGTTGCAGACTTGTTTCCCTCTCAAATTGTTGAGGGTTCCATCATTTGTTTCTAGTAGCTGAATCATGGCTCATGAAGTTAGTGTTTATAGATCCATCTTTTCAGGCTATTTTTACTGGGAAAATAGACTCTAAATCTATTCACAGTGCAAATAAGTGCTGTAATTAGGCCATCTTAGATGGGGCCGATTTTGGCTGATCTATCTGGAGACAGTCAAGCAAACATGAACAACCCCATTGTACTATGATGGCGAAGAATTGGCAGCATACTTTCATGTATATGTGACAGGAAAATTCATGAAGCTAGAAAGTAACCCCTAAAATTTTGTTTTAAATCTCCAGAAATAGGAAATTCCTCATTCCAGCCCCTCTTCCCCCACCCCCACCCTCCAGGTTCAGTGTGACCCTCAGCTACTAACAGGCTGGAATTCTGTTAGTAGTTGAATTCCTGAATATTCAGGTGATTAGCAATATCTGGTTTCATTAGTATTCAACTTGCTTCACAAGTCTTGCTTTTGTTGCAACAGACCAAAATGGACAACCCCTGAAAAGACTTCATAATATCATGAAAAATATAGATATTTGTTTTCTTATGGGAAAAGATTAATATGAAAGAGTTTCTAATTTAGATAGAGATCTTTTCTTATTTTGGTTAGTAGTTAACAGTATGCATTTTCTGGGTATGCCCTCCTAAGATCTTGACTTAAAACTGTTGCATGAACAGTTTAATCTGTTTACAATTTTTTTTAATCCGTTCAATCGTGTCTGATTCTCGGAGACTGCCTGGACAAGTCCCTGCAGTTTTCTTGGCAAGATTTTCAGAAGTGGTTTGCCATTGCCTCCTTCCTAGGTCTGAGAAAGAGTGACTGGCCTAAGGTAACCCAGCTGGCTTTGTGCCTAAGGCAGGACTAGAACTCATGGTCTCCCGGTTTCTAGCCAAGCACCTTAAGCACTACACCAAACTTACTTTCGTTTTCAGATTAAAGTTAAATTTTTCCTCATTCCTGATTGCTACATCGATTAATAGATGCCAAAAGCAGTAAAGAAAATATTAGTTGGTTTGACTCTTGAGGTCTGGCTCTATTTATAGCTGGCATACCTTTCTTTCACAATAACTTTTGAGGGCTTCCTCCACACGGTAGGAAAACATGCTGCCAATTTTAAGCTATTTGTTTAGCAGGGGCTGGAGAAAAGAAGACTGGGATGGCATCCTTAGCCTTAGAGAAATAACAGAATTTTTGAAGATATTGAGAGATCAAATGGCAAAGGGAGTCCTAACAATTGAATGCCTTCCTACATATATGTCCCCACTATGTACCACTCCTGTACAATCTGTATGTATAGTGTTCAAACATTTGTTCACGCTAAACAGCATTTTTGTGCAGGTATGTTGTCCATAAACTGAAGAATTCATATCCAGACTCTGACGTACAAGCCATATTGAAATGAACACTTATTTCTTCTGTGATGCCTAATCCAGTCTGACCACAGAATGAATGAAGAGAAAGGAAGACACAGAAACACAGATAGTTCAGCTGCAAAGAAGCCTGTGAACTGGATGCAGGCCAGAAGGTCAGCAGAGCACAGGAACAGATGAGATCACAATGTAAAATAGAAAGCATCATTTTTTAAGTTCCACAGCTGGAGGTGGGCTATCATTCAGGTTGGGTTTACACTAAAAGCTAAGAAACATTCCTCCAGAATGTTTCAGAAAAGTTTGGCATACATGCTCCAAGCCTAATAGACGATCATATTTTCAGTTCAGAGAAAGTTCCCCTAGGACCAGATTAGCCTAGAGGTCACTTGCCTTCCCCTAAGTGTTTCAGGTCTTTAGTATAAGGTTCACAATATTTAAATGGTAGACTGTAGAGAATTCTGCCTTCATGAAGGATTCTGAAATGCATTGCTCTCAACTATTCTGTGGTATATATTTTATTGCATAAGCCATGATGGTTAATTATGAAGAGATGGGTCTTCATTTTGTCTTTGATGTGGTACAGTCAACAAGAAACACTTAACCACAGCACAATCATGCTTTGGTAACATCAATTTTCCTGCTTGTCCTTATTTCATCTCCAGCCCTTGAGTGAGAAAGACGTAAGACATCCAATATAAAAGTGGGATTTCCCCCATGTGCCAATACCACCCAACAAAAGTTTCAAGATTTGTAACATCTGTATTGCTTTATTTTTTTATTTTTATCCCCCCTTTATTATTTTTATAAATAACTCAAGGCGGCAAATATACCTAATACTCCTTCCTCCTCCTCTTTTCCCCACAACAGCAACCCTGTGAGGTGAGTTGGGATGAGAGAGAGCGACTGGCCCAAGGTCACCCAGCCGGCTTTCATGCCTAAGGCGGGACTAGAACTCACAGGCTCCTGGTTTGCTATTGGCTCCTTCCTAGGGCTGAGAGAGAGTGACCGGCCCAAGGTCACCCAGCCGACTTTCATGCCTAAGGCAGGACCAGAACTCTCAGTCTCCTGGTTTGCTATTGGCTCCTTCCTAGGGCTGAGAGACAGTGATTGGCCCAAGGTCACCCAGCCGGCTTTCATGCCCAAGGTGGGACCAGAACTCACAGACTCCTGGTTTCTAGCCCAGCACCTTAACCACTAGACCAAACTAGCTCTCATACTTGCTTATGATCTTGGAGGTGAGGACAGATGAGCTACTTTGGGTGTGATCAGAGCTGTGTTTAGGGAATGTCAGAAAGTGGGGACATGCCTCCTCCCTTCTAGTCACATTCAGTATCCATAACAACCATTTCCCTTCCAGCCTTTGCTTTTCCCATTAGCACTTTGTTTCCTGAATCCTTTTGTCACTTGTCCTCTCCCTCCCCTCCATTTTTGAGACTATCTTCTCTCCAAGATTCCAATAGATGAGAGAAGAATAGAACAGTCCTTTGCTATTTCATTTGTACTGATAGGCCACTTCCCTGTATTTGTCAGTTTCAATCCCTTCCCTCTCCCCTTCCCTTGAAGTAAGAGAGGTGGGTGCCCCACAACTAGTCAGTTTCTATTCTCCCCCTCTAAAGGAGCTTGTTCAGTGTTTCTCAACCTTGGCAACTTTAGGATGTGTAGACTTCAACTCTCAGAATCCCCCAGCCAGCCATGCTGGCTGGAGGATTCTGGGAGTTGAAGTCCACACATCTTAAAATTGCCAAAGTTGAGAAACACTGAGCTAGATGGTTGCAGAAGCCTGACATGGTCTATCTCCATTTTTCTGCCCTGATGTCTTCCCCTACATTTCTTTATTTCACATAATTTTAGACTTGAGCACATCTAAATGGGGTGTAGAAAGAAAGGTAGACAAACCAAACTAGAGAATATGAGCAGAGTTCTGGTCAGACTTTCCCCTTTCCTGTTGCAGTGCCCTGGTTGATGGATGTTTCCCTCCCTGTTGCCCTAGTGAAAGGAGAGGGCAGAAAAGCCAGAGGCAAAACCAATCAGCTGCCTATCAGGACAATACCATTTGGCAGTGATGCAGATAGAGGTAGGAGAGAAAAGATAGGGATTGGCTACAGGAACCACATATGTTATCCCGTCAATATTTTGGGCCAACTCAAGGATGGATAGATAGTGCCGTAAGTGATCCATGAGGAAAGACCATTTATCTAAAGTCAGTTTGGGAAGGAACAAGGTGATATATAACCAAGTGCATCTATAATGCATGGACTGCCCTCTCCTTTAAGCTAGTCATTAATAACTCATGGAAGATGTCTTCTTGCCTGTGCCACGTTGGCTGAAGTTTTGCTACGTGTTCAACCAGGAGAAGATATTCTTGATACAGTTGTACCAATCACATAATCCATCTTAGTGAACACCTTCTTAAATCAACTCAGTGGTTATAAAAAGACTTCCAAAGTTTTGAATCTGCAGGTCTTTTCATCAGGCAAGACGCTATAAAAAACAGAGGAGACAATAGCAGGGAAGACTCCCTTGAGTTGAAAATCAGCCTCTTTCTCCTTTCCCCTCCTCTCATTAGCACCGGATTTTTGAAAGATCTGGGAAGGTTGCACATTTTTAATACTGCAAAGTGCATCCCTGTATCAGGAAGCAGGGATGGTCTATTTGGAGGCCCAGGCTCAGCTAGAAACCAGGAGACCATACGTCAGAGCTTTCCAAACTGTGTGTGGCGACACAAAAGTGTGTCGCCACACACAGTCTGGTGTGTCACCACACACAGTCTGGTGTGTTGCCACACAACCCGGAAGCGCTGATCATCATCAGCGCTTCCGGGTTTTCCCACGGCGACACACCAACGACGGCGCGCAAAAACCCGAAAGCGGCAGCAGCGCTTCCGGGTTTTTGCGCGCTGCCGCAACGGCGGCACTTCCAGGTTTTCCCGCGGCGACACACCAACGGCGGTTGATGTGTCACCGTGGGAAAACTTTGGAAAGCCCTGCCATACATTCTAGACCTGCCTTAGGCACAAAGCCAGCTGAGTGACCTTGGGCTAGTCCCTGTCTCTCAGCCCTAGGAAGGAGGCAATCACAAACCACTTCGGAAATCTTGCCAACAAAACTGCAGGGAGTAGTCCAAGCAGTTGCCAGGAATCAATACTGACTCTAAGGCACAATATGCTCTGTCTGTCTGTCTGTCTGCCTATCTGTCTGACTATCTCACGATCATGCACCAAATCATCCCCTGACTTCTGGAGCAGATTTTAAGGTGGTACATAGAATACTGTAGGCCCAGCCAAAATCCCACTTCCCCCCATGGGAGCAATCTGTGAAGAGCATGCTCCAAGCAAACATCTGAAAAACATGAAGCATTATTACATACATTTTTAGGTCATAAATGAAAAACAAGCTTTGTGGGACATCAACAATTTTTTTTATTTGTGGCTGAAGTATATATGTTACTGTATTGACAAAAACCTGGGAAAATTCCACAAATGTGCTGTTTGAAGGGTGGATATGGAAATATTTAATAACTATGGAAATGATTAAAATACAGTATGTGGAAAAAATAAACTTTGAGGAATTAGGAACCTCATTATGTTTAGGAGAATGTCAGGCTTTGAGCCAAATTGCCTCACTAGAAATTCTCCAGGGATACATCAAGCCCTTATGTCTGCCCAACCAAACCTGCAACATTTGCTGTAGTCTTAGGATAAGGGGAGCGGTTTTTCAAATGGCTATGCTCCATCACTTTGAATGAGTAAGCACCTAGTCAACAACTGCAAAAAACCTACTGCTAGTGTTAAACATTCACAATTAGAATTCAGCAGAACTTTTTTCTTGCTATCAGCTTGAAAGATTCATGTGTGGACATGGCACTACTTTTCCATTTAGCCATCAGCTTGATTATCTAATTGCAGTCGTATTATGGTTGCATTCTGTATTCCTGCATCAGAATGTAAAATTCTTTGAGAGAAAGTTAATTCTTGAAAAAAGCACGAGAATGTGAAAGGATTCATGTAACATAATTACTCTCATGTTCACATTGGATAGAAACATAATTTGTAAGGACATTAACCGCTCTTAATAGCCCTCAACAAATCAAAATCGGATTCACATGATTTGTTGGTTTTACCCAACAAATCAGTGAATTTGGGTATATTGAATCAGTCTTGAGAATACTCTGGCCAACTATTTTTTCAAGGTCTTGACATCAGAGAGTTCAGAAATCTATTCAAAATATCAAAGTAACAGGAAAAAGAAAAAATGGACCCAGTTTTATTTTATAACCCACCCACCTACCCCAAAAAACCATCATGAATGAGCCCTTTTAGGTCTTTTGCATTTAACAATATTTAACTAACTTTCCTTTTCTTTTCTCATTCCTTTCATTTCTATGGCTGATTATCTCTTCTCTGTGCTCTGCAAAACATTGCTTACCCTGAAAGGGAATGATGTGATGGGTATGGATGGATGGATGTGCATTCTGATCAGGATTTTTTTTTAATGTGGTGACATACTGAGAAAATTGGGACTGGAGAGAAAAAGCAAAAACCCACTTTATATAGAACTATATATTTTCATTAAACATATTTTCTTCATTGCAACTTCAAAATCACCATAATTTTGTACAATCTTTAATTCTGATTATACCATCTGCTGATATTTTTTAACCAGCACTCCCCCCTCCCCTTTTAAGCATTTTATTTCATATGTTTTAAACTGGGTTTCATAGCAATCCTATTATTTGAGATATTCCAGCTGAGAGTTATAAAGCAGAATGGAAGTAGGCAACCTAATGTCTTTCCCGTGTGTTTAGAATAGACTTGTGTTCCTATTATCCAAAAATAGCAGAGTCAACAGCAAGGTATCTTGAATTGTAGTGCACACAGACACACACACAACATAGATCCAGCATTCAAACAGCATGGTAAGTCAAAAGTACACCTTACCCTTGGTTTCAATTTATTTTATTTTATTTGCTCCAGCTTGCATGTCACTTAAGTCATAAGAACTCTGAACATCTAACAGCAGATTCATACAGAGTAAAAATAGACAAAGCACTTAAAACAATGCTGTAGGAATGAATACTTCCCAACCCATATATTTATTTTATTGGGTATTTATTATGTTTGAGTTAAGGTGCTTCCTTAACCCTAATATAACAGGGTCAACCTTAGCCTAAAACACAAAGAAACTAATCTTCTAGAGCTGGATGGCATGGTAATACAAAGCACAAGACAAATTAGCATTTCTATAAATTATAAAAAGGTAAAGGTTCCCCCTGCACATTTGTGCAGTCATGTCCGACTCTAGGGGCCGGTGCTCATCTCCATTTGTTAGCCGAAGAGCCAGCATTGTCCGATCAAATGTAATTGCTTTCCATTACTCATTGTCTGTGTATGTGTGTTTATATTTTGGTACTCACATACATACATACATTCCTAACCCAGTGCGCTCTAAGAATGTAAAGCATTCTTTAAGAATGTAAGACATACTTAAAAGGTAAAGGTAAAGGTTTTCCTTTGCACAGTCGTGTCCGACTCTAGGGGATGGTGCTTATCTCCGTTTGTTAGCTGAAGAGCCAGCACTGTCTGAAGATGCTTCCACTGTCATGTGGCCGGCATGACGCATGCGGAACGCTGTTACCTACCCACCGAAGTGGTACCTATTCATCTACTTGCATTTGCATGCTTTCAAAGTGCTAGGTTGGCAAGAGCTGGGGCTAGTGCGGGAGCTCACTCTGTCATGCGGGATTAGGGATTCGAACCTCCGAACTTGCGATCTTCCGATCAACAAGCCTGGCGTCTTACCCACTGAGCCATCATGCCCCAGATATATAAATTATATCTGGGTTCGAACACACACATCTGTCACACTCACCTGGAGTTTGAAGTTTGTCTAGCCAAGTGGCTATTTATAACATCAACAATCAGCACTTTCCTCAGAAACTGGTAGATTTCCAGTTCAACAAACAGGAAGGTACAATCTTACAGAGGTTTGAATTAGGGCCAAAGAAGAGGGAACATGGTTCAAGATGTTTGAAGCCAAGCTGCAGAAGCTGCTCTAATGAAAGAGCTATTTCCAAATCACAGTTGGCAGGAAGTATTAAGGTAGATATCTCTTTGGGGGCAGTTTATGAGAAATGTTCTTTCTTGTTTGCTTTCTCAGTGAATCCCTCCCCCCCCCCCCCGCTTTGGTTCTTCTTCCATGCTCATTTCAGGATGGCAGCAGCCATCCTGACTATATTCAATACATCATGGCAGAATCTTTTATGCTTCATTTCAAAATCAATGACAGCTGCAGGCAACCAGCAC
Organism: Charina bottae; assembly: GCA_023362775.1. Taxonomy (NCBI): domain Eukaryota; kingdom Metazoa; phylum Chordata; class Lepidosauria; order Squamata; family Charinaidae; genus Charina; species Charina bottae. The sequence goes on along the minus strand of JALMGJ010000001.1, from coordinate 230,695,675 downwards.
AGCCTTCGCTGAATATCCTCTAGAGCATTCTCTAAAGTCTAAAGCTCAGCCAGAAGGGACAGATGCATTCCCAAGTAAAGGTGGGGGGGGTTTTCTTTTGTAGGACAGTGTAAGACACGTAGCAGACACGCACTGATGTTCCAGTCTGAGTGACCTTTCAAGCTATTGTCTAGCCATCAAACTTTAATAAACTAATCTGCTCATACATATGTTAGGAACAGATTCTATTTTAGTCTGACAAATTTTTGCAAAGGACTATCTAAAAAGGGGAAAATACTGTACACTCTAAACCAGTGTTTCTCAACCTTGGCAACTTTAAGATATGTGGACTTCAACTCCCAGATTCCCCATGCTGGCTGAGGAATCCTGGGAGTTGAAGTCCACGTATCTTAAAGTTGCCAAGGTTGAGAAACACTGCTCTAAACACTACATGTGACTTGAATTGATGTTACTGCCTTAAACCAAATCACACCATCGTCTCTTATATTCTATACTAGGGCTAGATGTGACCTCAAAACTTTTCTACAGCCTCTGGGGCATCTTCTGAAGTAGATGGCAAGGTTTCAGCAGCATGATTGCCAAAAAATGGCAGTAGGGCTTCCTGCCATTTTCAAGTGAAAAATACCCAAACACTGTAAGACAGTTTATCATAGTTAAAAGCTAAAGAACAGGGGCAGCAAGGTAAAAGATATTTCAATTAATATGAGGATTTTGCATGTTGAAATCCAGCACATTGGAGGGGATGGCTGTACTACAGCATGGCTTTTTCTAACACTGGTCTGGCAATGTGAGGAATTAAGGGATCACGTGCATGTAGACCACTGCTTATCATCTCTGCACTAGTTTCTGGATAAAGCTATGTTGTCACTGAGAAGAGTCACAGCAAAGTGCTATCACGTAGCCCAATTGGTTTCTTATGCTATCCAAACACTTAGAAACGCAACCACGTCATAGAGCTTCCTCTCTAAATACTCTTTCTATAGGGAGGCAGTGGTTAGATTCATGCATCATGCTATGCCATATTTTAAAACCATGATTTGTTGCTTAAACCATAATGGCTGGGTTCATACATAAGTCTAAGCCACAATGGATGGGAGCACATATTTATGTTGGGTTCTGAAATGTTAGTAACAGAAAACCCAAGCAGCGTTTTATTTACTTTAGGAGAGTAGAAGCGTCCAGCAATAAACTTGCACAGAAGGCTTAATTACAGTTCAGAGAAATAGTCTTCACACACATTAGTTAGTGTAAAAAGAAAATAAAGATTGCTTACAGTTTATTTGTAGATCTTGTTACAAGCAGTTTCATTGTAGAAACAGTCAGATGTGTGCAAGTGAGGAATTCTGACCAAACCCACTTTTGGCAGATTTGCTGGAGAGTGGGCCTATCCCCATGGAAGGGAAATGGCAAACTAGCCACACTCGGGCCTCGTGGAGAGAGAAGAGGAGGAAAACAGAAAGTCAAGTGACTGAGACACCTCCCACACAAGCACAGTAGAGTTAGGTTTTACAGGGAAGCCCCTCCTACATGTTCATGTGAGACATGCTGAGCTGAAAACCTGTTAAATCCAACAAGATTCATGCATCATGCTATGCCATGTTTTAAAACCATGATTTGTTGCTTAAACCATAATGGCTCGGTTCATACATAAGTCTAAGCCACAACGGATGGGAGCACATATTGTACTAAACCATAAATAAATAAATAAATAAATAAATAAATAAATAAATAAATAAATAAATAAATAAATAAATCACATTATTGCATTGCATATGTGCTTCCAGTGGTGGTTTGCAAAATATGCTTCAAATTACTTTTGTGAAATAAAAGTGGGCATGAGTTCATACCCTCTAAAGCTTAATGAATTCATTGATTATTGGTGGGCAACTTGAGGAATGAATGCTGTAGTATTCATTCCTACAGCATTGCTTTAGCCACTGTCTCTTTTTACTCTGTATGAATCTGCTGTTAGATGTTCAGAATTCTTATGACTCAGTTCCTAGTGTGGCCAGAAGGGCCATTGCACAGTTTTGTCCTGAACAGTCATGATTTGGTCACCTTGTAGTAGGATTTTTGCAATGTGGTCTATATGGGGCTGCCCTTGGAAGCTGCAGGTAGTCCAGAAGATAGCAGCACGAGAGGTTATGGACACACCTTGCAATGCCCATGTAAGGCTTCTACTTTGTGAGATGCACTGATTATCAGTGGGCTGCTGGGTGCAATTCAAGGTGATGGTGGTTGTGTATAAAGCTGTTCGTGGGCAGGGCCTGGATATTTGCAGGATTGCCAATATCCAATTGTTCTGCTGATCCCATAAAATTGGACAGGATTGGCATGCCAAAGCAATGTCACCTTATGGAACCCAGGACGCCTTCTCTGTAGCTACACCTGCCCTTTGGAACAGCATGCCATATGGCCCCAGCACTGCTGACCTTTAAAAAGGTAAAGGTTCCCCCCGCACATTTGTGCAGTCGTGTCCGACTCTAGGGGCCAGTGCTCATCTCCTTTTGTTAGCCGAAGAGCCAGTGTTGTCCAAAGACGCTTCCATGGTCATGTGGCCAGCATGACACGCGCGGAACGCTGTTACCTTCCTACTGAAGTGGTACCTATTAATCTACTTGCATTTGCATGCTTTCGAATTGATAGGTTGGCAAGAGCTGGGGCGAGTGCGGGAGCTCACTCCATCACACGGGACTAGGGATTCGAACCTCCGAACTTGCGATCTTCTGATCAACAAGCCTGGTGTCTTACCCGCTGAGCCACCACGCCCCACCACACTGACCTTTAGGAGGGCATTAAAAACCTGGCTGTTTCCACACAGAGACTGGGCTGCTGACAATGTCTCACTAATTGTGGCATAGTGGAGTTTGCTTTTCCTCCCCAATGACATGGTTGCTTTTATTGTTATTGCTTTATACTTGATCTAATTTGTTAGTTTGTTAGTTTGTTGGGTGTTTCTTTAATCCTCTATAAATTGCCCAGAGTTGACAGTGTAGCCCAGCCGCATGCAATGTCTGCCCTGATTTTGAATATCACCTTCCATCAGCCTCAGCCATGATGGCTGGTGGAGAAGATCTGTGGGAGTCACTTCCAAAGCATCTGCAGCATGCACAACTTGTGTATCCCTGCCATAATTAGTCTCATGCTCTATACATTGAACCATATTACATCAAACCTCATAGGAAGAAAATAATAATCAAAGCAAATATCTCTACTGTATGTATATCTAGTGTAACCTATGCTAGCAAACTCTATTGGAGCATCTGACAACTAAAACAGTGAATATATTTGAGAATTGTTATATCCTGCATTTTATTACCTCGCTTATATTATTAATAAATTACAAGACAAGTGACAAGCTGATGGCATAGAAATTAGACAAGTGCAATGTAAGCTTTTCACATTGACAGTATGATAAGACAGGTGTAAGTTACAAGACGTAAATTAAGCTAGTTGTTACCTTGCTATCTTGGATTGGAGATGGAATGGAGGTATCACTCAATACTAGATGCCACAGTGGAATTCATCATGATTAGGAAAACTGAACTTGTTTGTGTATTATATTATCTTAATTGCATAGCACTTGCTTGGAATTGTGATAACGCCACTCTTCAACCAATTAATAGTCCTCTCCATTGAGCTGCTTATTGTTCAAATGCCTGCTTGTAGCATGTTTTTGTTCTTTATCAAAATCCATAGTTAAATTTGCTAATGCCAAGAAAGCAGTGATAGGGGTGAATCTATAGGCCCATCAAGCCTGCAAATTTAACTTTTTATATAACATAAATGAATGGTCATGCATTGCATTCTTAAGCTCACATTAGCAACTTCTAGAATCATCAAACCACCTTTGTGCCAAAATAACAGTAATAAGAGCAGTAATGTAATATACAGCCATAACAATGCCATAATTCTCTAGGCAGGATCCTGCCCTTGGTTCTTACAAACTAAATTCAGGCATCTTCATTATGGGTCATCATGCCATATACAGTATATTTCCTAGTTGGTGTGTTGCCTTGCAAACTAATATCTAGAGTACAGATCTTAGCTAGCAGAAAGTAGTATGAACATGCGAGGGGTAAACCTGGGTTTTGGTTCCACTTTTAGCTTAGTGGCCAGAACAGTATTGTCCCTTTATCAGTATCAGGGACATTGCATATGACTAAGACTGGTAACTTCATCTACATATTATTTATTTTATTAAAAAGCTTTATGTGAAAGCCTAAGTGACCAAAATCATAATGGGGGAAGGAGATGGTCAGTACCTAGTGGTACATCCAATGTTGACCATGGTATACGACAATTGCAACTGGAACATAGGAACAGTAGTAAATGATAAAGAACATGAATTAACAAATGAAATGGACTGGGAAGGAAGGAAGGAAAGAGAAAGAGATGTGCATCCATGAAACTAAGAGAAAGGGGAAGGATGTAATAGATCTGAATGTAGATAGTCAGAACTTATAGAGTGGAATTGTGAATTTGTGAATATGTTCAGGGAAGTGTAGGTTTAATCAAGGATGGAACTAGGGTCTGTGTCACCCGGAGCAAACATGGATTCCACGCCCCCCCCCCATGGGTTATTTTGTCATTTTGGTGCCCCCGGGGCATCATTTTGGCATCCCCCGCAGTGTGGCGCCCGGGCCACATGCCCCGCTTGCCCCCCCCCCCTAGTTGCGGCCCTGGGCTTAATTATTAATGAAAGAGCTAAAATGAATTCCAGAAAGTATGAATTGGTGTCATCTGGGTTGTTGTAGATGTATACGAAAGTAAGAATCTATAGGTTGGTGATAGCTCCATGTTACACTCCAGTGAATGGTGCTAACAAAAGAACCAGAAATGAATCTCGGGGGAAATGTCTTAAGCAGCACTGCTTCAAGTGTCTGTGATGTTCCAGGCAACACAACTGGAATTTTGTCTTTTTATTCCTCCTTGGCCAGTTCAGTAATTTCTATTGGCTAAGTCTTGGTGTGTGTCTTTGTGTGCCTCAGATCATGCTATATATTTTACTCCTGGGATCCCTATCCTTCTGCTTTACCTTGACCAAATTTTTACTTTGCCTCTTGAAACCTGTTTTTTCTCCCATGTTTATCTACTGGAATCCTTGATCTTCTGCTTAGACTTTACTACCTATTTGCTTTGCCCTTTAAATCCTGTTCATTAGCAGGCATAATGCATTTTGACTTGGACTGAATTAGAGTAACAGCCTACTTGCAAATTAACTGAGATTGCCTTATTAATCTACAATTTGCTGGAATAAAGAAGTCTTAAAATAGGCCTAAGATACTTTTTAAAACAAAGGAAAAAAACAAACTCCTCACAAACCTAAGATGGGGGGTATATTCTGGCCTCCCTATTTTGCATCCTTTCCCCACTTATTGTTGCCCTCAACTTCCCAGCACCCCCAAAGTATAAGTATAGTCTGGGCCTACTAGTTCCTTCCAATTGCCCACTGCAGCAAATCTATATACTACTAAAACTCTTTTGTCTGTTCGTAACCTTCAATTGGGCAAAACAGTGCATCAAAGGGCAACAGTTTTTGAACCAAGGTACCTCAAATGGGCTAACTTACAGAATGCGTCCAAAATCTGGGACCCATTACTCCCATGGGATTGTAATTTGGCAAAGTTGTGGCCACTTCAGCTCCACCACGCCTTCTGACTACACTTTCCAGAAACCTGTAGGTTGCATGGCACAAGGGAAGATGGGAGGGGCATATCCCTGCCCTCTTTCTCGCCTTCCTCTGGCCCCTGCACCCAGTCAGCTAGCTGCAAGGCCCAACAGACAAGCAGCAATTGGCTGCTTTGAAACCAAGGCCAAAATTTGAAAACTCTTAATGGCAGTGGGCAGTGAGGGAAGGACAAGGGAGTGATTCAGATGGCTGCTGGCAAGATAGGGCTGGCTGGGGGATGCCAGAAGTCGACGGGTGAGCCTTCTTCCTCCCTGGAGGGAGGGGGCCCTTAGGGACATGCCAGGAGGTGAGTGGGAGTACAGTTTTCCTCACAGTCCATGGCTCTCTTTGTTCACCCTCACCCCAGCAAAGTGGCAGGTAGTTCTGCAGGTTAGCCGAGGAGGAGAAAGAGTGATTTCCGATGCTCCCTGCCAGCTTCCCACAAGCAAAGTCAATGGGGAAGCTGGCAGGAATTCAGAAGTCACTCCCGCTCCCAGTTCTTTTTGCCTGCCTGTGGTTGTTTTGTTTCTCTCTTTAGGTAAGGAAATATCTCTGAAAGGATGACCTAACAGGTCATGGATTGTCTAGTATTTACACAAAAATGAATGTGGAGAGGCATCCATATGATGAGGGTAATGTGCAATAACTTATTCTATCTTTGTAGGAATTTCCAATGCAAATACAACTAGAACTGGAATGCAAGTTAAAGATTTAGGCTGTTTCTACACCAAGAGAAAAACACTGAGTATGGAAGAAGCTTCTGGTGAGGAATGGCGAACGGATGCCCTGCAGACAGTGGGAGACATTATGGCCAAAAGGCAGCTGGATGCTGGATCTGGACTGCCAAAAATTCTCTCCAGAGTAAGGAGAGATTTTGAGATTACCCATATGTACTCCGGACAGCTATTTGTGTGTGTGTGTGTGTGTGTGTGTGTGTGTGTGAGAGAGAGAGAGAGAGAGAGAGAGAGAGAGAGAGAGAGAGAGAGAGAGAGAGAGAGAGAAGATGGCAGAAACTTACATTTTTACAGTCTCTTGCAACAACTGGGAGTTGCGGGATTCCACCAAGCTCAGAGCCATTAATGTAGTCTTTTATAGACTCAAAGTTCAACCAAACCTCATCTTTTTAATTACTTTGGAGGGGTTTTTTTTACCACTTGTTAAAGATTGAAAGCCTTCAGAACCACAAGTCTGGTTGTAGTCACTGGGTGAGTTCTCCTTCAATCTGTTGTTGTTTATTCGTTTATTCGTTCAGTCGCTTCCGACTCTTCGTGACTTCATGGACCAGCCCACGCTGGAACTTCCTGTTGGCCATTGCCACCCTCATCTCCCCCACAGTCGAGTCCGTCACCTCCAGAATATCATCCATCCATCTTGCCCTTGGTCGGCCCCTCTTCCTTTTGCCTTCCACTTTCCCTAGCATCAGCATCTTCTCCAGGGTATCAGGTATTCAATCTGTTAAGAAAGAAAATTATGAGTTTAAAGTTTTGTAAGAATGTTCTGTTTGGAATACACAGCAAAAGGATGATTACAGTGTTGATTTTAGAAAGTTTTAAACAGATTAAGGGTTCAGATGGATTTGAATTAAAGATAGACTTTGCAGTTAATTTAAAGAATCCTTTCTCATGGGAATTTTTTTTTTTGTTTATACTTTGAAACTGATAAGATGACTTTGAAGGTTGGACGCTAGAGGGCACCAGATGGCTACTTTAAAAGAAATGTTTGATGAATGGGTGCAGGAAGTTTTTGAGTTATTTAACTTTATAGTAGAATCAGAAGGTGTTATTGAAGAGGAACAAGCCCCACTGAATAAAACTGAAACTGACTTACAAGTGGATTTAAAAATTATAGCCTATAACAAAGAGATGGAAATAATTGATTTACAAAAGAAATTGGGTGATGATTTAAAAGTTTAAAAGGATATACAAATAACAAATCAGAAAAGTGATGTGGATTATTTTCTTATATTGGATTCACAAAAGGGACTTCCTGGAGCTGCCACACTGGAATTACAAAAGGGTTCTAACAAAGATGACAAGAACTTTGAGAAAAGAGATAAAGAGAGTATGAGAAAACAGATGTTAAAACTTTCTTTGTGGAATTTAAAAATTGTTGGAAAAAAGAAGAAAGAATAAAAAAAATTTTTGATCAAGGTTAAAATAATGGGTTGCTATTTCTGGTGATGTTTAATGGTCTTTTTGATTGGGACTGGATGATGATGGCTATTTTTGGTAATGTTTTTTTTTACTGGAAGTAGACTTTGACTATTTGAAGAGAGGAAATAGAGGTGATTTGTTTAAACAGAAATAGAGATATAAAGATAAAAAGAAGGATTCAAATTAGGTGTAATAGATATAGTTTGTAATACTTACATATGTTGTTATTTCTGATAACCCTCGGTGGATTTTTGCTGATTAATATGGAGAGATGAGGATTTAGAGATAGGTTTATAGAGAAGGGGGTGAGATGGAATGAGGAAGTGGTCAGTTGTATTTTAAGAGGTAGTGATAAGTTGTTAATGTTGATTATAGTGGCTGGGGTTGAAGAAGGAAGTTTTTTCTCTTTCTATCTTTTTCTTTCCCTTTTTTCTTTTTCCTTTTCTTTTTCTGCACTTTTTAAATTTTTTAATTTTTAATTTTATTTCTTTTTTTGTATTTCGGTGTTATGTAGTTGTATTAGTTTTATCTGTATAATATAATCTTCAATAAAAGTATTGGGAAAAAATAAGACTGAGTATGAATGAAATCCTACTTCTCTAGGGTGCAGCATACAGCTTCTCAACTTTAAAGAGCTTACAATCAAAGCAAAGCATAAAAAGGCACTCCAACTGAAATAAAACTGCTTCAGACCCAAGCAGTTAAATTCATTTCAAGCTTTTCTTTTTCAATTTGCTTTATTGATCTTTGCAACCAACTGAAACCTAAGTAGAACTGTGTTTATAAGTGAGATCATAAAAGATAAAAGAATGGGTCTGCTTTCGTGTCAAAGGAAGGGGTGTGAAGGCATCCTTGTGTGCAGACATCTGGGGAAGCCAAGGAAAGACACGGGGACTAGTGAGAAGGGAATAACCTCTCAAAGGAAAAGGTATTGGTAGACCAGTCCACCCAGGAGCCAGCCTGCAAGGCTTTCCTTCCTTCTACAGATGAGCATGACAAAAAGCAGAGGGTCAACCAATCAGCCCTATTGCCAACCCACTGCAAGACTGGAATTTCTGAAGATGACTTTAAAATCAGCCAGAAGCAGTATGGGAGACAAGCAGCAAAGGCTGCAGCATGGAATTGCCCCATGTTTATCCCCAAATCTTATGAGTATTCTTCCAAAGTTTACCCATTGCTTTTGGCCTACTTTTCATACTTACATAAGAAAGACAGGGTAAGCAAAGGGGATCACAACTCTCATAACCCCTTGTCAATGGCCATGCTGGCTGGAGCTGATTTGAGCTGATCTCCAGGGCATTATGTTGCCTGCCTCTCATTAATGTACTATGTAATGTAATGTAATAGCTTTGAAATTCTTATATTCTAACAAGCTTTTTTCAAATAGCCACTTTCATAGGGTAGTTTAACTACCTCCAGTCCTTCACCATATCAATTTATTAATACACCCCTAATGTGCAACCTCTCCTCCCCATTGTCCTCTTTAATTGCCTGCCTTGATGTATAAATATTGACAGCATTATCTTAATCTAGTAGTTCCATCATCATTCTTGCTTGTCTTCAAATAACACAAAGGCACCAGACAAACAAATCTCAAAGTGTCTTTTACTGGCCATATGCACTGATTTCAGCAGCTCCTATCTGGAGAGCAAAGCCATGGGCGGTTGTGATCCTCTAACTCAGAGCTTTCCAAACTTTTCATGTTGGTGACACACTTTTTAGACATGCATCATTTCATGACACACTCTTACAGCAGGGCGCAAGGCAGGCACTAGGACCTGCACGGAATCACAGCAGGTTTGGAGGCAGCAAGGCACAAGGCAGGCACTAGGACCTGCATGGAATCCTGGCAGGGCTCAGAGGCAGCAACAGCCGCGACACACCCAGACACTGCAGCCGACACACTAACATGTCCCGACACTCAGTTTGGAAAGCTCTGCACTAACGTGTCCCGACACACAGTTTGGAAAGCTCTGCTCTAACTCCATGACTCCACGGGTCAAAGCATAGCAGCTGAAGTCACAAGAATGGCACAGCAGTTGGAACCCAACAGGGAAAATCTGAAAACTATTCACCCACTTCCCTCATTGTATTCAAAGAGAAATCTCCTGCACACTTTATTGAGCTTGGACAGCCAATTCAGTAATGTATGCTACAAGCAAATTTCTTGGAATTCTGGAGTTTTTGAGTAGAAGATTGCTAGTTCTAAAAGAAAATAATTAAAGGATTTCTGCCATTATCCTTTCATTTCATAAACAGAAATTTTAAAATCTTTAACTGCCATAAAATAATAGCAACCAGGTGCCCATTGACTAATCTGCCTTCATGCTTCTGGAAACATCTCAGCACAAACTCTGCCAATGTTTACTGAAAAGAGTGCTACTTTTCCAACTTTCTTCAAAGGGATTTGATTACAGTAGCCCAGCACATTTCACATCACTTGCTTCTAAGTGAGACTTTTGTGGTACTGTTATAAGCTTCCTGTATGGGGCATCCAGCTACAAACTGATCATTTGCGATTCCCACATAGTGACCCTCTGTCCTGCAATGTACAGGGAACTTTGTGGTCACCAGGAATTCAATCAGTGTATTGGAGCACCTAGGGGCATGGTGGCTCAGTGGGTAAGACGCCAGGCTTGTGGATCGGAAGATCGCAAGTTCGGAGGTTCGAATCCCTAGCCCTGCGTGCGGAGTGAGCTCCCGCACTCACCCCAGCTCTTGCCAACCTAGCAATTTGAAAGCATGCAAATGCAAGTAGATTAATAGGTACCACTTCGGTGGGTAGGTAGCAGCGTTCTGCACGTGTCATGCCAGCCACATGACCATGGAAGTGTCTTCGGACAACGCTGGCTCTTCGGCTAACAAACGGAGATGAGAACCGGCCCCTAGAGTTGGACACGACTGCACAAATGTGCGGGGGGAACCTTTATTGGAGCACCTGTGAATCGCTGGAATGGAGCTGTGCATTTGACGAAATAGGAGCTCATTGCTGTTGTGTTCTTAATACCCAGTTCTATGTAAGTGAACTCAAAGGGCCAGACATCAGATCAGAGGGTTGAGAGAGATATGCAAAACAGGCACTTTACAATTGAACTCTATCTTCTATTACTCAAGCAACAGAATTTAGCTTCATTGTTATAAGGCCCTTTAGAGAGCAGACTCATCCTCCTCTCCCAAAACGAGCTTCAATGCAGAGATGGACCCACAGTGGTCCTCCAAAATGCCTGAGACATGTCCTTCACACCACCACCAAAAGTTGCCACCACACTGAATTTGTCAGATTTCCCGTATGAAATTGGCAAATATTTTCTGTACAAAGCAAAAGTGTTTTGGCCAATTGCATCTTTTACGAAGCAAAAGCTTCTCATGGTGACGTGAAGTGCAGGTGCCAGATAACAACTGACACGTGTGTATTGTTATGGCTACTTCGCATGGGAACAATGTCTCCTGATTCCTTCCGTGGGAAGCCTGCTCCAGGGGGAGCAGAGGGAGGGGGGAGATCACATGCTTGCTTAGATGCAGCACTGCCACCCAATAGCAGGTCACGCTAATGTGCTATGGCCTAATGCTTTAGGCCTAGTGTGTGTCACACCTAACTTCCAGCCAATCAGAAAGCTGGAAGAACAGAATATCAAACCATGCAAAATGGTGTTCTATGCTTCTTGATTTTTTGTGTATTTAGCCATGTAGTTCTTCACGTGTATTCTACTTCTGAGGACTGGGCAGTGTGAGCTATGCCTGGCTTTGGGTATAGGCCGTGGCAGGAACTCTGGCCCTGGGATCAATACACGGAACTCTGCTTATAAGTTTGTTTTTGTTTTTCCTTTTGCAATGCTGTACCATGTATATTCAACTTTCCTTTTTGCGATAATGTGATTGTATATACATTATTGCCTTATGCTACAAGTAAACACTTTTAGCCCTAAAAGCTGCACTCTTGTCTGTTTATTCCAAAGCCTCGAGTTTTTCCCCTAGAAGCCAGCGCACACCCCATCAGAATTCTGTAATACAACAGAAGAAGAAAATTCATAAATACATGAATAATCATAGTAACTATTAAATTATATACAGGTATATACAGTTGGGACCAGCAACATCGTTGCTAAGTGACACGGTCATTAAGTGAGAAATCACGTGACTGCAGTGGACTTATGACCTCACTTCTGCCACGATTGCTAAGTGAGACATCACGTGACTGCAACGTGCAATTTTACTGCCACCTTCTCCATTAATTCTGCTCGTCAGAAGCTGGCTGTGAAGCATGCAAATGGCGATCACATGACTGTGGGACGCTGTGACAGTTGTAAACACTGGCTGGTTGTGAAGTGCCTGAATCTCAATCACGTGACCATGGGGACACTGCAACAGTCGTAAGTGCGAGGACCAGTTGTAAAGTTACTTTTTCAACACTGTTGTAACTTCGAACAGTTGCTAAAAAGGGCACTTGTTAAGCGAGGATTACCTGTAGGTTCAAATGAAATCCAATTTAGCTTTCACCTTGGCCTCTCTAACTTCTTGGCTCCACCTTACCCACTTTTTGGAGTTCAGCCAATGGTCCCAAAAATGGAGCATATCCCTAGTTCAGGGCTTTCCAAACTTTTCATGTTGGTGACACGCCTTTTAGCCATGCATAATTTTGTGACACACTAATGAGGAGTCCCTGCCCCCCGGCCCACGTGATTGGCTGCCGGCCCCAAACCCCGCCCCCGGCCCACTTGATTGGCTACCGGCTCCAAACCCCGCCCCCGGCCCATGTGATTGGCTCCCGGCTCCAAACCCCGCCCCCCGGCCCATGTGATTGGCTCCCAGCTCCAAACCCTGCCCCCAGCACACGTCATTGGCTCCCGGCTCCAAACCCCACCCCACATGATTGGCTGCCGGCTCCAAATCCCGCCCCCCAGTCTTGTACTGTATGTATTGTATTGTATGTAATTGTAGATCAGAGCTTTCCAAATTCTGTGTCGCGACACATTTCTGTGTTGCAGCAAGGGCCCAGGTGTGTCGCAGGGGAACCCAGAAGAGGAGGCCATGCACCACGTGGAGCCCTGCCCATCCCTTGCCGCGCCGACAGGTCCCTGCTCTGAACCCAACTCTTCAGCTCTCGCCGCAGAAGCCAGGTAAGTTAGCAGCCCGGTAGGGCTGCAACTGGGGGGGAGGGTGCAGGGATGCGACTAGGCTGCCGCGCTGGGGGGGTGGGGGTGCAGGGACCGCAAAGCGCAGTGGCCGGAGACATGGCTTTTCCCTCCCGAGAAGTGCCATTGGCCTCAAAGCCGAGAAAGGGACGGGGAGGCGGGTCCGCTGCCTGCCTTGCATGGCCCCCGTGCCGTCTGCGTCTCCGGCTCCCCCTTCCCCTTGGCGGCAGCACCAGCTAGGCAAAGGCAGGACTGGGCGGGCGGACAGGCGGCGCTCTCCGCCTCCGTGGCCTGGCCTGGCTCGCCGCTTCCTCCCATCACCTACAAGATCAAAGTTTCGGTTGTTGCTTGGATCCAAACTGAGTTAAGTTCTGGGAAATGAATGTGAAAAGTTGCAGTTTAGTGATAGCAATGGGAAGTGTGCCAGCTTGGGCTGTCCACTCTGATTTCTGACCTTGAGGTAGAAGCCTTCTGCAGCTGCAGAGGTCAAGTGTAAAACTAGGAAGTGATGCCTGCTCCCTGAGCCAGCCCTTTCATCAATGTGTTGAAGAACTGAGTAAACAGATGAAAGAAAACGGATCCCTGAAGGTGCAATCCACTTAAAGTTTACAATGTTAAGCCTCATTGCAATTAAGGCCAGCTTTAAATGTTTTCCATACAAATTAATAGGAATTAAGAGTTTGGGCCATTTACTAGATTGTTTTAAATCTTTAATAAAGGGAAAAATGTGTCTCATCCAAATTTTTGTCAATGAAAGCAAAGAAGACAAACAAACAAGCATGGTATCCGTGCCTTAATCTTAAAGCAGCAGCTGGTTGAAAGACTTACAAAATACTAACTTGGTTGCCAAAAGTTGATCTTGACTCAAAGAAGGTGAAACTTAGAAGTTTACAATTCCTACTTTCTGTTTTAAAAATACAAGTCATTGTTGATTCCATGACAATTACCATTAAACTCACAATTTTCAAACACCTATGATGCTGATTTTATTGAGACCAGATGTTAAGGAATGTTTTCAGGAGAGAGAAATACTTGGGAGCAACTCCTGAAATGATTGTCAGCAGAAACAGATATGGGGTGAGACTTCAACCTGGCCAGTATAGGAAAATTCAGATTTATCTCCCATCAGATTGCAGCCTAACCAAGGACTCATGATGACCGGGAAGGTGGTTTCTCTATCCTAACAACCCACCTGATCCTCCTCTATTCTAAAGATCCAGGACTTAATCTGGAAGAAAATATTGGTCCTGCATCCCACCACTTACCTTGCAGGGTTATTCCTCTGGGATAAATAAGGGGGAACTCCCATCAAGCGACTCTGAGCTCCAGGAGGAAAAAAGGGATATTAAAAAAGGGAAATCTAGCACACTATTTGGATTAATCAAATACTCTGTCTAATAACCACTCTGTTTTAAGTGTGTGTTGCTGCATTTGCATAGCGGGTAAGACGCCAGGCTTGTCGATCACAAGTTTGGAGGTTCGAATCCCTAGCCCTGCGTGCGGAGTGAGCTCCCGCACTCGCCACAGCTCTTGCCAACCTAGCAATTCGAAAGCATGCAAATGCAAGTAGATGAATAGGTACCACTTTGGATGGATGGTAACAGCGTTCCGCGTGCGTCATGCGGCCACATGACTGTGGAAGCGTCTTCGGACAACGCTGGCTCTTCGGCTAAACAAACAGAGATGAGCACCAGCCCTTAGAGTCGGACACGACTGCACAAATGTGCGGGGGAACCTTTACCTTTACCTATAGGCATGGTACCCTTCTTCCCACTGTTTTAAAGTCTCTCTTCTGAGCTGGCTGATCTTGGGACTAACAACTATCTCAAGCTTCTTATCTGAGGAATTTCACTGCCTACCCTGAAGCGGCTCATGGCAACTATGGACCTGTTCTGGTTAATCTCTCACCCTACATTTCCAGTGGGAATTTTGTTTGGATGAATCAGTGATCTGAAGGTGAAGGAGCTCTAGGTAAATTCATCTGTCATGGACAGATCCCTTTCTAGACTAATATCAATAACCTCCACAGGGGTGGTAGAATAATCGGAATGGTCTGTCCCAGGCATCTGATGAATGCAAATTGTTTGGAGCTCAAAGTGGCTTAATAGGACTTCCCCCTTATTTTATTCCAAAGCAATAACCCTGTGAAATAAATTAGGCTGAAAGCAGTGACTAGCCAAAGTCGTTTAGGGAGCTTCCATGGCTGCACGATGACCTAAACCTGAGTCTCCCTAGGCTTGGTCCAATAGCTTATCCATTCTACCACACTGGCTTTCGAGTGATTCCTAAATGCACTCTAAGATTCCATTCAACCCCCCATTATTTTCACTTTCGGAAAAGGCTTTAAGACCTTTGTCTTCAGCCAGGCCTTTTCAGCCAGACCTTTAATAGTGAATTTAAATATTTTATAAAATGTTAAACGTTGGTGGTGGGGAGGTGTTACACTGTTAGGTTTTTAAAAATCCCTAAGGAAAAAAAGGCAGGATGAGATATAAATAGTAAAAGTAAATAAAATGAATTTGAACTAGTTATAAAAGTGTCACAGAATAATGGCCAGACTAGTCCAATTCAAGTGTCTTCTCCTTCCAGGAGACTTACAACTATGAGTCTCCAGTGGGTCTGCCCCTTGCACACTCTTCATTATTTAGACCTGTCCCGTTGTCTCTCTTGCTACTCCAAGTGTCTCTTTTCATCTTCTGCTTTTCTTTCCTTCCACTGTTCTTTCTAGCAGGGTTCTTTGTAAGGAGTTGTATCTGAACCTATGATCCAAATATCTCAATTTTCTTTGCTTGATGTTCTTTATGGGGTGTGAAGATTTTATCTTTTGCGATTCCAAGAGCTTCTGGAGATTCTCCTTAAAAGCCACCTTTCAAAGGCATTCAGCCTGTTCTCAGTCTCAGTTTGCTGCTTACTTCCTAAAACACCTAGATGAATTCATCCCACCACATGGAGTCATCTTGTTGGGCATGTTCCTACCTCAGTTCCCTAATACAGCAAAGAATGTGCTCAATCAAGCCCAGCAGGTTGATATGATGTCAGAAGGGTTAACCAAACCTGAAAGTGAGCAGGGAGAAAGAAATGTCGAATGACAACAGCTCCACAGCTCCAATTACATCTAATTAAAGCTGAAGCAACATTTTGCCTGGTTGAGAATTTGCTACTTTTTTATTCTTTGCACTGTTGAAAACAGAGGTCCATGGAAGTAAAACACCAATACAGGTAGCAACGATTGCAATGCATCTCAGCAACAGAAAATGACCCATTGAACAATCCAATGCTTTTTCCCCCCGGGTCACTAGCTTTTTTCCAGTGATGTTTCTTTCTTTATGTATTTAGCTATTTTGTAGTGATAGTTTAGAATATAAGCAAACCATTGCTGCCATCTGGTGGAAGTGAGAGGTACAGCAGCATAGTGTCATGTTTCAATACTGTAATCAAAGGATGTCAGAACAGTCCTAGTTCACTTGGATTTATGGGACTTCTGGAAAAACAGGTTTAGAACTGAAGGAAAGGTACACGTTAAATAGCATTTCAGTTCAGTGATATGTAATGTGCAGAAATCTCTTACCTTTCAACTGTCTGCTTAGCCTAGATGGCTCTTTGGCTCCATGCACACATTACACAAATCTCCTAGGCACTTTGCTAATGAATACCTATTGTGTCTAAGAAAAAGCTCCTCCTGGTTGCTCCTGAGTCTGGAGTAGAATTTCCTTTCCATCTCCAGTCTATCTGGTACAACCTGCAGGAAATGAAGTGACAAAGGGAGACACGTGGAATGCCGGGGGAGAAAGATCAGAAGTGTACTTGACTTGATATGGGTAATTGCTCATAAGAACATAAGCAGTGCCTGTTGGATTGGACCCCTGGCCCATCTAGTCCAGTTGTCTGTTCTCTCAGTGGCCAACCAGCTGCACAAGGAAGCCCACAAGCAGGAATGGAACTAGGGTCTGTGTCACCCGGGGCAAACATGGATTCCGTGCCCCTCCCCCCATGGGTTATTTTGTCATTTTGGTGCCCCCTGGGCGTCATTTTGGCACACACACACCCCAGCGCGGCGCCCGGGGCACATGCCCCGCTTGCCCCCCCCCCTGGTTGCAGCCCTGCCCACAAGTCTCCCAGGAGATGGCCTCCAGAGGCAGTCACATTGCCATCAACGCTAATAGCCATTGATCCCCATCACTCCCATGAATAGGTCCAGCCCTTTTTTGAAGCCACCCAAGCTGGTAGCCAGCACCACATCTTGTGGTAGCAAATTCCAAAGTTGAATTACATGTTGTGTAAAAAAAAAAAATCCTTTTGTCGGTCTTGACTCTTCCAGGATTCAATTTCATTGGGCGACCTTCGGTTCTAGTAGTTTGTGAAGGGGAAAATAGTTTCTCCTTGGCCACTTTATCCACACCATGCATAATTGTTTACCATTACTCCAAAATCTCTTTCCTCATCAGTCGCTGCTAGCTCTGATTCCATTAGTTTGTATGAGCAGGTAGGGTTTTTGGCACCAATGTGCATCACTTTACAGCTGCTCATGTTGAATTACATCAGCCATTTTGACACCCACTCCCCTGATGTGCAGAGATCCCTTTGGAGCTCTTCGAAGTTTCTTATCGTTTTTATCACTCTGAACAATTTAGTGCCATCAGCAAATCTGGCTATTCCACTACTTACACCCAATTCCAAAGGTACTTCTCTACCTTTGTGGCACTGGCAGAATGTGCTCCACTGGCTTTGTTTAGGGTGATTGTTCCCTTTTGGGGAAAGATGGGGAAGATTTTCCCATCAGCTGCTGGGAGGTGTTTGTGCCACACTTTGCTGATGAACGTTGCTCAGGTCTAAACTCCACATGGGCAGCGTCTGAAGAGGTGAGTGGAAAATGTTTTGGGATGTTACTTGGGATTCATTTCAGCTTGTTGATTCCAATGAAGTAGATAGGGTTCTGGGTAGCATGAGCTTCCCTCCCTTGTGGACTGGATCCCCATCCTATCCCCATCCCATCCGGCTCATTGGGGCAACTGGGAGAGGCTGAGGGAGACGTGATGGTGGCTGCCTTAAAAGCTTTACCTCTTGAAGTGCTGGTACTCCATGACCTGGGGTTTCAATAGACCCACTTATCTACTGCTGGATGGGGAGGTGGGGGCCTGGCTAGGGGAGCCTTTGTCTAGTGTCAGCTGGTGTTCCCGCTGCAAACCGTCCTGGAACCAGAGCCCTGCCAACCATAACTCTCGTTGTGTCATTAGCCAGGGAATGGACGTTTACCATGTGCTCTACATGGAAAGGTCCCCAGAAACTGCAATTGGTGCAAGAGGCAGCTGCCTGCCTACTGGTGGGTGAAGGCCACTCTACCATTGTACTACAGGCCTTGTATTGGCTCCCACAAGATTTCCGAGTGCAATTCAGAGAACTGGTTTTAACCCAGAAAACCCTTTGTCGCTTGGCCTCATATGCAGGATCGCCTCATTCAAGCAGAACTCTTTGGTCTGCTCCTCTCCAGTAGGGATCTTGACTAGTTTGTGGGGAAGAGAGGTGGGGACTATAGTTGCTGGAGTGGGTTGAAGGTTTTATAAGCACTTAGCAGTTTCATATTTTTGTCTTACAAATATTTTGAGGCTGTAAATAAATATTTTTCTTCCCTTGTAAGGTTCCAAACATATGCTTGTAATCCTGTTCACTGGGTTGCCATTATTATTTATTAATTTACCATCCAAAACCAATCCAATCTACTGGATTACCTGGAACTAGGCCAAGGGGCAATCAGTTTGCTCTTCCACAATCATGGTTGAATCCCATTTTGCTGCAGCCAACCACCTCTCCTCCTTTTCCTATGCTTCCCTTCATACCAATACGTTATCCGTTTTTTTGCCCAGCTATAGATATGGATTTCTGTGAAAGGTTTTAGTAAGGCAGAAAGAGACAATTCATTCCTTCTCTTTGAAACAAGAGACTCTAGCAAAATGAAATCATAGTAGAATTACTGCATTTCCTCTTCAACCTTGAATCACAGATTAATTCACAGAATGCTGGGTTTGCACAACAGACTAACCTCTATTTCATTGAACTGTGTTTTATTGAATTAACCTGTGGCTGATTATATGCAACACAGTAAGCCATAAATTATGATTTACAGAGTGATTGGGTTCATACAACATTCAAGTTACAATGTGGTTTAGTTGGTTTTGGCTTAAGATATTGTATAATCATTTGTTTCCTTAATGGCAGATCCTTCTGTGTTCAATTGCAATTGATTCTGTATACATACATTTAAGACCACAGACTAAGATGATGATGATGATGATTTATTGATTAGCCATTAGGCCATGTCAGAATACAAAATATAAAATACAGAACAATAAAAGACTGTGTATTACAAAATAGAGTAAAAGGCATAACTACTCTCTCTCAGCCCAACTCACCTCACAGGGTGGTTGTTGTTGGGAAAACAGGAGGAAGGAGTATTTGGTATGTTTGCCGCCTTGAGTTATTTATAAAAAAAATAAAGGCAGGATATAAAATAAATAAAATTAATATTAATAAAAAGAAAATGCAATCAGACTGAGATAGATGTTGGGCACCAGTTGCTGATTAACATGTACCTTTTAAGACCTTGTTTCAGATTATATAAAGAGCATTTAACCTGCAAGAGCATCTAACATCCCAAACAATTATCTGTCCTTTGGAAAGAGTGATGGTTATTAAAAATATATAACTGGACTGATTTCACTGCTGGACAGACAGGACTGTCACAGAAACAATATAACAGAAGCATTTATTTTCTTCATGAAACTATTAAAATATTACAATTACAAGTCATTTTTAAAGTTATCTAGCTTTGGCTGTTTGGGAAGGCACTAGGGTCAGCTATTACAGAAACTTAGGAGTTTGCTAACTCCAATAAGATTAATGGGGATTATATTACTATGGCTGGTCGCACAGTCAGCCAGATGTTTAGACTGGATTTGGCATTTTTATCCACCTATCAAGTCCTTCCCAAGGACCTGGGATAATCAGATGTTGTTTGATGGTGTTAAAGGTATCATCGCAGGATGGAAGCTGTTCCAAGTAAAGCTGCCTTTTGCAGTTGACTGGTGGTGATTTTGTCAATGCCAATGGTGTTCAAGTGGTGCTCCAGATGTTTTGGGATTGCACCCAAGGTGCCTATTACTATTGGTATTATCTTTGCTTTCTTTTGCCACAGTCGTTCTACTTCTATTTGCAGGTCTTTGAATTTTGTGATTTTCTCCAGTTCTTTCTCTTCTATTCTGCTGTCTCCAAGTATTGCAATCTCTCTTCGATAGGTATTGCAATGTCCACTATCTAGACTTTTTGTCTTATCAATTGTTAAGTCTGGGGTGTTGTGTGGCAGATGCTTGTCTGTTTGAACTCTAAAGTCCCAGAGCACTTTAGCTTCTTCATTTTCTATTACTTTGTCTATTTTGTGATCCCACCAGTTCTTGCTTGCAGGCAAGTGGTATTTCTTGCAGATATCCCAATGATATCTCATTCATTCATTCATTCATTCATTCATTCATTTCTCTAATTTTTATCACTGCCCATCTCCCCCAAGGGGGACTCTGGGCGGTTTACAAAAGAGTCAACAGTTAAAATACATAAAATACAACATAATACAACACCATAGAAATAAAATAAATTAAGTTTAAAATCCAAGGGGCGATCATATTTAAAAGAGGGCTCTATACGACCAGCCATCCCCAGGAGGAGCTGTTCCCCTTCCTGTCCCAGGTGAGGCAGCAGAACCAGGTCTTTTAAGTGCTTCCTGAAGGCCAGGAGCGAGGGGGCCTGCCTCACCTCCAGGGGTAAAATGTTCCAGAGTGTGGGCACCACTGCACAGAAGGCCCGCCTCCTGAACCCCGCCAAGTGAAATTCCTTTACCGACAGGGTCCGCAGCATGCCCTCTCTGCATGATTGAGTGGGACGGTTCAATATTATGGGGATGAGATGGTCCCTCAGGTAGCCTGGTCCCATGCCATGTAGGGCTTTAAAGATGATAACCAACACCTTGAATTGGACCCGGAAGCATACTGGCACCCAGTGCAGCTGGTGTCACATGCGCCAATCTTGGGGCACCAATAACTGCGTGCGCAGCTGCGTTCTGGACCAGTTGGAGCTTCCAGATACTCTTCAAGGGTAGCCCCATGTAGAACGCATTGCAATAGTCTATATGGGAGATGACCAGGGCATGAGTGACTGTACAGAGGGCATCCTGATCCAGGAAAGGGTGTAGCTGGCGCACAACATGGATTTGCGCAAAGGCCCTTCTGGCCACGGCTGCCACCTGCTCTTTTAGCAAGAGCCCCGAGTCCAGAAGGACGCCCAGATTCCGCACTGGGTCTGAATGGGGTAGTGCAACCCCATCCAGAACTAGAGATGACAACTTCCCGGATCTAGAGGAGCCATCAACCCACAGCCACTCCGTTTTACCAGGGTTCAGCCAAAGCCTGTTGTTCCCCATACAGACCCCTACAGGCCCCAGGCACTGAGAGCATTGTTGCTGTTATTGTTGTTCCAGTGCGTTGTTGTTGTTGTTTAAAATCACTCCACTCCAGGATGAAGTCCTCTTCATTGAAGGTTATGGACCATAATCTACCATACTGCTCCAGCTGGTAGTTACATGTTTTTTTTTTACTTCCCAGATCGATGTTTTTTTACTTCCCAATCTAAGTTTCTGGTATTATCGCTCATCTTTCTTTTTTAAAGAGTGTCTTTGTCCACCTAAATCCCGCAATTCCACACCCTGAACGTGAGGATAAGTCCTGCAGACTTCCACGCCAGAAGGAAAGAAGCGCGGTACAATCAATTCAGCGGTGCTCGATTTGATTCCCCCGACCCTCTCCAGGCTGTCTCTATCGATAAAGCCGAGCGCGATTAATTTTGCCTTCTTCATTCTTCGTCACTCAGCCAACGCAAAGCTGCTCCATTCGTTTCGCCTGCTCCCAATCCGGTCTTTTCCCCTCCTCTGGATCGATGAGCGCGATAATCGACTGGCTCCCCTGGGCTTCCATTTTGCAGGAAGCAACAGGTACCGGAAAGGAGGTGGTAAGGAGCCCGGGCAGTGGTGTTGCTCTTTTCCCGGACGCCTTCTCCCCTAAATGGGCTTCTCCTTCTTGGCTTCGCTGTCTTCTGCTTGGCTTTGGCAGCCCCCTCCTCCGGCGGCCCGGCTCGTATTGCTAGGCTACGAAATGCCCCTCTTAAACTATCGCCGCCCTAAGAAACTCTGCTGCTTCTCACTAGGGACTAGCCGCTTGCCCGAAATCCGTGTCTCACTCAGGCAAATGATCTCTCCCTCTAAATTGGAGACTTAGGCTCCCCGATTCACTTGAATCATCTGCGAAGCCACCGAAGCTGCGCAGTGCCGGAGTAACTTCTGGGAGGGGATCGCGGGGGGGATGTTTGTGAACCTGTATGTGTGTGTGTGTGTCCTTGCTGGGGGTGCAGGGGGTTTAGGGAATGCGTTGCCTAAGCGTAGGAGGCCCGAATTGGTCTCTTTTCGGGAGCAGCTCCTTGGGCAGCCCCGCACTTTTCTTCGGAAGGGAGTTGCTGCCCGCCAGCGAGCCCGCAGGAGCGTCGCATCCGAGGTAACGATTGGGGGATTCTCCGGGAGTCGGATGTCTCCAGGGGTGGGTCCCCAGTGGCTGGGGATTATGTGGGGTGCCGCCCTGCACATCCGGAGGGTGGCAGGTCGAGGAGTTTCTAGGCGACGCGCGGGGCGGCCACGTCACAGAGCTTGTGCGGAAGGACGGAACGCGGGTCTCCGCGCAGCTCTTCATAGGGCAGGGCCGCCATCGCCGCCGCCTCAGCATGGGGCTTTGCGCCAGTTTTAGTCTCCAAGAAGGGCCGACGTTTTACAAATCCTAATGCGATGGGAAGAAGTCTCGCTCGGTCCCTGGGTATGCCTCAGCAACGCGTTAGGTGGGCTCATGCGCATCCCCGTCCCGTTTACATGTATGTATGCCTGATCTTGGCTGTGTTTCACAAAGATGTCAAAGACACTAGAAGTAGTCTTAACGAATAACAGACTTTGTTAGGGATGCCCGTTTCGGGTTTGGTCGACTCCATTAAATACAGCCACACAGTGATGGATTGATTATGTGACATCAAGTTGGTGTCAATTCTTAGGAACCACACAGATAGATTTTCTGGATGACATCTGTCCCTAATCTGGTCCTTTAGGCCTTCCAACGATGCACTCATTGCCACTGTAACTGAGTCCATTCACCTTGCTGCTGGGCGTCCTCTTCTTCTCTTTCCTTCCAACTTTCCCAGCATTAGAGCCTTCTCCAGAGAGCTGGGTCTTGGCATGCTGTGTCCAAAACTTACACACACACCTCATTGTGAATGCAACAAAATTATTAAAGGGAGCAGTAGATGCTTATCTGGTTCTAAATATATTAAGCATTGTGGACCATCTAGTCAACCTTAAACAGCACTTGATATTATTAACATCTTTTTCACTACTTTCTTTAACCTGATGCCTTACAGGCTGGGATTGATTGGATCCCTTATCAGGTACATGTGGAAGGCCTAAGACTGGGGAAGGCCATAATAAGAGGGGAAAAGGCAGAAAAGGCTGAATACAGATGAACAAAAGATTAATTGAAAAGAAGATAGATTATATGAAGTGCCATATCTGGATTCTTTAACTAAGGATCCCCATTTGACTATCCTGGATTACCTCTTTCTCAGTAATTATGCACATCATCTCGGCCATATAAAGTTTGAAATCTGTTGTCAGAATAGTGAGTGTGCTAATGTTGAAAAGGAAGAATAAAAGAGAACCATGTTCCTATTTGTAAGACTTTCAAGGGAATGATGTAATATCTCACAATCACAAGTTCATTCCTGAACTTGTTGAATTGAGTGTGTGTGTGTGTGTGTGTGTGTGTGTGTATAATTCCACAAGCAGTGTTCTAGCCAAGTAAGTCCTATAGATATATCTCTAATAAAGCATGTTATTAACTTTATAAACAAATGGCTTCTAATTTTCTAATTCATATTCAGTCTCCTATGAGTTTAAGTTGGAATTCTCTTTTTTTTCACAACTCATAAAGACCCTGGATGTTAATATTAGGAGTCATATCCTGCCCTATTGGATCCAAATGAAATCTTATGTGCATGCTTCTCTATTAAAATGGCTGTAAAGTGAACCCTATTCTGAAGGCTGTTCAGAGTTAATCATCTATCAATTGAAGAATTTATTTTTAATAGATTATATTATATAATGCTATGCCATGATTACTAAATTGCATTTCAGACCCCTTCCTCTGTATGTCTCTGTTTCAGAGTTTCTTTAAACGAAGAAAACCATGGAAATGGCCACTGTAAGTAATGTAGCTAATTTGTATGATACAAGACAGGTAAATATACTTGTATGTAAGGGTTTTTTTTAATTTTGTAAGGTGCTGGGCTAGAAACCAGGAGACTGAGAGTTCTAGTCCCGCCTTAGGCATGAAAGCCAGCTGGGTGACCTTGGGCCAATCACTCTCTCTCAGCCCAACTCACCTCACAGGGTGGTGGTTGTGGGGAAAATAGGAGGAGGAAGTATTATTAGGTATGTTCACCACCTTGAGTTATTTATAAAAATAATAAAGGCGGGATAAAAATTAAATAAATAAACAAGGAAAAAGACACAACACAAAATGATAATATATATATATAGGATTGGAACTAGTATGTTATTAATCCTATTATAAAAATACTGCACACATTGCTTTTGGTTCAAATCTCTCAAGTATAATGCATAATTCATATACTTCTAAATAATGTTAAAATAGTTAATACTGTGTATTTCCTCATGATGCATCTACAAATAATTGCAATTCTTTGTATTAACGTAACAGCCCATTGTAGATGATGGGAAGAAGCAGTTCATGTTTTACTATAGCTTTTTTTCTCCTTGATTTTGAAACCCCGACATCACTTCATGTGGCAACCGAGAGCATAGCTTGTGTTGCAATCTTCCACCCAGAAGTTTTAAAATAAACTTGACTAAAGTTCCATTGACAAACGTATAAAGGTGGTGGAAATAGTAAGACCAGAACTTTAGTAGATTGTCAGCCAAATGATCAATAGTACAGTGGCTATTATTATGGCATTTGTCATTATTAGGCTGTACATTAAGCTACTGTACACTGAGATGGTACCAGACATCTGAGCCCTATTGATTTAGGCCATGTTCAGATTAAAGAAGAAAAACAAGCCATGTTTCCATTAGTATATGTTCTAATGTGGTCTAGTGGTTAAGGTGCTGGGCTAGAAACCAGGAGACTGAGAGTTCTAGTCCCGCCTTAGGCATGAAAGCCGGCTGGGTGACCTTGGGCCAGTCACTCTCTCTCAGCCCAACTCACCTCACAGGGTTGTTGTTGTGGGGAAAAGAGGAGGAGGAAGGAGTATTAGGTATGTTCGCCGCCTTGAGTTATTTATAAAAATAATAAAGGCGGGATAGAAAATAAATAATAATAATAATAACAATAATAATAATAATTTTCTGCTCTCGTTACTACCAGACTTTTGAGTTTAGGAGGGTGTTTGATAAAGGAATGCAGGGGGATGGGTTAAACTTCCTGCCACTATAAAGAATGATGACACACTATGTTCAGCTTATCTTAAACTGGCCTGCCAGCTTTGTAATACAAAATGTGCTATCTCCAGATAAACTAGTTTAACTAACTTGTCACCTATCCTACCTAATAGCTTTGCCAGAGGAAGAACTGGCATACATATATATTTTATCTTTTTGTATCCTTTGCTGTGAGATATTCCATAATTTTTCATGTACAGGTAGTCCTCGCTTAGCAACTGCCTCGTACAGCAACCGTTCACAGTTATGACAGTGATGAAAAAGTAACTTTGCGACCAATCCTCACATTTACGACCTGTGCAAGTCCGTAAAGCAAAGGAAAGCTGAAGTAAGATCGTAAGCACAGCCGCAGTTTCATTTAGCAACCGCTTCACTTAATGACCAAGTTGTCGGTCCCAGTTGCGGTCACTAAACAAGGACCGCCTGTATGTGTTTTAATGTAATCTTAGTATATACTGTTTTTTTAGATATAGTAACTTTATGATAAATCTTGTGCAAAACTCCAGCATCTAAAATTTTGATTTTTATTCACACATTTCAAAGTATTTTTTAAAAACTGCTAATTCAGGAAACTAACAAGCAAAATTCAAGGATGGGGAATCCTTGTTTGTAATGGATTCTTTGGCGGGAAGAGGTGTTCCTTCTTCCCAAAAGCCTGTTAAATCTGAGAAGTCTGTCATGGCACTCATTTCCATCGTATGTGAAATGATGTCCCTCACCCAGAGTACTACAGATGCAGTGGCCTTGTCTGTTACTTCAGTGGAATAGCCAGGAGAAAACTTGGCCAACTGCCTCTGTAATCCAATGGGGGCACATTCAATCAAGGCCTCGCTGCCATATGTTCCATACCTGCACCAGCTGTTGTGGAACGGGACTCTGTGTTCTTTTTTTTTTTTATAGGAATTTTATTAAGTTTCAAGCAAAGATAAAAGCTACAGAAAAACAAAAAACTACAAAGGGGGAAAAAATAAAGTGTGGAAACACAAGAGAATTTTTTTTAAAATTACAAAAAGAGGCGACTTTTAACAGCAAGGATATACAACAATTTTCCATAATCAATCCCTTACTCTATATTAAACCAAAATCACATTATTTCTATAAATCATTCCATTGGCACATTATAAAAATCACTAAATACAGTTGCTCCCTCCCCTTATATTAAAAGAAAATATATATATATCCTAATCAACTCCCCCCCATAACATCTATTTAATTATTTCCTTCCTACTACTATTCTATATATTCCTGTCTACCATAATAAAGATCAAACTAAAAAACATAAATTGTCTGCCATTATATTTGATAATACAACGATTTTAATAATCTTAATCATATTAAACCCAAAACCAAACATTTTTTATTATTATACCTTAATAATCTTAATCCAAATAGTTAAAGATAAATGAAATCAGACAAACCCTTAAAACAATCCAGATAAATATTCTTAAACCCTTATCCCACTTCAAAATAAACCAGAGCATTTACATATCCCCACAATACGCACAGAGCTTTTTTCTTAAAAAAATCGAACAGCCCAACTGCCCCCCTCAAAAACTCTGACTTCTCTTCAAGAGATCTCCCATACATAATAACCCCTTCCTTTCCATGGCGTTTCATCAGAATATCAATTTCCCTTATGGCTTGCAACTTGATATCTCACTTTAATTTCTTCAACTTGACTATCCAATCTTCATTCAGCATTTCAACAAAAGTCCCAATCTCACTCTTAGAAGAAACATTTCTGTCACTGTTAAATTCCTCAATTTCATCCACGACATCCCCAACCAGATGACACATTTTAGACCTCATATTTTCCACAGTGTCCTGAATTCCTTGCATAAAAACTTGATAGGAATCAGAAAGAATCTGTTTAAAATCTCGGTGGAAGTCAGAAAAAGTCTTTAAAATCCTCCATGTCTCAAGCAGTAGATTATGGCGCCCCCTAGGAGCTTAACCAGCGAAAGTGAGTTTTGCAGACAGTTCCCCAGGAAAAGTAGAAGCAGAAAGCTGAAAGTTCAAAGCAGCTGATTCAACGTGTAGGAAAATGCTACTATCTTCAAATTTAGTACAAAAATAATAACAGGGAGACAATTATTTACTCTCAATCCTCCTTAATATTTGGATGGAAAACAAAGTCCAAAACTTAAAAAGAATTGTTTTTAAAATTAATCACAAAAATAATGATAAGCACCAAGAGCATTTCTCCTTGCTGTAGAAAGCCTCTCTTAGGGTACGTGTACTTAAAAGAAATATAAATTGGGTGATTTAGAAATGGGGTGGCTGGTCTTAGTGTCCCTTTAAGGCTACAACGCGGCTTGGAAAATGGTAACGTCCCAGCCTCCCAGCTGCTCTTACCAGTGGAGCGTGAACGCTGTTTGCGATCTTCTGGCTGCAAGCAACCGTCCGGAGGACAGATGGGGTGATTCCAGGTGTTTTCCTTTTTCCGGAAAAACACTCCTGGGCTTCAGGAAAAACCTGCCTGAGCCCGAAACAACTGCTGCGTTGTCAGTTCTGCCCACTGAGCCCGCGGCACAGCTGTTCAGTCTCCATGTCCCCACCGGAATTCCAAGACTCTGTTCTAAGTCATCATTTTCATATGCATCCTGTGCTGCCTTCAATTTTCTTTGTGTCCCCTTTAGGTACTTTGTAACAGAGCTAGACTGGTGACATACCTGCCAGGATTTTATTCTTTGGTTAGAAGGGTTGTAACACCCAAGGCTTTTTCCACAGCAGGATCATCTGGCTCAGATGAGCCTTCTATTGCTACTGCACCTCCTGACATATGTAAGGAAAACTCCAATTTTCTCACATTAATGAACATTAAAAAACCATCTCTTTATAGAAAAAAATCATACATATTTTAAGTAATCTGTGTCCTTTGGTACTGATAGCCCAACTTCAAGCATTTATTCGGAACTAACTTCCACTGAGATAAATGGGACACACTTTTTCAGTTTCTATTGAACGATAAGCTTCTACTTGTAAGCAGCAATATTCAAAAAGAAAAATTGTCCTTTGCAACTGAAAACAATTGTGTACATGTATGCTTTAAAATGACACAAACTTAACTTTTCTCAGGTCCAAAAACTGTGTGGCCAGATGAAGTAATGGGACCTTTTGGTCCCCAGGACCAAAGATTTCAGCTACCTGGTAACATAGGTTTTGACTGTCATCTTAATGGTACGGCATTTCAGAAGACAAGACAAGTTCATAAAAAACTGCCTGATGTATTAATGGAACCCTTAGCAAGTGAAAGGCATGAATTTGTGGTGGCTCAGTATGTCAATGAGTTCCAGGTAAGAGTGGAAATATCCTGGGAAGGTGAGACCCAAATCTAGAAATGTGTTCCCCACTTCCATTGGTGCATGGCACAAGAAGTCCTAGGTGCATCTTTACTGTAGACTTCAACTTGCATACTAATTTATCATCCACATGGCAATTGCTAGGCCAGACATTCCTCGCAGAATGCAGATATAAGTCAAGAGGTGGATTCAGTTTGATCACAGTTTATCATTTCAAAGTCTTTCAGCCTTCTTAGTTTCTGAATGTGTCTCATTGGCTAAAATAATATAGGTTTCTGAATAATGACTAATCTATTCACAAAAACCAACAGAAGCCATGATTATCATGTTGTCAATTGGAAGGGAGGGGGGCAGGAAGCCAAAATCCATATGAGTAATTATTCTTAGTAGTAAATGCACATTTTTAAGTAAAAAGGGTCTCTAGGTATGGGTTTCTCTGATAGAAAATAATATTTGTAGCTTGTTCTAAAACTTATTGGGGGGGGGGGAAATCTAAGTAAATGATTGTTAGATCCCATTTTTGGATATATACATTCTGACTGTCAGTGCCAAAACTGTTCCCATCCTTTTGGAGAGACACAATTGCCTTGGTTGACTTTTTTTTTTAAAAAAATAATCAACTAGGCTGTCCTCACCAAGCTGGGGTTCCAGATGTTCCCACCAGCTTCCTCCTGCTATATAAGAATGCAGCCTAAGTCTAAATCAAAATGGGAAACTTGCACTATATAGCTAGCTTTGCTCAGTAAGTGCAACACATCACCATATGCATAATCAGGACTGGCTACAGTGACATCACAAAGCATTTCAGAGAGAGGTGGATTTGGGAAGGGAAGAGAAAAGGCATTATTTTTCTGTTTTTCCCATATCTTTGGATATGTTGGAGGAACACCTAAATTTTCAGTCAACATCATACTTGTAGATAACCAATTGTTTCCAAACTGTATACTTTGAGAGAACACCTGCCCGTTAGTAGCTTCAATATACTGGGGAGGGTTTAAAAGATTTGCCATAGTTCATTTTGATTTCTGGCATAATCTATTGACTTTCATTGCTATTCTACCAAGAATTGGTGTTCATCCTGGAATAACTAGCCCTCCCTTTATCTGCACATTATAAGGAAAGTTCAGCTGTGATGGGCAAAGAACCCTGTCAGTATTCTTCCTTTCACTGGGGAATGCATCACAAGTTTTTGAAGCAGAATGCGAAAAAATAGTCACACTAAACACTCATTCCAAGAGCAAAAATGCCTTTATAGTTTGCTTTTTCTGTTTTTTTTTTAATGCTTAATGGTCCTTTAATGACAGAATTGCTGAAGTTACTATGAGACGAAACAACAAATGTATCTTAAAGTGTATCTTTGAACCTTGTTTATTTACTTTACAAATTGTATATGTTGCTCCAGTCTTAGACTCTGGACAGCTAACAGTCATAAGGAAAAAAAATTACAAATCATAGAAACATAAAAATCAGGCATAGCTCAGAATTTTGAAACTATGTACAGATGGACTGTCACTGGTATGTTACAGCAGTGGCTTGTAGCTTGACAAGAATTCAAATGTACTTTACAGGCCCAGAAGTTAAATAATGTATCATTTTTCCTGAACCTTAGAATTCCAAGAACTGGAATAAAATGCTAAAATAAATCAAATACTTTCTAACCAATGGTATGTATTAGGTTCAAAACTTACCTCTTTTTTTTTCTTCAGAACAGTAATGCTGTAAATAAACAAGACATCGCCGATGCCAAAAGTTATTTTGAAACTGCAAAAGTAGAATGTGCGATACAAGCATGCCCAGAACTGTTGCGCAAAGGTATGTGTTTACCCCCCACCTTTCCACAATGTTAATTATAACAAAAAAAAGAGAGTGTATAGAATTGTAGCTCGAAGAAGAAGAGAATAACAGAATAACACGAGAGAGCCAGTTTGGTCTAGTGGTTAAGGCAACGGACTAGAAACCAGGCGACTGACAGTTCTAGTCCCGCCTTAGGCATGAAAGCCGGCTGGGTGACCTTGGGCCGGTCACACTCTCTCAGCCCAACTCATCTCACAGGGTTGTTGTGGGGAAAATAGGAGGAAGAAGGAGTATGAGGTATGTTCACCACCTTGAGTTATTTATAAAAATAATAAAGGCGGGATAAAAATTAAAAAATAAAACAAACAAACATGCATAGATTTGCTGTTTAAGTAACATTTATAACTAGCATGGTAACTTGATGGATTTTGTTGGGGTTTCAGTACATTTGAATTAGTTTTCTTTTCAATTAACTTTCTTTTGCCTTTTTTTTTAATCCTAGATTAAAAATTTTCTATATGAACAAAATATTTAGTGCAGCAGTCAAGGAATAGGCCTTTAGGGAGCAAATGTGCCTTCCTTGTGGTTGCTAGAGGCTGAGTAATAATTATTGTGTTAAGAATTTTTGTACAACTTCACTCCAGGCTTGGCTGCCAGCTCGACCAGTCAGATTTCTCAGAACTGACTGAATTTCCCTTGCTTGCGTGGATTGCAGAAGTTGTGGTCCACTGAAGTTTTTTTTCCCCTGGAGAAGGGGAGACCAGAAGATTACTCGTGGGGCCATTGGGATTGCCTACCCTTGTTTTTTCTGTAGTTTTCCACCGCGGAAGGAACAGGGTAAGTGCAAGGCAATGGCCGAGATATATCAGGCTCTCGCAGGGGAAACAAGTCTCTTTGAAGAGACACAAGAGCGCCCAGCCGCTTTTAGATCACTTTAGGAATGTTTTTTTTAGATTAAAATATTTTTGAAATCTAAGATCTATTTTTTGGACTTCGTTGAAAATGTTGGCTAACTTTGTGCTTTCTTTGCTATAACTGATTCTGGTGGAAGTTTGATGGACTCTATATTTGCAACATAATGAAACGTCTGCATTTTTTTTTTTTACTTCTCTTTTGTATTAGAGGGATTTAAGAGACTCTGTTTGTAATTCTTCGCTTGATAAACTAAATGACTATTCATTTTTTGAGAAACTCTTTGTTTGGATTAAGCAGCTTGCAGCTTGAAGAACGAAAGCTCGCAGTTTGAAGAATAAAAACACAGGGTAATGTGTTTTTTTCCTTGTCGTCTTTTTCTACATCCTCCCTGGTTGGATTTTGCTTCATTTGGAATATATTTTTTATTTCTCCTTCTATAAACTGTTTAAAATATTATTCTCTCCTGTATTTTGGATTATTGGAACTTTCTTTTTTCTTTTGACTTTAAAAAAAAACAACAACAACAACGACGTTCTGCTTAATAGATTCTGCTGGTAGTTTTCCATGGACAGATTACATGATTATTGTTTTGACTAGAAGGGTTGTTGTTTTAATTTGAAGGACACAGGAAAGATGGCTTTCCAACTTGTACCTGAGGAGCTCAGAAGAGAGATTACTGAGGTTTTTTCAAATATTCAAAGGTCGTTGGAATTACTGTTCGTAACTCTGCAAAATAGAGAGAAAGAACAGAGAACAGAAACGGAGACAGAAAGGAAAAATGTTTTTCAAGTGGAGGAGAAACAGAAGGAGGAAATTTTGAGTATATTAGTTCAGAAGAACATTCTGAAGGCTTTACACTACAATCTTGGTATAGATATGTTGTGGCAGTGGAGACAGAGTGAAAATATGGGTGCACAGTTGGATGGATGTTGTGAAATATGTGGAAAGGGAGAGAAGGTTGCTCTGATATTCTATATGAGATATAGAAAAGAGCAGGCTGTATATTGCGAATCTCCCACAGTGTATTGTGATTTTGGCATAACCTAAACAGAAGATATGAGAAACTGTATGGATATAAAGGTTAATGAAAAAATATGGACTTGAATTGTTATGAGAAACTGTATGGATATATAAAAAGTGATATTCTAAATGTAAGATGCTAAATACAAACACAAGTTGATATTATAGAATATTGTTTTCCTTAGAGATATATTTATGAGAAGATAATGATATGATGGAATTAGAATGATGGTTACTACAGGATGATATATATCAATATGTATTGTATGAATATTATAAGAATTGATATATTAGCTATTAGGTTAAGTGATATGATAGATTATGCATTTAGTTTAAATGGACAATACTACAAGGAATGGAAATTACAGATGGATAATTGAGATTCAAGAATTCCTTTTTTATGGAGATATATATATATTTTAGAATTAAATTATAGAAATATATATGTATGAACACTATAAGAATTGCTAAATTATGTATTAAGTTACATAACATGTTAGGTTATGAGTCATAATATGAATAGAATATATTGTAGTTTATTAGAAGTAAATAAGGCTTTTATTTGTTATACTAATTGGTCTTTATTGAAGATATAAATATGTAGTAATGAACATTCAACATTTAACTACTACTTCAAGGAGTGGAAGCCAAAGATGGATTATTGGGAGACAGTAAGATGAAGGTTAGAAGATTGGATTAAAGAAATCAAAAGGCATATGACAAAGAAAAGTTCCTGTATACTGTATGAAGTACTAACATTTAAAATCAATTGTTGTACTTTAAGTTCAAAGATAGATTGGAGGACATCTATTTTCTATATTTTCTTTGCTTATTATTTCTTGACTTCACTTTTTCTTTATCTTTTTCTTATTTTGTATTTCTGTTTCTATTTCTTTTTCTACTTTAAATTTTATTATGTATTGTAAAACTTAATAAAATTTATTAAAAAAAAAAAAAAAGAATTTTTGTACAACTTGGGACAATAGTGTGGAATTAGACCATTGGAAAAGTTATTTAAATTATTTCATTGATACCTTATTTTTTGTAGATTTTGAGTCAATGTTTCCAGACGTCATTTCCAATAACATAACAGTACTAACAGTAACACAGAAAACTGTAAATGATATGACTGCATGGAGCGAAGAGGTAGAAAATGAGCGAGAAGTCCTCATCGAAAATGTAAGTGTAAATGTTGGATGATCAAATGTAATTGCTTTCCATTACTCATTGTCTCTGTGTGTGTGTTTATATGTTGGTACTCAAATACATACATACATTCCTAACCCAGTGCATTCTAAGAATGTAAAGCATTCTTTAAGAATGTAAGACATACAGTTGTTCTCCCACTTAAAAAGATGAGAGAGGCCTGTAATTGACATCATAGGTAGACCTCAACTATGAGAGACAAAATGAGAAAACAAATCCAGACAATCACATTGTCTGATTCGGAAAGAGGCCTGTCAATTACAGGCCTCTCTCATCTTTTTAAGTGGGAGAACTTGCACAATTGGTGGCTGACTAAATACTTTTTTGCCCCACTGTACTTAAAAGGTAAAGGTAAAGGTTTTCCCCTGCACAGTCGTGTCTGACTCTAGGGGGCGGTGCTCATCTCTATTTCTTAGCCGAAGAGCCAGCGCTGTCCGAAGACGCTTCCGCAGTCATGTAGCCGGCATGACGCACGCGGAACGCTGTTACCTACCCACCGAAGTGGTACCTATTTATCTACTTGCATTTGCATGCTTTCGAATTGCTAGGTTGGCAAGAGCTGGGGCGAGTGCAGGAGCTCACTCCGTCACACGGCGCTCGGGTCTAAGGTTAATTTAATAAATTGCATAAGCCAAAAAGAACTACCTAGATATTTCCATGATGTCACCAAAAATCAAGTTCAATTCAGAAGAGGCATTATTTCTTTTAACTGTTAACTAACCTCCTTTATAAAAACTATGTAAATGTGCACGCGCGCACACACCCACCCACAGACACATGATTAACCATTTGAATCTTAGGTTTGAACGTCATTATGATTGTTCACAAGAAAGTACTAATCCAAAAAATGTTATGCCTACTCATTCCTAGCATCACATGATGACATCTAATGGTTTTCATTCTGTATACTAAATTAAGGGTTTCATCTGAAAGCTTGTTGGTACTTGCTTAAAGAAAAGCTACATTTAGCTCTGCCCATATGCAAAATTGCCACTAGAGGTCATTCTTTTTCAGGGTTCCCTTTTAACCACTTTAGCTTCAAGGAGTCAGTAATTATGTTCCAACAGATGTCAGTGTTTACTGCTGGTATTCTCCATAAAATGTTATTTACTGAATGTGTCTATTTAAAAGAAATGTTCGCATTTTGAGAGTGTTGTTTTCCATTTCTGCTTGAATAATTGTAATGTAACAATAGCTTGTAGTTAACTACTAGAAATCGTTCCTTTAATTTCATTTTAAAGCATTTGGAGCTGTAATTATCTTATTATACTGGAGGATTTTTGGAGGGAGCATGAAGCTGCTTTCTGGCTTCTAGATATGGATTCAGAAGAAAGATGCCTGACTGAATGAGTTGCACAGCCTTAGTATTTATTGATTCCAAATAAGTGAAGCAATATTACTTTACTGTATAATTTATAGTTTGGAAATTGATGAATTAGATATTATTAGAATGAATTGTGGGAGTTAAGTTTAATATATGTAAAATATATGCATATATGTAGCCTGTGTATGTCTTTGATGAAAAATATTGCTTTCCATCTGTACATGTATTGGGTACAACTCATTGTTTTCCATCTTTTAAAAATGGTATTGTGTTGAATTAATTAACAAAAGAAAAGTATACATATCAGTTAGTGAAATAATATAGCTTCAGTTAATATTCATAATAATAATTGTTAAAGGAATAATAAAAGGAGCTTGGCAAATTGTGTTCTAAACAGAACAGTTCCAAAACTTTTAACCATTACTGCTTAAAACTCCTCTTCTTCGACCCTTTTTCAAAAAAACATAGTTCATATATTGATAGGCAGCATGTAGCACATAGTTTGTTGCGGACAATAGCTGTAGATTGCTCCTTCCACTGTTGTATGATAAACTTTTAGCCAACCCCATGCTTGAAAAAATTCAGAGTTCTTGATAATTTGATAGATTCTAGATGCTACAGATAAGGCCAAGAAGAACATTCCATCTTTAACACATAGCAGTTGATTCAAAGTCAGATCATTCATTTTTTTAATCTTGCAATTTGCTTGAGAGTCAATTTAAATTTATTTTTAATTTAATATGACATAATAAGGCAAAGTGCAAGTATTGATACTTTGCAGACATTGCAAAAAAGAGAACCATTGAAACCAGTTAAGCCTTAACTAGCATAATTTTCCCTTACATTCCAACTGGGAAACAATGGTTGATTGCAATCTTAAAATGCTAGCTTGTTCTGAAGCTGACAACTATACTTTACTGCAGGGCTTTCCAAACTTTTCCCGTTGGCGACACACCAATGGCGGCGCACGAAAACCCGAAAGCGCCACAGCAGCGGCAGCGTGCAAAATCCTGGAATTTTTCTGGGTTTTTGATTTTGATTTTTCGCAATGCATACATGGGCAAACTGTTCTTATTTGGTTTAATAAACCATTCATGTTTTTGAAAGCTATCTAGATATAGTCAGCTTTTCCTGCAGTATATGTCCCTTTTATTAGGCTTGATTTTAATATATCATACACCATAGTGCAAAAGTTAATCATAGATGTGTTTGGTAAGACACTTAATAAAGTGTTTGTCACAAAGTATACAGAAAACCCACCCATACGGACCGATATCTACACAAAAATTCCAATCACCACCCACGACAAAAGAGAGGCATGATCAAAACCTTGGTGGATCGTGCTAATCGAAACTGTGAAACCCAATTTCTCAACAATGAACTTAACCATCTGAATTGGGTCCTACAGGCAAATGGCTATTCCAAGAATGAAATAAAAAGAGCCATCAAACCAAGAAAACAACATCCAACTGAAGAAAAACAGCCCCCCACAAACAAAGTATTCCTGCCCTACATCAAAGGAGTCACTGACCGCATGGGAAAACTGATGGAAAAACACAACTTTCAAACAGTCTTCAGACCCACCAGAAAAATACAAAAAATACAACAAATGCTAAAATCAGCCAAAGACAAAAGGGACCCCCGCACCGCTGCAGGAGTATACCGCATACCATGCAGCTGTGGACAAGTATACATCGGAACCACAAAACGAAGCATTCACACCAGGATAAAAGAACATGAAAGACACTGCAGACTACAGCAACCAGAAAAATCTTCAGTAGCTGAACATGCTCTCAAGCAAACGGGACACAAAATCCTATTTGAAAACACAGAAATACTGGACAACACCAAAAGCCACTACACCAGATTATACAGAGAAGCCATTGAAATTCACAAACACCAGCACAGTTACAATAAAAAAGAAGAAAGTTTAAAAATTAGCAAAACCTGGCTACCAGTCCTGAAAAACACAGCCTGCAAAAGGTCAACGAACTCAGTCCAACCACCAGGACATGGGAATACTTCTCACAATGAACATGCTAATCACGCTCATCAGCCACTCGTTAACATTTCAACACAACAAAAAACCCCACC
This sequence comes from Charina bottae, assembly GCA_023362775.1. Lineage (NCBI taxonomy): Eukaryota > Metazoa > Chordata > Lepidosauria > Squamata > Charinaidae > Charina > Charina bottae. Next base: position 230,658,475 of record JALMGJ010000001.1, on the reverse strand, counting down.
TAATCTCCTATAATTTAGCTCTATAAATAGAACATTCCCACTCTACCTGGGCACAGAGATTTTGCTTCTATCTGTGCTCCTGCCCTCTGAAGATGCTGGCCACAGATGCTGGCGAAACGTTAGGAACCACAACTTCCAGAACACGGCCACACAGCCCGGAAGACCCACAACAGCCATTGAACTCCGGCCGTGAAAGCCTTCGACAATACATTGATACAATATACTTGGGGAGTAAGACATTACCTCTGCATGTACTCTGAAATGTATTTATTTATTCAGTTTAATTTACTTGATAAAGATTTAGAAAGCATCCTTATTATCGTTGTGGACCAAATAATTATTTTTATTTTCTGATCAAGGCAAAGAAATAGATTAAAGTGAGAAGAATAGATGGTGTGTGGTTATTTTACCTTAATTTTAATTGTTGTGAGATTAAGAGAGCAAAGAACATCACACTTCAAATGAACAATCAAAGCAATTGTATTACCCAGGCCCTGTAAAGAATTCACTCTATTGACTAGCACAAAAATGTCCTTCTAAACTTCATGTGATCTTACTATAGGTTAATAATTTTAATCCTGTTAGTAAAGACATTCAGCTTGATCAACTGAAGTTCTGAGCATTTGCACTTCAATTTTGTACAGGGAAGTGAATGTGTGCTTGACGTAGAAAGTGTATTTTGCATTTTTTTAAAAAAATCTCCCTCTTTTTAGTTTATCAACGGTGCCAAGGAAATTTGCTATGCTTTGTGTTCCGAAGGCTATTGGGCAGATTTTATTGACCCAACTTCAGGATTAGCAGTAAGTATGTATGTTGAAATATGGTAAAGAGAGGAAAACCATGTTCAGACTTAGGCAAACTAGCAATAGGGTATAAATCCTCCATCAATTGTTTGTCCTTGCTGGTTGCCCTTAAAGGCATTAATGGGCTAAATCGTTTTTGTTTAATAAGTGTGTTGGTATGGTATTTCCTACCTATCATTGTAGGAGCTCAGGCTGGTGCACAGGGTTCTTCCTGTTCCACACTTAGTGGTATAAGAGCCTTTTGAGGTACAGGTAGTCCTCAGTTTAACAACCCACTTGTTCAGTGACCATTTGAAGTTACGATGGCGCTGAATGAATAGTACTTACGACAGGTCCTCAAAGTTCCAGCCGTCCCAGCACCCCCTAGTCATGTGATTGCAATCCGGGCACTTGACAACCAGCTCGCACTTAAAACGGTTGCAGCATCCTGCAGTCACGTGATCTCCATTTGCAACTTTCCCTGCCAGCTTCCGACAAGCAAAGTCAATGGGGAAGCCAGCAGGGAAGGTTGTAAGTTGCTCCTGCCACTTTTTCTCCCAAGGAGTTCCCCTATGCAGTACGAGATCCCAGGGATCTCGCACTCTGTAGTGCACACTCAGGCCGCAGCACCCTCTTCCCAGCCTGCACACACTTGCACGGTAGAGCAGCAACCCCTCCACAGCCCACACGCACTTGCCACAGCACCCCCCGCCCCACTTCACTCCATAGTACTTACCCGCCTGCCTACTTGCGAGCCAGCCGGGACTTGCAACTTCCTGCCGGCTTCCCCATTGACTTTGTGGGAAGCCGGCAGGAAGTCGCAAGTCGCAGTCACGTGAGGTCCTCGCTTAGTGACCCACGTTCCTTGCTTAGCAACGGCAACAGGGACTGCAGGAATTGCCATCGCTAAGTGATGCAGTCACGTGACATCACAGTTTACAACCACATTGCTTAGCGATGGAAATTCCAGTCCCAATTACCATTGTTAAGTGAGGACTGCCTATGAGACTGTGAGAGACTGGTAGGCCCCAATCAACTAGCAAACATATATGAACTTTGGTTTCCCTCACCCTAATCTGGCATTGTGCCACAGGGGCTCTTGCTTGTTTGCACGCATGCTAAATGCATGCTCCTTTTCAGACTAGGATAGTGATGCATTAGAAGTGCTAGTGTTTGAGATGCTCCTCTGTCATTATTCTTTATATTTTGTTAATCATCATGCAGGATGACTTTTCTATGTGTAAAACCGAATCACGTGAAAAGAAAAAAGACTAGAATATAGTCTTCATATTCCTTTACTACAGGGCTTTCCAAACTGTGTGTCGCGACAGTACTGTGTTGACTGGGGGCTCTGGGTTGTCGCGCAACATACAAGGATGCCGACGCACTGCCGCCGATGCCACGGCACACAAGAACTTGAAAGCGCGGCGGCAGCAACCCGGAAGTGTCTCCGCCGGCGCTTCCGGGGTTTTGCGTGCCGCAGCAGCGCTTCCGGATTTTTGCGCGCTGGCCGTTGGTGTGTCGCCAACGGCAAAAGTTTGGAAACCCCTGCTTTACTAGATGTCATACTTTTTCTCCTGTAACTTTTATTAGTGAATACTGACACTGTACCTTTTCTAGAATGGGCTGTGGCAGTCTTTGCAACATATTGTTGATTCATTAAATCTGTTTTGTGAATGTGAAAATTAGGAGCATGATATTGCTGATAATAATTGCACATCAACTATTCTTTGGCTCATTCAGATAATGCCTCATAGAAATAAAGGGTAGTACATGCAGTTACTTACAGAAGCAGGATTTTATCTAATTAAATCAACTATTACAATACTCTGTGTTTCATTCTTTTTCTCTCCTTTCAGTTCTTTGGCCCTTACACCAACAACACTCTTTTTGAAACGGATGAACGCTACCATCAGTTAGGATTTCTTGTGGAAGACCTGGGCTGCTGTAAAGTTATTCGGCATAATCTCTGGGGAACTCATGTTCTAGTTGGAAGCATATTTACCAATGCTACCCCGGACAGCCCTATCATGAAGAAACTGTGTGGCAATTAATAGCATCTTCTCACTTAAAAGTTGGTTAATAAACATTGTTGGAGACAGATAGATATATTAAATATGCTGATTTATAGATAGTAAAATATCTATTATTTATTCTAGGTTTCATAGTATGTGATTTATATACCAATACAAGATTTTATTTTTGAGATTTGTATATATAGCCTCTGAGATCCTGAGATCCTTCACTCATGTAAATGATATGAAACACCCTCAGTAATTTTACTTGAGAATACAAATCCTGAACACTTTCACAGTACTTTGGTTATGCATCTTTGTATTATAACTTTGAAGAAGAAAAATGTGGTTGTACAATTGTCTCTGTAAAAGAAATAACTATCTCAGCTCTTCATTTTTACCAGAACCAGTATTACATGTTGTTTGAATATTACCAAAATAGCTCAACTTGATTATTGAAAGATTGTGATCAACTTGGATTCTGTTACTACTGATGGTAAAACATAAAGCAACGTAACACTGTTGTGCGATAGTGTGCAATATTTGAGGTGCAATTCATCTCTTGAATCTAGCTTGCCATGTTGGTGGCTCTTTCCTTGAATACAGGTATAGACTGAATCCTACTACCAAATAATTACATTTCTTGAAGCATTACAGTAGATCACAGATTCCTGTTTGTTTCTCTGAGTACAAGGTACACTACAGTTGCCCAACACATCAGGTTACATTGAACATCTCTAGTAACATAGGTGTCTCAGGTTAACATTCCTCAACTGGATTTGGGTTGTAGTATCAGAATTGTCAATTGAAGGCAAAAGCTATTCAGTGAGATTCTACAAAAATCCATGATTACATTGATGATTTAAGATCCATGTCTCACGTGCAGCTTGGCTGCAGAGTGGTGTATAATACCAGTCATTTGTATATGTGTGCATCATTTGTATATGTGTGAATGCCTATCATTTCCTTTTTTTCCTGTGATTTTGTTTACAGTAGTTGAAGATGCTACATATGAACATACAGTATGTTTCTATTGGCTAAAGCCTGGTTTATGGATGCTGCAGAATAAGGAAATGGAATAAATGATCTGATTGGGCTGGACATTTTATATTGAAAGGTAGTAATAACATTTTTTAAGTACATCAACAAACTGTAATGCCTATGGAACAACAAGCAGCTTCCACTTATGCAGCAGTTCTTTCTTGTCTGACCTCCTGCACGCCTTCAAAGTGTGGAGCTATGGAGAGGTAGTCTGTTCACAGGCAGAGGCCATTCCGATAATGGGGAGACACCTTTGGGTTTCTCCCTTATAGGTGAAGAAATCTTGTTTCTTGGGTTCTCTTGGGTAAAGAGAAGGAAAAAAGTAGGAAAATGGAACTTGTTTCCCTGATGTTCTTACATGGGAAGATTTTAATTTTCTGTTGGGCCATTCAAATGGCACAGTCTTTTATTAGTTCATTTTGCTGGGTGCCTCAACCAGCCCTCAATTTCTTAGCAACCAGTTGTAGTAAAATCTTGTTTCAGATGTTACATTTTGATGAATGGTTGCATTATGAATAGTTTGAATAAGTTTGGCGTCTTTTAAACCAAATTCTAGGGCAGGTGTGTATTATTACTGACTGTAGCATCATGAGAAGCTAATGGGAATAGTGGCATCGTGTAATTCTGCCCATTTGCCTCTAAACAGGAAAGGCTCTGCAGGAAGGAAGGGTCTGATTTTTTTCTTATTTTTCTTTCTTATTTATGTGGATAAGATAGAAAAAGACTTTTTCTTTCTCCAGAAAAAGGAAAGGTATCACCTATCAAATGAATTGTTGGAAGATGGTCAGGACAAAGCAGATCCTTGCCTAAATAAATTTTTCAAAGCTATCCACTTCATAACATAAACTTTTATTTATTTTTATTTTATTTTGCAACTATTGGCAGGCTGCTATTTAGACAGCTTCATCAACTGTAAATTTAGGTATAATTTAAAATCATCTATATGTACACCTATTTTTATACTGAATAAATGCTGGAACAAGAAACACGTGTAAATACTCCTTAGTCCTGACATAATTTGTAAATTGTATATGGGAAGTAACGTAATTGGAAGTAATTTCAGCTTTTGCAAGAAATAAAGTGGGGGTTCAATATTGTGGGCATGCTGTAGCTAGTTTAACGGTACTTTCTGTATTAACAGTTAATTTTTAATGCTGCCAGTATGATTGTGATATATGAAAGAGAAGTGACTGAAATATAAATTAGTTGGTGCTGCTATATTTTTCAAGAATGGCCATTTTTCCCGTAATAATTTATCAATAAAACTGTTTTAAGTACTGTCTTGTCTTTCCAATCCAAGTAGAGGGGCTGTTTTATGAATTAATGGATGCAAGTATGTTACAGTTCTGAATACTTCCTGTATAGTAGTGAACTGCTCTTTATAGAGTGAAAGAGGGAATAAATTTACGTCAGTCCTTGTACTTTATCTTTTCTTTAATACTGCATTGAAAATTCTATACATAATGCAACCAGCTCAGTCAACTACTAGCACCATAAAGATGTTTGTTGCTTTCATGAAAGTTGCTGTGCATCGTGATTTGGTACTTTAAATTCCAACACAGAAAAATCTCATAATTCAGATGTTGATTCAACCATGAGTTGATCTAGGCATACCACTATCACCAAGCATATGCTCCACTCCCAAATTTATTATATGATTTGATCAAATTGAGTATTTAATAAAACAGCTTTGAGTATTCTAAGGTGGTGTTTCTCAACCTTGGCAACTTGAAGATGTGTGGACTTCAACTCCCAGAATTCCCCAGCTGGCATGTTACAAAATAATTTATCAATCAATCAATTTTTTTTGGTCATAGACCAGCGTAGAACTAGTAACATAACAATTACACTAAAATAGAGATAAAAATTTAAACATCATATTGATAGAATAAAATAAGGTAAAGATAAAATTGTTAACATAAAATTACAGAGTACAGGAATTAAAACACAAGAGAATCCTATAAAATTGCATTTAATTTTACAATTAATGCTATAAATAGATAGCATTTAATAGATAACTATAAAAGGACATAAGTAATACTAGAATTTATAAAACACTACAAGAACGTAAAGCTATGCTAACATGAAAGTCTAATACTTGCTGAAGCTCTGCTAGGGTTTGTTGGGATTAAGATAATTATGGTCCAGCCAATTATAAGAAAGAAATAGCAAAACAAAGCATAAAATGGTATGTGTATACAGTATTTAAAAGGAAAAGAGAAAAAGAAAGGGAGGAGGAAAGAACGGGAAAAAAGGAAGAGAAAATATATTGAGTTATGGAAGCCTAGTTAAGGCTCAGCGTCACCTCACTTGGAGGAGTTGTTACGTTTAATCATAGCTCTGACACAGAACTGGGCTACATTGTCTGAAATCCCTGCTTCCCGGTCAGCTAGCAAGAGACTAAGGCAGAGCTTTCCAAACTCTGTGTTGTGACATGTTAGTGTGTCGGCTGCAGTGTCTGGGTGTGTTGCGGCGGCGGCTGCCTCCGAGCCCTGCCAGGATTCCATGCAGGTCCTAGTGCCTGCCTTGTGCCCTGCTGCGATTCCGTGCAGGTCCTAGTGCCTGCCTTGTGCCCTGCTGCCTCCAAACCTGCCCTGCCAGGATTCCACGCAGGTCCTAGTGCCTGCCTTGTGCCTTGCTGCCTCCAAACCTGCTGTGATTCCGTGCAGGTCCTAGTGCCTGCCTTGTGCCTGGCTGCCTCCAAACCTGCCCTGCCAGGATTCCGTGCAGGTCCTAGTGCCTGCCTTGTGCCTTGCTGCCTCCAAACCTGCTGTGATTCCGTGCAGGTCCTAGTGCCTGCCTTGTGCCTGGCTGCCTCCAAACCTGCCCTGCCAGGATTCCATGCAGGTCCTAGTGCCTGCCTTGTGCCCTGCTGCCTCCAAACCTGCTGTGATTCCAGGCAGGTCCCAGTGCCTGCCTTGTGCCCTGCTGTAAGTGTGTTGCGAAATGATGCCCTGCTGTAAGAGTGTGTCGCGAAATGATGCATGTCTAAAAAGTGTGTCACCAACATGAAAAGTTTGGAAAGCTCTGGACTAAGGTAATCAGCCTCTGGACTGCCCAGGTATTGTGTTATACATGGGGAAATAGACATATCTGGTAGATCTCTATAAAAAAGGCAACACAGCAACACATGACCCACAGTTTCAATTTCCCCCTCACCACAAGGACAAAGCTGCAGCTCGTGGTATGTTATAGAACCTTTCCTCCAAGAGGGCGGAGGAGAGGACATTACAGCAAACAAGGGTAAAAGGGTAAAAGTTCTTCTGGTGTTTTGGGGGACAATATTGTAGAGGTAATGCACAGGAGCAACACTTTTTTGTGGGTTCACTGAATTAATATATGGCAGAGCCTAGCTAAGATCATTTTGCAGGGCCATATCTCTGGCATGTTGCTTGAAAGTTGCTTTTTCCTGATCAAATCCCATTGGAATCAATACATCGGGGAAATAATTGATAAGGGAGATGCATCTAACTTGTTTTTAACTTAGTATTCATAAAACAGTGGAAATCAGTTCTAGTATTTTTTTAAAAAAATTGAATACATTTCATCTCTGATGTATACATATCATATTCCTCTTGATTGTTTAAGCTCACCTTCCCAAACTGAGTTCTTCCAAATATTTTGCATTACAGTTCCCACAGTGTCAAGTCACCATTGAGACTTGTTGATATCTGGAGGGACTTACAGAAGGCTAAGCACATGGGTGGGTGGGATTGAATGCATTTCAGAAGTGATTGGAACAAATCAGCAGGTCAGTAGGATCATACAGCTTTTAGAAATGTACAGATGCTTTTAGTTTTTTTCCCATTTACTTTTGAAAATATGAGTCAATGAAATACCCTGAGCTAAGTGAAAAAAATTATGTACAGTTGCAAAGCACGTCAGATTTATGACACTCTACATACCATATTGTGTGAAAAGCCAAGTTGCATTAAAAGCCGCTTTTGCACATTCTAGGTTCATACAGGATGCTGACAGTTGTCAGTCAAACATTTTCCATCTGTGTAGCTCAAGGGAACATGAACAATTGTTCAAGTAGTTAAAATGTCCTCCTTTGTAAGAGTGATTCTGTTGAGTGCCTACTGTTATTGTGAATAGAATAACCCTCAAAATATGTATCTTATTATCCCCTTCATGGATCACTGCCTTGTGGCGAAGGGGCTTGCGTAACTCAATGAAGTCAGGTCAAGAAGAACAGGTCATGACGGAGAGTTCTGACAAAACGTGGTCCAAAACTGGAGGAGGGAATGGCAAACCACTCCAGTATCCTTGCCAAGAAAACCCATGGACAGTATCAAAAGGCTAAAAGATATGACGCCGGAAGAAGAGCCCCTCAAGTCGGAAGGTGTCCAAAATGCTACTGGGGAAGAGCGGAGGGCAATTCCGAGTAGCTCCAGAAAGAGTGAAACGGCTGGGCCAAAGCCGAAAGGACGCTCAGTTGTGGATGTGTCTGGAAGTGGAAGGAAAGTCCGATGCTGTAAAGAACGATATTGCATAGGAACCTGGAATGTAAGATCTATGAATCAAGGTAAGCTGGATGTGGCCAAACATGAGATGACAAGATTGAACATCGACATCTTGGGAATCAGCGAACTAAAATGGACAGGAATGGGTGAATTTAATTCAGGTTGTTGTTTATTCGTTCAGTCGCTTCCGACTCTTCGTGACTTCATGGACCAGCCCACGCCAGAGCTTCCTGTCGGCCGTCACCATCCCCAGCTCCCCCATGGTTGAGTCTGTCACCTCCAGAATATCATCCATCCATCTTGCCCTTGGCCGGCCCCTCTTCCTTTTGCCTTCCACTTTCCCTAGAATCAGCTTCTTCTCCAGGGTATCCTGTCTTCTCATTATGTGGCCAAAGTACTTCAGTTTTGCCTTTAATATCATTCCCTCAAGTGAGCAGTCTGGCTTGATTTCCTGGAGTATGGACTGGTTTGATCTTCTTGCAGTCCAAGGCACTCTCAGAATTTTCCTCCAACACCACAGTTCAAAAGCATCTATCTTCCTTCGCTCAGCCTTCCTTATGGTCCAGCTCTCGCAGCCATAGGTTACTACAGGGAATACCATTGCTTTAACTATGCGGACCTTTGTTGTCAGTGTGATGTCTCTGCTCTTAACTATTTTATCAAGATTTGCCATTGCTCTCCTCCCAAGAAGTAGACGTCTTCTGATTTCCTGGCTGCAGTCAGCGTCTGCAGTAATCTTTGCGCCTAGAAATACAAAGTCTGTCACTGCCTCCACTTTTTCTCCATCTATTTGCCAGTTATCAAGCTGGTTGCCATAATCTTGGTTTTTTTGAGGTTTAACTGCAACCCAGCTTTTGCACTTTCTTCTTTCACCTTCGTCATAAGGCTCCTCAACTCCTCCTCACTTTCAGCCATCAAAGTGGTATCATCTGCATATCTGAGATTGTTAATGTTTCTTCCAGTGATTTTAACTCCAGCCTCGGATTCCTCAAGCCCAGCACGTCGCATGATGTGTTCTGCGTACAGGTTGAATAGGTAGGGTGAGAGTATACAGCCCTGCCGTACTCCTTTCCCAATCTTAAACCAGTCCGTTCCGTGCTCTGTTCTTACCGTTGCTACTTGGTCGTTATACAGATTCCTCAGGAGGCAGACAAGATGACTTGGTATCCCCATACCACCAAGAACTTGCCACAATTTGTTATGATCCACACAGTCAAAGGCTTTAGAATAGTCAATAAAACAAAAATAGATATTTTTCTGAAACTCCCTGGCTTTCTCCATTATCCAGCGGATATTGGCAATTTGGTCTCTAGTTCCTCTGCCTTTTCTAAACCCAGCTTGTACATCTGGCAATTCTCGCTCCATGAATTGCTGGAGTCTACCTTGCAAGATCTTGAGCATTACCTTACTGGCATGTGAAATAAGTGCCACTGTTCGATAGTTTGAACATTCTTTAGTGCTTCCCTTTTTTGGTATGGGGATATAAGTTGATTTTTTCCAATCTGATGGCCATTCTTGTGTTTTCCAAATTTGCTGGCATATGGCATGCATCACCTTGACAGCATCATCTTGCAAGATTTTAAACAGTTCAGCTGGGATACTGTCGTCTCCTGCTGCCTTGTTATTAGCAATGCTTCTTAAGGCCCATTCAACCTCACTCTTCAGGATGTCTGGCTCTAACTCACTGACCACACCGTCAAAGCTATCTCCAATATTATTATCCTTCCTATACAGATCTTCCGTATATTCTTGCCACCTTTTCTTGATCCCTTCTGCTTCTGTTAGGTCCTTACCATCTTTGTTTTTGATCATACCCATTTTTGCCTGGAATTTACCTCCGATGTTTCTAATTTTCTGGAAGAGGTCTCTTGTCCTTCCTATTCTATTGTCTTCTCCCACTTCCGCACATTGCTTGTTTAAAAATAATTCCTTATCTCTTCTGGCTAACCTCTGGAATTTTGCATTTAATTGGGCATATCTCCCCCTATCACTGTTGCCTTTTGCTTTCCTTCTTTCTTGGGCTACTTCCAGTGTCTCAGCAGACAGCCATCTTGCCTTCTTGGTTTTCTTTTTCTTTGGGACGTTTTTTGTTGCCGCCTCCTGAACAATGTTGCGAACTTCTGTCCATAGTTCTTCCGGGACCCTATATACTAAATCTAGTCCCTTAAATCTATTCTTCACCTCCACTGCATATTCCTTAGGAATATTAGTGAGCTCATATCTAACTGATCTGTGGGTCTTCCTTATTCTCTTTAGTCTGATTCTAAATTTTGCAATAAGAAGTTCGTGATCTGAACTACAGTCAGCTCCAGGTCTTGATTTTACCGACTGTATAGATGTCCGCCACCTTTGGCTGCAAAGGATGTAGTCAATCTGATTTCAGTGTCGACCATCTGGTGAAGTCCATGTATAAAGTCATCTTTTAGGTTGTTGGAAGAGAGTGTTTGTTATGCACAGTGAGTTGTCTTGGCAAAATTCTATCAGCCTATGTCCTGCTTCATTTTGTTCTCCCAGACCATGCTTGCCTGTAATTCCAGGTGTCGTCTGACTACCCACCTTAGCATTCCAGTCTCCTGTAATGAAAATAACATCTCTTTTTGGTGTATTATCCAGTAGGTGCTGCAGATCCTCATAGAAATGATCTACTTCTGCTTCTTCAGCATCTGTGGTTGGGGCGTATATTTGGATCACTGTGATGTTAAATGGCTTCCCCTGAATTCGAATTGAGATCATTCTATCGTTTTTTGGATTGTATCCAAGTACTGCTTTAGCCACTTTATTATTAATTATGAAGGCTACTCCATTTCTTCTGTGGTCCTCTTGTCCACAGTAGTAGATCTGGTGGTCATCTGATGTGAAGTGGCCGATTCCAGTCCATTTCAGTTCACTGACACCTAAAATGTCTATATTTAATCTTGACATCTCACCAATAACCACATCCAATTTGCCCTGGCTCATAGATCTTACATTCCAGGTTCCTATGGTGTGTTGATCTTTAGACCATCGGATTCGTCGTTCACCACCAGCACCGTCGGCCGCTAGCCGTCCTTTCGGCTTTGAGCTAGCTGCGTCATCACGTCTGGGGTTAGTTGAACGTATCCTCTGTTCCTCCCCAGTAGCATTTTGACCATCTTCCGACCTGGGAGTCCCATCTTCCGATGGTATACCGACATATCTCTGGTTGTACTGATCCATTTAGTTTTCACGGCAAGAATACTGGGGTGTGTTGCCATTACCTTCCCCAGGGATCGTATTTAGTCTGACCTCTCTGCCACGACCTTCCCGTCTTGGGTGTCCCTTCATGGTTTAGCTCATGGTTTCATTGAGGTGCTCAAGCTCCAGCACCACGACAAGGTAACAATCTCCTTTGCTGAAGCAAAGGATTAATTAATTAATTAATTCAGGAGACCATTATATATACTACTGTGGGCAAGAATCCCTTAGAAGAAATGGAGTAGCTCTCATAGTCAATAAAAGAGTGGGAAAGGCAGTACTGGGGTACAACCTCAAAAACGACAGAATGCTTTCAGTTCGAATCCAAGGCAAACCATTCAACATCACAGTGATCCAAGTCTATGCCCCAACCACTGATGCCGAAGAAGCTGAAGTTGACCGGTTCTATGAAGACCTACAACACCTTCTAGAACTAACACCAAAAAAATATGTCCTTTTCATCATAGGGGACTGGAATGCTAAAGTAGGAAGTCAAAAAATAACCAGAATAACAGGCAAGTTCGGCCTTGGAGTACAAAATGAAGCAGGGCAAAGGCTAATAGAGTTTTGTCAAGAGAACACACTGGTCATAGCAAACACTCTTTTCCAACAACACAAGAGACGACTCTACACATGGACATCACCAGATGGTCGATACCGAAATCAGATTGATTATATACTTTGCAGCCAAAGATGGAGAAGCTCTATACAATCAGCAAAAACAAGACCTGGAGCTGATTGTGGCTCAGATCATGAGCTTCTTATCGCAAAATTTAGGCTTAAATTGAAGAACGTAGAGAAAACCACTAGACCAATCAGGTATGACCTAAATCATATCCCTTATGAATATACAGTGGAGGTGAGGAATAGATTTAAAGGATTAGATCTGGTAGACAGAGTGCCTGAAGAACTATGGATGGAGGTTCGTAACATTGTACAGGAGGCAGCAACTAAAACCATCCCAAAGAAAAAGAAATGCAAGAAAGCAAAGTGGCTGACTGATGAGGCTTTACAAATAGCTGAGGAAAGAAAGGAAGCAAAAGGCAAGGGAGAAAGGGAAAGATATAAACAACTGAATGCAGATTTCCAGAGAATAGCAAGGAGAGATAAGAAGGCCTTCTTAAATGAACAATGCAAAGAAATCGAGGAAAACAATAGAATGGGGAAGACTAGAGATCTCTTCAAGAAAATCGGAGATATCAAGGGAACGTTTTGTGCAAAGATGGGCATGATAAAGGACAAAAAAGGCAGGGACCTAACAGAAGCAGAAGAGATTAAGAAGAGGTGGCAAGAATACACAGAAGAACTATACAAGAAAGATCTTAATATCCCTGATAAATACGATGGTGTGGTCACTGACCTTGAGCCGGACATCCTAGAGAGTGAAGTCAAGTGGGCCTTAGGAAGCATTACTAACAACAAAGCTAGCGGAGAAGACAGTATCCCAGCTGAGCTATTTAAAATCCTAAAAGATGATGCTCTTAAAGTGCTGCACTCAATATGCCAACAAATTTGGAAAACTCAACAGTGGCCACAGGATTGGAAAAGGTCAGTTTACGTTCCAATTCCAAAGAAAGGCAATGCCAAAGAATGTTCAAACTACCGTACAATTGCGCTCATTTCACATGCTAGCAAGGTTATGCTCAAAATCCTACAAGCTAGGCTTCAGCAGTATGTGAACCGAGAACTACCAGAAGTGCAAGCTGGGTTTCGAAGAGGCAGAGGAACTAGAGATCAGATTGCCAACATTCACTGGATCATGGAAAAAGCAAGAGAGTTCCAGAAAAACATCTACTTCTGCTTCATTGACTACGCTAAAGCCTTTGATTGTGTGGATCACAACAAACTGTGGCAAAGTCTTAAAGAGATGGGAGTACCAGACCACCTTACCTGTCTCCTGAGAAACCTGTATGCGGGTCAAGAAGCAACAGTTAGAACTGGACATGGAACAACCGACTGGTTCAAAATTGGGAAAGGAGTACGACAAGGCTGTATATTATCACCCTGCTTATTTAAATTATATGCAGAGTACATCATGAGAAATGCCAGGCTGGATGAATCACAAGCCGGAGTTAAGATTGCCGGGAGAAATATCAACAACCTCAGATATGCAGACGATACCACCCTAATGGCAGAAAGTGAAGAGGAACTAAAGAGCCTCTTGATGAGGGTGAAAGGAGAGAGTGCAAAAGCTGGCTTGAAACTCAACATTAAAAAAAACCCAGATCATGGCATCTGGTCCCATCACTTCCTGGCAAATAGAAGGGGAAGAAATGGAAGCAGTGACAGATTTTATTTTCTTAGGCTCCAAGATCACTGCAGACGGTGACTGCAGCCATGAAATTGAAAGACGCTTGCTCCTTGGGAGGAAAGCTATGGCAAACCTAGACAGCATATTAAAAAGCAGAGACATCACCTTGCCGACAAAGGTCCGTATAGTTAAAGCTATGGTTTTTCCAGTAGTAATGTATGGCTGTGAGAGTTGGACCATAAGGAAGGCTGAGCGCCGAAGAATTGATGCTTTCGAACTGTGGTGCTGGAGAAGACTCTTGAGAGTCCCTTGGACTGCAAGGAGGTCAAACCAGTCAATCCTAAAGGAAATCAACCCTGACTTCTCATTGGAAGGACAGATGCTGAAGCTGAAGCTCAAATACTTTGGCCACCTAATGCGAAGAGAGGACTCACTGGAAAAGACCCTGATGCTGGGAAAGACTGAAGGCAAAAGGAGAAGGGGATGGCAGAGGATGAGATGGTTAGATAGCATCACCAATGTAATGAACATGAATTTGAGTAAACTCCGAGAGACAGTGGAGGACAGGAAGGCCTGGCGTGCTATGGTCCATGAGGTCACGAAGAGTCGGACACGACTAAACGACTGAACAACAACAACAACAAAATATGTAAATTCAAAAGAACAGGCAACAAACTCCAACTTCTACCTTAATTTCAGGCCTTTTGCTTTCTCCAAATAATTGAAGCAAGGTCATGGTTAATAAGCAGATCTGTAATTTTAAACAGCTGACCCAAGGCAGGTAAGTCTTCACCAGCAAGACTTATTACCATGTAATTCAGTTCAGAATCTTCGGCAGACTTTAGCAAGGCTAATTAATGCAGTTCGCAATCACAGGAGTAATTGTTAAATGAAATATATTAATTTTAGCTGTACTCTGATATTAACACATGAATGCAGTTAGTAACAAGGTCAGTAAAATGTTCATTATGACTAGCCAGTATTCCATCCTAGTCTGAACAATTCCTGCTGAAACTGGATATTCCAAAAAGCATTCCTAGAGAAAAGGCTGAGAATTGTTGTCTGGGCAGAAATTTCATGTACTTATTTCAATAGTACAGAAAATTCTCATTGATTTAATTTTCTAAAGCTTGATCATGGCAGAGGCATAATGGAAAAATGTTCTTTAGAAGTATAAATATCAGTAGCAAGCCCTGTTTGGCTTGACACTGATCAAAATACTCTTCAAGACTTTGTGAGACAGATCAACAGTGGAAAAACAGCTTATGTTGTTAGTACTAGTGATTGGTAGGCTTAGCTATTTGTTGAAATGTGAAGACAAAATGAATGTTCAGTTATTCCTTCGAGGACATAGTTGCTTCTAGGAAACTCTCATCTGGGTGCCTAGTAAGACACTCATACAAAGAATTTGGTTCCTAGATTGTATAGTCTCAAAAAAGGGACATACAGGTAGTCCTCATTTAGCAACTGTTCACAGTTACGACAGTGATGAAAAAGTAACTTTATGACCAATCCTCACATTTACAACCTTCATGGGTTAGTAAAGCAAAGGAAAGCTGAAGTAAGATCATAAGCACAGTCATGGCTTTGCTTAACAGAAATATGCCTTCAAATTAATATATTCTGGGCAATCAACTGCCCAGGGTCCCTCCTTGTGGGGGAGATGGGCGGGATACAAATGTGATAAATAAATAAATGTTAGAATTCAGTTCTGTCACCTACTGATATATTGTAGTTCATAGTTCCTAACAAGAGCTTAGGTGAGACAGAAGATACTGTTGTTAGATACTGACATTTGCAATTGAAATTTAGAAAAGTCCACCAATTTACTAGTGAATTCCATGAAACATTTTACTCTTCAGTTCAACTGATGCAATTTTTTTTTAAAGTCTGCTAGGAATCCAAAATATAATTTTTTATAGTATAACTAGACCAGACTTGCAAATAATGGATATTGTCAGATACGTTCTAAACACTTTAACAAAGGAAAATAAAACATAATTTTACCTTGGAAAAAAGTTTCCTCAGTTGCAAAGTACCCCTAGCCCAGTGGTTGGCAAACCACGGCTCGCGAGCCACATGCGGCTCTTTGGCCCCTTGAGTGTGGCTCTTCCACAACAACTCTGAGTGTGAGAGTCGGGTCAATTACCTGTCTGCTGTCCGACATGTTGGAGTCCGATCCGGAAGAGGAGCCGGTCTCCGGAAGCAGCAGGCTTGGCGCGAACCCTGGGGAAGAAACAGAGACGTTGATTGGCGGAGGCTCAGAAGGAGGGATACCTCCACCAATCAGCATGTGCCAAAGGAGAGCAGAGAGGCGGGCTGAACAACGCGAAGCCTGATTGGCCCTGCTTTCCAAAGGCGCGAAAAACGAAATAAAAGACAGGCGCGACTTACCTCCATTGCCGGAGACAACCGTTCTACCCGTTCCGCACAGAAGCCTCTAGATTCGGCGCCGGATCGTGTTTCCGGGCCTCGCCTTGCTATCACACTGGACCTCGCTCTAGAGCCCTGCCTTGCTGCCACGCCGGACCCTGACTCCACGCTTTATCCCGCCACCACGCCAAGCCTAGAATCCAAGCCTTACCTTGCTGCCGTGCCAAGCCTCGTGCCCGAACCGCTGCCGGTCGCCGCGTCTCCATCCTTGCTCCCTACGGAAGAAACCAGCATCGGGGTAAGCGCTGCTACCTTGCCTGCTCCTTGCCCGTTTACCCCGGTTTCCACCAGCCCAGAGCAGCAGCCCAGCCTGACCAACGCCGGCTGCCATTGGGCTGCCTTTGTCGGCCCCCGGTCTACCCAGACGGTTACCAGTCCTGAACAACCGCCAAGCCCAACCGACGCCAGCCACCAGTGGGCAGCTTTTGTCAGTCCCCAGCCTAGCCAGACGGCCACCAGCCCCGACCAGCTGCCAAGTCCAGTCGACGCTGGCCACCAGTGGGTTGCTTTTGTCGGCCCCGGTCTACTTCCAGCCCCGACAGCCAAGTTCAATCCACAACCGCGGTCACCTTACCTGTTAGCTCCAGTCTGCCGCCAATTGCCGCACCTTACGGATCGCCTGCGCCCTCTCTGGCCTGTCCTGTCTGGCCAGGGTCACCCAAGGGACTCGCTGCTATCCAGTCTGTGGAGGTGCAGTGAGTCCGGAGTCGCCCTTTCGGGGACGGATGCCCCCCCAGAACAAGAACCCCTCCAAGGTTCCCCCACCAGCGGCACTTTCTCCTCCACTCACTGCCGTTCTGCGCATTTAGGGGCCACGAAGTTTCAATCGGCCTGTACGCGTGGGGGGTGTCGGTCGGTCAGGCGACAGGAGACGCGGCGCAGGCGGGCCGCGGGATACGCAGCGCAGGGGAGGTGCGCGCGGGTGACAAAAGTAAAGTACCTACTCGAAGCATAAAATTACCTGTATTTTTCCAACCAGCTGCAAATCCTACAGGTATTTTTTTCATCAATTTAAGAATTGTAATTATTTTGTGTTGGTGTCTTTATTATAATAAAATGAAACATTTTTTTAGGTGCCCTGTTTGACATGGCTACAAAGAAGAAGCAAAGAAAAACGGAAGACGAAAACCGTGAATTTAAAGTTGAATGGACCGAGACTTTCGCGTTTATTGAAAACTTAAATGGCCTTCCGACCTGTCTTATTTGTCAGGAAAAATTGGCGCATAACAAGAAATCAAATTTGGAGAGACACTTTACAACTAAACACGTGTCATTTAGTACTAAATATCCTGTCAGTGATGCAAGGAAGAAAGCAGTTGAGGAACTTCAGAAGTGTCAAGAAAAATCAAGTTCTGTATTTAATTACTGGATGCAATCTTCCAACAATGTTAATATTGCAAGTTTTGTGGTTAGTCAAGAGATTGCTAAGAGAGGGAAACCATATACAGACGGCGAATACATAAAAAGTTGTTTTATAAATGCATCCGAAGAGCTATTTCGGGATTTTAAGAACAAAGCAGATATTCTAAAAAAAATTAAAGAGTTACCATTGTCTGCTAAAACAGTGAAAGATAGAACAGTCAAAATGTCTTCGAATATAACCAACCAGCAAGTCGAAGATCTTAAATTGGTTTCAGCTTTATCAATAGCAGTTGACGAGTCTTGTGACATAAATGATACAGTGCAAGTTTCACTTTTTGTATGATTTATTTCATATACAGGTCCTAAAGAAGAACTTTTAGGATTATTGCCACTCGAAGGTCAAACACGTGGAGAGGATATACTGTAGCAAATGCTGTAATTGAGTGCATTGAAAAACATCATATTCCACTTGATAAAATTGTCTCAATTTCAACAGACGGGGTGAAAAGTATGACCGGCGTAAGAAATGGGTTTGTTGCTATTTTGAAAGAAAAAATTAATCACGAGATACCCAGAACTAACGAACGATCAGTGGATCCAAAAATTTTATTTCATGGTAGACGTTATGTCTCATCTAAATCAGCTTAATCGTAAACTACAGGGGAAAGGAAACACATTTTTTTCGATGTTAGAAGAAGTTATTTCATTCGAAAACAAATTATCTCTTTTTGCTCAAGATTTTGAAAGAGGAACTTTGATTCACTTTCCAAACCTGTTGAAACATCGCCAAGAAAATAATTCTGATATTGACATTTGCTATTTCAAAACAACACTTTTAAATATGAGGGAAGCTTTTCTCAACAGGTTTCAGGAATTCAGAAACAGCAAAGCAACGTTAGCCTTTGTTAAAAAACCTCTTAATGCTACTGTAACAGAATTATTTTTTTCTCCCTTTAATATTGACATTGGCAACTTTGAAATGCAATTGCTAGATTTAAAAAACAAAGAATTGTGGAGCTCGAAATTTGAACGTCTTTGTGCTGATATAGAAATATTGGAGAAAAACAAATGTGAACTTAGTTCACAGCACAAGTGGTCTGCTTCGAAAGACCTGGAGAAGGAAGATATGTTGATTTTTAACACCTGGAATAGTATTCCTGACTCATATAATCAGCTGAAAAAACTAGCGTTTGCTGTTCTTTCCTTATTCGGGTCTACATATTCATGCGAACAATCATTTTCAAGCAGGTCAAGAGTAAATTGAGAAGTCGTCTTATTGTTGAGAACCTGGAATCGTGCCTAAAATTAAAAACAACAACATACAAACCTGACTTACCCAAACTTTCCAAGGAGATGCAAGGCCATTGTTCACATTAGTGTTTGTCAGTCATTGTCATGATTTAATTTAATGGATACCTTACAATTTAATTTTATCAATAAATAATATCGTTATTAAGTATGATATCAAGTTTTATTCAACGCACCTATAGTTTAACTAAGACTTAAAACTTTAAGTAAAGTTTATTAAGTTAATTTTAGGGAGCGTTGTGGAATGAAAGAAGATGTAGTGTTGAGGATTGAGAAAGGTATGTTGAGATGGTTTGGACATATAGAGAGGATGAACGAAAGGAGATAGACGAAACAAGTATACAAGACGAGTGTGGATGGGAGAGTTGGAAGGGGTCGACCTCAGCGAACGTACCTCAATCAGATTGAGGATGTTTTTAGCAAAGGCCAGCTTAGGAGTACCCTAATTAAGTTAATAACAATGTACCTACCTATATAGTTTAAGTTCAAAAAATTTGGCTCTCAAAAGAAATTTCAATCGTTGTACTGTTGATATTTGGCTCTGTTGGCTAATGAGTTTGCCGACCACTGCCCTAACCCTACTGCCTCTGAAAAGAAAGATGGTCTGATATGCAGGGTATGCAATGCAACATAAATTAGGTACCCCTAGATCACAAGGTAATAGCCTGAAAGGCATAGATCAGAGCTTTCCAAACTGTGTGTTGCGACACAAAAGTGTGTCGCCATACACAGTCTGGTGTGTCGCCACACAACCCGGAAGCGCTGATCATCATCAGCGCTTCCGGGTTTTCCCGCGGCGACACACCAACTGCAGCACGCAAAACCCGAAAGCAGCAGCAGCGCTTCCGGGTTTTTGCATGCTGCCGCACTTCCGGGTTTTCCTGCAGCGACACACCAACGGCGGTTGGTGTGTCGCCGCGGGAAAAACTTTGGAAAGCCCTGGCATAGATGGTGGTGTTGCTGTTGCCTTCAAAGAAGATGTCATAAGGCCTTCAAGCCTAATACTTGGCTTTGTAGACATTTTGGGTTATTTGATCTACTGGGCAATACTCCTGTCTATGATGGTAGTAAGCTAACCAAGCTTACTATAATATTGGAGTATCTTTACCATTACTTTATGGAAGAGATCCCCTCAAAGACTATAATGCTATAAGGGCTAATGCTGGTGAGTCAGGAACCAGCACTGTTCAGACCAGACAGAACCATTGTGTAGACCCTGAAGAGTTGCCTCTCAATCTCAAGGTGGGAAAAGAGTGACCAAGAGTCCATTAACTTGAAAAGACTGGAGGAAAAGGCCTAAGATTTAAAGCTTGGGGCTGGCATATACATAGGGCACAATTTCTATTTTCTGCAGTGGTCAGATCTTCTGTGTACGTATGATTTTCTTCTTGCAATTCATCTCACAGTGCTGAGTCTGTGAAGATTGTGCTGTTACCTAATTCCTGGATGCAGAGTTGAATTTCTAGAAGAGATTTATAGCCATGACTGGCCTGAAGTCTGACAGACGCCCATACAAATGTGTTTTTGACACCATCCGAAAGTCATAAAATCTTTTACTAATTTCCAGCTCATCTTACTTTAGGAGCAATTCCTTACTGATCTGCCATAAGCCATCATAACAAAGCAGCACCTTGTTTTCTCAGCTGCTTCCAGTGAATCAACTTTACTGTTATGCATAGGTTCTGTATAATGGGAGGGGGAGGAACCTAATGAATTTTAGACCCATTGATTTCAATGGGAAGAGTTTCAAACTCCAAGTTTAATGTTGGTTGGGTTCTATGCAAAAAGTTTTATATTTCCAGACTAGAAGAAGAAAAATTGGGGTATGATTTTAAATTTATAAATATGTAAACTGCCCAGTGGTACATATCTACTGTCCCTCTGCCAATATAAGGCATCTGAAACAGGGACAGAGGGAGCAGACTGGGGACACGGGAGGTTGAAAGAAAGAGGGAGGAATTACTGAAATTCTTCTCCACTCCACTGTGATGGTAGATGCCTTTTGTGAACAGGGAAAAGCTGAAAACCATTCAAATGTTATATCATCAAGAAAATAAAAGACAACCCCATGTACATTTAGTGCCCCAAATATTACAAAATTAACTGAATCATAACTCTAAAATTTATTTATTTATTTTATTTTATTAAATTTATATTACCGCCCATCTCCCCAAAAATAATTTGGGGCTGTAATTTTCCAATATTCTACACATCTAGGAATCCCTGGGCCCTGCACGATTTAAAAGAGAAACATAGCCTCAAAAGATACTAACTGCTAAATTAATTTTAACAGGCTCCCTAAAGGGAGCTTTCATCTTAAATATTTCAAGTTTTTGATCTACGTTATGCTTCCACTTTTAAATATTTTCTGCTAGAAGCAAAGTAATTGTATGTTCCAAAAGTTCCATAAGATTAGGACATTTGCCATGCCCAATATATTTTTATACACTACATGCTGCACTAAAGAAAAAGTGTTGGAATAACTGACCCTGTGTTTTTAATTCATTCTGGGTTGCATTTCATTGGCATTTGTGTTCTCATGGTTGTTAATCCAAATTGCAAATTATTTTGGAGAATCTCTTTGAAATCAATTAGATGCTTCCAGATTATAGGTCTTGAAGACTATAATTATGTCTCTGTATTTGTATACCTTGTTGAGTTTCACAACCACTATTAAAATAGGATTCAAGATGTGTGGCCCTGCTATGTGCACATGTACCAACTTTCCTTAAAGGAAAGGTATTTTAATCTGGATTAGGAGCAGGAAAACCTGAATTCTAGTCCTGCCGTAGGCATGCGAGTCAACTGGATGACTTTGGGCCAGTCACTCCCTCTGAGCCGCAGGAAGAAGGCAAGGGCAATCTACTTCCAAAAATTCTGCTTAGAAAACTGCATGAAAAAATTAGAAAAATTTGCCCATGTAGTTGCCAGGAGTCAAGACTGATTTGAAGGACAAAAACATCCATACTACCTTGCAGTCAGACTGCTGTGTATTATTACAGCCTGATATTCAGAAGCAGGGTTGTAAAGTCATACCTAATGTTTGAATGTATCTTTCCAAGACAAGAACCATCTCTGAGAAAATGTAATGAATTTGACATACTGTGTATTTAAGCACTAATATGTCAGCCTGAATCAGCACTTTTTTCCTCGCCCTCCCCAAATGTCTTTCCCAAGTACTAACCTGACCAAGCTTTGTTTGCTTTTGATACGATTTCCGTCAAAGACTGAACGCAGAGGTGGTATAGCTTGAGGCTGCAGAGCATGGAGTTTCTGGAGAAGAATGTGCGTGTGCCAGCCCTTAAAACACACAGTACAATTAAGCTGAAGCCAAACCGAGAGAAATATTCATGGAGTTCAGCAACACCCAAGATTACAGTTCTATAAACCAATCATGCTATGGATTTTGTCTTTTTATCTCTTAGTTTAATCGAACCGTGGGTCACAAAGCTAGCCTCCAAATGTATTCTGTGTCCCCGTTGAAAGAGCTAAGAACCCCTGATCTAGCCCAAGGAATGGCGAACCCGTGGCCCTTCAAAGGTTGCAGAACCACATCCCCCAGCCTCCGTCATTGCTGGGCTGGCTGACTTGAGCCGCTAGCGTTGTGGCATCCCCAAGGCTACAGGTTCTTCCTGCTTGATCTTGCTTACCTCCTTGCATTAAGGTAGAAGTCTCTGTGCATGGACCTAAAACATTTGATATAATATCAGACTTTTATAGGGAAAAGGCAGACGACCACCTTACAAGAGTAGAAACAGTAACTAAGTATGCTACAGTACCTATTTCTTTGATCTCCACTGCAAACTTTTGGGAGCTGAGAAGGCTGTAGTGTTCTGACTCACACCTTTAAAACTGCTCTAATCAACATCCCAAACAGCATTACTAATATTAATTGCCAACGTTCAAAACCAGCCAATTAGCCTTCTACTATGGGAAAGCTACTCGCTTCGGTTCTCTGGAGCCCTTCCCATATATCCTGAAAGCATGCCATGCTCCATTTCCTTTCCATTGAGATGCTTGGCACCATGCCTGTGATAACAATGAGCTTAACTAGCCAAGTCAGTTTTCCTTCCCCTTAGCTGCATTCGAGAAAGCTTGTCCAGCTTGGGTCTTCATCAAGAGACTTGTTATAACAAGGTTCGAGTTTTCCAGCACTTCCTTTCAGAGAAATACTTGTAGCATAACAAAGTGAACACCGCACAAATGGACCTAAACTTACCACAACTGAGTTCATGATGGAGAATTAATAGCAATTTGTTTGGTCAGCAGGTCCACATGCACTTACCCAAAACGACTGTTGTACATACAGTATTTCTGGTTATAGCATCCCTCCATAGATTAGAAAACAGTGTAACCCAGTCCTGTGAACTGATTGGAGAGGACAGAAGAATTCAACTTAATTCCCTTTCCCTGCGTGACATCCTCATCTAATGTTGCTAACGATTTGTGGTCTTTCAGAAATTTGATTACATTTGTCCACTAGGGCAAAGGTTTTAATCATCACCATGCCACATGCCCATGGCTCTTTATATTAATCTTGTTAAAGTATGCACTACACCTGTGGCGGAATGAGATTAGGGCTCTAAGCATACTTACACCTGGACAACTTTTTCAGCCTTGCCTTAATGCTACGTTGCCTTTATCTTTTGTAGCAAACAAAACCACAATTATAACAGGCTGACCCTTGTCGAAATTCAAGACTAGTATACAGAAAGGAGAAGGACGGGGAGAGAGGTTGAATGGAAAGCTCACACCGATGAGCTGCCAGAAGCAACAAAGCTAAGAATAACATGCTCTGTGTTCAGGCTACACAGGCATTTTGAGATTAGCCTGCCTTGGTTATTTAATCAAATTCCTACTAGAGTTATTAGGATCTTTTTACTAGAATAGCGTATGATCCAGAATGGGGATTTGAAGATAAATTGTATCCATATGTGGCCACTGCAGCTGCACAGAGAGCTTTTTTATTTCTTTGGAAGACATTGCCTCTTAAGCGGTTTAGCGGAGAAAGGCCTTGAGTTTGCTCCCAGCCACCCTGGTATCAAGTAATTGTACTGAACTCTCTGCCAAAGAATCTGCAAACTAACAGGAGCCATTTTGATTTAGATGTTGTTTTGCAAAACATCTAGATGCAGGCAGGCATACCTTCTGCCTGTACCACTGAGCTTTCATGGCACAAGTGCTGAACATTGGTGGCAACCTCTGAGTGCCATGAACACACAAAAATTTAGTGTAAGGGTTATTAACTAGACGCTTTTCATATGGACAACATGATCCCAGCGTACAACAGCCCAATCAAGGAACTCCCAAGGAGTGAACAACACCCCCACCAGCACAAGCAGGACAAGCCATGGTATATAAACAGAGAGCAAGTCCCACTCCCTTTCGCACTGAAGATGTTGCCTAGCCTGGCAATGAAACATCTGCAAGAAAACAACAAGGCCCAGAGAGCACCAAGGACTCCACAATATGATCCCACTTCCACCATCACCTACCCACTGTGGCTCTTGCCCCCCTCGTCCCCCCCATTAAACTATGATTTCCATCTATCAGAAGTTTGCTCACTTCTACTCTAGCTGGATGGTGTCTAACATCTAGTCCAAAGATACTGCATAGCTGTTCAGTCTCTTCTGCCTTAATGGATGGTCTGCAATAAGAAAAACAACGGAAGGGAACACAAGGATAGATAAATAGCATCACCCAGACCCAGCTAGATCTTCATGTAAAATATATCTTCAGTCATGTGGGCTTTTGGTCTGTCCCTCTTTCTTCATCTAGTCATAATGCCCTCCTTTCTTTCAAGGTAACAGGGAAGTTTAGACTACCTACTCATTAGATCCCAGTCAGACACATGAATGCTCAGTATATATGTTGGCTTTAAAAAGGAAAGAATCGTGTTGAATCTAGAACTTGTGTATGTGTGTGTGTATTTTCTAGTGACAGTGCAGGCTACAACTCTTAAGTATTCAACTTGGGAAAGTCCTGGAAATCTTCAGACCGTCCAGGCACTCTGGAGCATGGGAAGGAACGGCACTGCATGAAAAAATGGGCAGAAACTCCCTTTTTCCTTTTTATCCTGGTGCAAGCATTTAGGATGACACTTAAACACACCAGTTTAATCAAGCTTAAGTTGACAAAGTATAACCACAAGCCTCTTGCAAATCATCTACTCTTTGTTTCAACTGGTCAGCAAAGCTAATTCCTGACACAGAGACATTTAATCAGCTACTGATTTAAAAACCACTGCACTGGAAAATGTCACTGTGAAATTAAGGGGCATCTATGGATTTTTTAAAAAAAATATTTATTGTACAATATTGACATTCCCTCTACATGTACAGCACCTGCCAGTATGGAATACTGCAGTAATTACGTATTGTATTTCTATATTATGGTTAAAGCCAATTTAGGTTCTGCATGAGTAACATTATAAATTGTCAGATACCAAAGCAGATTAAAAAGTCATCATCTGCCTGAAATAAAGTTGGCACATGTTTTATTTCTGGCAAGGGGAAGACAGGTAAGGGAGGGGCACTACTGTAACAAAGCCTGCTATCAACAACAAGTGAACATCTATGTCATATTATGCTTTGTGGCACAAATGGGGTTCTGATTATTAACACAGGAGGTTGTTAAGGTATCCAAGTCATGTTTTACATCTTTGTGAAAGGTTGCTCTTTTTTAAAGTTTGGAGATTTCCGGCATTCAAGGCCTTAATCGTTTTGACTGTTTACACAT